>OX451739.1:1530621611-1531221611 GCA_948472305.1 Vicia faba
ACCTTCTGCTTTACCGAAGGACAATCTTCTTTTGTTGGCAGGCGGTGTACCACAATGTCAGTGTCCAAACCAGACATATCTTCATAAGACCAAGCGAAGATCTCAACATAGTCGCGTAGCATCTGTATCAACCATTGCTTGACACTAGGCTCTAGATTCGCACTTATCTTGACCTCTTTCCTATATTCCTCTGTACCCAAATTCACTGATTCGAATGGCTCTTCATGAGGCTGTATGGTCCTTTCTTCCTGTAGTAATAGTCTAGCAAGCTCTCCAGGAACCTCACAATTATCCTCACCTTCGTCCTCGACTTGGTTGATCAGATTTTCGAAGTCATAACTGGCAGTAGCAGAGTCGTTATCAATGGGATCCAGAGTGGATATGGATCTGCATTATGATACATGAGTGTGTGTAAGAGAATAACCGCTTTGATAAAGTGAAAGACAAAAAAAGAAAAACAAGGAGCGCAAAATTTGTAATGCAAGAAACGTCCAATGTTTTATTAATGATATATGAAATGACAAATAATAAGCCCTCACAAGCAAAGCCAAGGTGCCTCGGGCAAGGCACCGGGCCGGAAAGTTTTAAATTGTCTATTACAACTCTTAAAACAAAAGTAAATTACTGTGGAATAAAATAAACGGGTATGAAGTCCTTTGCTGTCCAGTTGTTCAATCCACCATTGGTTGTTGGGTAGATCCAACTGTCGATGTCGGGGTTCTCATCATCAGCATCCTCCATGGCAGAGACAACCTCAATAGCATTGATTCCCGAGCCGTGCTTGGGCATGGGTGCAGTTATGACGTTGGGTTTCTCCGGAGCATCAAACTCAATCTCTTTGGCTTCGATCAAGTCTTGCACCTTGTTTTTCAAGGACCAATAGTTGTTTGTATCATGACCTGGACTTTCAGAGTGATAGGCGCAACGGGCATTCAGGTTATAGAGAGGAGATATGGTGTTGGGGTTCTTCGGGGCCTCCCTCAGAGTCACCAGATTGGTATTCAATAATTGTGGTAGAATTTGAGACATGGTCATATTGTGCCGAGTGTACCGTCTCTGTGGTCTTTCCACCCTTTGTTGATTGTTGCATTGTGGAGCAACTGTGGGTCTTGATATCACTACCGCATTTACTGCTTGACGGTGTTCAAGTCTGCTTTGGCCCCTCTGGCTGTAGACTTCACTAGCTTCTTTCTTACCGGTGAAAGGCTTCTTCACTGCACTTGATGAAGTATCCTTCTGTATCTTACCACTTCGGATACTAGCTTCTACTCTCTCTCCAGTCAAAATCAACTCAGTAAACCCAGATGACGAACTGCCGGTCAGATGATTGAAAAATGGACCAAATAGCATCCCTAGAAACATGTCAACCAACTCCCTATCAGACAAAGGGGGTTGGACTCTTCCGGCCAAATCTCAACACTTTTGAGCATAGTCCTTAAAACCTTCACTTGCACCCATTGACATACCCTAAAGCTGAGTACGAGTAGGAGCAAGGTCGGCGTTATACTGATACTGTCTGTAAAAGGCAACAACAAGGTCCTCCCAGTTTCAGACGTTGGCTCCTTCCAACTGATAAAACCATTCAAGTTGTGTCCCCAACAGACTATCTTGAAAGAAATGCACCCACAAATTTCTATCAGCAGTGTGAGGTTGGATTTTTCTGACATACGAGCGGAGATGGAGTTTTGGACAGGATACTCCATCGTACTTGGAAAAAACCGGAGCTTTGAACTTATGAGGGATCACCACTCCAGATACCGGTCCCAGTTCTCCGAAATCCAAACCAGAGATCTTCTGAATCTCCATAGCACTCAAACGGTCTTCTAGCTGCTTGTACCTATCCTCGACAGGAGGATATTGCTCATCATCAAAATTAGTATCATTATCAGAGTTGGAAGGACTGGGGCCCTTTTCTTCTTCTTAGTTATCCCCTTCCTTGGATGAAGAGGTCAGATCAGCTTACTGTTTCAACCTATCCCCAAACCTTTTACCCATATTCAGAAGAACGACCTTTTTCTTCTTCTTCTTCTTCTTCTTCTTCTTCTTCTCTTTCAGAATGAGAGTCTTCAAATCCTCTTACCCTTTAGCCAAACTTAAGAACATTTGTTGCAATTGGGCGTTCTGTGCCTGGAGATCTTTGATGGCTTGATCAGAAGACATTTCTGCTGAAATAAATAGCGAAGAAGATGAGAAACCTGTAATGGTACCTGTAATGGTGTGCATGATAATGGGATGCTTATGTAATGATTTCAAAGACTTTGGGAGATTTAAATTTGCAAACCAAAAATAAACAAACTTTATTAGATCAACTTGTAAAAGGTTCAACCATGCCTTTGAGGCATTTTCAAAGAAATAAATGAAAAACAAATCTAAACTAGAAAAAGCAAAATAAAAAATCCCATGGACGCTTCCTCTTCGTGATGACGTAGTCATTGATCACTCTTTCCTCCTCGAGCTTCCTGGTGAGCTTCAAAATCTTCCTTTCTTGCTCATGGTACTTCTCCCGGTAAGTATCCCTTTCCTCTTTTAGCTGAATCCAAGACCTCTGTAATGCCCCAGGATCAGTGGGCATGTAAGGATAAAGAATTGTGTAAGGAATGCCTTCTTCATTGGTGTGCTCCATAATCACTGGCAATACTGCTTCATAGGGCATCCCAAGCTTCTGGGCACGAGCTCAGACCCATTGGAGGTAAGGCTACATAGGAAGGGAGGTCCTTGGTCCCAACTCTTGGGGGTCAGATCTGTTCACCATTCCCCAAGCTCGTATAAACCTCCGGCGATGCTTGTCAACGTCTTTCTTGTACTCAAATGCAATATCCATAAGAAGTAGCTCATGGGGACCATCTCTCCGAGCACGACCAAATTGTCAAAGGGTTAGACAAGGATTGTAGGTTATACCCCCTCTGATTCCAAGCAATGGGACATTAGGGTATCCCCCACAATGATCAATGACTGCAGTGTCTTCCATAGCCTTGGAACTCCAAAGAATGTCTGTATGGGCAAGTGACATTATCCTGTAGGACCAACCCAAACCTTCTTCGTTCTTCAACACAGACTTAGGGAGGTGCGAAATAAACCACCTCGACAGCAACGACATGCAACACATAAGAGTCCCTCTTCTTCGCACAGTATGAGTGTAGAGGGCATGCAAGATATCACCCAGTAGAGTAGGCACAGGATTACGAGACAGGAAGATCTTAACCGCATTCACATCTATGAAGGAATCCGGATTCGGGAAGAGAACCAAACCTATAGATAAGGAGAGCCAAGATATCTTCAAAAGCCTGAAAATCCAAATTATCCCAGAATAGTTGAGCCCGGTCTATCAGAAACTTGGCTAAGAAACCTTCAACCCCGCTTCGTGTTTCCCAATTGGATACTACATCAGCCCGTTTCAGATGCGGAGCTGAGGCAATGTCTTATGGTCTAGGAGTCTCTTCCATACCTGTGAGGGTCATCTACTCAAGGATGGATATGCCCAATAAGTGAGAAAACTCTTCCAAATTGGGAACCAGCTGATAATCTGGGAAGGTGAAGCAATGATGCACAAGATCGAAGAACTGGAAAAGCACACTCATCATCTGCTCATTAAACTTTGAAGTAACCAGGCTAAGAAGCTGACCATGTCTCTTAATGAACGAAGAAGTCTCAGAAACTCTTGAGGCTAACTCTTTGAGTTGGGCAGGTATTTGCATAAAGTTAACTCAAATGGTATTTATGCGCACAGAAGCCATAATCTACAAAACAGAACAAAGATAAATTCCCTCGGTCTTTGAAATGGTTAGTATAATGAAGTATGCATGCTATGTTATGATGCATGATGTCATGATAAAAACAACATAGGTATAGAAGATAACAGTCATGGTGTTGTATCCCAAAATTTGCCCTCTCATTTTACCAAGATTTTCCCCACAAGACTCTTTGGACTCAAGACAGGATTAAGGTTTGCTCAGCTCAAGACCTCATCTTGTACTAATGACCTGAAATTAGGGTCTGAGTTTGCACAGGGATTTTTGGACTTCCAATGCCTCACATGACTTTCATACTTCATGTTGGACCTCTAAGATTGCTCATACCAAGTTTCAAGCCTTGAATCACTTTTTTTTGCCCAACCAATTGGACAGTTGACCTAAAAATCAGCTGTATTGGGGAAAAAGTAAAATGTGGCCAATTTACAGTCAAACCTCATAATATTTGATCCAAATCAACATTCTAGGCTCTTATGTACCATTTTATTAAGTTTGGACCACAACTCCTCAAGAAATTTGATCAGATCATCAAAAGGGCAAAATGGTCAAAATTAGGGTTTTGACTGAGAAAGGGCAATTTCTGATTTTTGACCTAGCCAATGGCCAATTGGGTTCAAGTATGGTTTCAAGGATCCAATAGCATCATCTTGACCTAACCACAAGGTTCAAAAGATCTCAAATGCATTGGTGACAGATGAATTTTCCAGTCAACTGATCCAAAATCAACTGTACACTGAAAAGTCAAACTTTGACTTTTTGGTCAAAATCAAGTGCCAAGGGTCATAATTAATCAAGATATGTCAAAACATGAAACTTGTTCACCAAGAAACTTAAATTTGGAAATTAGGGTTTAAGTTTGAAATTTTTCATGACTTAGAAATTTTCTAAGTTATGAAAATTTCTTATTTTTTCCCAATTTTTCCCAACTTTTTCACCATGATGAAATTGGATTCAAAGAAAACTTCCAACATGAAAGTTGTAGTCCTCCACAAAATCTACAACTTTGATTCATAAAGTTTTCCCAAATGATTCTTGGATATCAAGTTATGATTTTGTGAATAGGGGTCCATAAACTTTTTAACTTAGTGAAATTTTGCCCTAGTTTAGGCAGATTTTTGACCTAACTTCATGGAAACGTTTCACCTAGTTCCAAGAGGAATCTCAAAATTCATTTCAAATATGGATTGTATATCATGTTACAAGCTTTCCAAAATGTCCAATAACTCTCCAAGACCATTTATGGTTAGGGAGAATCGAAGGAATGAAAATGGCAAATTATCACTTTTGTCCAAGGCATTTTTCACAATGGTTCAAGTTGCAAATCTGTCCTAAGCATGCTTGTACTTGCATTACAGGTGCTAATCCTTTCTACACTCCAAAATTGAATTCTAATTCAGTGGAAATTGGCTTTATTTTTGATCTTTGAAGCGTTGTACAAGGGTTTAATCCAAAAATGGCATAAAGGTAACAATGCTACTTTGATAAAGCTTGCTTTTTGCAACTTTGCAAATCTTGAGCCATGGACCTAATCTTTTACTGCAAACAATATCCACAGTTATCAGGCAAAGTTCACCAACCCTATGCAGTCCATAAGCTAGCCTGTACAGGCCTTGGGCATTGTCATCTCAAATTTTCTTCAAAAGCAAGTAAACTTGCAAAAGTCAATATAACTCATCCATCTGATAAAGCCAAGCCTAAGCATTATTCTACACAAGTTTAGAACATTGTAGCAAGCCTAATACACGATTTCATAACCTCTCAAACACCCTAAAACACAAAAAACACCATTTCTGCCCAAAACAGGGCAATCTATGCAAATCACAAGCCATTTCCATTTTGCCTCGTGTGTTTTGCTTTGAATCACTTCAAACACATTCCATACATCACATCTAAGCTGTCCAGGCCTTTATCCAGCAACTGTAACCCCTGTTTCAAGCTCCACCATTTTCATTTGCTGAGTTTGCAGGTTGACTCGTGCAAGGAGTTCTAGCCATCTACAAGACCAGCTGAGCATTGGAGAAGCTTGAGGGAACCTCAAGGAAGCTCACAAGAACTTCAGGCCTCACTCAAAGTTCCCACATTGCCATATCCAAACTCAACTGAACAAGGTATTTGTCAAGTTTCTAACTCCTTATTTAGGCATCCTTAAGGTTAGGTTTGTGAAGCAAAAGTGTAGTCCTTAAGTTGCTTGAGTTGTACATATGCTTAGTTTCCATTTATATTAACTAAGCTAAGAGTATTTGGATGTTGAACATGCTAAAAATTTTAGGTCAGAAATTAGAGCCATTAAAATTCTCTCTGATCTTTGAGAGTTAGGACATGTTCTTTATATCATTGGAATCGTGTGATCATGAGCTACGTTTTTCATGTTATAAGTTTTTTGATTTTATGCAAAGAATAACAAGAACATGTTGAAGAGGCAGAACACGCGCGTTTGGTCGTTTGGCCAGAGGACAGGGATGAAGCTGGCTCGGGCCTGGCGCTTGGGCTTGTTTCTTTTTGCACCCCCCTTTTACTTTTTGCACCCCCTTGGCCCATTTTTTATATTTTGCATATTTTTTATTTTCTTTTGTATTTTATGACTTTATTATTTTTTTGTAAACATTAAAAAATTCCAAAAAATATTTTTCTTTATTTTTTTGCGTTTTTATTTTATTTTTTGCATAATGAAATAATTTGCTATAATAAATGAAAATTCATTTTCTTAAAAAATAGTAAAAACATATAAAAATATCATACATTTTTATTTTTATTATTTATACACTTAAAATAATATTTTCATACATATTTCAATTTTTTAAACTTTTTTGTACATATTATTATTATTTTTCTTTAATAAAAAATGAATAATATAGAATATATTTCTTTTAAACAAAAATTAGGGTTTTCACCCTTTCAAAAATAATCATTTTATTTTTCTTATTTCTAGAACATAAATAAATTTATTTTCTCATACATAAAATTAATACAAAAAAACATTTTTGGATACATCCATTTAATTGCATATTTAAATATTTGCTTATTTATTTATTTGTACAATAAATTCAATTTGGTTGTAATAGTTTTAGGGTTTTATTTTGAGCAATATCCCCCTATTCAAACTTGTATCCCCTCCCCATAATATTGTTGTAATAATCTAGATTTACTTTACGCATTTTATTGCTTTCATATACCATGATAGTAAATTAGGCTTTTGTATGCAAAGACCAAAAATCAAACAAATAGCATGACCTAATCCAAGACAAAAATGCATGAAAAATGACAACACTTTACACACAAGCACCCCTAGGGTTTCATCCACTTTGTTGCCTTAAAAAGGCCATGGTATGCATGCTAGGTATCTTGGCAAAATCAAACAAAAAAAAGATCATAGTCTCTCGATGACGCTAGACAAGGTTGCCTAAAAACAAATGATCTTAGTCCCTCAAAATGCTAAAGATACTTGGCACCATTGCTATCATGGTCATACGATGACCCACGCCCGTCCCGTTTAACATCCAAAGACAGGTTTGTCTACTAAAACAATAGTAGGCCAACAACATCAAAGGAATAAAAATGTGTAGGAAAGACTTTTGAGTAGGTAGATAAGCTTCTAGTTACTTGATCAATTTGCAAACCATCCTTATTATTTTCGAACACACAACACATTTCAAAACAATTTTCAAACAACTTTCAAAACATTGAAACATTTTTCAAAAGACAAACATCTTTGTATCCATTCTTACGAACGAGAATCATTACAAAGATTGCCAAAACGATGGCCTCTTTTCAAAATACTTTCAAAACCACACAAAGCACCATTTCAAACAATTGGAAAAGCAAAGCAAGTGATCTAAACAAGTAACTAAGAGCCCATGGATAACCATGGATGAAAAGGGTGCTAGCACCTTCCCTTTTCATAATCTACCCCCCCAAACTCAAGAAAACATCTCAAAGGTCTTTCATGTGCTTTTTGACCTTTTCTTTTGGATAAAATAAAAGTCGGTGGCGACTCTTGCTAAACCAAAACATTTGCAAACACAAACACAAAACCTCAAGTCAGTTCTCCCACCGCATCACACATGGCAAAGGCAAACAAGTCACACAAAAGCCCTTAAGTTTAAGGCTTGCATGGGGTCTAAGGTATTACCCTCTTGAAGTTCAGTTGGTTTCAACCTGTCCTAGCAAAAGTAACTGGGTTCTAGAGGTTCTCAATATCACTGACCATCCTCCATCGATCATGGTTTCAGCTCACGCAATCTTTTCTTGTGGCCGGAACTATCTCGAGTGTATGGTCTCAATGAGTGTAGCATCGAGTATCAACCAGTTCTCAGCTTTACACCGAGGCCGACTATCTCACTACTTCCTAATGGCCAAGTTGGTCGATTAAAGGTTCTAAGGTCAGTTGATGCTTAACGACACACATAACGGCCCCGTATTCTCCTCGTTTCTCCACAAGGGATATCAGTACCAACCAATGTGCCACATCAATGTAGATACTGCTTCAACCATATCGGTCTATGCCGTACAGTTTCCTCACAGTTTATTGCTACTTACCTAAAAGGTGTCCCCAGATCCAGGTTAGGATCTACAGTAACTCCCAAACAAAAACCCTTAAAAGTAAAGCAACCAAAAAAAACAAGAGAAGCAATTTATGATGAACTAGATCCTAAGGTATACCCCGCTCCTTATATTCCCCAACAGAGTCGCCAGTTCTGTGATACGGTGGCAGAACCAACTGTTTTGAAAATGATGGTTTGCGTTTTGTGTTTTTTATTCGCAAAATGTCGCGGTAAGCAAGAGTCACCACCAACTTTTATTTTATCCAACTGGAAAGGAAAAAAGCACAGAAAAATTCCTTTTTCGAGATTTTGTGAGTACGGGGGGTAGATTATAGAAAGGGAAGGTGTTAGCACCCTTTCTATCCATGGTTTTCCATGGGCTCTTAGGTACTAGCTCATCTTTTAAAAAAATTGCTTGTGTATGTTTGTTTTGGAAAGTTTTGTTTTACTTAGTTTTAACCCTTGTTTATGTCCTCAAGAGTGTTACGAAGTTGTTTTTGAAAACTTTGTTTGAAAAGTGTTTGGTGTGAAAAGTTTGATTTTTGAGCAAGTACCTACTAGCATCTACCTACTCGAAAAAAGATTGTTTCTGTTCTTGTTTCCTTTAGACAGTGACATCCTACTATTGAGAAATAGGAAGCACTGCCGTTGGAGTTGTAAGGGTCAATTCATAAGGGACGTACGATCACTAAAGCAATGTTAGGATGTCTTAGTAATAACCCTAGAGTTTTAAGATCATATTCGAGGCAACATTTCCGAGGCAACATTTTCGAACGGGACTTTTGATCTTTGTTGGACAATAGGGAAACCACTAAGACACCCTATACTTAATGATCGTTTACCGAAGGCAACCGAAGTGAGAGTATACCCTAGGAGTGCGCATGTGCCAGTGGTTTGATTTCAGTTATTATCTTTGCACATTAGGGTTTTCTAGCCATTTTAAATTATCATGCAATCTTGTCATACAATCCTATTAACATACATCTAACAGTTAATATTTACGAGAATTAAAATGCGAGAAATAAAAAAAACCTATGCTATTACAAGGCTTCGGGGTGGGGATTAATTACATAGCCAAAAAACCTGTAAAAAACGATAAATAAAGAAAATCCTAATTAAATTATTACATACCGTGAACAGTTACATTAATATTGCAAAAATTAATAAAACGCGCGCGATGAATCGAAAACGAGGGATTTAGGGTTTTGACCCCAACTACCTAATTGTTATTTAAAAGAAAAATATTTTTTTGTGGTTTTGTGTTATTTGAGAAAAATAGAGTTTAATTGAATAAATAAAAAAAACAATTACTAATTAATTTAAATTAAGGAAAATAATTAAACTAACCTATTTTTGCATTTTTTATTTTGAGAAAGAAATAAAAAATTAAATCAAAAGCAAACCCTAATTTTTTCTAATTGATTTTAGTTATATACAAAAAGTTAGAATTACCCTAAATTAAATTTAAACTAACATTAAATTAAATTTGATAAAATAAAAAAAACCTAATTCTAAATTTGTGAAATTTGATTTTATGATTTTTTTGTGAAAAAAAAGAAATTGATTTTGTTAGAAAATAATTAAACTAATTAAATAAATAAATGAAATAAATAAAAGGAAGAAATGAATGGGCCTGGTATCTTAGCAAGAAAGGGGTGGGGGAGTGCTGTTTGCAAATTCAAGCCCAACAAGCTCTGACCCTGTTTGACTTTTTTCCAATTCTATGCACATGCTTGACTGGGGAGTATTATGGACCCTCATGTGAGAAGCCTTGGATCTGGCGTGTTGATGGACGGGATGATTGGATGCTGATGATGCATGGTGAGTCCTTTGCCATGTGGTACATTGAATCATCCTGAAAATATTGAGAAAATAAAATGCACACGCCTGGGATCGAACCCAGGACGTGTGCATCAAAGACCAATGGCTTTACCACATGCGCTGGCTTGTTTAGTTGTAACAATAATTAACAACAAATATAATATGCTAAAACAAATGGCTAAACTCAAAAATGCGCGAAATTCAAAACTGGCCATTCGCCGCCTGCCACACCATCATCTTCCTCGTGGCTTCTGTCGTTTTGGATCACATACTTTTACCTACGGACACTGGGCGTAGGTACAACCCTTGTCCACCCCAAAATCCTGCTAAATAGAATGATTGTATTCGATTTCAAGAAAATATGGAAACCGTGTGAAACTTACAGCGTGATTTTGAGTGTGAGGAAGCTTGCTAGTGGTTGAAACATGTTCCTGGGATGTCCAGCAAACAATTGGTATGCTTAGAATGGCTTGAGATAGCCTGAATCTTGAAAATCAGTTTACACTTTTTCTTGAATTTTTTGCAATTTGTTCTCTCTCTCTTGCACGCCTCCAACCTCTTTGTTTTTGGTCTGCAATTGTTCCTTATGTATCCAAGAATGAATTAGGGTTGCCATCTGTTTCAAATCTTCTCCAATTATGATTATTGATTCATGATTTGATCCTTATGCAAAATCTTTCCAAATCAAGCAAAATTCAATCTTTTTGTATCCATACGAGCCTTGCACAATTTGTCCTTGTTTCCAGTTGTGTAATGATCCTAAACATGTACAAAATCTCAAGATTTGATTAGTTTATGATATTTTTTACTATTTTATTTTGATTTTATTTGATTTAAATGAAATAAAATCAAAATAAATGACAAAAATAAAAGAATGACAAGTTGAAGAGCTCATGGGTCGTGGGTCACATTAGAAACTCAGTGCAAGCATAAAAAGTTGGACCCATTTGACAAAAAATGTAATTTTGGCCACATTTGACTTTTGGCAATTTTGCAAAAAGGGTCAACTTTGCCAATTTATAACTCCTTCAATTTTGACCCTAGAGGGGTGTTTTTGGAATTTTTAGAAAGCTTAAGATGTCCTCTAAGCAACCCTTTTATTCTCATCTCAATTTAGTCTTCCATGTTCATGCATGAAGCGTTGAGCCAAAAGGTGTTTTTGTTGACTTTTCAAAATGACCTATAATGTCCAAATTCATATCTTCTCGTGAGTTCATATTTTGAACTTGGGAGATGAAGATGAATTGCAGGGAAGTGCATCCTATTCAAAATGAGCTTCGGATGGGTCATTTTTGATAAAGTATGAGAAAGTTATGCTTGGTCAAAGTTGAGTTGACTTTTCCTGCAAAACCCTAATTTAGCAACTTTTGGGTTTTGATGAATTGTGAGCAATCCTTGAGTAATCATTATCAACCCTTGATAAAATGATGAATAATACTTCAAAATGAGAATTTTTACTAAAAATCTTAAAGTTTGACTGTATGTGGGCCACCGTTGACTTTTGCCCTAGCACAGTCGATTTTCAGGCCTTTGAGCAATTGACTGAGCAAACTTCCTTTGCAGGGCTTGAAACTTGACATGGATGATCTTGAGAACATATTGGGACAATGGTGAGAATTTGGGATCCTTTGGACTTAAATATCTTGATGCAAACTGAAACCCTAATTTGGGGTAGACTGCCTTAGGAGAGAGTTTGTCTGGTCAACCCTGGACTTCCTTGAGCAATTTGAGGACCTCACTTGAAATGTATTGAGAAATATGGGAGGGAAAATTTTGGGGTACAACAACTGGTTTTGCATTTGTATTTGCAAATGTTACGGTAAGCAAGAGTCGCCATCGACTTTTCTTTTATCTAACAAAGGAAAGGGTGAAAAGAACAAAAAAGACCTTTCGAGATTTGTTTCTGAGTAAGGGGGGTAGATTATGGAAAGGGAAGGTGTTAGCACCCCTTCCATCCGTAGTTATCTATGGGCTCTTAGATTCTAGCTCATTTTAAAAAATACCTTGTGCTTTGTATGTTTGAAAAGTATTTTGGAAGAAAGCGCCTTAGTACAACGAACTTTGTAATGTTTCTCGGATTGGTAGAGAACTTATACAAAGTGTTTTGAAAAATGTTTTTGAAAGAGTTTGGTGTATGTGTAAAAATTGTTTGAGCAAGCATCTAACATCTATATACTTTACTCGAAAGGTTGTTCTTTTCCTCTTTTCCTTTAGATAGTGCTATCCTACTATTAGTGAGTAGGTAGTGTTGTACCCCGAAATTTGCCCTCTCATTTCTCAAGAATTTTCTCACAAGATATCTATTGATTCAAGACTGCATAAGGTTTGATCAGCTCAAGATACCTTCCTAAACACCGATGAATCAAAACTAGAGTTTGAAATTGCACAAGTACAATTGTACTTTTAATGCCCCATGTAGTTTCCATGGATCTAATTGGGATCTCAAGCATCAAATCGAAGAAGAGCAAGTTTTCTTTGATCCATAAGCTTCGATTGGGCATTTGGCTTCCTTCGAGCAAGTTTGGTTCACAAGCTTCGATTGGGCATTGGTTTCCTTCGAGCAAGCTTGGTTCATAAGCTTTGATTGGGCATTTGGCTTCCTTCGAGCAAGTTTGGTTCACAAGCTTCGATTGGGCATTGATTTCCTTCGAGAAAGCTTGGTTCATAAGCTTCGATTGGGCGTTGGTTTCCTTCGAGAAAGCTTGGTTCATAAGCTTAAATTGGGCATTTGGCCTCCTTCAAACAAGTTTGGTTCATAAGCTTCGATTGGGCACTGGCTTCCTTCGAGCAAGCTTGGTTCACAAGCTTCGATTGGGCACTGGCTTCCTTCGATCAAGCTTGGTTCACAAGATTTGATTGGGCACTGGCTTCCTTCGATCAAGCTTGGTTCACAAGCTTCAATTGGGCATTGGCTTCCTTCGAGCAAGCTTGGTTCATAAGCTTCAATTGGGCATTTGGCTTCCTTCGAGCAAGCTTGGTTCGATCCCTAAGATCGACTGGGAAATGGCTCCCTTTGAAGCAGCCTGCTTCGATCCACCTCTAAACCCTTCGAGCAACCTGCTTTGAAGAACATTGATCAAATCTCATAACCCTATCCTCCAAATCTCACTTTTTAGGCTATGTTGCTTCTAAATCTTTACATAATCAGAAGCTTACACAAATTTGTGATGCATTACACAGAGATTCGAAGCTTTATCCACTGGATTATACCACTTTTGGATGAAATGGCAAAAAGCTACGTGTCTATTTTCATAAAGATTACTTTAATCACAAAGTCAACTTCTTGAGCTCCCAATCTGATTTTATCTGAATACAAGAAAGGTCAAAACTAGAAGCAGCAGGTCTAAGGCCTCCAACAACTTCATACCATGCTTGTACAACACATTGAAACTTGTTTTCCACTTTTCTTCAAATAGAGAAAGTCACCTGGTCAAAACCCTACGACAGAGAGATCCCTTGTGTAAAGCATCTTGTTGTACCCCAATTTTTCCCCTAAGATCCCTTCATCATACCATGTTGATTCATTCACAATAAGATCACATTAGGATTCTTGGTTCCCCTCCCTATATTTAAATTTGCTCTTTGAGGAATCACCAAGCACCTTGACTTGTGTTATTTTGTGATCATGGATATTTTTGTATTGATTTCTCCTCTTAATTAATAAAATGCAATGTTGGTTTGTCTTGCTTGTTACTAATATAGGTAAAGGCAATGAGATTTAGCAAGTTGCTCCATGGGTTCATGAGTTTATTTCCATGCCCTAGTCAATAAAGCTTGAGAAGTTCAAGCCTCACCATTGGATTTGTTTTGGAAGAAATGGCATGGCAATGCTATTTTGGTTCACCATATTTCAGGGTTATCAAATTTGATTCAAAAGTACAAGGGTTTGATTGGAGAAGTTGTCATGCTTGGACAAGGCTTTGTTCCCATTGGTCACAAATGCATATTTCTCTCAATTCTCAAGTTACGGGAGTGTTTTTTATGGACATGAGTTCTCATTATCATCCACAACAACTTCTATTTACAAATCATTTGTGTTGGTACAAGAAGTTTGTTCAAAATTTTCAAAGTTCCTCAAGGCATTTTTCTTGATCTAGGAGCTAGGGTTTTGAACTTCAAACAAGTATATCTTACTCATATTTTGGTATTTTTGAGTGATTCCAAAGACATCCTTCTCTTCAAATGGTTATCAATAAATCACTTCAAAAGTTCCAAGGAGTTTTCATGTGGAAGAAACTTGATGAAGAAGAAAGATTACAAGTCCTCCAGATGAATCCCCAATTTTCCATGTGTGACTTCAAATGATCATAACTTGGTCAGTTTTTATCACCTTGAGCCCATTCTTTTTCCACAATGATCTTGGGGATGTTAAATTTATTCCTTATTTTATGTGCAAAGTGAGAAAATGGATGGAATTTTCCTTAACGATACAAAAGATTATAGGTCATTTCATGATTTTTTGCCAACTTCAACAATTCATAACTCTCTCAATTTTTGGAGATTTTGAATGGTTCAAGTCCTAAAATATCATTCAAGAGGTCTATTTCATGCCATATTTTTTGGTCAAGAGCAAATTCCAAGAGGAAGGCCATGTTTGGATGCAAAACATTATAGGTCACTTTTGAAGAAAAATTTGAAATATTTTTAAGTATGGAAAGTCAGCCCTTTTTCTCCAACTTTGACTCAATGCAACTTTAATCTCAAGCATCCATTTGATCCCATTCTTTTTCCATTGCAAATCTTGTAACCTCATCTTTCTAAAGCATCAACAATCATGCCCTAAGACCCCTTGAGCTGAGAATACCATGATTTTGAAGTTGGTAACTATGAACTGAAGTTTCATCTGAAGTCAGAATTTGAAATCTTTGTTTTGGCATCTAATCACAAGTTTTCCACGCATTTATGCCTCTAAACATGTTTAATGAAGTTCCAGAATTGATTAGCACAACAAAACACGCGTTTTGGATGAGTTTTGATCAATTTAGAAGTTACACTTTTCTTGTTTGCAACTTCACACGATTTCCCTCCAAACTTCATCATTTCACACGCTTGGACATTCCATTTGATTCCCTATAAATAGAGGGTCATCCCCCATTCATTTCCTCAAGCTTGGATAGCCAGAATCACCCTACCAAACTTATTCCATAACTTAAAATTCAGCTACTTCGAAATTTTCTTTTAAGCCTTTTTCAATCCAATTTTCCATCAATTCACCTTCCTTGATCTTCCTTGAAGCTAACCATATAATTACATTCAAGAATCGTGCCTTAGATTTCTCCATAGAAGTCCAGTTTCAGAGCTCTGCAACTCAACTTCAATAGGTAGATTCCTTCATCAATTCTTCAAAACTTTGATATCATTGTGATGCTCTCATTGTCCTGGTTCTAATCGCAACACTTACTTTCATATGGAAACTTGTTTTGACCATAAAATTTCAAATCCCTTTTCAAAACTTTCCTTCCAATTTGCTTGAGCTACAATTTATATAAATTTGTCATGAAGGTGTGGTTGTCTTCGTCTTGAAGAGACGAAGCGAATGGCATAGGTGTGAGCTTCTGATCTTACAGTTTGAGAGACCTTTAATTCACGTTGGCTGGAGGTTGAAGATGACCAACGTGTCATCTTCCAAGCAATGATGGCACGCCACTTGTATTTTTTGAAATTTGATTTAATTAATGATTCAATGCATTATCCACTAAAGTCCATAACATGCACAGTGTGCTAGGTCCACTTGATCTGTTTACTAATGTGTTTTGACATTGATCAGATGGCCCATATTTTTGTGGTTTTTATTTTCTTTTTTTCTTTTTATATTTAATTGTTTTAAATTTCAAAAAATCATAGAAAATTCATTTTTAGTCCAAAAAATCTGAAAAAATTATGAAAATTATTTTTGATTTTTCTCTTTCTGATTTTTAAATTTTCATAATTTTATTTTGTGTTTTGTTATTTTTTATAAATTTTCACTTTATTTGATTTGTTTTAAATGTTTAAAAATAATTTTATGCATTTTTAAATTCTGAAAAAATTATGGAATGATCCAATGATATTGTGACAAATATTGGTGACCTCACTTATTTTTTATTTCTAACTTTGGTATTTTTTTTATCATTTTTAGTTTTTTTTACTCATTTCTTTTAATTTTAAAAAAATAGTTTCTGACTTTAAAAAATTATCAAAAAATTTATAAAATCATTTGAGTCCTTTTCTGATTTTTCTATGGACTTACTTTTTATTTCTTGATCAATTTGAATATAGTTGATAGTTTTCTCTTTTATTTCTATTTGAAAACATTTTTTAAAACCTTTTTTGTATATATTAAATGTAATATTATTTTGTGACTATTTTCTGGCTGATCTTGGGTTAAATTTTTGATCATGAACTTTATTAACATCATTGGATCCATGGTGTTGAGTCTAACTCCACAAAAATGGATGAATGATTTTAATAACAATTTGATTAAATTTAATTCAAAAGTGATTTGTATATTCTCTCCCACCTCTGATCATCTCATCCCTTTCTTATTGC
This sequence comes from Vicia faba, assembly GCA_948472305.1. Classification (NCBI taxonomy): domain Eukaryota; kingdom Viridiplantae; phylum Streptophyta; class Magnoliopsida; order Fabales; family Fabaceae; genus Vicia; species Vicia faba. The sequence goes on from OX451739.1 coordinate 1,530,638,251, forward strand.
ACTAAGTGTTATTGGAGCATGATCTCTATATCTTGTCTCAAAACAAATGGTGGATAGATTTCTATTGACCGACCTCAAAATAGGTGCAACTTCTATATAAGTCTACTTACGATTGCTTAACATAACACTAAATTTTGTCCCGATTCGAATAAATGATCATTCGTGGCCCAAACTTATGTTTGTAAGCCCAAATATGTTAATTTGATCTCTTTGATCCAATAAACTTGAGATTCATTGTGTGGAGGCTTTGGTTCTACCAATCCTCTAATGGATCTACAACACCTTTGGTCAACGCGGATCACTTAAACATCGTTGATCATTAAATGGTACTCATGAGGTTTCCAAATGGATGATATAGTTGACAAAAAGCAAATGCAACTTGTTGTGTGGAGGCTTTGGTTCTACCAATCCTCTAATGAGTTCCAAATGCAAGTTTCAAGATGATCATCCAACTAATCACTAATAATTGACTTTATCCTTTATTTTTATTATATACCCTGTTGTACCCCAAAATTTTCCCTCCCATATTCTTCAAGAAATTGCCAAGTCATGCTTCAAAATTCCCCAAGGGTTGCACAGTGCAAGGGTCTCCTAAACAGTCAAAATTAGGGTTTTTATTCTGATCAAGAAAATGAAGTTTCCAAGGGTCCAATCAAGTCCCACATGCCTACAAATATGGTCAAGCATCCTCATACCAAGTTTCAAGACTTTCAGCACAAAATTGCACAGTCAAAAACCCTAATTGCACTACAGTCAACTGTAGGGGCAAAATGGTCATTTGACAGTCAAAAGTTCAAATTTTTGGTCAACATCTCATTTTGAAGCCACAAACATCATTTTATCAATGCTTGATCATGATTCTCAAAGCTTGGCTCAAAAATCATCAAGATGCAAAAGTTTCCTTATTTGGACAGCTGAAAAAGTCAACTGTAAATTGACCAGGGCATAACTTTCACATGGATTATCAGAAAAATCCCATCCAAAGCTCATTTTGAAGAGAAAGACATTTCCTACAACTCATCTTCATACTTAAAGTCCAAGAAATGCTCTCACAAAAAGTTATCAATTTCAACATTATAGGTCATTTTCAAAAGTCAACAAAAAGGGACTTTAAGTCAAAGGCCATAACTTGATATTGGTAAATCAAAATGACATGGGACCAACGGAATTGGTTAGAGGACTCAAAGATCTTTCCAAAATGTCCAAGAACATGAGCAAATCTTAAAAATTGAGCAAGTTATGCCTTGTGGAAGTTGGGAAATTTTTGGATATTTTGAAAAGTCAACATTGATTCAAATGACCTAAAATTGCTAATGGGCCTCTTTTTCTTTCACAATTCATCATCCAAGACATGTGCACGACCACTTGGCCCAAAGGGAAGTTTTTCTTCATTTTTTATTTATTTATTTGAATTTTTATTAATAATAATTCATTTAAATCAATTAAATACATGAAAAATACTTAACCTAAGTTTTTCAATCTTTTTGTGCATGATATATACTCAATAATTCGTGCATGATCATATATGGAAGGAATTGAATTGATTGGATATGATTAGGGTCAAAATAGCATGAAAAATATTGAAAAAAGATCTTTGAAAATCAAATCTTGCAAGTCATGAATGCCAAGCTTTTTGTTTGATTTCTTTGACCTAGATCACTCATACATAAGTACAGAATGCAACCCTAGTGCACACAACCACAAAGCTGCGCCATAGACCAACCACCAAACTTGAAATTTTTTGCCAAAAACTCAAAACTGAAAACCAGGTTTTAGGTGGATTCAGGCTAAAATAACCATTCTATTACCTCCCTGAGACATCAAGAAAGGTTTCTGGATAAAAATCATATCTTCTAACCTCAGGAATTGGTAATACGAGACAACCCTGTTCATCATATTTCTTGTATTCGTGCATCAATTTATACGCATCATGCTTGCATTTTTTTGAGTGATTTATACTAATGAGACCTTGCTGAAGCTAACCATGTAGTTTGATTTAATTTTCGTGCATCATACAAGAATATGCCATTGACATATTCTAGGTTTTCAGAGGTTCAAAAGAGGGCTTCCTTGTTCTGGAAAAATTGGCCTATAAGACCCATATCATCAGAATCAGCAGCTCATGGCCAGTTGTTTCCATACCTCGCGCTCAATTTATGAGCGACAGAGCTCTAATCGCTATTTTTACACTGTGCATATAGTGGGGGTTTAAAACCCCCGCAATCTTATTTTGTGTTTCAGGCGAAGAAGCAAGGAGAGGAAGAAGATGCTTATGTGTCTTGATGTGAGAGGACAATTCCAGGTTTAGCGCGTTTTTTTTGAATTTCAGCATTAGCGTGTTTGCTTTCTATATATTAATTGTCACCCATTATATTAACAAAGTGGTTCAGTAGCGCAGCTGGCAAGGAAGTGAATTGATAGCCCCTGGGACCTGGGTTCGATCCCCAGGTCCCCCTTCTTATTTCAATATTTTTTCTTTCAGCTTAATCCCATGCAGATTCAACCCTGAAGACTACCATGCACTCACAATCCAGGCACGCCACCTGGCCGTTGAAGGCAATCCAAGGGTCCTGATGAGAAGGGTACCATGAACATGAGTCAAAGATTCCACACGCTGGCAAGGAAAGTCAAAAGGGCCTCAGAATCTTGGGCCAGATTGCTAAAAGAAACACCTCCAAATTAGGGGCAGACCCCCTAGGTTTGCAAAGTTTTTTTACTTTCTTTATTTTTCTTTATCTTTATTTTCTTTTAATTATTGTTTTCTTAATTAATTTAATATTTTCATAATATATAAAAACACCATAAAAATCAGAAAAGATGAAAAAATAGTAAATATTTTATTTTAGTATTTTCATAAATAAATTGCATTAGTTCATTTAGTTTTAATTTAGGGTTTAATTGTAATATTTTCATAACAAATAAAAATTGGTAGAATTAGGGTTTAATTAATTTTTTATCCCTTTTTATTTTCTTTCATAATAATTAAATATTAAAATATTTATTTTTATAATCAAATTGCATGTAAAATAATTAGGTTTAATTTTAGGTTAAAATTTGATTTTTTCTTAATAAATTAAAAACAACTAGAATTAGGGTTAGCATGTTATTTTAATTAATTCTTTAAAACCAAAAAATACCAAAAAACAATTTCTTTTCTTTTTTAATTAATTAATTCCATCATTTAATTTAATTTTGCAAAAAGGGTCCAACGCCCTCGTTTTAACTCTTATTTAATTCGCATATTTATCTTACTTCTTTTAATATTTATGTATCTCTCCCAAGGCCGTGTAATTAATTTCTCGCACTTTACTCTTCTTTAATTCTTTATTTTTTTGTCAAATCGGGTTCAAGAAATTTTGGCGATGTGGACCCGCGCCTTTTGTAATAGCTTTAGAATTTTTACTTTTCGCAATTTTTAAATGTTAATCAAGGCATGCGAGAATGAATGGATAAAAATAAAAACAAGCGTAGATCACCAATAACATGATAAAAGACAAAATATCTGAAAACGACACACAAATCACACACCACCCCTAGGGTACGCCTCACTGTTGCCTTACCTCTCGAAAGGTGATCGTCGAGTAGAGGATGTTTTAGTAAGTCCTCATGATCCGGGAACCTGGCATGAGGGTAGCTTCTAAGGTGTCTTCCCATTGCTCCGGTGATCACCATGTCCCGAACCTCGAATTGACCCGAACATCTCCAACGGTGGTGCTACCTACCTCTCAATGGTGGGATGGCATTACTTTAAAGGACATTTACACAGACGAATTCCTTAGGGTAGGTAGACGACTCTAGATACTTGCTCTAAATTTCAAAACAAATCAAAAATACTTTTCACACCGACACCTTTTCAAAAAGCTTTCGAAAGCAATTTTTCAAACACTCTTGAGGACTGATACAAGAGTCGAACTGAAATTTTCAAAGAAACTTTTTTTAAAACCCACAATTGAAAAGCAAACAAACCATTTTTGAAAACACAAATGAGCAAGTATCTAAGAGCCCATGGATAACCATGGATAGAAAGGGTGCTAACACCTTCCCTTTCTATAATCTACCTCCCGAACCGAGAGCAATCTCTTTAAGGAATTTTTCTGTGCTTTTGTCCTTTCCATTTGGAGAAAATAAAAGACGGTGGCGACTCTTGCTTCCGCGACATTTCGCGAACCAGCGTTAAACAGTCAGTTCCAGATCCACCGATCACAGAACTGGCGACTCTGCTGGGGACTTATTTTAAAGTGAGGTGTACCTTAGGACTAAGATCACTTGTGTTTTCAATTGTCTGAACTGTTTGCTTTAAATTGTGGGTACTGTCGTGGGAGTTCTATAGATCCTAACCCGGATCTGGGGATACCTTCTTAGAAAGTAGCAACAAGGCTGTGAGGGAACTGTGCGGGGTATACCGACATGGTTGAAATAGTCTGCTACGTTGATGTGGCACTTTGGTGTGTACCGGTAACCCTTGAGTTCAGTCAAGGAGAGTACGGGGCCTCCGTGTGGTGTCATGAAGCATCAACAGACCTTAGGAACCTTAATTGAACTATCTTGGCCTCTTTAGGGTAGTGAGATAACTGACTTTGGTGCAGTCCGAGGTTGGTTGATACTCGATACTACACTCAATTGAGGGTTGCTTTCCTGGAATATTTCGGTCGCCAGTTCAGTGGCTAAATCGAAACGATGAACAATGAAAGCAATCCCGTGATATTGGGACCCTTAGAACCCGGTTACTTTGATAGGACAGGTTGAACCCACCAACTTCAAGAGGGTACTACCCAGACCCCATGCTGGCCTTAAACCCTAAGGGCTTGTCTTGTGTGCCTTGTGTGCCTTACATGTTTGTCTTTGTAAATATCTGTGGTGTGTTTAATCATAGCATCATGACATCATCCAGCATCATATGCATTGACTAACCATTTCAAGGGTTCGAATTTTCATCTTTGTTCTTGTTTTGTAGGACATGGAAACTGTTCGTAGAAAGACAATTCAAGTCAGTCTTGTAAGGATCCCTCCTCAGCTTAAGGAGCTTATATCCAGGATTCCCGAGAACTCTTCATTCAGTGAAAGACATGGAAGTCTCATCAGCTTGGTCAATACCAACATTGAGGAAGATATGATCAAGGTCCTGTTCCAATTCTTTGACCCTCTGCATCACTGTTTCACTTTCCTGGATTATCAGCTGGTACCTACATTGGAGGAGTTCTCCCGGCTCCTGAAGATCCCTATCCTTGATCAGCTACCCTTCAACGGTACGGAAAAGGAACCTAAGCTTGAAGAGATTGCTAAAGCCTTGCACCTACAGTCATCTGACCTCAAGGGACATTGGGAAGTTAGAAGTGGTATCAAAGGGTTCTTAGCCAGGTTTCTGTTTGAAAAGGCCCATGAATGTTGGAACTCCCTTGACTTGCAAGCTTTTGAAGAGGTGGTGGCCCTCCTTGTCTATGGTTTGGTGTTGTTCCCTAACCCAGACCAGCTTATTGATATCAGTGCTGTCCAGATCTTTATGTCCAGGAATCCTATACCTACGTTGCTGGGGGACATCCTTCACTCATGTTACACTCGAACCATGAGAAAAAGAGGTGTCCTTATGTGTTGCACTCCTCTCCTGGGAAGGTGGTTTATTTCTCACCTTCCACAATCAGTTTTGAAGAATGAGCGGGGTTTGAGATGGTCACAACGGTTGATGACTCTTACACATGCGGATATCCATTGGTGCCCCCGGTCCAGAGAAGATGTCACTATCATTGATCGTTGCAGGGAGTACCCTAATGTTCCTTTACTTGGAATCAGAGGAGGTATTACTTACAACCCATGCCTGGCTTGGAGACAGTTTGGTTATGCTCGGAGGGATGGTCCTCATGACATGTTAATTCCTGACATAGTTTTTGACTTCGACAACGATACTCAAGGACTTCGCCAGAGATTTATCAGAGCCTGGAGGATGCCAAGTAGGATAGACAGCAAGACACTGGGGCACATGAACTCCATCCCGTTGGAACCTTATCTCAAGTGGGTACGAGCCCGCTCCCAGAAGTTAGTGATGCCTTATCCCCATATGCTCCCTGTGATCAAAGAGTCAGTCTTGGAAGGAGAAGTGTCCTACACTATTCAGCACCCTGATATGCCCACATCCTGGGAAGAGATGCAGAAGAGCTGGATCCAGCTAAAGGAAGAACGGAATTCTCTTGAGACCAGTCTACATGCTAGTGAAAAGAAGGTCTTAGAGCTCACCCGCCTGTTGCATGAGGAGAGGAATCTCAACACTTACATAGCTCCAAAGAGGATGTGCAGTGTATTTTGGGATTGATTTGCTTTTGTAATTTGGGCCCATGAGGCTTTGATGTACTAAACAATTGTTTCCTTAATAACAACGTGTGTTCCTTTTTGTCTACAACAAATTTGAACTTTCGAACCCTTGAATGCATTGCATAAACACATCTCATTCATCATGTGCATAGCAGGTTTTCCCCTTTTCAGGTTGCTTACAGTTCTTCGCTGTTTATTTCAGCATCATGAATCCTGACTCATCATCAACGGATACATCCATCAAAGCTCTTCAGGCGCAGAATGCGCAATTTCGGGAATTAATCAAGGGTTTGGCTCAAGGCCAAGAAGAGCTGAAGGCTCTGCTCCTGAAGAAGGAGAAGAAGAAGAAGAGAAGAACTGTTCTGTTCAGCTCGGGCCGAAGGTTTGGCAATACTCTGCAGAATGAAGAGGCTGGTTCTTCTATTGGCAAGAGTACTCCTCAGACAGAAAAAGGTCCTAGTCCGGTAGTCTCCGACAACGAGACTGATTTTGATGAAGAGCAGTACCCTCCTGCAGAAGACAGATACAAGCAACTGGAGGATAGGTTGAATGCTATGGAGATCTAACAGGTACCTGGGCTGGATTTTGGAGATCTGGGTTTGTCAACTGGTGTAATCATTCCTCGGAAATTCAAAGCACCATCTTTCACTAAGTACGACGGGGCGTCTTGTCCCAAGTTACATCTCAGGTCCTATGTTCGAAAGATCCAACCGTACTCAGCGGATAAGAATTTGTGGATCCACTTCTTCCAGGAGAGTCTTTCAGGGACTCATCTCGAATGGTTCTATCAGCTGGATGGGACCAAGGTTCGTAACTGGGAGGAGTTGGCTACTGCTTTCTACAAGCAGTATCAATATAATGCCGACCTTGCCCCTACATGTACCCAACTCCAGGGTATGTCGTTAGGTTCAAGTGAAGGTTTTAAGGAGTACGCTCAGAAGTGGAGAGACCTGGCTGGCAGGGTGCAGCCTCCGTTGACTGATCGGGAGTTGGTAGACATGTTCTTGGGGACCCTATCTGGGCCATTTTTCAACCATCTTATTGGGAATTCGTCTGCAGGGTTCACTGATCTGATTCTGACTGGAGAGAGAATTGAGGCTGGGTTAAAGTCTGGTAAGATTCCGAAGGGTACATCGTCTAGTTCTGAGAAGAAACCCTTCAAGAAGGAGGCTAGTGCTGTATATGGTTCCAAGAGACCAGAGAGATCTGAGCGCCGCCAATCTGTCAGTGCGGTAATGATTGCTAAGCCTGCTGCCGCTCCTCGGCCAACCAATCCTCAAAGGGCTGAAAGACCCCGGAGAGAGTTTACCCGTTTGAGCATGACCTTATCGCAGATCCTGCCACAGTTGCTCTCAACCAACTTAGTAACCGTCAGAGAGGCTCCGAAGTTTCCAAATACTACATCTCCTAAGTACAACCCGAATGCTCGCTGTGCTTACCATTCTGATAGCCCGGGGCATTCTACTGATGACTGTTGGGCATTAAGGAATAAGGTGCAAGACCTTATCGACGCGAAGGAGATACAATTCGAAGCGCCTGAGAGGCCGAATGTGGTTACTGCTCCTATGCCCCAGCATGGAGTAAATGCTGTTGACGAAGATACTTACGCTGTTTCTGTGGATGATCTAGCTACTCCTTTGAAGACCGTCAAGAGGAACCTACTGCTGGCCGATTTATTTCCGGGTTGCAGTGAGGGTTGCCTGTTCTGTGCTGTTTCCCTATCTGGTTGTCCCTTGCTGAAGTTAGGCATCCAAAGCCTAATGTATAGCAAGGAGATCCTGTTTAAGAAGTCTGATGTTCAGTTGGTTCCAGTAGGAGAAGTTTCTGTGGTTACCATCTTCAATACTCCAATCAAGGCTCTCCCGAAGAAGCCCGTCCAAATCATGATTGTCGCACCTATTGTTATCACTGTTCCGGGGCCCCTGCCCTATGTATCTGATAAAGCTGTCCCCTGGCATTATGGGGCAGATGTGTATGTAAATGGGATTAAACAAGAGTTCAATGCTGGCGCCAATATCTGCGATATCACTGGTCCAGCCAAGGTTACCCGCAGTGGCAGGCTCTTCTCGCCTGACATTACACCGCCTGCTGCTCGAAGACCACTCCTTATAACTCCTACAAGTGTACCTGTTCCTGTTGCTGATCAAGTTATTTCTCCTGCTGCCGAGTCATCCAATGCTCGGGGCAAAGGAATTGAAGTTGAGCCTGCCCAGATGGAAGCACCTATACCTATAACTGCTGAGGCCTCCCAACAAGAGATGGAGGAAATCTTGAAAATTATAAAGAAGAGTGACTTCAATGTTGTGGAACAACTGGGGCACACGCCCTCCAAAATCTCCATGCTCTCTTTATTGCTGTGCTCCGAGGCCCATGCTAAGGCCTTAATCTCATTCCTCAAGACGGCCCATGTGCCACAGGAGACCTCTGCAGTTCAGTTCACTGATTGCGTAGCAAATCTGACAGCAGACAATGGCCTGGGTTTCTCAGATGCTGACCTGACTGCAAAAGGAAGAGACCACAATGATGCTCTGCATGTCTCTATCGAATGCAGGGGCACTACTCTGGCACATGTATTGGTGGATACTGGTTCGTCCTTGAATGTGCTACCCAAGAAGGCTTTGGACCGTTTAGATTGTGAAGGCCTGGAATTGAAACCCAGCAATATCATTGTCAGGGCCTTTGACGGTTCAAAAAGGATGGTTCATGGAGAGGTTGACATTCCTGTTCGTGTGGGCTCTCAGGTGTTTGACTCTACTTTTTATGTGATGGATATCCGTCCATCTTACTCTTGTCTACTGGGTCGACCTTGGATACATAAGGCTGGGGCAGTGACCTCTACCTTGCACCAGAAGCTGAAGTACCCCGTCAGAGGGAAGATCGTCACTGTGCAAGGAGAGGAGGAGTATATGGTAAGCCATCTGAATTCCTTCAGATACATTGAGATGGACGGGGAGTTTATTGAAACCCCCTTTCAGCATTTTGAGGAGGTGCTTCCAATTTCAGCAAGCAGCAGAAACAGCGGTCAGAGAGGATGTTCCCTTGAAGATGGCTTCCCTGAAGGATGCCCGGGCTGTGGTTCAGAAAGGTGAATGTGCTAACTGGGGCAGGCTTCCAGACTTTACACAGAAAACTGACAAATTTGGGCTGGGTTTTACTGCAGAGGGCCAGAAAGCTATGCGGAAGGCGAAGACCAGAAGACCTCCTGTGTTCATTACAAATCCAGGAGTGAATGCTGTTGGGGAAGACAACGAAGTGGATGAAGCGGAATTCAATAGCTGGATCTACCCGACAACCGAAGGCGGATTGACCAATTGGATTGCTACGGACCATACTCCTGTTACCTTTGTGACGCAGTAATAAATTTCTTTGTTTCGTTATTTGTAATAAACAATAAATAAACTCTATGGCCCGATGTCTTACCCGAGGCACTGTGGTTTCATTTGTGAGGGAATATAAATTGTCATTTCATATATCATAAATGAAAATCTTGGACGTTTTCTCGCATTACAAATCTTATGCTCCTTTTCTGTCTTTCTTTCCTTTACATATATTTCAAAACAGCTGTATTTACACACACACTCACTCATACAGGTTTCAATCCACTCTGGATCTCACTGGTCACGACTCTGCTACTGCCAGTTATGACTTCGAAAATCCGATCAACTTAGCCGAAGACGAAGGTGAAGATGATTGCGAAGTGCCTGGAGAGCTTGCAAGACTGTTGCTTCAGGAAGAGAGGGCAATTCAACCCCATGAAGAGCCAGTGGAAACAATAAACCTGGGTACTGAGGAAGACAGGAAAGAGGTAAAGATTGGTGCCAACCTAGAGCTCAGCGTGAAGCAACGGTTGACTCAAATGCTGCATGATTATATGGAGATCTTTGCCTGGTCCTACGAAGACATGCCCGGGTTGGATACCGACATTGTGGTCCATCACTTGCCTACTAAGGAAGACTGCCCTCCGGTCAAGCAAAAGGTCCGCCGTATGCGTCCAGAGATGTCTGAGAAGATTAAAGCCGAGGTTATGAAACAGTTTGATGCTGGGTTCCTTGCAGTGACTTCTTACCCTCAGTGGGTTGCTAATGTGGTGTCGGTACCAAAGAAGGACGGTAAGGTCAGAATGTGTGTCGACTACAGGGATCTGAATAGGGCCAGCCCCAAGGATGACTTCCCTCTACCTCACATTGATGTCCTTGTTGATAATACAGTGCAGCATAAGGTGTTCTCTTTCATGGATGGTTTTTCAGGTTACAATCAGATCAAGATGGCACCTGAAGACATGGAGAAGACTACATTTGTTACTCAGTGGGGCACCTTCTGTTACAAGGTCATGCCATTCGGGTTGAAGAACGCTGGGGCAACCTACCAACGTGCCATGGTTGCTTTATTTCATGACATGATCCATCATGAGATAGAAGTGTATGTTGACGACATGATCGCAAGGTCCCAGACTGAGGAAGAGCACCTAGATCATCTGCAGAAGTTGTTTGACCGGTTGAAACTGTACAAGCTGAGGTTAAACCCGAACAAGTGCACCTTCGGGGTAAGATCTGGAAAGTTGCTAGGCTTCATTGTAAGTGACAAGGGCATTCAAGTGGACCCTGCTAAGGTTAAAGCTATTCAAGAGATGTCAGTTCCCAGGACAGAGAAGGAAGTCAGAGGCTTTTTAGGACGCCTGAATTACATTGCTCGCTTCATCTCACACTTAACTGCTACCTGTGAACCAATCTTCAAGCTGCTGAAGAAAGATCAGGTAGTACGTTGGAACGATGAATGTCAGGCTGCTTTTGACAAAATCAAGGAGTATCTCCAAGAACCACCCATCCTTATGCCACCGGTTAAAGGGAGACCTCTGATATTATACCTGACAGTGCTCGACAACTCAATGGGGTGTGTGCTGGGGCAGTATGACGAGTCTGGCCGAAAAGAGCATGCCATTTATTACCTTAGCAAAAAGTTTACCGACTGTGAGACCCGATACTCACTGCTTGAGAAAACTTGCTGCGCTTTGGTATGGGCTGCTCGCCGGCTGAGACAGTATATGCTGACTCACACTACCTTGTTGATCTCAAAGATGGATCCTATAAAGTACATATTTGAAAAGCCTGCTCTGTCTGGGAGAATAGCAAGATGGCAAATGATCTTGACGGAATACGACATTCAGTATACAACCCAGAAAGCCATCAAGGGAAGTGTATTGGCAGACCACTTGGCACATCAGGCCGTAGATGACTATCAATCAATGAACTTCGAGTTTCCGGACGAGAGCATCATGATTGTGACTGATTGTGAAGTACCTGGACCGGATGAAGGACCTGAGGAAGGATCCCGATGGTCTATGCACTTTGACGGAGCCTCCAATGCTTTGGGGAACGGTATCGGCGCCATAATCATATCACCTCAAGGTACTCATACTCCACTCACTGCCCGGCTATGTTTCAACTGTACCAACAACATGGCGGAGTATGAGGCGTGCATCATGGGTCTTCAAGCTGCGATCGATCTAAGGATCAAGTTTCTGAGTGTCTTCGGAGATTCCGCTCTTGTGATCAATCAGATCAAAGGGGAGTGGGATACGAAACATCCGAACCTTATTCCTTACAGAGAATGTGTGTTGACCTTGATCCCCCACTTCACAGAGATAACCTTTGAACACTTTCCAAGAGAAGAGAATCAGCTGGCGGACGCGTTAGCTACAATGTCTTCTATGTTCAAGGTCAAATGGGATAATGAGGCTCCCCGGATCATCATCTGGAAACTGGACGAACCGGCATACTGTTGCGATCTCGAGACTGAATTGGTGACTGAGAAGCCTTGGTACCATGAGGTAAAAAGATATCTGGAAGCTCAGGAATACCCTGAAGGTGCATCTGTCAACGATAAGAAGTTCCTGAGAAGGTTCGCAGCAAAGTTCTTCCTTAGCAACGGCATCGTGTACAAGCGAAACCATGATTCAACCTTACTGCATTGTGTGGATAAGACTGAAGCAGAAAGAATCATGGAAGAGCTACATGAAGGGACCTTTGGTACACATTCCAGTGGACACACTATGGCTAAGAAGATCCTTCGGGCAGGGTATTACTGGTCCACAATGGAAGCTGACTGCTACCAACATTCCAGGACATGCCATAAGTGCCAGATTTATGCAGATAAGGTGCATATTCCTCCAGTTCCCCTGAATGTTCTGACTGCGCCTTGGCCGTTTGCGATGTGGGGCATAGACATGATCGGCGAGATTAAACCTACGACATCTAATGGGCATCGCTTCATCCTAGTGGCGATTGATTATTTTACAAAGTGGGTCGAGGAAGCATCCTATGCTACGGTAACCAAGACTGTTGTGGCACGGTTCATTCGGCATAACCTGATCTGTCGGTACAGCGTCCCAGAAAGAATTATTACAGACAACGGTACCAATCTGAACAATAAGATGATCACTGAGCTCTGCGAGCAGTTCAAAATACAGCACCACAATTCTTCTCCTTACAGACCGAAGATGAATGGGGCTGTAGAAGCAGCAAATAAAAATATCAAGAAAATCGTGCAGAAGATGACAGTGACTTATAAAGATTGGCACGAGATGTTACCGTTCGCTCTACATGGGTACCGTACCTCAGCTAGGACGTCAACCGGGGCAACTCCTTTCTCTTTGGTTTATGGTATGGAGGCAGTCTTACCAATTGAAGTGCAAATACCCTCTCTCCGGATAATGAAGGATGCAAATCTGAACGAGGATGATTGGATCCAGACACGACTTGATCAGCTCAACCTCATTGATGAAAAGAGACTTGCTGCTATCTGCCATGGTCAGACGTATCAGAAACGGATGATCAGGGCATTTAACAAAAAGGTCGGACCACAGGAATATCAAGTTGGGGATCTGGTAATCAAACGAATCATCCTTCCTCAGAGTGATCCAAGGGGAAAATGGACCCCTACGTATGAAGGGCCATTTGTGGTTAAACATGTGTTCTCAGGGGGAGCCATGATTCTAACCAACATGGACGGTGACGACCTTCCTCACCCCGCCAATGCAGACATAGTAAAAAGATACTACGCATGAAAAAAGACCCGCTAGGCTGACATGCCTAGGCAAAAATTAGGGCTTCCCGGCGAACCAAAAGGGTTCGGGCAAAATGAAGGGATGAAATGAAAAAATCTGTACACCCGGCAAGTCGAAAACCTGAAAAGGCGGCTTGGGCAAAAATGGGTATCCCGGTGGACTGAAAACCCGAAAGGGCGGTCCAGGCAAAAATTAGGGATAAAAGCGTAATACTATGTCTCATTGGATCACTTTGCATCCAGAATCCGGTATCTACATCAAGTTCAGACGACATCGATCAGTCAGCTTCACCTTCAACCAAGGTCATCAAGTGATGAGACGCTCGGGGATATAAAGGCAATAGCAGAGTTGAAACCCAGTGGGATCATTCATTTCACACAGCTGTTTTATTTTCTTTTGTACAAAATTTGTATAAACTCTCTTGTTCGGCGGCGTTCTCTTACTAGGACGTAAGCCTCTTGTACACAAAACGCCTATTTTCAGGCCATTCAAAAATCAATACAAATATACTTTTCAGTTAAAAGTGCCAATTGTTTTTCTTTTTCTGTTTTGTTTTGCGAAGAACGTCCAAGGTTCAATTTGTGATATATGCATTGACAATAATTTGCTAACTCATGAATATTTGCATACGAAACAAAGGATTAATTACAGGTAACATTAGAAACAGGGGCAATAAAGAGTTGTCTGAGCAATCTAATTGTTCTGTCCTCCAAGGTACCAAGGTAGGTTCAACTAAAGAACATAACCGGCATATCTCAATTCCCCAGAGAGTAAGCAGTCAGTACACTCTCTCCAAGATATATTATCAAATCTTAAGGAAGTTGAGTATCCTCTAGCAGATCTCAACATTCCCCGGCAGCATATATTCTTAACAAGCATCCCCGGCAATCTTAGTCTAAAGATTGTTCCCCGGCGGCATATCAAACATTCAAAGGAATCACTTCCCCCGCAGTTCAAAACTTCCCCAGGAGAGTCCAATCCAGTTCCCCAGGAAAGTTGGAATTTATCTCCCCAAGCAGTAAGCTTATCCCCAGTAGATTCTGGAAGCTTATCCTCGCAGAACACGAACGCGTCTCCCGGCTTTATTCAAAGAGTTATGTCCTTACCAGGATATAACTGGGTTATCCTCAGCCAAAAGCCACGGAAAGATCGCCGTCAACGCAGTCTTCTTATCTCCAGCGAAGTCTATCAGCACTTCCAACACAACAAGGGTATCCCCAACAAGTTATTATCAATATTCCAGCAAAGTATCTCTCTCCCCACAGATTATTGCTTCCCAGCAAGTTCGTCAGAGTACTTTTCTCCCCGCAGAATATTCCATTCGCCAAGTTTATTCCCCAACGGAGTTATCTTCTCCTACCGGTATTCTTGCAACTATCATCCCCAGCGGAAGCAAAATCTATTCACCAACATCAGCCCAGGATATGACTTCCCGGCACCCGTCAAGGATTTACTTTCCTAGACGAAAACATACATAAACATCCATCATTATAGCATGCATATACGCATCATATCTTAAAAATCTCATTTATGTTGAGAACATCATTGCTTGGTCCATATCATGCATTGCATATGAATGACCTTTACCTTTCAGGAAAGATTCAGCTAAAATTCTCAATCATATTTCAAGACTCTAAGACCTTATCTGGTTCAGTTAAATCGACTCCAAAGATTTCTCTGGTTATTATCCAGTCAAAGGCCTTCTTTGGTCTAGTTAAATCGACCCCAAACAGATTTTTCTGATAAAGACTCAGTTGAAGACATTCCAAGACCTAGACCGGTTCAGTTAATCGACTCCAAAGATTTCTTATCCAGTCCAAGGCCTTCTCTAGTCCAGCTAAATCGACCCCAAACAGATTTTTCTGATGAAGACTCAGTAGAAGTTATCAAAGGTTTTTCTCAATGTTTGCTTTTGAGATTATAATTTCCTATGGTTCTCTCCCCAATGCTGCGGAGACGATAATTCCATTCCAGGTTTTTCTCAATGAATGTTATTGAGATTATAATTTCCTATGGTTCTCTCCCCAATGCTGCGGAGACGATAATTCCATTCCAGGTTTTTCTCAATGATTGCTATTGAGATTGTAATTGCCTATGGTTCTCTCCCCGATCCTGTGGAGATGGTAATTCCCACCAAGATTTCGCTCAATGATTGCTGTTGAAGTGAAGTTATCCAAGGTTCTCTCACCGTTCCTGTTGAGGTAGTAACCATCCCTGGTTCATTCATCACCGCTTGAAGATCCAGACTCAGCTCCTATAACCAGTCAGGACACATCTATACCAAGCATCTGAAGATCCAGCTCCTGCAACATGTCAGGTACTCATTTTTCTTATGCAGGTACGCAAGTTCTCGCTAAGGAATCTCTTATGCGATTGACACCCAGATGGCATCTATAAGCCCATCCACCTTCCATCACCTCTTAGCATGGCATCTATAAGCCCATCATCCTATCCAACAATCTCCAAATGGCATCTATAAGCCCATTTCCACCATCACACTGCTACTATGTGAGCGCAAATTTCTGGGCACTCTAGTGTCCAATCATCTTCCACCCTCGGATTACGAAAGGCACGTCAGCCAATCTGCATCCTCAGGTCTAAGAAGATTGAACAGGGGCAACTGTTGTACCCCAAAATTTGCCCTCCCATATTCTTCAAGAAATTGCCAAGGCATGCTTCAAAATTCCCCAAGGGTTGCACAGTGCAAGGGTCTCCTAAACAGTCAAAATTAGGGTTTTTATTCTGATCAAGAAAATGAAGTTTCCAAGGGTCCAATCAAGTCCCACATGCCTACAAATATGGTCAAGCATCCTCATACCAAGTTTCAAGACTTTCAGCACAAAATTGCACAGTCAAAAACCCTAATTGCACTACAGTCAACTGTAGGGGCAAAATGGTCATTTGACAGTCAAAAGTTAAAATTTTTGGTCAACATCTCATTTTGAAGCCACAAACATCATTTGATCAATGCTTGATCATGATTCTCAAAGCTTGGCTCAAAAATCATCAAGATGCAAAAGTTTCCTTATTTGGACAGTTGAAAAAGTCAACTGTAAATTGACCAGGGCATAACTTTCACATGGATTATCAGAAAAATCCCATCCAAAGCTCATTTTGAATAGAAAGACATTTACTACAACTCATCTTCATACTTCAAGTCCAATAAATGCTCTCACAAAAAGTTATCAATTTCAACATTATAGGTCATTTTCAAAAGTCAACAAAAAGGGACTTTAAGTCAAAGGCCATAACTTGATATTGGTAAATCAAAATGACATGGGACCAAAGGAATTGGTTATAGGACTCAAAGATCTTTCCAAAATGTCCAAGAACATGAGCAAATCTTTAAAATTGAGCAAGTTATGCCTTGTGGAAGTTGGGAAATTTTTGGATATTTTGAAAAGTCAACATTGATTCAAATGACCTAAAATTGCTAATGGGCCTCTTTTTCTTTCACAATTCATCATCCAAGACATGTGCACGACCACTTGGCCCAAAGGGAAGTTTTTCTTCATTTTTTATTTATTTATTTGAATTTTTATTAATAATAATTCATTTAAATCAATTAAATACATGAAAAATACTTAACCTAAGTTTTTCAATCTTTTTGTGCATGATATATACTCAATAATTCGTGCATGATCATATATGGAAGGAATTGAATTGATTGGATATGATTAGGGTCAAAATAGCATGAAACATATTGAAAAAAGATCTTTGAAAATCAAATCTTGCAAGTCATGAATGCCAAGCTTTTTGTTTGATTTCTTTGACCTAGATCACTCATACATTAGTACAGAATGCAACCCTAGTGCACACAACCACAAAGCTGCGCCATAGACCAACCACCAAACTTGAAAATTTTTGCCAAAAACTCAAAACTGAAAACCAGGTTTTAGGTGGATTCAGGCCAAAATAACCATTCTATTACCTCCCTGAGACATCAAGAAAGGTTTCTGGATAAAAATCATATCTTCTAACCTCAGGAATTGGTAATACGAGTCAACCCTGTTCATCATATTTCTTGTATTCGTGCATCAATTTATACGCATCATGCTTGCATTTTTTTTGAGTGATTTATACTAATGAGACCTTGCTGAAGCTAACCATGTAGTTTGATTTAATTTTCGTGCATCATACAAGAATCTGCCATTGACATATTCTAGGTTTTCAGAGGTTCAAAAGAGGGCTTCCTTGTTCTGGAAAAATTGGCCTATAAGACCCATATCATCAGAATCAGCAGCTCATGGCCAGTTGTTTCCATACCTCGCGCTCAATTTATGAGCGACAGAGCTCTAATCGCTATTTTTACACTGTGCATATAGTGGGGGTTTAAAACCCCCGCAATCTTATTTTGTGTTTCAGGCGAAGAAGCAAGGAGAGGAAGAAGATGCTTATGTGTCTTGATGTGAGAGGACAATTCCAGGTTTAGCGCGTTTTTTTTGAATTTCAGCATTAGCGTGTTTGCTTTCTATATATTAATTGTCACCCATTATATTAACAAAGTGGTTCAGTAGCGCAGCTGGCAAGGAAGTGAATTGATAGCCCCTGGGACCTGGGTTCGATCCCCAGGTCCCCCTTCTTGTTTCAATATTTTTTCTTTTAGCTTAATCCCATGCAGATTCAACCCTGAAGACTACCATGCACTCACAATCCAGGCACGCCACCTGGCCGTTGAAGGCAATCCAAGGGTCCTGATGAGAAGGGTACCATGAACATGAGTCAAAGATTCCACACGCTGGCAAGGAAAGTCAAAAGGGCCTCAGAATCTTGGGCCAGATTGCTAAAAGAAACACCTCCAAATTAGGGGCAGACCCCCTAGGTTTGCAAAGTTTTTTTACTTTCTTTATTTTTCTTTATCTTTATTTTCTTTTAATTATTGTTTTCTTAATTAATTTAATATTTTCATAATATATAAAAACACCATAAAAATCAGAAAAGATGAAAAAATAGTAAATATTTTATTTTAGTATTTTCATAAATAAATTGCATTAATTCATTTAGTTTTAATTTAGGGTTTAATTGTAATATTTTCATAACAAATAAAAATTGGTAGAATTAGGGTTTAATTAATTTTTTATCCCTTTTTATTTTCTTTCATAATAATTAAATATTAAAATATTTATTTTTATAATCAAATTGCATGTAAAATAATTAGGTTTAATTTTAGGTTAAAATTTGATTTTTTCTTAATAAATTAAAAACAACTAGAATAAGGGTTAGCATGTTATTTTAATTAATTCTTTAAAACCAAAAAATACCAAAAAACAATTTCTTTTCTTTTTTAATTAATTAATTCCATCATTTAATTTAATTTTGCAAAAAGGGTCCAACGCCCTCGTTTTAACTCTTATTTAATTCGCATATTTATCTTACTTCTTTTAATATTTATGTATCTCTCCCAAGGCCGTGTAATTAATTTCTCGCACTTTACTCTTCTTTAATTCTTTATTTTTTTGTCAAATCGGGTTCAAGAAATTTTGGCGATGTGGACCCGCGCCTTTTGTAATAGCTTTAGAATTTTTACTTTTTGCAATTTTTAAATGTTAATCAAGGCATGCGAGAATGAATGGATAAAAATAAAAACAAGCGTAGATCACCAATAACATGATAAAAGACAAAATATCTGAAAACGACACACAAATCACACACCACCCCTAGGGTACGCCTCACTGTTGCCTTACCTCTCGAAAGGTGATCGTCGAGTAGATGATGTTTTAGTAAGTCCTCATGATCCGGGAACCTGGCATGAGGGTAGCTTCTAAGGTGTCTTCCCATTGCTCCGGTGATCACCATGTCCCGAACCTCGAATTGACCCGAACATCTCCAACGGTGGTGCTACCTACCTCTCAATGGTGGGATGGCATTACTTTAAAGGACATTTACACAGACGAATTCCTTAGGGTAGGTAGACGACTCTAGATACTTGCTCTAAATTTCAAAACAAATCAAAAATACTTTTCACACCGACACCTTTTCAAAAAGCTTTCGAAAGCAATTTTTCAAACACTCTTGAGGACTGATACAAGAGTCGAACTGAAATTTTCAAAGAAACTTTTTTTAAAACCCACAATTGAAAAGCAAACAAACCATTTTTGAAAACACAAATGAGCAAGTATCTAAGAGCCCATGGATAACCATGGATAGAAAGGGTGCTAACACCTTCCCTTTCTATAATCTACCTCCCGAACCGAGAGCAATCTCTTTAAGGAATTTTTCTGTGCTTTTGTCCTTTCCATTTGGAGAAAATAAAAGACGGTGGCGACTCTTGCTTCCGCGACATTTCGCGAACCAGCGTTAAACAGTCAGTTCCAGATCCACCGATCACATACCCTCTTTTATTTTTATGCACTATTTACTTTTAGCATTTATGTTTCATGCCATTTTCATCTTTGCTCATTTGAGTATTTACTTTCTTGTCATTTTTATTTTTGCTCACTTGAGCTTTACTTTTCTTTTTCAAAACACCTAATAATCAACATAAACCCTAAAAATCATTAATGATACTTGGACTATTTGGTTACTATCCTTGGCATTATAGAGCATTGGAATTTTTAGACTTAGGATTAAAAACCTTGGCCTATGATTGGAGACCTTGTGACCTTATCTGATTATTTTGTCTAGAGCTCTTGAGGTTTACTTCAAGGCATTGGGTTGTTTGTTTGTTTTGTGTGCAGGTTATTGTGATTACACTCTTTGTTTGTAATTTGGAATTCACCCGTATACATCCGTTACTCTGCCTAATTTTTGTGAAGACTTAATACACTTGAAGTTTGGTTCTTTCAAGAGGTCTAGTATCATTGCTTGTTTAGTTTCAATCCGAAGAATGGGAATTCTACCTTGGCCCATAGTGTCAAGTATTGGCGTCTTGTTGGTTAGATGGTTCTTATCCCTAGCTTTTACCTTATGCTTTAGGGTAGTCCCTTCCTATCCTCCCATCTTCTTTAATTTCAAAATCTTCTCTCTCCTTTTGAAAAACTCTTCTTATTTTTTTAACTTGAACCACTTTCATAATAAAGTTGGACTTAGGTCCATGCATTTTAAAAACATTTTCATAAAAAAAAACTTCAATAAACTTAATAATACTTTGACATTTTTTTGTGAGAAGACTAAAAGTCAGTCAATCTCATTTCAAACTGTTGTACCCCAAAATTTGCCCTCGTATTTTTCCATAAGAAATCACAGCTTCAGACGTTTCCTGATTTTTTGAACTGGCGCAAGAATTGGTCAAACAGACTTTTCTCATCGATCAGACAAAATTAGGGTTTTCATGGCTCTGGAACAGTTCATACAGTTTGCTTAGGGTTTGGTTGATTTTAGCTCAGGATTTGATCAGGCGGACGCTTCTTTGGCTTTTAATCAAGAACTAGGGTTTTGTGCGCGTATTTCTCAGAAAGGATTATCTTTACAGTTTCTTTTCAGTTTACTCTGAAATTTGGATTGAGACGTTTGAATCAAGAAAACTGCAGATTGTTGTTTAATCAGTAAAGGATAAAGCACTTGATTTGAGATGAGATAAAAGTGGAGGCGTTTAAATTAGGAATCTACAGTGATTGATTTGATCAGTAAAAGGATAAATATCTGGATACAGGTTTGATTAACTGTGCAACGGATACTTGAAGCGCCAGGTTTATTACTCAATGATAAGGCCACAGCGTTCGTTAATTATTTTTCTAAAGTCAGAATAATTGGATACTTCCAGTTATTTTAATTTTAAGAATTTCAAATAATTAAATGAACATTGAATTGAAAGAAGAATTAATTGATCAAGTTGGATTTTTATTTATCTTCAATTATTCGTTACAATTATTATTTGAATACAGTATTTTACAAAGTATTCTAAATGATGATTACAATAATTAAAAGGGAATAAAAAGATTGGATTGATCAATAAAAGGACTTTTATTTATCTTTAAATTATTTGTATAATTGTTATTGTTTACAATAATAATGTTACAATAATGTAAATTGAAATAAAAACAATGTCCTAAAAATTCTAAATCTTCATCTTCTATCCAATGCTCCCTTGAGGCTCTTTTGATTTTATCTGCAAAGAATAAGAAAGGAAGAAAAAGTCAAAGCAGAGAAAAAAATAGTTAAAGCAGACAGATAAAAAAGTTTCATCATTAAAAACAAATGGCCGGATCAGTTTTACCCTCTTTGCAAATCACGGGATTTCTCCCAGTTCACAAAGAAGGATGGAAGGCTTGCAATGAAACATGAATGCACAAAGTTATGAGTTTTGCACAAGATTCAAAATTCTTAAGCATGCTGCATAATTCAAAACCTGCATAGTTCAAAACAAACAGCATATGCAAGTTTAAATCCAAAAGCAAACTAAGTCCCAATGTCAAAGCAATTTGTCAAAAAGCTGCTAAAAGGTGCACAGCTGCCCACAAGATACCCAAGAGACCAAAGCATCAAAAAACTGTCACAAAGATGCAGGAAAATATGGAAGCAGAACAGAGACAAAAACTACATATGCAAGCAAGCTAATTCCATGTCATCACCTTCCAACCATTTGTTTTTTTCAGAAAAGACAAATGTAAACAATATTAAATGTTTAAAATCTGTCAAGAGAGAGGAAGAGAGAGGAAAGCAGATTATGTTACAGCAGGTTGAAGGCTAAAAAAGGCATGTATCAGAGCTATTCAAAATGAGACAACATATGCAGCAGAGTTGATCACAAAGAATGAAATTCTCAAGCCTTGCAAACCTGCCCACCAGCTTGACCAAGAAAAGATATCAAATCTGAAGCATTCAAAATCATAGGCGCCAAAAATCCTAAACAGATATACAAAAACATCACAAAAGCTCAAGCCAAGGCCATATAAAAACACCATAAATCCTCAACCTGTTTCAAGCCCTTTAGAACAAAAAAAACAACCAAGTCCTAATAGCATAAGCAAAAAAACTGTCCAAGTCTCAAAAACCAGTATAGCCTTAAACCACAACCAGCAAACCTGTAAGTTCACACTTAAACAAACACCATGTCAAAGCTTACCAACATTCTGCCCAAACCTGTGACCAACTTACAGGAAGCCTAAACCTGCAATACACACAAAACTCACAAATCATCCTCAACCTGATAAACCAGTAAAATATACAAGCCTGAACCTGTCAAACAGAAACCACAAGCCATCCAAACCTCACACTAAACATAAAACTATCAAAACACCCAACCTGCATATACCTTAAAACCATCAAGCCAAAGCCATATCCAAAACATTCAAACCTTAACCCCTGTCAAAAAGCACAAACCTATGAAGCCTTTCAAGCACACAAATATGCTAAGCTTTACATGTAAACAAATAGCCTAACCCACACAAAGCCTCAGAGAACACTCAACCATCAAAGCATTTCATAACAGGCATACTCAGAATAATCAAGGCAACCAAACACAAGGCAAGTGTTTCAGGGCATTTGAATCGTACAAGCCAACAAGAAGAAGAGAAAGAAACATCAACAGATATACAGAAGAGGCAACACAAAGGCCCCTCAGAAAACCTTCATCACTGGGCACAAATCATCATCAAGCATACAGATTCAAAAGCATACTGGAGCATACAACAAGCCAACGAGAGGAAGAGAAAAATCAAGCATACAAGGCAACCCGAAAAGGCCTCAGAGAATCCTCATCATAGGCAAACAACAAGCATCTCAAAGGCATCAAGCAAGCAACATAAGCGAAGCAACGAGAAGAAGGAGATAAAGAAGTCTACTGAAGCATACATCAAGGCAACAAAGAAGAAGAGGAAAAGAGATCAAACAAAGGTTCTCAATTCATTATCATCATCAAACCAACAAAGGGCCAAAGAATACACAAACCAGGAACCCAAGCGAGCTCACATCACGTGCTTCCCCGCCGTCAAGCCTCCAAACGCCTCCAAATCCTCTGTCCCCCTCCTCCGTCAAGGTAGTTTCCCTTATTTTTCCTTCCTTGCATGCACCTCAATAACAAATAATGATAAACATAACCATCGGATCACAAAATCATAACATGCAAATCATAAAACCCTAACGAGATTAAGATGAAATTTAACCTTGAACGAACCATCGCATGCTTGGCCACGGAGGGAGGAATCCAGGCGGTGGCGTTGTTGGCTTGGGCGGGAAGGACACAACTCAAGACTCCATGGCGACTGAAGAAGATGAAGGAGGAAGACGAAGTGAAGTAAGCGGCGTTGTAACCCTAAACCTTTCACCAAATGAAACAAACAAACAACCCTAAACACAAAACGTTGTAAGACCAATTGGGCCTAACCCGTTTCACAAGTCTAAAGCCCAGACGCGTTCCAATTCATACCCCTCCCTTGGCTTCTGTTTTAATTATGTTTGGGCCAAAATGACCCACTCTTAAGCCCATTTCTTTTTATACATAACTTAATCCTTTTTTTTCTTGATAAAAAAATATATACTAAACCTCTTTTTTTACACTGAATTATATTAATAATTAAAACTTAAAACTTTTTTCTTTTCTTTTATTAAAACTCTTTTTTATTTTTAATGTAAATTTAACCTAAAACATTTATAAAAGATACATAAAAAATAGGTTTTTAGTTTGAGTTTTCTTTTTAACTAAAAAACGTTTTTGTATATAAAAATATTAATACATAAAAACAATTTTTTAAGTTAAATACTTCTCTTTTCTTAAAAATATTATTTGTACATAAAACAATAATATATAATATAATTAAAATTTAAAACATTTCTTTCTTTTTCTTAAAATATCTTATTTGTATATAAATAAATCGGTACATAATTTTTTCTCAAGTTTAAAACATTTTCCTTTCTTTTAATTAAAATACTTTTTTGTACATAATACAAAAACATATAATACACTTAATAATACATTTAAATTCACATCTCGCACTTGTAAATAACCTAATATATTTACACATACACTTACACACTTATATTGGTACATTATACATTTACTATTCTTATACATTGCTATACATGATACATATACATTTGATCACAATTCGAT
Organism: Vicia faba; assembly: GCA_948472305.1. Taxonomy (NCBI): domain Eukaryota; kingdom Viridiplantae; phylum Streptophyta; class Magnoliopsida; order Fabales; family Fabaceae; genus Vicia; species Vicia faba. The sequence continues at coordinate 1,530,662,607 of OX451739.1, forward strand.
TTGGTTGTAATTATTTAAGTCTCACCCCCCTTTGTCAATTTGTACCCCCACTCTCGAATACTATTTGTAATAGCGTAGACTTTAAAATTTCCGCAATTTACCGCTTTCGAATTATACCATGATTAGATCTAGGGTTTGCATGTACATAAACTCAAACGCTAGATAACCTAATACAAAACAAATACATGAACTCAATACACAATCACACTTGCACCCCCTAGGGTAATCCCACATGTTTCCTTCCAAAATGGGCCATGCTTGCACGTCGAGTTTCTTTGGCAAAACAAATTCAAATGATCATAAGTCCCTCGATGACGCTTTCGAAAGTTTCCTAAACGGAATGATCATAGTCCCTTCAAGCAAATTGCCAAAGACACTTGGCACCATTGCATTCATGGTCCATACGATGACCCGCGCCCTTCCCGTTAAACATCCTAAACGCAAGATTGTCCACCAAATACAATGGTGGAACAAAATTGTTAAAAAGGGGTTGAAAACATAGAGAAAACCTTTGAGTACAATAGGGGTAGACAAAACTCTTAGTTACTTGAGATCAACTTGCAAAAACACTTGCCTCCTTTTCAAAAACCACACTTCACAAACACTTTCAAACAAACTTCCAAAAACATTTTGAAACATCTTTTTGAAAAGATACACACTGTTGCATATACTCAAACACGAGTCATTACAATGGTTGCCGAAACAAAGGCGTCTATTTCAAAAACATTTTCAAAACACACACATACACCACAATTTCAAGCAATCGAAAATCAAGGCAAGTGATCTAAAACCAAGTAACTAAGAGCCCATGGATAACCATGGATGAAAAGGGTGCTAATACCTTCCCTTTTCATAATCTACCCCCCAAACCCACGAAATATCTCAAAAGGTTTTTTCCTGTGCTTTTTAACCTTTCCTTAGGATAAAATAAAAAGTCGGTGGCGACTCTTGCTAAACCGAACAAGTGCGAATACAAACGCAAAACCTCAAGTCAGTTCTCCCACCGCATCACAGAACTGGCGACTCTGCTGGGGAGATTTATAAAAGTGGGGTTACCTTAGGGTTTTTAGATCACCCTCTTGCATGATTATTTGTTTGCTTTGTTTGCTTTACCTTTGTGGTTCTCTTGTTTGGGCTTGAAATCCTACACCCGGATTTGGGAAACATTCATAGATAGCAATACGTTGTGGAAACTGTGCGGGGTATACCGACGCGGTTGAAGCAATAGCTATATTAGTGCGACATATTTGTGAGTACCGGTAACCCTTGAGTTCAATCAAGGAGAGTACAGGGCCGCTGAGTGATGTCACTAAGCACTAATGACCTAGAACCTTACTTGACCATCTTGGCCTTTTATTAGGGGTAGTGAGATGACCGGCTTTGGTGCAGTCTGAAGTTGGTAGATACTCGATACTACACTCATTGAGGGTTGTTTTCTTGGAATATTTTGGTCGCCAGTTAAGTGGCTAAATCAAAACGATGAACACAGAAAACAATCCAATGATATTGAGCTCCTTAGAACCCGGTTACTATTTATAGGACAGGTTTTTAAGCCAACTACACTCAAGAGGGTACTTACCTATGAAACCCATGCAAGCCTGAAACTAGGGTTTTGTGTGATTTGCCTGTACATATGTTTGTGCATACATCATGAACATCATAAAGCATCATATGCATACACTAACCATTTCAAGGGTTTGGATCTTCACCTTTGTTCTTGTTTTGTAGGTCATGGAAATTCCACGCAGGAAAACTATCCAAATCAATCTTGTGAGAATCCCTCCCCAACTCAAGGAGCTCACATCCAGAATTCCCGAAAGCTCCCCCTTCAGTGAAAGACATGGTAGACTACTCAACCTAGTCAACACCAGCATTGAAGAAGACATGATGAAAGTTTTGTTCCAGTTCTTTGACCCCCTTCACCACTGTTTCACATTCCCCGACTACCAATTGGTGCCCACTTTGGAGGAATTTTCTCAACTCCTGAGAATTCCTATCCTTAATCAACTACCTTTCAACGGTACGGAAAAGGAACCAAAGCCTGAAGATGTTGCTCGAGCACTACACTTGCAACCATCCGACATCAAGGGGCATTGGGAAACTAGAAGCGGTGTCAAAGGCTTCTTGGCAAAATTCTTGTTTGAGAAGGCACAAGAGTGTTGGAATTCCTTGGACCTACAAGCCTTTGAAGAAATTGTGGCGCTCCTCACTTATGGGTTGGTCTTGTTCCCAAATCCTGACCAGCTTATAGATGTCAACACTGTCAAGATCTTCTTATCCAGGAACCCCATACCTACATTGCTTGGGGACATCCTCCACTCATTTTACACACGAACAATGAGAAAGAGAGGTGTTCTCATGTGCTGTACTCCTCTCCTTGCAAGGTGGTTTATTTCGCACCTTCCACAGTCTGTTTTGAAGAATGACCAAGGCCTAAAGTGGTCACAACGGTTGATGACCCTCACTCACTCTGATGTGCATTGGTGCTCTCGGTCCAGAGAGAATATCATCATCGTTGATCGCTATGGAGAGTTCCCTAATGTCCCATTACTTGGAATTAGGGGAGGCATTACCTATAACCCTTGTTTAGCTTTGAGACAGTTTGGATATGCACGGAGGGATGGCCCCCACGACATGTTGATTCCCGACCTAGTTTTTGACTTCGACAACGATGCGCAAGGACTTCGCCAAAGATTCATCAGAGCCTGGAGGATGCCTAACAAGGTAGATACTAAGACGCTGGGGCACAAGAACTCCATTCCTCTTGAGCCTTATCTCAAGTGGATCCGAACCCGAGCCCAGAGTCTAATGATGCTTTACCCTCATGTTCTCCCTGTGATTAGAGAGCCCGTCAAGGAAGGAGAGGTTCCCTACACCGTCCGGTACCCCGACATGCCAACGTCATGGGAGGAGATGCAGAAGAGTTGGATCCAGCTCAGGGAAGAGAGAGATACTTTTGAAGCCAGCTTCTACGCCAGTGAGAAGAAGGTCTTGGAGCTTACCCGCCGACTCCTTGAGGAAGAGACTCTCAACACCTACATCGCACCAAAGAGGATGCGCAATATCTTTTTACCTTGAGAAGTTTTTTGTAATATTTGGCCCATGGGGCATTTATGTACTGACAAATTTCTTCTTATTAATATGACGTGTGTTCTTCTTTGTTTGCAACAATTGTGAATTTCTAAAATCCTTGAATGCATTGCATACATAAGCATACCATTCATCATATGCATAAGCAGGTCTCCACACCAGGTTTCCTTATCTTTCTGCTGTTTATTTTAGTAAGATGGATCTCGAGCAAACGGTCAAGGACTTACAGTCTCAAAACGCACAATTTCAACAACTCCTGATGACCTTGGCTAAGGGTCAGGAGGATCTGAAAACCCTGCTTGGGAACAAAGACCAAGTAAAGAAAAAGAAGAAGAGAGTCGGGGTGGCTACCTTGGGGAGAAGGTTTGAAGGTGAAGCCAGAAGAGTGCTTGAATTTCCCCCTACTTCTGAGGAGGGAACCAGTAAAGGGAATGCGGTTGCAGTACCTTCCGAGTCCGATATAGAAGAAGAGGAGGCTGAAGAGGACGAAGACTACTCGGATCAACAATACCCGCCCGCCAATGATAAGTACAAAGGTTTGGAAGAAAGGTTGGCAGCTATGGAGCTGCAGAGAGTTCCAGGCTTGGATTTCGAAGATTTGGGATTAATCGCTGGAATTGTGATCCCCCCGAAGTTCAAAGTACCAATTTTTGCCAGATATGATGGGCTGTCTTGCCCAAAAATGCACCTAAGGTCGTACGTCCGAAGAATCCAACCTCACACATCTGACAGAAACCTTTGGGTACATTTCTTTCAAGATAGCCTGTCTGGCACTCAGCTAGATTGGTTCTACAAGCTGGAAAGGTCAGAGATACGTAGTTGGGAAGATCTGGCAGCTGATTTTTATCGCCAATATCAGTACAACTCTGACCTGGCACCAACACGTACTCAGCTACAGAGTATGGGAATGGCCTCAGGTGAGGGATTCGAGGAGTATGCCCAAAAATGGCGTGATTTGGCTGGAAGGGTGCAGCCACCTCTTTCTGATAGAGAGCTTGTTGATATGTTCCTGGGGACCCTGTCTGGTCCATTCTTTAACCACCTGATCGGTAGCTCCTCCGCAGGGTTTACTGAATTAATTCTGACTGGCGAGCGGGTAGAGGTCGGTATCAAGAATGGGAAGATTCAGAAGGAGGCCTCTGCATCTACAACTATTAAGAAATCATTTCCAGCGAAGAAGGAAACAGTTGTTGTGTACTCTCAGAGAGGAGCAGGAAGAAGTGAACGCCGGTCGACTGTGGGGGCCGTAATGATCCAAAATCCATCAAACGATCAGCCTCGCAATAACCAGTCCAGACCTAAACAGCAATGGGTAGAACGGCCACCACGACAGTTTACCCGTATCAATATGACACCTGCGCAAGTTCTTCCACATCTGTTGAAATTGAATCTCACCAAGATTAGGGAAGCACCAAAGGTTGTGAATACTGCTTCACCGTACTATCATCCCCATGCTAAGTGAGTTTACCATTCCGATAGCGTCGGACATGACACAAATGATTGTTGGGCGCTCAAAAATAAAATCCAAGACTTGATAGATGCGAAAGAGGTGGAGTTCGATGCTCCAGAGAAGCCGAACGTGATATCTGCTCCGATGCCGAAGCATGGTCGAAATGTCAATGCTATTGAGGAAGATTTGTATGTTTCTGATGTCAATGACCTGATGACTCCGCTGTTAACAATCAAGTTAAACCTGCTAAGAGCCGGGATTTTCCCGGGATGCAAAGAAGACTGCTACTGTTGTTACTCTCTGCCATTTGACTACCCGTCACTGAAGAAAGGCATCCAAGGCCTGATGGACAGTCGACAAATTCTGTTTGAGAAGATTCTTGCTATTCCAACCCCTACTGAAGATGTCTCAATTATCACCATTCACGCCAATCTTTCCAAGGCCGTCAGAAAGCCTGTTAAGATTACATCAGCTACAAAGATTGTTCCCTTGAAAATAACTATGCCTGGGCCTGTCCCCTACAATTCTGACAAGTCAATACCATGGAATTACGGTGGAGACATCTACTACCATGGTGTTAAACAAGTTGAAGTGACCGAAGAAAGCTCTGATAAAGAGGATGCCAGCATTGGAAACGTTGCTGGTACAAGCAAGATCACCCGAAGTGGGAGTATTTTTTCTCCAGAGATTGTCCCCCCAAAGGCGATCTTTGGACCCTCAGCTGCTGCCAGAGATAATCCTGCGCCAATAAAACTTTCCGCCGAAACTCCGTTGATTGAAGAAACTGTTATTCCTGTTGTTGTCCCTCCTTCTCCAGCTGATAAGGGAAAAGGGATCCAAGATGATCTCGTCAGGACGAGGGCTCAACCTTTGGTCATCCCGGAGACCTCTAAGAAAGAGATGGAGGAGATCTTGAAGATAATTAAAAAGAGTGATTATGACGTGGTAGAGCAACTGGGGCAAACCCCCTCGAAGATCTCCATGTTAGCATTACTACTTTGTTCTGAGGCGCACGCCAAAGCATTGATAAAATTCCTGAAGACAGCCCATGTGCCCCAGGAAACCTCTGCAGACCAATTCCAAAATTGCGTGGCCAGCCTTACTGCAGACAATGGATTAGGTTTCTCTGATGCCGACCTAACTCCTAAAGGCAGAAATCACAATGACGCTTTGCACGTTTCAGTCGAGTGCCGAGGGACCACTCTCGCACATGTCTTGGTCGACACCGGTTCTTCGCTAAATGTACTGCCTAAGAAAGCTTTGGACCGGCTGGATTGTGAAGGTTTAGAGCTGAAGCCGAGTGATATTATTGTCAGAGCTTTTGATGGTTCGAAGAGAATGGTCCATGGGGAAGTTGATATTCCCATCAAGGTGGGCACTGAGGTGTTTAAATCTACTTTCTATGTGATGGACATCCGTCCATCATACTCTTGCTTGCTAGGTAGGCCTTGGATCCATCATGCGGGGCTGTCACCTCCTCCTTGCATCAGATGTTGAAGTACCCTGTCAAAGGAAAAATCATAACCGTACATGGTGAAGAGGAATACATGATCAGCCACTTGAACTCTTTTCGGTATGTAGAGGTGGAAGGGGAATTCATTGAAACACCATTCCAGCACTTCGAGGAAGTCTCTCCTGAAGGGGCAGTAGCAAGAGTGGTGGCCGAGGTACCGAAGCAGGTGGCCAGGATGGCATCTCTGAAAGATGCAAAGGCTGCATTGAAGGAAGGGAAGAGCTCAACGTGGGGTCAGTTGCCCGATATTCCCCATAAAACAGACAAGTTTGGTTTAGGATTCACTACTGCGGGGCAGAAAGCTATGCGCCGCTCAAAGATTGAAAGAACACCTGTCAAAATTTCCCCTTATGGAATCAACGCTTTGGACGGTGAAGACGAAGAGGCCAACATTGAAGATTGGATCTACCCAAACATAGAAGGAGGACTACGCAACTGAGAGGCAAAGGATTTTGTCCCAATTACTTTTATTAATCAGTAATTATCTGTCAAACATTTCCTGTTGGTTTGTAATATTTACTCTTGAACAATTCGTACACTACTTTTTCACCTCATGTCTTGCCCGGGGCATGTAGGTCCATTTGTAAGGGTTTTGATTATTTTCATATCCATATGCCATGTTTAATGATTCATTGGACGTTTTTCATTGATAAACTGCTGTGTTCATTTTCTTTCCTTTTTTGCATTTTGTTTGTTTAAGGATGGCTATCCCTTACACACACCCACACTCACAAATGCAGGTACCCATCCACTCTGGATTCTATGGGTAACTATTCTGCTATGTCCTTCGATAACTCTGAAGATCTGGTCAATCAAGCTGAGTATGAAGATGGTGAAGGTTGTGAAGTACCGGAAGAGCTGGCCAGACTTTTACAGCAAGAAGAAAAGGCCATCTTGCCTCACAAAGAGTTGTTGGAAACTGTCAACTTAGGAACAGAGGAAGACCGGAAGGAAGTACAAGTGGGTGCCAATCTGGAATCAAGTGTCAAGGAGCGCTTGATACAGCTGTTAAATGAATACGTTGAAATCTTCGCCTGGTCTTACAAAGACATGCCTGGGTTGGATACCGATATAGTAGTTCATCACCTGCCTACCAAGGAAGATTGCCCTCCGGTAAAACAAAAGGTCCGCCGGATGCGTCCGGAAATGTCCGAGAAAATCAAAGCCGAGGTTATGAAACAATTTGATGTCGGATTTCTAGCGGTGACTTCTTACCCTCAGTGGGTTGCCAACGTGGTGCCAGTACCGAAGAAGGATGGTAAGGTCCGAATGTGTGTTGATTACAGGGATTTGAATAGGGCGAGCCCTAAGGATGATTTCCCTCTGCCTCATATCGACGTTCTGGTTGACAACACTGCCCAGCATAAAGTTTTCTCCTTCATGGACGGTTTCTCCAGTTATAATAAGATCAAGATGGCTCCTGAAGACATGGAGAAGACCACTTTTGTTACTCAGTGGGGCACCTTTTGCTACAAAGTCATGCCTTTTGGGTTGAAAAATGCTGGGGCAACCTACCAACGTGCCATGGTTGCTTTATTTCATGACATGATCCATCATGAAATTGAAGTATACGTCGACGATATGATTGCAAGGTCCCAAACTGAGGAAGAACACCTTGACCACCTACAAAAACTGTTTGACCGTCTGAAGTTGTACAAGCTGAGGTTGAACCCAAACAAGTGCACCTTTGGGGTGAGATCTGGAAAATTGTTAGGCTTCATCGTAAGCGACAAAGGTATTCAAGTAGATCCTGCCAAAGTGAAAGCCATACAAGAGATGCCGGCTCCCAAGACAGAGAAAGAAGTCAGAGGCTTTCTAGGATGGTTGAACTACATTGCCCGATTCATCTCGCATCTAACCGCTACTTGCGAACCAATCTTCAAGCTGCTGAAGAAAGATCAAGTAGTACGTTGGAACGAAGAATGTCAGGCCGCTTTCGAAAGAATCAAAGAGTATCTCCAAGAACCGCCCATTCTTATGCCACCGGTTGAAGGAAGACCTCTAATCTTATACTTGACGGTGCTTGACAACTCAATGGGGTGTGTGCTGGGGCAGCATGACGAGTCTGGCCGAAAAGAGCACGCTATTTATTACCTTAGCAAAAAGTTTACCGACTGTGAGACCCGATACTCACTGCTCGAGAAAACTTGCTGCGCTTTGGTATGGGCTGCTCGCCGGCTGAGACAGTATATGTTGACTCACACTACTTTGTTGATTTCAAAAATGGATCCAATCAAGTACATATTCGAAAATCCCGCCTTGTCCGGAAGAATAGCAAGATGGCAAATGATCTTGACGGAATACGACATCCAGTACACGACTCAAAAAGCAATCAAGGGGAGTGTATTGGCAGACCACTTGGCACACCAGGCAGTGAATGATTACCAACCAATGAACTTTGAATTTCCAGACGAGGATATCATGGTAGTGACTGATTGTGAAGTACCTGGATTGGATGAAGGACCTGAGGAAGGATCTCGATGGTCTATGCACTTTGACGGAGCCTCGAACGCTTTGGGTAATGGTATCGGCGCTGTGATCATATCCCCTAAAGGCACTCATACTCCACTCACTGCCCGGCTATGTTTCGACTGCACCAACAATATGGCAGAGTATGAAGCATGTATCATGGGTCTTCAAGCTGCAATTGACTTAAGGATCAAGTTTCTGAGTGTCTTCGGAGATTCCGCTCTCGTGATCAATCAGATCAAAGGCGAGTGGGATACGAAACACCCAAATCTTATTCCTTACAAGGAGTATGTGCTGACATTGGTTCCCCATTTCGAAGAGATAACATTTGAACACTTCCCGAGAGAGGAGAATCAATTAGCAGACGCGTTAGCTACGATGTCTTCTATGTTCAAAGTCAAATGGGACAATGAGGCGCCCCTGATCATTATTTGGAAGAAGGATGAACCTGCACATTGCTGCGATCTCGAGATCGAAGAAGTAATAGAAAGACCCTGGTATCATGAAGTGAAGAGATACCTTGAAGCTCAAGAATATCCCGAAGGCGCGTCTGTTAATGACAAGAAGTTCCTGAGAAGGTTTGCAGCAAAATTCTTCCTCAGCAATGGCATCCTCTACAAGCGAAAGCATGATTCAACCTTACTGCGTTGTGTAGATAAGACTGAAGATGAAAAGATTATGGAAGAGCTGCATGAAAGTACCTTTGGAACACATTCCAGTGGACATACCATGGCAAAGAGAATCCTTCGGGCGGGATATTTCTGGTCCACAATGGAAGCCGACTGTTATCAGCATTCCCGCACCTGTCATAAATGCCAAATCTATGCTGATAAAGTGCACATTCCTCTGGTTCCTATGAACGTTTTGACAGCACCTTGGCCTTTTGCGATGTGGGCATTGATATGATTGGCAAAATCAGACCTACGACATCTAACGGGCACCGCTTTATCCTTGTAGCAATTGATTACTTCACAAAATGGGTTGAAGCGGCTTCCTATGCTACGGTAACCAAGAATGTCGTGGCACGATTCATTCGGCATAACTTGATCTGCCGCTATGGTGTACCTGAGAGGATCATTACGGATAATGGTACCAATCTTAACAACAAGATGATCACCGAACTCTGCGAGCAATTCAATATACAGCACCACAACTCTTCTCCCTACCGGCCAAAGATGAACGGGGCTGTAGAAGCAGCTAATAAGAATATCAAAAAGATTGTGCAGAAGATGACAGTGACCTACAAAGATTGGCATGAAATGTTGCCGTTCTCTCTTCATGGGTACCGTACCTCAGCACGAACGTCAACAGGGGCAACTCCCTTTGCTTTGGTCTATGGCATGGAAGCGGTCTTGCCTATTGAAGTCCAAATACCCTCTCTCCGAATAATGAAGGATGCAGGTTTGAACGAAGATGACTGGATCCAAACTCGGTTTGATCAATTAAACCTAATTGACGAAAAAAGACTTACTGCTATCTATCATGGTCAGGCATACCAAAAACGGATGATCAAGGCTTTTAACAAGAAAGTTAGACGACAGGAGTATCGAGTTGGGGATCTGGTAATCAAGCGCATTATCTTGCCGCAAAGTGATCCCAGGGGCAAATGGACTCCTACTTACGAAGGACCATTTATGATCAAGAACATATTTTCTGGTGGTGCGATGATTCTGGCCACCATGGATGGCGACGATTTGCCGCACCCCGCGAATGCAGACATAGTCAAAAGATACTACGCATGAAATAACCCGACAAGTCGAAAACCCGAAAGGGCGACTTGGGCAAAAATGGGCATCCCGGTGAACCGAAAACCCGAAAGGGCGGTTCAGGCAAAAATTAGGGATAAAACAAAAAAATCCGTACACCCGGCAAGTCGAAAACCCGAAAGGGCGACTTGGGCAAAAAGGGGTTTCCCGGTGGATCGAAAACCTGAAAGGGCAGTTCAGGCAAAATTTAGGGAATTAAAGCGTGTGACTATGTCTCGTCGGATCACTTTAAGGACAATCTCTTCATCAACAAACTCCAAGCTTCTGATCAATCCAGTCATCGACAGGCGAAGCATTGAATGGACAAATATTCAGAGTTGTGAAGGCTATAGCAGAATAGAATCCCATGGAATTATTTCACATAGCCATCTTGCTTTTGTATAAAACTTTAAATTTTTACGGCGACATCCTCTTACTAGGATGCCTGTCTCCTTTGTACAAAGACACTCATAGAAAGTTAATACAAATACTTTTCCAAATACACCAAATTTGCTTTGCCTTTCTTTCACACTTATGTTTACTCGAGAAACGTCCAATGTTTTGTTAAGTAGGCATATGCATTTGAACATAGTCATTTCCTCTTAAATCAGGAAAAGACGATTACTGATAGGCGGAAGGTACAGATAGATGTCTCGATGCCCTTTCAGAAGGAGTCCCCAAACAGAGTTTAACTCTAGGATCCCCAGCAGAACAAGAGCTTTCTCAAAACTGATCTCCCCAGCCAGAGAGCCTTCCAGAGCTTAGTTCCCCCCAGAGATAAATTTCAGCACTCCCAGTAGAGTCCTAAAATCTGAAAATCCTATCCCCAGCGGAGCTAAAGCTTCCAACTGTCAATCCCCATTGGAACCAGACCAGTGAACATCCTCCCCACAAAGATACTTCCCATCAGACTGAAGATTCTCAAATCGTACCTCTCCAGCTTAAGTCTACCAGGTCCTGAACTCCCCAGCAGAGATCATCAGAATTCTCTCACCCCGCAAGTCACCAGGGAGTTCCAATCCCCAGCAGTGGTCCTAGGATCCCCCAACAAGTGAAGATCTTGTTCCCCAAACGGATTAGAAGACAACAGGGATTTCTCATCCTCAGTAACCCCAGAGTTCTTCCATTATGGGTTTATTTCCCCAACATTTGTCCAGGATTTATTCTCCAAAACAAGTTACATTCCAGATTGATCGGTCGTTCAACAACTCCTTCATCATCTGTTGGAAGCTACAGTCATCGAAGATCAAATTCTCACAAAATTCAAGTTATGAAGCCCGGATTTGACCGGATAATATCTTGATTGCTACAGCACATTGTGAAGACCGGACTACGACCAGATAACAGTGTCAGACTACCGCAAAGCCTGGATTGCGACCAGATAGTGGTATCCCCTCAGAGCAAGCTATGAAATTTGGATTCGACCGAATAATAGTTTAATCCCCTACAGCGCATTGTGAAGACCGGACTACGACCGGATAACAGTGTCAGACTACCGCAAAGCCTGGATTACGACCAGATAGTGGGATCTCCTAAATTCAAGTTATGAAGCTCGGACTCGGCTGGATAGTATCTTAATCTCTACAGCACATTGTGAGGACCGGACTGCGACTGGATAACAGTGCCAGACAATCGCGAAGCCTGGATTACGACCAGACAACAGTCAAGAATACTACGAAGCCTGGAATCGACCAGATAGTGGTATATCTTCAACACAAGCCGTGAAGCCCGGATTTGACCGGATAGCAGCTTATTAAGTTATTGTGAAGCCTGGATTACGACCAGTTGATAATACAAATTTCTGTGAAGCCTGGATTACGACCAGAACAACAGTCAAAATACTACGAAGCCTGGAATCGACCAGATAGTGGTATATCTTTAACACAAGCCGGAACCCAGATTTGACCGGATAACAGCTCAACAAGCTATTATGAAGCCTGGATTACGACCAGATGACAATACAAGCTTTTGTGAAAGCCTGGAGATCGACCAGATAGCAGTTAAGCATCAGCAGAATGAAGACCCATTCTCGGTTCTTCACAGAATATTCGAATATTCTCCAGTGAAGACCTCCTCAAGACAGGAATTCCCCAGTAACTTGGCATACAACCCAAACTCCTGATCCCCCAGCAGTAGTCCCAGGACTCGTCATCTTCAATGATCAAAGATTCTTGCCCTACCCAGCAGCCAAGGATTTGTTCTCCCCGGCAGCAGACAAGATTCTTTTATCTTCAGCCACCCAGGATTCCTCTATCCTCAGCAAGATAGCTCATCAGCTTACATACGCATTTGTCACATTCATATCATAAACATTGATATAACATACATTGCATCACGCATCATGACATTGCATACAACTAACTCTTTACCTTTTCAGGGAAGAGCAGTCAACAGACAAAAATCATCATCTTCCGAGATTCATCCGGAAATAGTTCAGATATGACCCAGACACGGCGACATTCTGATACTTATTCCAAGATTCATGTAGACGCAGTTTCATACGGACTCATCATCAAGAAACCCTACACCGGTTCCTTCTTCGCTTCAAGACTTTTGAAAACAGTTTACGGATTCTTCCCAACGCCAGATGTTAATCTATCGCTTGTTCAGTTTCTTCTCAACTTTTGAAAACAGTTTACCGACGCTTCCCAACAACGGATGCTTCTCTATTGCTTATTCAAGTCCAACTACTGAAAACAGTTTACAGATTCTCCAAACACGGATGTCAATCTATTGCTTGTTCAGACCCCCAGTTCAGAGATGTTCCAAAACATGGATACCTTTCTGATACTCGTCCATTCACCAGTAACATACAGTTCAACAATCACCTTCAGATGGCATCTATAAGCCCATCCCCCTCCAGACATCTCCAGATGGCATCTTTAAGCCCATCACTGTTGTACCCCAAAATTTGCCCTCCCATTTCATCAATATTTTCTCACCACAAGACCCTTGGAGCTCAAGAACAAGTTAGGGTTTACTTTGTTCAAGACCCCTCCTTGCACTGTTGACCCAAATTAGGGTTTGAGTTTGCACAAATATGTTTTGACCTAAAAGGCCCAAAGTGACTTTCATGCTTCATGTTGGACTCACAAGTTTGTCCATACCAAGTTTCAAGCCTTGATTCCAATCTTTGCCCAGTCAATTGGACAGTTGACCTAGAAATCAACTGTATTGGGGAAAAAGTCAACTGTGGTCAATTGACAGTCAAACCTCATGATTTTTGACCCTCGTCAACATCATGAACTCACATGGACCATTTGATCAAGTTTGGATCACAATTCCACAAGAAATTTGATCAGATCATCAAAAGGGCAAAATGGTCATTTTTAGGGTTTTGACTGCACAAAGGCAATTTTTGACTGTTTGACCTAGCCAATGGCAAACCAAGCTCACATATGGCCTCAAGGACTCAATGGAATTATCTTGACATGTTCATCAAGCTCAAAAGATCCCAAGTACACAAGATTGACAGTTGAATTTCCCAGTCAATTGATCAATTTTGACTGTATACTGAAAAGTCAAACTTTGACTTTTTGGTCAAAATCAAGAGTCAAGATTCATTTTTCATCAAAACATTCCAAATCATGAAACTTGTTCACCAAGAAATCTCAAAATGCAAATTAGGGTTAGAAAATGGAATTTTTCATAACTTAGAATTTTTCTAAGTTATGGAAAACCCTAATTTTTTTCCAACTTTACCCCATCTTTTCACCATGATATATTGGGATTCAAACAAAAGTCAAAACATGAAAGTTGTAGCTTGTTGCATAGTCTACAACTTTGATTCATAAAGTTTTCTCATTTGAAGCTTGTATCTCAAGTTATGATTTTTTGAATAAGGGCACTAAACCATCTTTTAACTTAGTGAAATTTGACCTATTTTGACAAGGTTTTCTACCCTACTTCAAGGCCACTTTGCATACCCTTCCACTTGGAATTTTGATTTGCATTTCAAAGATGGATTGTAGTACACATTCCAAGCTTTCCAAAATGTCCAAGAACTCATCAAACAACCTCATAACTTGAGAGATTCGAATTTCACAAGTTGGCAAAAATTCACTTTTGTTCTTCATCAAGACATGTTCATAAACTTGGCAAATTCGAACTCAGCATAGTTTGTGCTACTTTGCAGGTCCTTAAACCACATTACACTCCTTAATTTAATGCTTGTTCATTGTGTCTAAGTGTTGTTCCATGAATTCAAGCATTATACACAAGATTGATCCATTTTTGGATAAAGTGAACTTTCCATTTTTACAAAAGTTTGCTTTATGTCAATTGGTAAATCAAACAAGTACATAGAAGATCTGCTTAGCACAAGATTATGTGCATAACACACTGATCAAGAGATGTTTATGCAGCACATTAGGGGGTCCTATACTGACCTAGAACACCAACTTGCTTTTGTTGCTTAGAAAAGAAGAAAAGTCCATAACTTGTGACAACTTGAATCTCAGCTTACAAACACAACACAAAAGATATCAAACACATTCAAAATCACCCAACCAAGCTTTTGCACGAGCCTTTTGCCTTTCAAACACTCTCCATCTCAGAAACACCACAAAACTGCTCAAATAGAGCAAGCCCTGCAGATTGAGTGCTATCTCTCAATCCCTTCGAGCATTTTGATCAAAACCTGTTCCTCTACCTTCCTTACAACATATGCAAACTATCCAGAAGCTAAGGCACGATCTGTAGTTGCTCTAACCACTTCCACCATTTTCATATCTTTGACTTGCAGGTGAAGTTCTACAGCTTGATACAAGAAGGTTCAAGACAAAGTAAGCATTGAAAAAGCATCCCTGGACCTCAAGAAAGCTTTTCCAATCATTACATTGCACTGAAAGTCTCTCATTCTCCACATAGAAGTTCAACTGCACAGGTAAAAGTTTGAATTCGTATCTCTCTTATTATGCATCTTTAGTCTTAAGTTTGTGAAGAAACAAGGTCCTACTCATAGCCCTGAACATGTACATAGCTTTACTTTTCATTTCTTTTATCTGAGTAGAGAGAATTTGAGCTCTGAAAATGGTAGAAAAACTAGGTCAGAAATGGGGGGGAGAGAAATTCTCCCTCATCTTAGAGAGATAGTTCATGTTCTTTATATGTATGAAATCGTGAGATTATGCTTTACATGTTTTGTGTTGGAAGTTTGTTCAAAGGATCAAAGAATCAGGACCTTGATGTTGAAGCAAGAGGCGCGCGTTTTTGAACTCAGTCTTGGCCAAAGGTTGAAGACAGTGTTTCATTGGGCTGGGCTTTTGTGTTCTTTCTTTTCACACCATCTTTTTTGGTTTACACCCCCCTGAGCCCATTTGCTCATTTTTTAACATTTTTGACTTTTTCTTTTTTGGCTGACTTTGTTTATTTTTTCTCATGCCATTTAAAAATTAAAAATATTTTTTCCATCATTTTTTGCATTTATTGCATATTTATTTGTTTATTTTCTTTGTTTGTACATTAATATATATATATATATATACCATTATTATAATAAAATAGAAAAAAGGTGTAAATACATTTTTATTTTTATTTACCTTCTGAAAATATTTCACACAAAAAATACTTTTTTTTTTATTATTTATTTATTAAAATATTAAAATACTTATTTTGTGTATAATGCATATTTAGGGTTTAATATATATATATATATATATATATATATATATATATATATATATATATATATATATATATATATATATATATATATATATATATATATATATATATATATATATATATATATATATATATATATATATATATATATATATATATATATGTTTATTAATATATTTAAGCTAAAATATAAAAAATACTTGATTTTTTTTCATTTTTATTAATATTTGATACAAAATACTTTTTTCACAATATACTTCATTTTTACATTATTTTTATAAATAATAAATAAATAGTTGTATTAAATTAGAAGATAATACCTTTTTTTCTTTAAAAATTAGGGTTTTTGCCCTAAATTCAAAATACTCAATAAAAATAATACATTTTTATTTTCCTTTCCCTTTTACATAAATAATATTTTCTCATACACATAAAAAAAACTTTCTTTTTGCATTTCACATATTTATTTAATTTACATTTAATTATGCAATTTATTTACCTTGCAAATATTCAAAATGATGTAATAATCTAGATTTAAATTCTTGTCAATATCCCCATTTGAACATTTGTACCCCCCTTCCCATATTTGGTTTTGTAATAGCTTAGTAATTTTAATTTCGCACTTTATTGCTTTCTAATGATAACATGCTAGAATTAGGGTTTGTATGCGAAAAAAACGATAAAAAATAGTTTGACCTAATACAAGATAAAACAAGCATGAAAATGGACACACAAATCACACTTGCACCCCCTAGGGTATTCCACTTGTTGCCTTCAAATAAATGGGCCATATTGCATGTTAAACTTCTTTGGGCAAAGTAAGCAATTTGAATGATCATAGTCTCTCGACAAAACTTTTCAAAAACAAACAAAAACAAATGATCAAGTCCCTTAAAGAAAATTGCCCAAGGACATTTAACGCCTTTGCAATTATGGTCTAAAACGATGACCCGCGCCTGTCCCTTTCACATCCTAACACAAGGTTGCCCACCAAATACAATGGTGGAGCAAACTTGTTAAAAGGGTTAAAGTATAGCAATGATCTTTTGAGAAATTTAGGAGTAGATAAACCTCTTAGTTACTTGAATCAACTTGCAAAACAAAACACTTGCCTAATTTCAAAATCACACCTCACAACACTTTCAAAACAACTTTCAAAAAAACAAATGAAAACTTTTTCAAAAGACATATATCTTTGTATACATCCCCACATGGATCATTACAAAGGTTGCCACCACATTGGCCTCTTTTCAAAAACATTTTTAAAACCCACACACTCAAGCACCATTTAAAACAATTGAAAACAAAAGGCAATTGATCTAAGCACATAACTAAGAGCCCATGGATAACCATGGATAGAAAGGGTGCTAATACCTTCCCTTTCTATAATCTACTCCCCGAACCCAAGAAAACATCTCAAAAGGTTTTTGCTGTGCTTTTTAACCTTTCTTTAGGATAAAATAAAAAGTCGGTGGCGACTCTTGCTAACCGCAACATTTGCGAATACAAACGCAAACCTCAAGTCAGTTCTCCCACCGTATCACAGAACTGGCGACTCTGCTGGGGATAATTCTAAAAGTGGAGTAACCTTAGGGTTTAGATCACCTTTGTTTTCAATTGTTTGCTTTGTTTGCTTTTACATTTGTGGGCTTTGCATCGGAGTTTCATAGATCCTAACCCGGATCTGGGAGATACCCTTTTTAGGTAGCATAATCTGTGAGGGACCTGTCCGGCGTAGACCGACATGGGTGAAGCAGTGGCTACGTTGGTGTGGCATCTTAGTCTGTACCTATATCCCTTGTGTTGTAACGGGGAGAATATAGGTCTTCTAAGGGGTCATTAAACACCAACCAACCTTAGAACCCTAAATTGACCAACTTGGCTATTAGGACAGTAGCAGTATGCTACACTCATTGAGGCTAAACTCTCGAGATGGTTCTGGCCGCGAGAAAAGATTGCGATGCTGGAGTTATGACCGATTGAGGGTAGCCAATGATTTGAGATCCTCTAGAACCCGGTTACTTTTGATAGGACAGGTTTTAACCAACAAAACCAAAAGAGGGTAATACCTGAAACTCATGCTGGCCTGAAACCTAAGGGTGTCTTGTGTGGCTTGTGTGCCTTATTTGCCTATGTGAATACTTGTGATGTGCTTCATCATAGCATCATGCCATCATACCATTGCATGCATCCTGTGTAAAAGGCTAACCCATTTCAAAGACAAAAGAGGTTTCATCTTTGCTCTGTTTTGTAGGACATTATGATGCCCGTGCGTAGAAATACTGTCCGGCTCAACTTTGTTCAACCACCAGTTTTACTCAAGGATCTGGTTGGAAGGATTCCAAACACTACCTCCTTCATCAACAGACATGGTTCTCTCCTTGGCTTGATCACTGCGAAATGGGACCAACAACTTATAAGTGTTCTGACCCAGTTTTATGACCCTCTGCATCACTGTTTCACCTTTCAAGACTTCCAGCTGGTTCCTACCCTGGAAGAGTTCTCTTACCTGCTCGGGATCCCTGTCTTGGAACAAACCCCATTCACTGGTTTGGAAAAGACTCCTAGGCCTGAAGAGATTGCTGCAATTCTCCCCTTGACCAAAGAAGAGATATTGTCCAACTGGGAAACTAGAAATGGGATCAAAGGCTTTTTGGTCAAATTTCTGGTTGGCAAGGCTAATGATTTCTGGAATGACTTGGACTTCAAGGCATACGAGGATATTTTGGCTCTTTTGATCTATGGTCTGGTATTGTTTCCCAACCCTGACACCTTTATCAGTATCCATGTCATAAGAATCTACAACAACTCTATGCTCGTACTGCTCGAAAACGGGGGACTCCGTGGTGTTGTGCTCCTTTGCTAGTAAGGTGGTTTATTTCGCACCTTCCTAAGTTCGTGCTGAAGAATGAAGAAGGAAAAGGTTGGGCCCGGAGGTTAATGTCTCTCACTGATAAGGATATCACTTGGACTCTCAGAGGTTTGGATGAGGTAGCTGTTATCGACCGTTGCGGAGAATACCCTAATGTCCCGTTGATCGGTATCCAAGGAGGAATCTCTTACAATCCGTGTTTAGCTCTCCGTCAGTTTGGAAGAGCCAGAGGAGATGGGCCTCATGAGATGCTGGTTCCTCACTTCCATTTTGAGTTTCAGGCAGATAGTGACAAACTGCGTCAGGAATTCATTAGAGCTTGGGACAGAATTCACAAAGCTGACCCACATGAGTTAGGACCAAAGACTTCTCTACCATTGGAGCCCTATTGCAAATGGGTCCGCATCCGTGCTCAGAAGTTAGGTATGCCGTACGAAGCTGTCAGACCAATCATCCTTGAATCTCCCGATGAAGATGGGGTTCCCCCAACTGTCCTCCCTCCTCAGATACCTACTGATTTTGACACCATGAAGAGATCTTGGGCACAACTAAAGGAAGAACGGGATTTCTATCGGGAGAAGTTCAACGAACAGGAAAGGAAGATCCAAAGGCTGACTAAGCAATTGGAGGAAGAACGGGCCCTGAACAACTACATCAGCACTGAAAAGAGGAGGCCATGGGAGCATTGAGGAGCTTTGGATGTTTCCTTTTATAGTTTATTTCCTTTCCAATATTTTTCATTCCTGTAATGCCCAAGGGCAAATTGTTGAACAATTGAAATTTTAATCTAATGAAGTGTGTTTCCCTTTTTGTCTACAAAGTTGAATCTTGTTTGTCTTTGAAAACATAAAGCATACACATTCCATTGCACCACATGCATAGCAGGTACCCTATTTCACAGGTTGCTTAATTTTCTTTGCTGTTTGTGTGCACAGTCGTCATGAATCCAGACTCATCCAGTGAGCAAGCAATTAAGGCCCTTCAGGCCCAAAGTGCACAGTTTCAAGAGATGGTCCTAAGCCTAGCCCAAGGTCAGCAAGAGTTGAAGACTCTACTCCTGAAGAAGAAGAAGAAAAAGAGGACTGCATTGTTCAACACCGGACGCAGATTTGGGAACACACTCCACAATGAAGCTGATCCAACCACTTCTTCTGCTGAGAAAAACAGTCCCCAAGGGGGAGGAGCTCCTAGTCCCGCAGTCTCCGACAACGAGACGGACTATAACGACGAACAATACCCACCTGCTGCTGACAGATACAAGCAATTAGAGGACCGCTTGAGCGCCATGGAAATTCAGAATGTGCCAGGACTGGATTTCGGAGATTTGGGGTTATCTTCTGGGGTAGTCATTCCACACAAGTTTAAGGCACCTGCCTTCGCCAAGTATGATGGGGTCTCCTGTCCAAAGCTGCATCTGAGGTCGTACGTAAGGAAAATCCAACCTTACACGGCGGATAAGAACCTCTGGATTCACTTCTTCCAGGACAGCCTCTCGGGGTCACAGCTTGAATGGTTCTACCAATTGGATGGAGCTAGCATCCGACACTGGGAAGATTTGGCAACCGCATTCTACAGACAATACCAATACAATTCTGATCTCGCTCCTACGCGTACCCAACTTCAGGGTATGTCTCTAGGGACGGGTGAAGGGTTCAAAGAGTACGCTAAAAAATGGAGAGATTTGGCTGGCAGGGTGCAGCCTCCATTAACTGATCGAGAGTTGGTTGATATGTTCCTTGGGACTTTGTCTGGTCCGTTTTTTAATCATTTGGTTGGTAACTCCTCTGCTGGATTTACAGATTTGATATTAACAGGAGAAAGAATTGAAGCTGGCATCAGGTCAGGCAAGATACAGAAGGCTGCCTCTACAAGTGTTGAGAAGAGGCCGTTTAAGAAAGAAGCAAGCGCCGTCTATGGTCCTAGAAGACAAGTCAAGCCCGAAAGTCGCCAAGCCGTCAATGCTTTGGTCATCTCCAAACCTGTTGCTGCTCCTCAGCAGTACAATCAACAAAGAAGTGAAAGGCCCAAGAGGCAGTATACCCGATTGAGTATGACATTATCTCAAATTTTACCCCAACTGTTATCCACCAACCTGGTGACCCTCAAAGAAGCTCCTAAGGTCGTCAACACTGCGTCTCCTAAATACAACCCAAATGCCCGGTGTGCTTATCATTCTGATAGTCCCGGGCACACTACTGATGATTGCTGGGCCTTGAGAAACAAAGTGCAAGATCTGATCGACGCAAAGGAAATTCAGTTTGAAGCGCCGGAAAGACCAAATGTTGTAACGGCTCCTATGCCCCAGCATAGGGTAAATGCCATTGAGGAAGAAGTGTACGCTGTTTCGGTAGATGGAGTTGTTACCCCTCTGAAGACTGTTAAGAAGAACCTACTGCGGGCCGGTTTATTTCCGGGTTGCGGCGAAGGTTGCCCATTCTGTGCTATTTCCCTATCTGATTGTCCCCTGCTGAGGTTAGGCATCCAAGGCCTAATGGATAGCAAGGAGATTCTATTCAAAAAGACTGCTGTTCAATTGGTTCCGACGAAAGAAGTTTCTGTAATTACCATCTTCAAAAATCCAATCAAGGCTCCCCCAAAGAAGCCTATTCAAATCATGACAGTTGCGCCTGTGATCATTACTGTTCCAGGGCCCCTCTCTTACGTGTCTGATAAAGCTGTCCCCTGGCATTATGGGGCAGACGTGTATGTAAATGGAATCAAACAAGAATTTGACGCTAGTACCAGTATCTGCGATATCACTGGTCCAGCTAAAGTCACCCGCAGTGGCAGGCTCTTCTCGCCTGACATTGCGCCGCCCGCTATTCGAAAACCCCTCCTCATAAAACCTACAAGTTTACCTAGTCCTGTTGCTGATCAAATTGTGTCCCCTGCTGCCGAGTCATCAAATGCTCGGGGCAAAGGGATTGAAAAAGAGCCTGCCCGGATGGAGGCGCCAATACCCATAAATGCTGAGGCCTCCCGACAAGAAATGGAGGAGATTCTGAAAATAATAAAGAAAAGTGATTTTAATGTTGTCGAGCAGTTGGGGCATACACCCTCCAAGATCTCCCTGCTCTCCTTATTGCTATGCTCCGAGGCCCATGCTAAGGCCTTAATCTCATTTCTCAAGACGGCCCATGTGCCGCAGGAGACGTCTGCAGTCCAGTTCACTGACTGCATAGCGAATCTGACGGCGGATAACGGCTTGGGTTTTTCAGATGCGGACCTGACCGCAAAAGGGAGAGACCACAATGATGCCCTGCATGTCTCTATTGAATGCAGGGGCACTACTCTGGCACATGTATTGGTGGACACTGGTTCTTCTTTGAATGTTCTTCCGAAAAAGGCTTTAGATCGTCTGGATTATGAAGGCCTGGAGTTGAAACCCAGCAATATCATCGTCAGGGCCTTTGACGGTTCCAAGAGGATGGTTCACGGAGAGGTTAACATCCCTATTCGTGTGGGCTCTCAAGTGTTCGACTCTACCTTTTACGTGATGGATATACGTCCATCATACTCTTGTCTGTTGGGTCGACCTTGGATCCATAAAGCTGGGGCAGTGACCTCCACCTTGCACCAAAAGCTGAAGTATCCCGTCAAGGGGAAGATCGTCACTGTACAAGGAGAAGAGGAGTATATGGTGAGCCATTTGAATTCCTTCAGGTACATCGAGATGGACGGAGAGTTCATTGAAACCCCCTTTCAGCATTTCGAGGAGGTACATCCAATTTCAGCAGCTGCAACGGCCGAAGAGAATGATTCCTTGAAGATGGCTTCCCTAAGGGATGCCCGGGCTGTGGTACAGAAAGGCAATTGTGCACATTGGGGTCAGCTTCCTGACTTCACTCAGAAGAACGACAAGTTTGGGCTAGGCTTTACTGCAGAGGCTCAGAAGGCGGTGCGCAAAGAGAAGATCGGAAAGGCTCCGGTGTTTATTTCCAGCTCAAGGGTGAATGCTATCGAGGAGGATGTAGAGGAAGCAGAGTTTGATAGTTGGATCTACCCGACTGCCAGCGCCAGACCGAGCAACTGGACAGCAAAGGATTTTACCCCTATCACATTTGTCACGCAGTAATTGATTTCTTTTGATTTCCAAATTTGTAACAAACAATATGTTAAAACTTTGTTGGCTCGGTGTCCTGCCCGGGGCATCGTAGCTCCATTTGTGAGGGCCTTTTGTATGACATTTTCATATATCATCAATCAAAACATTGGACGTTTGTTGCATTTCAAATCTTATGTTTTTTTTCTTTCTGTGTTATACATATTGCAAAACAGCTATATTTACACACACTCACTTATACAGGTTTCAATCCACTCTGGATCTCACTGGTAACAGCTCTGCTACCGCCAGTTATGACTTCGAAAATCCGATCAACTTGGCCGAAGACGAAGGTGAAGATGATTGCGAAGTGCCTGGTGAACTTGCGAGACTGCTACTTCAGGAAGAGAGGGCTATTCAACCACATGAAGAGCCTGTGGAGACAATTAACCTGGGTACTGAGACGGATAGAAAAGAGGTTAAGATTGGTGCCAATCTAGAGCTCAGCGTGAAGCAACGATTGATCCAGATGCTACGAGACTACATGGAGATTTTTGCTTGGTCCTATGAAGATATGCCTGGTTTGGATGCCGACATTGTAGTTCACCATCTGCCAACCAAGGAAGACTGCCCTCCAGTAAAGCAAAAAGTTCGACGGATGCGTCCAGAGATGTCTGAAAAGATCAAGGCCGAGGTTATGAAGTAGTTTGATGCCGGGTTCCTTGCAGTGACTTCTTACCCTCAGTGGGTTGCCAATGTTGTGCCAGTGCCGAAGAAGGACGGTAAAGTCAGAATGTGTGTCGACTACAGGGATTTGAACAAGGCCAGCCCCAAGGATGACTTCCCCCTACCTCACATCGATGTCCTGGTTGACAATACAGCTCAACACAAGGTGTTCTCCTTCATGGATGGTTTTTCAGGGTATAATCAGATCAAGATGGCTCCTGAAGATATGGAGAAGACTACCTTCGTGACTCAGTGGGGCGCCTTCTGTTATAAGGTCATGCCTTTCGGATTGAAAAATGCTGGGGCAACCTATCAACGTGCCATGGTTGCTTTGTTTCATGATATGATCCATCATGAGATTGAAGTATACGTAGATGACATGATTGCAAGGTCTCAAACTGAGGAAGAGCACCTTGACCATCTGAGGAAGTTATTTGACCGACTCAAGTTATAAAAGCTGAGATTGAATCCCAACAAATGCACCTTTGGGGTAAGATCCGGAAAGTTGCTAGGTTTCATTGTAAGTGATAAAGGTATTCAGGTGGATCCCGCCAAGGTAAAAGCCATACAAGAGATGCCGACTCCAAAAACAGAGAAAGAAGTCAGAGGTTTCCTAGGACGACTGAATTACATTGCCCGATTCATCTCACATCTGACTGCTACTTGTGAGCCAATCTTCAAATTACTGAAGAAAGATCAAGTGGTACGCTGGAATGATGAATGTCAGGCCGCCTTTGAAAGGATAAAGGAATATCTCCAAGAGCCACCCATTCTTATGCCACCGGTGGAAGGAAGACCTCTGATACTATACTTGACAGTACTTGACAATTCGATGGAGTGTGTGCTGGGGCAGCATGACGAGTCTGGCCGAAAAGAGCATGCCATTTATTACCTTAGCAAAAAGTTTACCGACTGTGAGACCCGATACTCACTGCTTGAGAAAACTTGCTGCGCTTTGGTATGGGTGGCTCGCCGGCTGAGACAGTATATGCTGACTCATACCACCTTGTTGATCTCAAAGATGGATCCCATCAAGTACATATTTGAAAAGCCCGCTCTCACTACAAGAAAAATGATAGATTGGGACGGTTATTTTGGCTGATTACGACGGTTAAAACCGTCGCAATTTACAATCTACGACGGTAGAAGTACCGTCGCAGAATCGTGCGTCCCCAGCCTATTTCGCGACGGTTGCAAAAACTGTCACGCACAACAGATAGCGACGGTTATATACCGTCGTGAATTTGACTTTATTTTTTGTTTTTGTTGTTGTTTGCGACGGTTACTCTACCGCCGTAGGTTAGAAATTGCGGCGGTTTTAACCGTCGTAATCTGATTTATAAATTTCAAATAATATTTTTATTTAAATTATTATTTAGTAAAATAATTTTAAATATAATATTATTTTACTATAATATTTTACTATTATATTTAAATTATTATTTACTTTAATATTTTTTTATTTATAGTATTTTTATTTTATTTTCTATCACTTTTCAACATAATAAAGTTAATTACAATAAAAACATTTAATATCAAATAATCATCAATAATATCAAAAAAATGTGATCAAAGGTAAAAAGAAGTGCAAATTTTACCAATAAACAAGAAAAATTCAAATATCATCAAAGGCCAAATTTCATTTTAATATTTACATTGGTTTGCTACAACTTGAGAGAATTACAAAAAATGTTACAATATTCTACAAAATTCATGAAAGTCCTTAGTGTTAAGTGATTTTGACTACCATTTGGTCCAATTCTACTTGTCCATTTTTACTTGTCCATTTTGCGCTTCTTCTTGTACCTGCATTACAAAACTAACTGTCAATTATGGGCTGGCAGAATAACTCTCACAACAGTTTGCCTAACACAATGACCAGATCTGTTATTCAATAAAAAAACCATTGTTAGCAGGATTCCTGATATTGAGATTAGAACTGCCATTATTTTACCTTTGCAGTTCGGTCAAGTGAACCACTGTAAAGTCGGTCACCAGATTCTGAAATTGTCAAGCTTGTCACAGCCTTAGTATGTTCTTGGATCTCTTGCAACAGAAGTAACAAGTTATCTTTTAACGTCCAGACCTTCACGTGTGTGTCATAGAGATTTAGTTTCTTGGTCTACTTTAAGATACCCGAAACATGCTTCATGAAGTCATGACAATCATTACAGATTCTAAGATTCTTAATGACCCTAATGGCCTTTCTATCCCTACGATAAAGAAGCACAAAAGCCACTGCCAATTTCTCACTATGATAACCCACACAATGCTCTTTCTCTTCCTCTTGAATATCATGTAACACAGACGAAGTATTAGGGGTGTAACCTCCAAGTTTTAAAGTATCTATAACTGAAACTAAAAAATTTGTAATCTTCTCCCATTGTGGATGAGAATGATCACCAGAGACAAACTCATGAACCATTTGATCAATATGGATAAAACTAAGGCCAGGCTCCTTGGCAATTCTATTTTGCCTCAGAGAATTTCTCAAGCCAGCCTTACCACCCCAGTTACCAACTCCACCATATGCATTCGATAAAAGCACATAATCACCATCATGATGTGGATCAAGCTCATTGACTCTTTCCCTGGCCTTTTCAGCCAACAAAAGATGGTTATGGTTCACACACGCCCCAAGCAAAGTCCTCCAAATAACCGAGTTTGGTTTCACAGGCATTTTCTCCACAAACTCAAAAGCTTCAACAAGAAGCCCCGCACGACCGAGAAGGTCAACCATACAACCATAATGCTCAAGCATCGGTTCAATTCCAAACTCATTCGTCATGCTTTCAAAAATCCTCCAACCATCCTCCACAAGACCACCATGACTACAAGCCACCAACACACCTATAAATGAAGTCCGGTCAGGCTTCAAACCAGACTCCTTCATGTCATAAAACGCTTTCAAAGCTTCCTTACTCCGTCCATGAACAGCAAGCCCATTAATCAATGCAGTCCAAGTAACCACATTTCTATGAGGCATTTCATCGAACACCTTAACAGAACGATCAATGGACCCACATCTAGAGTACATATTAATAAGAGCAGCACCCAATGAAGCAGTAATGAAAAGCTGCATCCTGGAAATAAAAGAATGAACCCAGATACCTAATTCAAGCACACCCAACCTCGAAACCGCAGATAAAACACTCAGCATGATAACCCCATCAATGGAACTCACAATGTCCGGGTGATCGAGCTGCATATGTTGGAAAATCGAAATAGCTTCAGCAGGAAGGTTGTTATTAACAAAACAACCAATTAAAGTAGACCAAGAAACTAAATCTCTATGACACATTTCGTCGAACAGTTTGACTGCAAAACAGAGCAAGCCTGAATCAAGAACAGCTATGATAACAAGTTATCTTTTAACGTCCATACCTTCACGTCCAGACCGAATCAATAGAAAATACGTGTGAATCAGAAATAATAGAAGAATGAGGAATTAAGAATGCATACCTGAATCACGATTGAAGCGTTGGCGGAGTGACTCCGACGTGTAAGTATTCTTTCTTCTCTCATCATTTTTGTGATGAACTCCACTAATCAAATTAACCTCATTGAAGAAATGATCCACCCATTGCGTCGAGTTAAAACTAAGCCTTTTAACAGCCACAGTATTACCATCTAGCATAACTCCCTAAAATGAAAGGAAAAATCTATAAGCACTTAACAACAATAAGGTTGTAAGAAGTTACAATAAGATAAGATCAGAATATACTTTATAAACTGAACCTGATCCTCCTTGTCCTAGCTTATTGTCATCATTGAAGTAATTTGTTGCTTTTTCAAGAATTTCATATGGAACATTTAGCTTGGATTTATTCACTGTATCCAAAAGTGTCCCAAATTGTTTTCTCTCTAGTAAAAAAACACACACACATAGCAATAACTTTTAGCACAAGTATTTTGGAAAAAAGTAATTCCAGTCTTTAAATATTAAACATGTGTACCTCTTCTTTTCCTCATTACATTATTTCTTATAAAGAAACCCATTGTTGCAGTAACCAAAAGAAGAGCCAAGACAGCAGAAGATGCAGCCAATATTATAGCCATTTTTCGGTGTCCTAAAACACAGTTTCAAGCTTCAATCATGTTCTTATCATAATACTGACCATGGTTATAAATTGCGGTCCGCAACGCAATTGCGGCTGTAATATTGCTAATGCAGTAGCTTCCACAACCGTATTGGACTGCAATTGCAGTGTGATTTAAAACCACGCGTCCGACTATATTATGAACCACATCTAACAATGTCGCTCAAGTTTCTTCAAGTATTTTCACCAAAACTAAAAATTTCAAAACCTCACTATGTAATGAAAAATCTTAAGATTAAATGTTTTTGGTCTATTTCAAACCCCTCAATCAAAATTCACACTGCAACGACCACAATGCGCATTGCGGCAACCATGTCACAACACCCACAACTGCATCAGCGATCGCAACCGAACTTTAAAACCATGATTCTGATATTTTAAACTACTTTACATTAACAAAAAATACAATGAACAAAAATTCAAGATTATGAACAAGTTCAAAATGGTAAGTTTGGCATAATCATGCTACTGTAATTTTGATGAAATCAATACTTCAAAGTTTCGACGAAATCTGATTACAACCGTGAGTATGCACAATTCATGGCTAACCGAAAGAAAAAGAGATCATAGCTCACCGCGATTTCCAGCAGCAACATCATTACTACTTGAATTGTTATAGAACTTGTGTGGTGAATGCCTCAAATAACAACCAGAATTCAAAGCCCGTCCATCTTCTTTCTTCCTACACGAAGAACCAATCCTAGTAACCGCATCCTCCAAACATCTCCGACAGTTACCACCAGTAACAAACTTCCAACACTGAGCCAAACCATACACCGTTACATTCTTCCTCTCAACAAACCCAACAGAAAATCCACCGTTTTTCGGCGCCAACACACTCAAATTCCTCAGCAATTCATAAACATTCGCTTCATAAACATTACTACTTGTTTTAGTTTCATTATTTCCACACACGGTCGTGTCTTGATTACCAAAGACAAATGTGTGATCGCCACAGTGTCTGGATTACCTTAATATTATTATCATAGCTACATGAAAATAAGATATCCTCTGTTGGGTGCCACCTCACCATTTTCACATCCTGAGTATGTCCTTGCAGCACTGAGACACACTCAAACTCATTGCCTGGCTGCACTTCCATCATGTTCCATTCTGCTCCATCCATTATTTGTAAATCCAAATAACAGAATTTCATTATTTACCACTTCATTCCATCTCATACCATCAATCCAAACATACCCTAAAGAATTATCATATAAGTGCTTATGTATAAGCTATTTTTATAACAAATGATAAAATAAAACCAAACTACTTTTACATAAGCTAATAGCTATAAGCTGTTTTATAAGCATGCTTACAGAAATGGGTTGAAAATAGCTTATGAACATATGTTTCCATAATCTCTCTCAAATCATCTCACAAAATCATCTCACAAGTGCTTATGTCAATAGATAAACCAATTCAAACGGACTCTTAATAAAAACGATTCTAGAATTGTAAGTTGTAACATACAAAATTCATCAATAATTCCTATTCAAAAGTGATTCTACTCAACAATCCAAAAAAAAAATTGAAACATACGCTATAAAAATAAACGACGGTGTTGAAATTTAGAAATAGACCTTGCATGAGAAGAGGCTATTGGAGAGGTTCTGTTCCCAGATTCGAACGGTTTTATCGCCGCTGCAAGAAGCGAAAACGAGCGGAACACCGGCATGACCAGTGGCCGGATTCCAATCCAAGCTCCAAACCCTATCGGTGTGACCTTCGAGTTTCTGAACCTCTTTCAACTCTAACCTCTCCATTGCAAAGAACGATTTGACTCAGCGTACACGAGTTACAAACACAGACTCGCTCGTTTCTTCTCCACTTCAGTTCAATTTGTTGGCTGTTTCCTGTTTTCTCGCGAAAAGGGACAGGGAATTCAGAGAATCTTCCACACGAACGTGACAAGGGGTTTTCTTTTTTCAAAATAAAAGTTGGAGACTAATCGAGGAAAAGGAAAAACACGGTGGGCGAGTGGCTTGTGCAAAACAAAATAATTCTTTTTTTTTCTTTTTCTTTTTTACTTTGCAAATTGAATTTTGGGTGCGACGGTTGTTTTACCGTCATGAAATGAATTTTAGGACGGATAATTTTACCGTCGTGAAAGGTTTAAGGGTGCGACGGGTGCTTTACCGTCGTGATATGCCTTTTAGGACGGTTAATTTTACCGTCGTGACTAGTTGTTGGTGAAAAATCAATGTTAAAAGTGTTAAATGGGGGCCGACGGTTGTTTTACCGTCGTAATAATAATATTATGATGGTTAAATATACCGTCGCAAAATAAATATTAGGGACGGTTGGTGTCAACTGTCGTAAACACTGTCTCTATATGTCAATTACGACAGTTATCACATAACTGTCGCAATTTTTGTGTCGTTAAACACTAATTTTCTTGTAGTGTCTGTCTGGGAGAATAGCGAGATGGCAAATGATCTTAACAGAATATGACATCCAGTATACAACTCAGAAAGCAATTAAGGGAAGTGTACTGGCTGATCATTTGGCACACCAACCTGTGGACGATTACCAATCATTGAACTTTGATTTTCCGGACGAAGACATCATGGTGGTAACTGACTGTGAAGTACCCGGACCGGATGAAGGACCTGAGGAAGGGTCCCGATGGTCTATGCACTTTGACGGAGCCTCCAACGCTTTGGGTAACGGCATTAGCGCTGTGATCATATCCCCCCAAGGCACTCATACTCCACTCACTGCCCGACTATGTTTCAACTGTACCAACAACATGGCGGAGTATGAGGCATGCATCATGGGTCTTCAAGCTGCGATCGACCTAAGGATCAAGTTTCTGAGTGTCTTCGGAGATTCCGCTCTCGTGATCAATCAGATCAAGGGCGAGTGGGATACGAAACACCCGAATCTTATTCCTTACAAGGAGTATGTGTCGACCTTGCTCCCTCACTTTGAAAAGATAACTTTTGAGCATTTCCCCAGAGAGGAGAATCAGCTAGCGGACGCACTAGCCACGATGTCTTCAATGTTCAAAGTTAAATGGGACAATGAGGCTCCCCGAATCATTATCTGGAAGTTGGATGAACCGGCATACTGCTGTGAGCTCGAGGCTGAGAAAGTAACTGAAAAACCCTGGTATCACGAGGTGAAGAGGTACTTGGAAGCTCAGGAATACCCGGAAGGTGCATCTGTCAATGATAAGAAGTTTATGAGGAGGTTTGCTGCAAAATTCTTCCTCAGCAACGGCATTCTCTACAAACGGAATCATGATTCAACCTTGCTACGTTGTGTGGATAAGGCGGAAGCGGAGAAAATCATGATGGAACTACATGAAGGTACATTCGGAACGCACTCCAGTGGACACACCATGGCTAAGAAAATCCTTCGGGCAGGATATTTCTGGTCCACAATGGAAGCCGATTGTTACCAACACTCCCGAACTTGTCATAAGTGCCAGATCTATGCTGACAAGGTGCATATCCCTCCAGTCCCTTTGAATGTCCTAACAGCACCTTGGCCCTTCGCAATGTGGGGCATCGATATGATCGGTGAGATCCGACCAACGGCATCCAATGGGCATCGCTTCATCTTGGTGGCGATCGATTACTTCACGAAATGGGTTGAGGCAACTTCCTATGCCACAGTAACCAAGAGCGTCGTGGCGCGTTTCATCCGGCATAATCTGATTTGTCGGTACGGCGTCCCAGAAAGAATCATTACGGATAATGGTACCAATCTCAATAACAAAATGATCACTGAACTCTGTGAACAATTCAAGATACAGCACCATAATTCTTCCCCCTACCGGCCGAAGATGAATGGGGCTGTAGAGGCAGCCAATAAAAATATCAAGAAAATTGTGCAAAAGATGACAGTGACCTATAAAGATTGGCACGAGATGTTACCGTTCGCTCTTCATGGGTACCGTACCTCAGCAAGGACGTCAACCGGGGCAACTCCTTTCTCCTTAGTCTATGGTATGGAGGCAGTCTTGCCAATTGAAATCTAGATACCCTCTCTCCGAATAATGAAGGATGCATACTTGAATGAAGATGATTGGATCCAGACTCGACTTGATCAATTAAATCTGATTGACGAAAAGAGGCTCACTGCTATCTGTCATGGTCAAACGTATCAAAAACGGATGATCAGGGCATTTAACAAGAAAGTCAGACCGCAAGAGTATCAAGTTGGGGACCTGGTAATCAAACGCATCATCCTTCCTCAAAGTGATCCCAGGGGCAAATGGACCCCTACTTACGAAGGGCCATTTGTGGTTAAACGTGTGTTCTCAGGAGGAGCCATGATCCTAACCACCATGGATGGTGACGACCTTCCTCACCCCGCCAATGCAGACATAGTGAAAAAATACTACGCATAAATAAAAGACCCGCTAGGTTGACATACCTAGGCAAAAATAAGGGCTTCCCGGCGAACCAAAAGGGTTCGGGCAAAAATAAGGGATGAAATGAAAAAAATCTGTACACCCGGCAAGTCGAAAACCTGAAAAGGCGGCTTGGGCAAAAATGGGTATCCTGATGGACTGAAAACCCGAAAGGGCGGTCCAGGCAAAAGTTAGGGATAAAAGCGCAACACTATGTCTCATCGGATCACTTCGCATCCGGAATTCGGCATCAACTATCTGGCTCCAGATTTCGGCATTGACCAATCAGCTTCATCTTCAAATTAGGCAGCAAAGCGATGAGATGTTCGAAGACATAAAGGCGATAGCAGAGTTGGAACCCAGTGGGACTGTTCACTTAGCTGTTTTGTTTCCTTTTTTTTCAAATTGTAAACTCTATATTAGTTGGCGATGTCCTCTTACTAGGATGTCAGCCTCTTGTACAAAAAACGCCTATTCACAGGCAAAGTTTAAATCAATACAGATTCACTTGTCCATACAAATTGCCATTATTTTTTCTGTTTTGTCTTGCAAAGAACGTCCAATGTTCATTTTTGATATATGCATTCGACATTAAATTGCTAATAAAACAAGAGATTAATTACAAGTGACATCAAAGACAGGGGCAATGTGGAGTTGTCTAATGCAGTCTGGTTGTTTTGTCCGCCAAGGCACCAAGGTAGGCTCAACTGAAGAATGTGGCCAAATCATCTCAATTCCCCGCAGAGTAAGACAGGATGCGACAATACTTTCCCCAAGCGGAGTCGATTCCCCGTCAACCCTGAAAAGTCACAACATTCCCCGGCAGGTCTTAAAACTCATCCCCAGTAGATTCTGGAAGCTTATCCCCTACGGAGCGCGGACGTCTCTCCCGAGTTTTATTTAGAGTTATTTCCTCACAAGGACTTATAACTGGGTTATCCTCAGCTAAAAGCCACGGAAGACCGCTCTCGACAAAGTTCCTTCAATCCCCAGCGGAGTCTATCTTTGGTATT
The DNA here is from genome assembly GCA_948472305.1 of Vicia faba. Lineage (NCBI taxonomy): Eukaryota > Viridiplantae > Streptophyta > Magnoliopsida > Fabales > Fabaceae > Vicia > Vicia faba. The sequence goes on from OX451739.1 coordinate 1,530,695,615, forward strand.
CCCAAGCAGAGTTTATCTTCGGAGTTCCCCAGCGGAGTTTATCATCATTATCCTCAGCGGAATCCATCATTAAAGTCCTCAGCGGGCCTCTCATCAAAACTTCGGCCAAGTATCTCTTCCAACAGAGCAGCTTCCCGGCCGTTCGTCAAGGATTTATTTTCCTAAGATGAAATTACACTCATAAACATTTCACATTTTCATACATCTTGCTTACATACATGACGAAACGCATACAACCTCTCATGTTGAACATCATGATATCATGCATATCATACATCATGACATTGCATACAACTTACGTTTTTTGCCTTTTCAGAAAAAAAGACAATCCCAAAAAACAACTACCTTCAACTGTCACAATTCCAGATTCGATACCTGTATCTAGCCAGGGCACATCTGAGAGTGACCAGTTTCCAGACTCGACTCCTGTATCTAGCAAGGGCACGTCTGCAGAGTTCAAAGATTCGATTCCTGTATCCAGCCAGGGCGCATCTATCAACTACAACGTTTCCGGATTCGATTCCTGTATCCAGCCAGGGCATATCTGTTGACCATGTTTCCAGACTCGATTCCTGTATCTAGCCAGGGCACGTCTGAAGAGTTTGAAGATTCGATTCCTGTATCCAGCCAGGGCACATCTATTAAACGACTATTTCCAGATTCGACTCATGTATCCAGCCAGGGCACATCTGTGAGCAACCGATTGTAGATTCGATACCTGTATCTAGCCAGGGCATATCTGCATAAGGAGACTGAAGATCAAACACCTGTAACAAGCCAGGAAAACATCCTCCTTCCTCAAATACACCAGTTTCTCGCAAAGGAATCTCTTATGCGACCGACACTTCCAAATGGCATCTATAAGCCCATTCCCGACAAGGTTCCGTCATCTCTCCAAATGGCATCTATAAGCCCATTCCCGACACCACATTGTTGAGACTCCAGCATGCGAGTGCAAATTTCCGGGCACTCTAGTGTCCAATCTTCTTTTACCCTCGAGTCACGAAAGGCAAACTTGCCAATCTAACTCTTCAGGTTCAAGAAGATTGAACAGGGGCAACATCACCAAATGGCATCTTTAAGCCCATTCCCTCTACCATCACATCACGGAGTGCAAATTTTCTGGGCACTCTAGTGTCCAATCTCCTTTTACCCTCGAGTCGCGAAAGGCAAACTTGCCAATATAACTCTTCAGGTCCAAGAAGATTGAACAGGGGCAACTGTTGTACCCCAAAATTTTCCCTCGTATTTTTCCATAAGAAATCACAGCTTCAGACGTTTCCTGATTTTTCGAACTGGCGCAAGAATTGGTCAAACAGACTTTTCTCGTCGATCAGACAAAATTAGGGTTTTCATGGCTCTGGAATAGTTCATACAGTTTGCTTAGGGTTTGGTTGATTTTAGCTCAGGCTTTGATCAGGCGGATGCTTCTTTGGCTTTTAATCAAGAACTAGGGTTTTGTGCGCGTATTTCTCAGAAAGGATTATCTTTACAGTTTCTTTTCAGTTTACTCTGAAATTTGGATTGAGACGTTTGAATCAAGAAAACTGCAGATTGTTGTTTAATCAATAAAGGATAAAGCACTTGATTTGAGATGAGATAAAAGTGGAGGCGTTTAAATTAGGAATCTACAGTGATTGATTTGATCAGTAAAAGGATAAATATCTGGATACGGGTTTGATTAACTGTGCATCGGATACTTGAAGCGCCAGGTTTATTACTCAATGATAAGGCCACAGCGTTCGTTAATTATTTTTCTAAAGTCAGAATAATTGGATACTTCCAGTTATTTTAATTTTAAGAATTTCAAATAATTAAATGAACATTGAATTGAAAGAAGAATTAATTGATCAAGTTGGATTTTTATTTATCTTCAATTATTCGTTACAATTATTATTTGAATACAGTATTTTACAAAGTATTCTAAATGATGATTACAATAATTAAAAGGGAATAAAAAGATTGGATTGATCAATAAAAGGACTTTTATTTATCTTTAAATTATTTGTATAATTGTTATTGTTTACAAAATTGTTTACAATAATAATGTTACAATAATGTAAATTGAAATAAAAACAATGTCCTAAAAATTCTAAATCTTCATCTTCTATCCAATGCTCCCTTGAGGCTCTTTTGATTTTATCTGCAAAGAATAAGAAAGGAAGAAAAAGTCAAAGCACAGAAAAAAATAGTTAAAGCAGACAGATAAAAAAGTTTCATCATTAAAAACAAATGGCCGGAATCAGTTTTACCCTCTTTGCAAATCGCGGGATTTCTCCCGGTTCACAAAGAAGGATGGAAGGCTTGCAATGAAACATGAATGCACAAAGTTATGAGTTTTGCACAAGATTCAAAATTCTTAAGCATGCTGCATAATTCAAAACCTGCATAGTTCAAAACAAACAGCATATGCAAGTTTAAATCCAAAAGCAAACTAAGTCCCAATGTCAAAGCAATTTGTCAAAAAGCTGCCAAAAGGTGCACAGCTGCCCACAAGATACCCAAGAGACCAAAGCATCAAAAAACTGTCACAAAGATGCGGGAAAATATGGAAGCAGAACAGAGACAAAAACTACATATGCAAGCAAGCTAATTCCATGTCATCACCTTCCAACCATTTGTTTTTTCAGAAAAGACAAATGTAAACAATATTAAATGTTTAAAATCTGTCAAGAGAGAGGAAGAGAGAGGAAAGCAGATTATGTTACAGCAGGTTGAAGGCTAAAAAAGGCATGTATCAGAGCTATTCAAAAGGAGACATAACATATGCAACAGAGATGATCACAAAGAATGAAATTCTCAAGCCTTGCAAAACTGCCCACCAGCTTGACCAAGAAAATATATCAAATCTGAAGCATTCAAAATCATAGGCGCCAAAAAGCCTAAATAGATATACAAAAACATCACAAAAGCTCAAGCCAAGGCCATATAAAAACACCATAAATCCTCAACCTGTTTCAAGCCCTTTAGAACAAAAAAAAAACAACCAAGTCCTAATAGCATAAGCAAAAAAACTGTCCAAGTCTCAAAAACCAGTATAGCCTTAAACCACAACCAGCAAACCTGTAAGTTCACACTTAAACAAACACCATGTCAAAGCTTACCAACATTCTGCCCAAACCTGTGACCAACTTACAGGAAGCCTAAACCTGCAATACACACAAAACTCACAAATCATCCTCAACCTGATAAACCAGTAAAATATACAAGCCTGAACCTGTCAAACAGAAACCACAAGCCATCCAAACCTCACACTAAACATAAAACTATCAAAACACCCAACCTGCATATACCTTAAAACCATCAAGCCAAAGCCATATCCAAAACATTCAAACCTTAACCCCTGTCAAAAAGCACAAACCTATGAAGCCTTTCAAGCACACAAATCTGCTAAGCTTTACATGTAAACAAATAGCCTAACCCACACAAAGCCTCAGAGAACACTCAACCATCAAAGCATTTCATAACAGGCATACTCAGAATAATCAAGGCAACCAAACACAAGGCAAGTGTTTCAGGGCATTTGAATCGTACAAGCCAACAAGAAGAAGAGAAAGAAACATCAACAGATATACAGAAGAGGCAACACAAAGGCCCCTCAGAAAACCTTCATCACTGGGCACAAATCATCATCAAGCATACAGATTCAAAAGCATACTGGAGCATACAACAAGCCAACGAGAGGAAGAGAAAAATCAAGCATACAAGGCAACCCGAAAAGGCCTCAGAGAATCCTCATCATAGGCAAACAACAAGCATCTCAAAGGCATCAAGCAAGCAACATAAGCGAAGCAACGAGAAGAAGGAGATAAAGAAGTCTACTGAAGCATACATCAAGGCAACAAAGAAGAAGAGGAAAAGAGATCAAACAAAGGTTCTCAATTCATTATCATCATCAAACCAACAAAGGGCCAAAGAATACACAAACCAGGAACCCAAGCGAGCTCACATCACGTGCTTCCCCGCCGTCAAGCCTCCAAACGCCTCCAAATCCTCTGTCCCCCTCCTCCGTCAAGGTAGTTTCCCTTATTTTTCCTTCCTTGCATGCACCTCAATAACAAATAATGATAAACATAACCATCAGATCACAAAATCATAACATGCAAATCATAAAACCCTAACGAGATTAAGATGAAATTTAACCTTGAACGAACCATCGCATGCTTGGCCACGGAGGGAGGAATCCAGGCGGTGGCATTGTTGGCTTGGGTGGGAAGGACGCAACTCAAGACTCCATGGCGACTGAAGAAGATGAAGGAGGAAGACGAAGTGAAGTAAGCAGCGCTCTAACCCTAAACCTTTCACCAAATGAAACAAACAAACAACCCTAAACACAAAACGTTGTAAGACCAATTGGGCCTAACCCGTTTCACAAGTCTAAAGCCCAGACGAGTTCCAATTCATACCCCTCCCTTGGCTTCTGTTTTAATTATGTTTGGGCCAAAATGATCCACTCTTAAGCCCATTTCTTTTTATACATAACTTAATCCTTTTTTTTCTTGATAAAAAAATATATACTAAACCTCTTTTTTTACACTGAATTATATTAATAATTAAAACTTAAAACTTTTTTCTTTTCTTTTATTAAAACTCTTTTTTATTTTTAATGTAAATTTAACCTAAAATATTTATAAAAGATACATAAAAAATAGGTTTTTAGTTTGAGTTTTCTTTTTAACTAAAAAAGGTTTTTGTATATAAAAATATTAATACATAAAAACAATTTTTTAAGTTAAATACTTCTCTTTTCTTAAAAATATTATTTGTACATAAAACAATAATATATAATATAATTAAAATTTAAAACATTTCTTTCTTTTTCTTAAAATATCTTATTTGTATATAAATAAATCGGTACATAATTTTTTCTCAAGTTTAAAACATTTTCCTTTCTTTTAATTAAAATACTTTTTTTGTACATAATACAAAAACATATAATACACTTAATAATACATTTAAATTCACATCTCGCACTTGTAAATAACCTAATACATTTACACATAAACTTACACACTTATATTGGTACATTATACATTTACTATTCTTATACATTGCTATACATGATACATATACATTTGATCGCAATTCGATTTGGTTGTAATTATTTAAGTCTCACCCCCCTTTGTCAATTTGTACCCCCACTCCCGAATACTATTTGTAATAGCGTAGACTTTAAAATTCCCGCAATTTACCGCTTTCGAATTATACCATGATTAGACCTAGGGTTTGCATGTACATAAACTCAAACGTTAGATAAACTAATACAAAACAAATACATGAACTAAATACACAATCACACTTGCACCCCCTAGGGTAATCCCACATGTTGCCTTCCAAAATGGGCCATGCTTGCACGTCGAGTTTCTTTGGCAAAACAAATTCAAATGATCATAAGTCCCTCGATGACGCTTTCGAAAGTTGCCTAAATGGAATAATCATAGTCCCTTCAAGAAAATTGCCAAAGACACTTGGCACCATTGCATTCATGGTCCATACGATGACCCGCGCTCGTCCCGTTAAACATCCTAAACGCAAGATTGTCCACCAAATACAATGGTGGAACAAAATTGTTAAAAAGGGGTTGAAAACATAGAGAAAACCTTTGAGTACAATAGGGGTAGACAAAACTCTTAGTTACTTGAGATCAACTTGCAAAAACACTTGCCTCCTTTTCAAAAACCACACTTCACAATCACTTTCAAACAAACTTCCAAAAACATTTTGAAACATCTTTTCGAAAAGATACACACCGTTGCATATACTCAAACACGAGTCATTATAATGGTTGCCGAAACAAAGGAGTCTATTTCAAAAACATTTTCAAAACACACATATACACCACAATTTCAAGCAATCGAAAATCAAGGCAAGTGATCTAAAACCAAGTAACTAAGAGCCCATGGATAACCATGGATGAAAAGGGTGCTAATACCTTCCCTTTTCATAATCTACCCCCCGAACCCACGAAATATCTCAAAAGGTTTTTTCCTGTGCTTTTTAACCTTTCCTTAGGATAAAATAAAAAGTCGGTGGCGACTCTTGCTAAACCGAACAAGTGCGAATACAAACGCAAAACCTCAAGTCAGTTCTCCCACTGTATCACACAAACCATTTTGCCACTTTGGCTTTTATCTTTAAACTTTTCTCGAAAAGATTGGACTCTCGTCAATCCTTGTAGTGATGCAAACAACTATACTTCTATAATATGTAGTGAAGAGAGATATTTTCCACTTGGGTGTTGAGTGAGGCATTGTTGATTTTAAAATCCAAGCCATATCCTCCACTTTGAGATGATTCAAATTCTCCTTTCTCATGATTGTGGGTAGTAGGTATGTTTTCCACATGGACAATGACGATGATGTTTTATCTCATAAAATTAACCAACACACTTGTGTTTTAAAATTTTTAAAAGAGGAACTACGTGTACCCTGATCCCCTATTGCACAAAAGGTGGTATGTAGGCACTAAAGGTTCGCAACCGCAGCGGGTGCAAAAACCATAAAAATATATTTCTTTTCTCACCTCCACCATCCATTTTTTTATACAACATTTTATAGCTAAAATATACAGATTTTTACAAAGAGGTTCTTGTGGAGTACCGTAGATGTTTAGGGTGCTAATACTTTCCCTTTGCATAACCAACCCCCTTAACTTGAATCTTTCCCCCTTTTTTGGGTTATTCGCTCTTTTCCCATTCCTTTGGAAATAATAAAGTGCGATGGCGATTTTATTTTGATTTGTACAAGTCTAGTCAATCCCATGGCTTAGTCTTAAACATTTCTACCGCTACACATCTCTAAACGTTTCTCTATAAATATAGAGACCATTTGCAAATCAAAAGGCGAGATTCTTTGTTGTGTTGAAAAATCCTCAAACACTTCCAAACTCTCAAAAAACTCTGAACCTGCACACAAGCATAAAACTTGGCACATTCTGACCTTACATACAAAAATCTCAAATTCCTTCATGCATTAGTGAGCCTTTCGATTCACTCCCAGCTTCCATATACCAGTCTTTCGATTCAATCCCAAAGCCCTTAAAAAACCCTCTCAAGGAAGGTAGTAATCCTTTCAATTCACTCCAAAAGCCCTCAAAAAACCCTCTCAAGGAAGGTAGTAATCCTTTTGATTCATTTCCAACTTCCATATACCAGCCTTTTGATTCACTCCCAAAATCCTCAAAAAACCCTCTCAAGGAAGTGATCCCACTAGCTCAAGGAGGTCGAAGCAGGCTTAATCCATCATTAAACTGTTCCTGAAGGTTCTGTCGAAGTCCCTCAAGTTTCACTCAGAGGTAAGTTTTCTTAAACTTGGAACTCTTCATTCAAACATCATTTTTATATACTTTGTGAAGAAAAAAATGTAGATATCATGTCTAGGAAGATGACCATGACCATAGTTTTGATTATCATTGCTTGTACATTAAAAATTTCATCTCTGAACAGTTAGGTGTTAGTTTTGGTATTGAACATAATTCATGCTAACCTACGACCCTTAACTTTTGAGATTTATGTGGTTAGATTCGAATTCAAAATTTTAGGCAGGTTTGATATTTACATCTTTCGATTTGGCTGAGAAATGAAGCCTTTCGAAGCTTAACAAATGAGTTATACATCCATGCGCTCGAAGGAAGAAGATGAAGCCATGCTTAAACATTCAGAACTGATGTCGTACCCCAAATTTGTTCTACCTCGACGACTATGTTTTTAAGATTTAAAATAGAAGAAATATTAAATTAAAGATGGTACAACAGTATCTGACGACCCATCTTTATCCAAGACTAGGGGGTGTATATTAAATCCAGGAGAGCGGGGCTTTCTAAAATCAGAAAGACTCGTGTATCCGTGAACCCATTCACGTAGCATGTTGGCCAATGGCCCATGCGATTCGAAAATGGAAAATTATTTCAGGAAAACTGTTAAGCTCTTAACTATTAAATAGTTTATCGGTAAAAGAGAGGTGGAAATTAAATATATCCATGGCCCATTTCCGTTTTGATGGTAAACAATGAATAAGAGGTGTAGTTACAAATTATAGGCCCATTAAGACTGTTACCAGCCCATTTGGTATTTGCAGTATTGTTTTGTCTTAAAGAAAAATTATCATTTTCACAAGTGATTAATTTACAACTATATTTCTAGAAAAATGAAAAGGGATTGTTTTGTTAAAAGGAAAAATATAATGAATGGGCCTATTAAGTTGACCCATATGACATTTTTGGAAAAAGGAAGTCTTATTATAATTAAAAGAAAATTGTTATTAAAGAAAACGTGACATATTTCTTTTGCTGTTAAATTCATTTTTTTTTAAAATGTGTTCATTAAGATCTGTTTATTAAAAGCTATTAGCATTGGATTAGAGGCCAATTGGGACTAGCAATGTAAAAAATGTTTTGCTGTAAAAAATACAATGAAGCTGATTCAAAATGATATTGCAGGCTGGCAAAATTACTAGCGCAGAGCCCAATTGTGGCATGCTGGCCCAAATCTAATAACAATAACTATTTCAATTATGTCCTAAATCAATGCATTCCCATAAACAAACACTGTTCTAATTTAATAAAAAATCATATCATATTTTTCATAAAAAAAACTAAACTGAAGCAAATCAAATTTGTAGAACTTATACAATCCAAATCCAAAGTTGCCGTAAACAAAATCAATCACAAGACCAAATCTATTCCGGAAAATTACATTCAATATACATTACAATCAAAATCCAGGAATTCCAGCATAATCAAATCCGATTACCTCTATCACAAAAATTAATTGATAGTACCAATATTACAATATCAAATCCAATAAACTAAATAAAACATGGGAAAATCTTTTACAGTATAAAATCAGATTTACAGAATCAAATCTCTTCTTATAGCAAAATACTGAATCAATTACAATCAACGTTAACAAATTATAAAACCCTAAAATCAAAACCTAATTTAAAAACCTATAAATACAAGGAGAAAAAGAGACAGAGGGGGGATTTTTTTTGACTGAAAAAGAAAAGGAAAAAAGATACCGCGAAGAGTTGAGCAACAGAGAAGCGAGAGCAGCTCGAATCTGACGAGGAGGTCAAAGCCATCGCAAGCAGCACCGTTGAAGAAGGGAAGAATGATTGGGGTTTTGTTATCAGAAATCACAACCGTCGTTGACGGCCGCCTTTAACCACCCATCGCTGCCTTGAATCAGAGTCGGACGCTTGAAGAATCGAAAGGGGTAACTCACTCTCTTCAGTTTTGTTGTTTGATTGATGTAGGGCTAGGGGTTTATGGGGGGTAGATCTTGTTTTTTCCGGAGCCTCCGTGGTGGGTGTTGGGGCTTTAGGGTTTGGTAGGAAGAAGAAGACTAAGGGTTGTGTTTTGCTAGCGTGAGAGAGAGAGAAAGGTGAAGCCACTGTAAAACAAAAAAATGAATAAAAACAATTATGTTATCCGTTGATATCCCATACACGCGCACCACCTTTGGGTTATCATACTCCCTCGTTTTTCATCCGCCAGATCATGATCAGACGGCCACTAGGCCAAGTCTGTATTAGCAATGGTGCACCCTTGCAACATACAATAACACGGACCCCTCCAAATGCATTTGGGCCTAGGCCCGTTAATGTTTACACCCCCAATCCCTAGTTTACTGAAACAACAAAGCATTCGCACCCCCCTGCCTGGACTCATGTCTGGGCCTAATTCAAATTATTTACAACACCCCCTGTTTTACTTGTCAATTAGAAATTGCACCCCCTGAATTTAGTTTATTTATTTTTCTTTTATAATTCTTTCTATTTATATATATATATATATATATATATATATATATATATATATATATATATATATATATATATATATATATATATATATATATATATATATATAATAATAATAATAATAATAATAATAATAATAATTATCAAATAGTGATTTTATTATTATTATATTATAATTATTATATTTGCTATTATTATTATTATTATTATTATCAATATTTATTTTCTATTTGCTATTCTTATATTTTATTTACTATCTAAATATTATTATATGATCAAATAAATCATTTTTATGTTAAAATTGCATATATTATTTTATATATTATTTGCATTAAATTATTTTTTCTGATCATGTGTTAATCAAGATCTTTGCAATTAATACGATAAAAAACACAAACAAAGCATCAAAATATTTTTTCGCAATAAACTAAGCTAATCAACTATTTTTTGCAAAAGGGTTTCAAACTAGTTTTGACTTACTGCGCATTCAGTCAAAATCTCCACAATCACTATTCTTGGCCAAGTGCGAGGTGATTCAAAATACGTTTGCAACCCCTAAAACACACCAACCTCATACGAACTACGAATTGGGATTCTGATTCCTCATAAGAGGATACGTAGGCATACGATCAAAAATCATGGCGAGTCTTTCTAATTAAAACTTAAAATCCTCTTCTACCCGAACTTAAACCTAAAACTTAATATCCTTGTGAACAAGGTAGATGAAAGGTGCCTAACACCTTCCTTTTGTCTAATAAGAGTTTGAAACCTAGAATCTCTGTCTGCGAATTAGGGTTTCCTGTTAGATTCCCTTCCCTAGGATAAAAACTAATAGTGGTGGCTCTGATTAAAAAACCAGTCGCAACAGCTGGCGACTCCGCTGGGGACTCTCCTTAACCCTAGGTTTATGTATTTTTGGGTTTCTACTTTTATTTCCTTTATTTATTTATTGCATTTATCTACTTTATCGCATTTATTTATTTATTGTCAAATTCTCTTATCAGCATATATTTACTACATGGCGGGATTTTCTACCTCAAATATTTCCAATATAACCCTTAGAAAGAAGGTTCGTCTATTAGCTTAGGGGGTACATCATCCATGCGAGTTTATGTGACGACTTCTTCTAGAGTCGGTGAACTTCCGAAAAAGGAATACATATCGAGAGATATCCACTTGACGAGTAGGACTTTGGAAGGTCACCCACGACTCTTTGTAACGACCTTAACCTACCAAGACAAGACCTTTCACGACTTTGAGACGAAAGTTTCAGTCTGTAAAGAGGCTCGACCTAAGGGAGGCCCTTGTGCCTTTTCCCTCTGGTGTTATTCATGATACCCTTAAGGAAACCACCTCCTGGGAGGGTAGATTTACCGTAGGTCAGAATAAGGAGCCTACCTTATAGGGGTACCCATCACAAAAACCTATCACAAAATCCCGTTACTCAACCCAACACTTATACATTCATGCATAATATATATATATATATATATATATATATCATATTCAGTATTTGCTTCTTTTATCTGTCTTATTCACAGGGTACAAAATAAAAAATAACAAAAATCAAGATTATTTGGTGACTATCTTAAAAATGGATACCAGAGGGAAACAACTTGTCTGCGTCAATGCCTACAAGCTTGACCTTTCTGAAATTAAAACTATAAAGGGGAAATCATCTGAGAGAGCTCTGAAGATGTACGCTCGCCGCTATGGGGACACCCTTGACTTGAATAAAGTAGAGGTTCAAATGGATGCAGTCTCTTCCATAATTCAGTTTTATGACCCTCCATTGAGATGTTTCACCTTCCAAGACTTCCAGCTAGCACCAGATTTGGGAGAATTTGGCAGAATTTTGAATTTTTCCAAAGAAAGGGCCTATGTAGGTATTGGACAAACTGTTAAAGTCAAAGTTTTGGCAAAAGGCTTAGGGATCCCCTACCCTGAGTTAGTGCAAAATTACCGAAGAGAAGGTCCAATACAAGGAATCAAAAGGATATACTTGGAAGCTAAGGCACTAGAATTTGCTAATTATAAGGAATGGAAATCTTATGTTGATTGTTTAAGGTTGTTGGTATTTGGTGTAATTTTATTTCCCCAGACTGTGGATTATATTGACCCCGTGGCCATTAGAATATTTTGGGGTGCGAAAGTCTTTAATATGGATCCTACTCCCGCTTTGCTTGCTGACATTTATTACACTTTGAATATGATGTATGAAAGGAGATAAGGCACGCTAAATTGTTGCATCCCGCTTCTATATACTTGGTTCATGACTCATCTTTACAAAGAAGTCTATATGATCCCAGACTTGACCAGACACGAGTGGCCATAGAAGTTAAGGTCTCCCACTGCAAACTCTGTATTATGGTATGTAAGTGTCATACGCTGGGAGAACTGACTGTTATATTGGTTTTGCATTTTGTATTTACAAATGTTGCGGTAAGCAAGATTCGCCACCAACTTTTATTTTATCCAACGAAGGAAAGGGTGAAAAGCACGGGAAAGACCTTTCAAGAGTTTTCTGAGTAATGGGGGTAGATTACAAAAAGGGAAGGTGTTAGCACCCTTTCCATCCGTAGTTATCTACGGGCTCTTAGATGCTAGCTAATGTTTTGAAAATTGCTTATGCTTTGTGTGTTTTGAAAATTGTTTTGAAAATGCCTTAGTGCGGTGATTCGCTTTGTGATAACTCTTGTGTCAGTCCTCAAGAGTGTTGACAAGGCGAATGTTTTTGAAATATTTTTGTGTAGTTGCAAAAAGTTGTTTTGAGCAACATCTAAGAACTTATCTACTTATACTCGAAAAGGTCGTTCTTTTCTCCCTATCCTTTAGGAAATGCTATCCTACTATTAGCAAGTAGGTAGCCCTATCGTTGGATGTATGAGGGAAAGGCACGGGTCATTGTTATGGTCATAAAAGGCAACATATAGGGATACCTTAGCAGTTCAAAGGGACTGTCATCATATATTCGTAGGCAACATCGAGGGATAAGATCATTTCTCGTAGGCAACTCGAGGGACATTAAGGGACTATGATCTTTATGATGACTTTAACCAAGGGTCTTTGCTAAGGGTATTCCTAAGTTCGAGAGACATGACCATTGTTTTTCCGAAGGCAACAAGTAAGGTTACCCTAGTGATGCGAGTGTGCAAATGATTCAGTTCGATTATTTATATTAAAATTAGGGTTTTCTATCGTTCATTTTTATCTTTCCATACAATCCTATTAATCTAAGCATTGCATAAAATATAGTAGCTGAAGGTAAAGGTGGAAATGTAAACCTAGGCTATTACAAAGCTTTGGGAAGTTACATAATAGTGAAGAGTGCGGAAAAGAAATCCTAAAACTATTACATCCCGGAAGCAATTACATGATAATAATAAAAAAATGCGGGAAAAATAAAGCTACGCTATTACATTTGAATGCGGCCTATACACTTTATCTAGGAAAATAAAAATAAAATGAAAATATCAAAGAAACTGTTTTGGTGATTTTTTTATGAAAAAAATGATTTATGATCATTAATTAAATAAACCTAAAAAACCTAATTAATTTTAATTAATAAAAAATGTTAATTTTGAAAAAAAGGTTAATTAAAAAAACCTAAAACCTAATTAATTTTAATTAAAAAAAAGGTTTTAAAAAAAGTTTATGTTTAATGATTAACAAAAAAGGATTAAGTTTGCTAAAAAATAGATAGAGGAAGAAGCATCAATGGAAAATAGGGTTAGAAAATACAAATAATGCAAATATCAGGGTGAGTGTTGAACCAAAAATTAATTTAAATCCTAAAATTAAATTTAAAAAAACCTAAAATTAATTATTCGAGTTTATTATGAAAAATCAAAGGTTTGTGAAAAATATTATGTTTTATGAAAGAGGTTTTAAACAGAAAGAATGAAAATAGGTAAAAGGATAAATAGAATGGAAGAAAACCGAAACTAATAGGGGTGAGTGTTGAACCCACGTCCTTAGCCTCCTCAGGATGTATGCCTTGCCATGAGCCATGCATTGATTGTTGTTCTATTTTGGCCTCAGCATTTTGTAATAAACCTGCATGGGACCATCAGATGGTCCAAACCTGTAGTGTTGAATCTCATGAACACATTAAACAAATTAGTATACCATGAAATACAAAGAAAATAAATATATGAAATTTTGTAATGTTAAAACCGATATGTCATGTATGAATGCTTCTACACCCTTTTGATCATGGAGATCAAACCATTCTTACCCTTACTGGAGAATGAGATGGCTTGTTTGTAGTGAGATGGGGGTTTGTAACAAGGATGACTTGTTTGTAGTCAGAGGGGGGTTTGTAACAAGGAGTTCAATATTTCTAGGGTTCTTGAAAGAATTTGATATTTTGACAAGGTTATGGCAAAGGTTTTTTTCGTCGTGTTTGTGTGAAAAGAATGAGATTATGTAATGGAAAATAGGACAAAGATATGGGCTTTAGATGTGCAATTGGGCCTCCAATAACTACAAGCAATAGTGCATATTTTATTCACTTGAGTCTGACACGTTCCACACAAAATTGCAGGGACTTCAGTGCAATTTCTGAAGTTGAAATGCGAAAAAAAAATATAGTAGACATCGAGAACAAACTCTTGTCCGAAAATAGGCTCAATTGGATAAACAGTGAATTAGTTATCAATTTTTGAAGTTTCGCTTTAAACAAACTTATTTTGGACTTCAGTGTCTACTCTGACACGTTCTTCAATAAAAAAATGGTATTGATTGGAGCAGAACCTGGTCTCGATTTTGGAAGAAAAGTTGTCGATCTCTAAGTCAGTGACCTTGTGTAAAAATATGGGCCCGATCTGATAAAAATTGACCGAGTTATGAATTTTCGAAGTTTCGACCCAGATGAACTAATATTCAGCATTCAGGATTTTCGGTGCATCACGCACATTCCGGGCATAAAATGAAGGCCTTTTGGATACCGTTCGAACTCGATACCCCCTGTGAAAACGTATCCAACTCAATTTTTGAAATTTTGGCGCTGGAACCAGCTCAATACGATGAAAATCGACCAAGTTATGATTTTCTAAACATGACGCAAATAAACTTCTGTCACAAATTTTCTGTACGAAAATACTTGATAAATCCGCATTTTTGAAGACCTTCTGATTGAAATTGGCTTCCAGCCATGAGAGATGAAAACATAGATGATGTAATGACGGAATTTTGTCCACCAGAACGGTTTCAAAACAAGCCACGATCTTCAAGTTATGAATTTTTTAGTGCGTAAAAACTGCTTTTTCAGCACACTTTTTCACCATATTTCTTTGAGAAAACATCGCACATTCAGAGACTTTCTTTAAAGAATTGGCTCTCGAGCCAAACCTGAATTTGAGAATATGTTATCAGGGATATCTTGGCGAAAGAACACCTGAATATGACACGACGGGTTGGACTTGTGAATCTTTGAACCCCGAATCATTGCGAAACGGCGAACCTATCTTCAGCACAGAAAATACTCTGAGAACATCCATTGGAGAAATAAACGTCACTTGTAACCTGAAGAAGCTTGATAAGTATACCTTAATTCCATAACCATAAAACCCATGTTATGCGTGTATGTAATAATAAAAATAAAGAGGGTAAATTTTGGGGTATAACAGCTGCCCCTGTCCAATCTTCTTAAACCTGAAGATTTAGATTGGCTTATCTGCCTTTCGTGATCTGAAGGTGGAAGAGGATTGAACACTAGAGTGCCTAGAAATTTACACTCGCATGAAGTAACACTATTGGTCGATGCTAATCGGGAATAGGCTTACATATGCCATTTGGAGAAGATGACTGAAAGTCGTCGGAGATGGGCTTAAAGATGCCATCCAAAGAATATGACGGTGAGTCGTCAGAGATGGGCTTAAAGATGCCATCCAGAGTAGATGATGACTTCATAAGAGGTCTCTTTGTTGGGATTTCTGTTCCTGTTGTCCGAGGAGGAGTCCACTGGGGGATGTTGATTTCTAATGTTTTCCTGTTTGAGGAAAACTCGGTGGGGAATAGAGTCTAGGAACTTCAGTTTTCCATGGCTCTACTGAGGGGTTATCTCTGGATTGGAGAGATGAAAGTTTACTTTTTTCTGGTTAAAATCTAGGTTTTGCAGTAATTTGATGGGGAAAATGAAATTAACTGCTATCTGGAAATTTATCTGAAGAAACCTGCGTATGGCTGTTTCAGGATGAGTCCGGGTAAAACTGCATCTGGAAATTATAAGAAGGAACCTGGGTAGGGTTGCCTCAGGATGAGTCCGTGTAAAACTGCATCTGGAAATTGTAAGAAGGAACCTAGATAGGGTTACCTCAGGATGAGTCTGTGTAAAACTGCATTTGGAAATTCAAGAGAAGAAACCTGGATAGGGTTGCCTTAGGATGAGTTCGTGTAAAATTGCATCTGGAAATTCAAGAGAAGGAACCTGGGTAGGGTTGCCTAAGGATGAGTCCGTATAAAACTACATCTGAAAATTCAAGAGAAGGAACCTGGGTAGGGTTGTTGTTGTACCCCAATTTTTTCCCCTAATATTCCTTCATCATACCATATTGTTTCAATCACAACAAGATCACATTAGGGTTTTTGGTTCTTCTCCCTATCTTCAGTCTTGCTCTTTTGAGGAGTTACCAAGCACTTTGACTTATTTTGTTTTGTGATCATGGATATTTTGCTTTGATTTTCTCTCTAATTAACAAAATACAATATTGGTTTGTCTTACTTGTTAATAATGTAGGTAAAGGCAATGAGGTTTAGCAAGTTGCTTCATGGGTTCATGAGTTTATTTCCATGCCCTAGTCATTAGCTTGAGAAATTCAAAACTCACCATTGAATTTGTTTTGAAAGAATTGGCATGTAAGTGGTTTTGGCGGCCATGAGTCCTCATCATCATCCTCAACAATTTCTATTCATAAAGGAAGAATATTGGCACAAAAAGTTTGTTCAACTTGGCAAAGTTCCTCAAAGCATTCTCTTGATCTAGAGGCTAGGGTTTAGAACTTCAGAGGAGCATATCTTGCTCATCTTTTGGTATTTTTGAATGATTCCAAAGACATCCTTCTCTTAAAAGAGTTATCAACAAATCACTTCAAAAGTTCCAAAGAGTTTTCATGTGGAAGGAACTTGGTGAAGAAGGAAGATTACAAGTCATCAAGATGAATCCCCAATTTTCCATATGTGACTTCAAGTGGTCATAACTTGGTCAATTTTTACCACCTTGAGCCCATTCTTTTTTCATGATGATCTTAAGGATGTGCACTTCATGCGTTCTTTTATGTGCAAAGTAAGAAAATGGATGGATGTTGCCTCAAGAATGCAAAAGATTATAGGTCATTTCATGATTTTTGGCCAACTTCAACAAGTCATAACTTGTTCAATATTTGGAGATTTTGAATGGTTCAAATTTCAAAATGTCATTCAAGATATCTACTTAATTCCATCTTTTTTGGTCAAGAGAAAATTCTAAGTGGATGGCCATGTTTGGATGCAAAGGATTATAGGTCATTTTTAAAGAAGAATTTGAAATATTTCTAAGTATGGAAAGTCAACTCTTTTTCTTCAACTTTGACTCCATGTAACTTTAAGCTCAAGAATCCATTTGATTCCATTTCTTTTCCATTGCAAAGCTTGTAACCTCATCTTTCCAAAGCATCAAGAATTATGCCCTAAGACCCCTTGAGGTGGAAATGCCATGGATTTGAATTTGGTAGTTTGAAACTGAATTTTGCACAAAGTCAGAATTTTGAAATCTTTGTTTTGGCTTCTAATCACAATATTTCCACGCGTTTTTGTTTCTAATCATGTTTAGCAACTTACCATAAGTGATTAACATCATGAAACGCACGATTTGGCTGAGTTTTGATCAAGTTTGAGTCACACTTTCTTCATGATGCAAACCCACACAAATTCCCTCCAAAAACGCATCATCTGCTATTACTTTTGATCCCATTTGCTTCCCTATAAATAGAGGGTCATCCCCGATTCAATTTCCAAAGCTTAGATAGCCAGAATCACCCTGCCAAACTTGCTTCACATCCCAGAATTCAGCAACTTTGAATTCTATTCTAAAGCTTTTTTCAATCTGTTTTTTCCCTCAATTCACCTTCCTTGATCTTCCCTGAAGTTAACCATATAATTACATTCAATAATCGTGCCCTATATTGCTCCATAGAAGTTCAGTTTCAGAGCTCTACAACTCAACTTCAATAGGTAGATTCCTTCATTAATTCTTCAAAACTTTGATATCACTGTGATACTCTCATTTCCCTGGTTCTAGTCACAACACTTACTTTCATCTGGAAACTCGTTTTGACCATGAATTTTCTAATCCCTTTTCAAAACTTTCTTTCCAAAATTGCTTGAGCTACAATTTATATAAATTGGGCGCGAGGGTGTGGTTGTCTTCGTCTTGAAGAGACAAAGCGAATGTCATAGGTCTGAGCTTATGATTTTACAGTTTGAGAGACCTACAATTCGTGATGGCTGGAGCTTGAAGATGACCAACGTGTCATCTTCTAACCAACGAAGGCGCGCCATCTGTATTTTTCAAATTCTGATTTTATTATTGATTTTGTACATTATTCATTAAAGACCATGATATGCACAGCGCGCCAGATCCCTTGGATTTGATTACTAACGCGTTTTGACTCTCATCCAATGGTCCACATCTTTTACTTTTATTTTCTTTTTCTGATTTTTATATTTTAATTGTTTTAAATTTCAAAAAATCATAGAAAATTCATTTTTAGTCCAAAAAATCTAAAAAAATTATGAAAAATATTTTTGATTATTCTCTTTCTGATTTTTAATTTTTCACAATTTAATTTTGTGTTTTGGTATTTTTTTTATGAATTTTCCACTTATTTGATTTGTTTAAAATATTTAAAAATACTTTTATACATTTTTAAATTCTGAAAAAATTATGCAATGATCCAATGATATTGTGACAAATATTGGTGACTTTATTTTTTTTCTTCTGACTTTACTATTTTTTACTATTTTTGTTTATTTTACCCATTTATTTTAATTTTTAAAAATAGTTTATGACTTTTAAAAATTCCCAAATTTTTTGTAAAATTACTTGGCCTCTTTTCTGATTTTTCTATGGTCTTATTTTTCATTTCTTGATTAATTTGAACATAATTGATATTTTCCTCATCATTTTCCCTTTTTTAAAAACATTTTTAAACCTTTTAATGTATATATTAATTACATTATTATTTTGTGATTATTTTCTGGCTGTCTTGGGTTGATTTTTTGATCATGACTTTATTAACATCATTGGATCCATAGTGTTGAGTTTAACTCCACAAAATGGATGAATGATTTTAATAATAGTTTGATTAATTTTTTAATTCAAAAGTGGTTTATCTTTTTCCCTAATCCTCTTCATCTCATCCCCTTCTCATTGCACTAAATGTTGTTGGAGCATGATCTCTATATCATGTCTCAAAACAAATGGTGCATAGATTGCTATTGACCGGCCTCAAAATAGGTGCGACTTCTATATAAGTCCACTTATGATTGCTTAACATAGCGCTAAATTTTGTCCCGATTCGAATAAATGATCATTCGTGGCCCAAACTTATGATTGCAAGCCCAAGTATGTTAATTTGATCTCTTTGATACAATAACCTTGAGATTCATTGTGTGGAGGCTTTGGTTCTACCAATCCTCTAATGGATCTACAACATCTTTGGTCAACGCGGATCACTTAAACATCGTTGATCATTAAATGGTACTTATGAGAATTCCAAATGGATGATATACTTGACAAAAAGAAAATGCAACTTGTTGTGTGGAGGCTTTGGTTCTACCAAACCTCTAATGAGTTCCAAATGAAAGTTTCAAGATGGTCATCCAACTAACCACTAAATATTGACTTGTGTATTATATGCTTTTATTCTTTTATGCTTTATGTACTATTTATTTTTTAGCATTTTCCATTTCATGCTATTTTTATCTTTGCTCATTTGAGCATTTATCTTCTTGCCATTTTTATTTTTTCTCACTTGAGCTTTTCTTTTTCTTTTTCCTAAGATATTTAATAACCAACATAAACCCTAAAAAAACTCTTAATGGTACTTGAACTATTTGGTTACTATCCTTGGCATTATGGAGCATGGGACTTTTTCTTGGACTTAGGATTAGAAAACTTGGCCTATCTTGGAGACCTTGTGATCTTATCTGATTATTTTGTCTGGAGCTTTTGAGGTTTATCTTAAGACATTGGGTTGCTTGTTTGTTTTTGTATGCAGGTTTTTGTGATTACGCTCTTTGTTTATAATCTGGAATTCACCCGTATACAACTGTTACTCTGCCCAATTTTTGTGAAGACTTAATGCATTTGAAGAAGTCTAGTATCTTTGCTTGCTTGGTTTCAATCCAAAGAATGAGAATTTTATCTTGGCTCATAATGTCAAGTTTTTGGCTTCTTGTTGGTTAGATGGTCCTTATCCATAACTTTTACCTTATGCTTTAGGATAGCCTCTTCTACTCCTCCCATCTTCTTTAATTTCAAAAATCTTCTCCCTCCTTTTGAAAACTCTTCTTGTTTTGAAACTTGAAACACTTTCATAATAAACTTGGACTTAGGTCCATGCATTTTCAAAACATTTTCATCAATAAACTTCAATCAATTTAATAATACTTTGACACTTTTCGTGAGAAGACTAAAAGTCAATCAATCTCATTTCAAACAATTTTGCCACTTTGGCTTTTTATCTTTAAACTTTTCTCAAAATATTAGACTCTTGTCAATCCTTATAGTGACGCAAACAACTATACTTCTACAAGATGTAGTGAAGATATATATTTTCCACTTGGGTGTTGAGTGAGGCATTGTTGATTTTAAAATCCAATCCATATCCTCCACTTTGAGATGATGCAAATTCTCCTTTCTCATGATTGTGGGTAGTAAGAATGTTTTCCACACGGACAATGACGATGATGTCTTATCTCATAAACTTAACCAACACACTTGTGTTTCAAATTTTTAAAAGAGGAACTACGTGTATCCTGATCCCCTATTGCACGAAAGGTGGTACATATGCACTAAAGGTTCGCAACCGCGGCGGGTGCAAAAATCATAAAAAATATATATATTTCTTTTCTCACCTCCACCATCCATTTTATATACAACACATTTTATATAGACAAAATATACACATTTTTTCAAAGAGGTTCCCGCGGAGTACCGTAGATGTTTAGGTTGCTAATACCTTCCCCTTGCATAACCAACCCCCTTACCTTGAATCTTTCCCCTTTTTTGGGTTATTCGCTCTTTTCCCATTCCTTTGGAAACAATAAAACGCGGTGGAGATTTTTTTTTATATTTTTGATTTGTATAAATTCTAGTCAATCTAATGGCTTAGTCTTGAACATTTCTACCGCTACAGAAAAATGGTGACTTCATTGGGGAAAGATTGACATCTTGCTGGTCCATCCCTAAGTGGGTTAAGCCTATCTTTGTTTATATTTGTATATGTGTTATTGTTGTTTATGTGTTATATTTTGTATATATGTTTATTTGGACTTTCCTGGTTTTCAGGGTGCTTGGTGATTACTCATAAGTCCTATACCCGGACTTGGGCAAACTTTAAGATATGACGGGCGGTATAGTCATGTTAACTTTGAGGGAGTAATCCCAAAAAAGGAGGCATGAGATCCCCCACTCAGTGGAGGCCCCTTTGACTGTAGTGTCGTTTACCGAGTAATTGGGAAGACGTATTGATTTCGACCTGGGAGCCTGCTGAAACTGAGGACAGTAAAATACCAAACCCATCTTGGCCTTTTAGGTGTAGTGCAGAAGCTATGACAGAGTAATCCGGAAATAGTTGTCACATGATACTACACTCGGACGAGTCTTTCTTGAGAATATTACTAATTACCGAGTTAATCGGGAAATTGGTAATATCCGAAGGAAGGATGTAGACTCTGGGAACCTCTAGAACTTTGTTCGGCATGTGATAAACTCTTAGACCAACACCTTATAGGTAGTACCTTAGACCTCATGCTTGTGACGTTAAACCTATGAACCCTATATGTGTGATCTTGTGTGTGATTGTTGCATCATGCATCCATGCACTCATAAGCATCTTTTGAAGAAAACAATATTTCAAGGGATTTAAAGGTTGACTATTTATGAATATCTCAGGTGCTTTTAACCATGGATTTTGTAAAGAGAAAGACCGGGAAATACAGTTTCAAGGATCCCAAGATAGATGAGTTGGTCAGTCTAATTCCAGAGATCGAGTGTTCTGCGGACTTTCTGAAGAAGTATGGATCCATTATTCCTCTTATGAAGCTGAAGATGAAGAAGGGTATTCTCTCGACCTTGATCCAGTTCTATAATTCGGTGTATCACTGCTTTACTTTTCCCGATTATTAGTTGATGCCTACACTGGAGGAGTATTCCTATCTATTGGATTTACATGTTACCAATCGTGTTCCTTTTATTGGTTTGGGGGGTGAGCCAAAACCACATGAGATTGCTGCTTTGATTCATCTTGGGAAGTCTGAGGTGGAAGCCCATATGACTACCAAAGGAGGGATTAGAGGATTACCAGCTCAGATCTTATTGGAGAAAGCTCGTTACTTTGCCAGGATGAAGAGTGCAGTTGCTTTCGAGGCCATCTTTGCCTTACTTGCTTATGGTCTATTCTTATTTCCTAATGTGGACAAGTTTTTCGACATTAACGCCATCTGGATTTTAATGATTCAAAACCCGGTTCCTATACTATTGGGTGATGCTTATTACTCTGTTCATCTTCGGAGTTCCTATCATGGGGGAATTATTATCTATTGCACGCCTTTGTTGTACCGATGGTTTGTCTCTTATATGCCTCAGTCTGATGCTTTTTGGGATGTCAAGAAGGAACCCCGTTGGGCTCCTAAGATCATGGCACTTACTCACTCGGATATTGATTGGTATCATCGAGCTTACCAGGATATAGAGATTATTGACAGTTGTGGTAGTTTCCCCAATGTACCTCTTCTTGGTACAAAAGGAGGATTAACTATAACCCTGTTCTTGCACGGCGATAGCTTGGTTATCCGATGAGGGATAAACCAAACAGTATTCATTTGAGTAGTTTCTTTCTGAAGGAAGGAGAAGACCACATGGAAGCTAGGGAGCAGATTGCAAAGGCCTGGCGTCACATTCATAAGAAGAGTAGGAAGTATTTGGGGCCTAGGGGTGTTGTTTCTTTGGAGCCATATCTTCAGTGGGTCCGATAGAGTGCCATTCAGTTGAAGATGTCGTATACTCGGGAGATACACATGCCTGATCTATTCGTGAAGACCACTCTTCCTTTGTTAGATGATCTAGAAGAGCCGCAACTTTCTTTGGTTAGGATGCAACAAGAAAGGGATGCTTGGAAGAACAAGTTCCACACTTCAGAGAGTTCCTACAAAGCAGACCTGAAGGAGAAAGACGATTTGATCGAGATCCTTGAGAGTCAAGCGGTGGAGTCTATGGAGAGGCAAGGGGATTTATTTTCCCCTACGCCTCAAACAGGTGCTGATTACTCACTTCCTACTTCAGATGATTGGAAGGAAGTTGCCATCAGAAATATGGAAGAAAACCAGAGGTTGAGGGCTCAGATCTCCAGGCTCACAGGGAAGCGCCAGCGTACATATTGATCTCTATCAGTTCTTTTTCTCAGGATTTTAGATTGTATTTTCATCTTGTACTTGGGATCATTGAAACTTGTAATCCATTTTGAAGTTATTATAATAAAAATTTTCAGTATTTCAAATGCGTTATTATTTTGATGTTTGCAATATGTCTATAAGCGTTAAATCCCTTGAAATATTAAATGATAAAGTAAAAAATAATCATATGCATTGCATATCATGCATCATATTGCACATATTTCTTACTATGCATATCCAGGTGCCTTACCCATCTTTTTACTACGTTCAGCAAGCTGACTCATCACTATAACACTCGGGCTAACTTCAAAAAGAAGATGGACAACTTGGAACAGAAGAATCGCGAGCTATGTGAAGAAGTTTCTGCCTTGAAGGCTGGCTTGGCCAATCTGACTACTCTGATGGAAGCTCTGGTGGCTGCGCAGAATTAGCCACCGAGTGTTCAACCTCAACCAATAAGAGCAAATGCTGAAGTTCCTACTGTTCCTGTATCCTTTACTCCGGCTGTTGTTCAAAATCGTATGCCTCAGGGTTACCCGTGGGGAATGCCAGAGAATTTTGCACCTGAAGGTTTCAATTTGGGCCCCCAAGATGCTCCAGTGGTTCAAAATGTTGTTACTCCAGCACCTCCTGTGGTGCATACTGTTCCTGCTACACCTCCTTCAGTGAATTTGGTTCCGTTTGTTAATGAATATGTGTGTCATCCTTTCCCTCCGCCGAGTGAAGACTTGGGTCTTTATGACATAATGGATGATTTCCAAGAGCAGTTTGATAGAATGCAAAAAGAGATGAAGGCTCTTAGGGGAAAAGAGCTATTTGGGCAGAATGTGAATGAGTTGTGTTTGGTCCCGAATGTTAAAGTGCCAACTAAGTTCAAGGTCCCGGAGTTTGAGAAGTACAAGGGCAACACTTTCCCTCATGCTCACTTAGTGATGTACGTGAGGAGAATGTCTATCCACACCGATGATAAGCGTCTGCTGATTCACTTTTTCCAGGATAGTCTGACCGGTGGTACATGAGTTTAGACAGCGCCAACATCCATACTTTTAATGATTTGGGAGAAGCATTCATTAAACAATACAAGTACAATATGGACATGGCGCCCGACCGTGACCAGCTTAGGGCCATGGTTCAGAAAGACAGATAATCGTTCAAAGAGTATGCACAAAGATGGCGCGAAGTGGCTACACAAGTGATTCCTCCCATGGAGGAGAAGGAAATGACTAAAATTTTTCTGAAGACGCTAGGTGCTTTCTACTACGAAAGAATGGTAGCAAGTGCCGCAAGTGATTTTATAGAGATGGTAGGAATGGGTGTCCGCCTAGAAGAGGCGGTAAGAGAAGGCCGTTTGACAAAGGACGAAGGATCTGGAGGAGTGAAAAAGCTAGATTATGGGTTTACAAAGAAGAAAGAAGGGGATACAAATGTTGTCATACAAGAGAGGAGAGTAAACGCTCCTAGAAGGAATCATCAGCGTCACCAGTAAGTTGCCTCAGTTACTCCTGTTATGAATGCCTCTCTAACTACCGTTGCTTATCAAAGACAGTCCCAGCAGGGGAACCAAGGGAATAATCAGAGAAGGGAGAACTATGACCCTATTCCCATGTGTTATGCAGAGCTACTACCAGCATTGATTCAGAAGAAGTTGGTCCAGACACGACCACCTCTAGTCGTACCATCACCATTACCTTGGTATTACAAAGCAGACTAGACGTGTGCCTTTCATCAGGGAGCACCAGAGCATAGTGTTGAGAATTGTTATCCTTTGAAGACTGAAGTGCAAAGGTTGGTGAAGTCTGGTATTCTATCTTTCAAAGACATGGGACCTAATGTGAAAGATAATCCTCTACCCAAGCACAGTGGGGTGAATGCTGTAAATATGGTGGCCGGTTGTCCAGGCGACTTCCGGATTTTTGACATTAATCTGGTTAGAGGGGATTTGGTGAAGATGCACATAGACCTCTGTGAATTTAGTTATTATACGCATGACCATGCCGGTTGTGCTGTTTGCAGTACAGACATATAGGGTTGCGAGAAGATAAAGGCTGATTTACAGGAGATGATGGATGAAGGTTTAATCCATATAATCAGGCCTAGGTCAAAATATAAAGAGGAAGTGAATATGGTTTCTGGATGTCCGGGTGAATTCAAAATTTTTGATATGGATCATTTGAATGAGGATCTCGTGCAGTTGCATGCTACCTTCTACCGTACTGCTGGTCAGGTGGAACACCAATATGGATCTTGCATAGTTTGCTGTTGTTGTACCCCAAAATTTGCCCTCCCTTTCTTCAGGAAACCATCTTGAATCTTCAAGGTCCCTCTGAAACAAATCCAAGTCCTGAGTTATCCTTTTGCCCAAGCAAGCCACTTACAAGAGCAAGATGATCTCACAAACTCCAAAAACAACGCTTTTATCTTGAGAAAAATCAAATTCTAAGTACTTAGAACGTTTATCTAAAATGAGTGTTTAAGGAAAAAATCAGCGCTTCAGAACTTCTGGACCCATTCCAGATAAAAACGGTCAGAAGTTGCAAGCTTGGCTCAGCGTGGTCAGAAGTTGGCTTTTCAGCAGCTACATCAGTTCAATCAGAAGTTGTAAACGTGGTTCAGTATGTAAGCCTCAAACAGAACATGCCCCTTCAGCAGTTACACAAGCTCAGTCAGAATTTGCTAAAGGAATGCAAGAGAAGCAGAGGAATCTGAAGGCTCCTTCAGAACATACTGAATTCAGAAGTTGAAAAGGTCAGAAGAATGGGTGTTACACTGATACAGAATCTCTAAGCCCAGGAGGTCCAGAAGTAAATCCAAGGAACGTACCAGAAAGCCAGGAGAATCTCCAGAGCTTACAGGAAGCCAAGGCCAGAGCATGGTCTACGCTGCTGATTCAACGTTGGTTTCCATTACCAGAATATTGATGTTGATAGGTCTTATCACCATTTAATGCCCATTAATGCTTCCAACCACTCCTGAACATTCACGTGTGGCTTGGAAAACGCTTTTGTGCAGATTCTGGCATACGTCTCCACGCCACCGCCCACTTCAGAGGTCACTTCTCCCCAATCTACGCATGCTGCTGCAGCCTAGGCTGAAAGCTAGCTGTTATCACAACTTCCCAGGAATTTCTGTCAAAGAACAAATGCAAACTCTGTTGGCGCTTTAATGTTTAAGGCATCCACAAGAACTTTGCCTATAAATAGAGAGCTTTCACCACTGCAAAAGGCGTTCAGAAAAAGAAACAGAAAAATTGCTAAGAGAGAAACAGCAACCCTTAGCAACATAGCGTTCTGAAACTCTACCAAAATCTCCAGTTTTGTTTCATAACTTTGAGTTTCTCACCTTCAACTTCATCAAATATCCAGTTTTTTTCTGTAAACCAAAAACACCCTTTCCAAACTTCTGACCCTGCATACGTATACACCTTTACTTCCCCTTTTCAAAGAAAATCTGTCCAGAACACCACCGGAGCCAAAAGATAACTTTCACCCACCAACCTTTTTCCAACAGTCAGGTAAGCACCTACTGACCCTCATCACGCTGTTAAGCATCATCAGCTGTGCATACTCAAATAAACATAATGTAAATATCATGTTGTTACTGTTTATGTTCTGAGGATTTTCATACCTCAGAACGTTCTGAGCCAGTATAGGACTTACCTGTGACCTTAGTGATCCTGACCTCTGAAACATTTTTGGTATTTGCTGGATCTGTTCCAAATATGTTTCCTGTTTTGTGGAGTAACAACAGAATTGCAGATGTTCTGACTAGTACAGGGAAAAGCCAAATGCTGACTTTGACGTTAGCATATCTGAAGCCTGTTTTGCTGTCAATGATATCAGAACCTCTGAGAGTTATTGCCTTTTCAGCAGAATCAGAACTTCTGGTTTCTCCACTAACAAACTTCTGTCTTACAGCGCAGGGAAATCAAAACTTCTGATTTCCCCACTAACAAGGTTCTGTTTTGCAGGTGCCAGAGTCAGAAGTTCTGACTCATCCAGTTTCACTAACAGGTTGATCATCTGGCGGCGGATCTGAGTCAGAACTTCTGATGACCTCCCAGCAGCGCGCGGGCTCCCTCTCTCTCTCTATATATCTTGTTTTTTGCTATTTTCTTTTTTGTCTATTTTTCTCGTTGAACCCCCCATGTACAAATGTGTATCCCCCTCCCCTAATTGTTGTAATAGCGTAGGATTTTACATTTCCGCTTCTTATTGCTAGTAATTAGGACGTGTATGGCAAGATAAAATCAATGAAATAGAAAAACCTAATTCAAAGAAGAAAACTCTTGTATGCAATAAAACACACTTGCACACTAACACCCCTAGGGTTACATCCACTTGTTGCCTTTCAAAAAATTGGGCCATATTGCATGTTAGGTCTCTTTGGGCAAAACAAATAACTCAAATGATCATAGTCCCTCGATGACGCTCTCGAAAGTTGCCTAAAATGATCAAAGTCCCTTTCAAAGAAAAATCGCCCAAGGATACTTAGCACTATTGCAATTATGGTCTAAACGACGACCCGCGCCCGTCCCTTTCACATCCTAACACAAGATTGTCCACCAAATACAATGGTGGAACAAAATTGTTAAAAGGGTTAAAAACATAGCAAAGATCTTTGAGAAATTTAGGATAGATAGCTCTTGGGTACTCGCCAACTTGCAAAACAAAAACGCTTGCCTATTTTTTTCAAAACCATACATCACAAACACTTTCAAAACAACTTTCAAAAAAAAAACATGAAAAACTTTTCAAAAGACATACACCTTTGTATACATCCCAACATGGATCATTACAAAGGTTGCCACCACATTGGCCTCTTTTCAAAACATTTTTCAAAACCCACACACAGAGCATCATTTCAAACAATTGAAAACCAAGGCAAGTTGATCTAAGCAAGTACCTAAGAGCCCATGGATAACCATGGATAAAAAGGGTGCTAATACCTTCCCTTTCTATAATCTACTCCCCGAACCCAAGAAAAAAAAATCTCAAAGGTTTTTGCTGTGCTTTTTAAACCTTTCCTTAGGATAAAATAAAAAGTCGGTGGCGACTCTTGCTCAACCGAAACATTTGCGAAACAAACGCAAAACCATAGTCAGTTCTCCCACCGTATCACAGCTGTCAAGACCCCCGAGGATGTTCTCTTGTGAGAGAGGGTGTTCAATTGCTGTTAGACAATGGAACTATCAAAATCACGGGTCAGAGAGATGATTATCACGAGATTGATATGGTTGAAGTTTGTTTGATGGAAGAAGAGTAAGAGGAAGAGTATGCCTCCGTGGATGAGTATTTCTTTTCAGACAAAGATTTGTTTGCCGGAAATGATCTTTTGAGGGCTGATTGTGTTGAGGAAGGGGTAAATGTCATTGTACCTTGTTTTGGTGCACC
This sequence comes from Vicia faba, assembly GCA_948472305.1. Classification (NCBI taxonomy): domain Eukaryota; kingdom Viridiplantae; phylum Streptophyta; class Magnoliopsida; order Fabales; family Fabaceae; genus Vicia; species Vicia faba. The sequence continues at coordinate 1,530,724,422 of OX451739.1, forward strand.
CGCTCATCTTGAGGTGGAGTACCATATCAAACCAGCTGTTACCCCATTGGTAATTAGTCTTCCAGGTCCTGTTCCCTATAAATCAGATAAGGCTGTGCCTTACAAATACAACGCTACAATCTTAGAAGATGGGGTGGAAGTTCCCATCCAACCAATGCCAGATGTTGGAAATATAGCTGATAATAGCAGGGTGACCCGTAGCGGTCGTGTGTTTGCGCCGGTTATCTGAAGAGATGTTGTTGCTGGAAAGAAAATTGTTGAGACTGATGAGCCTAAGAAGGCTGCAGGAGAGACTAGTGGAGCTACATTAGAGAAAGAAGTGGATGATATCTTGAAGATAATTAAGATGAGCGACTACATAATTGTAGATCAGCTATTGCAGACTCCCTCAAAGATATCCATCCTAGCTTTATTGATGAATTCCTCCGCTCATAGAGAATCACTGATGAGAGTACTAGACCAAGCTTTTGTGGAGAATGACATGCCGTTAGATTAATTCAGCAGCGTAATTGGAAACATTACATCATGTGAAGTGGACTTGCCCATCCATATAGGACCACATTTATTCCTGATAACCTTCCAGGTCATAGACATTATTCCCGCATATAGTTGTTTGCTAGGACGGCCATGGATACATGAAGCAGGGGCTGTCACTTCGACTCTGCATCAGAAGTTAAAATTTGTGCGTGAAGGGAAGGTAGTGATCATAAATGGGGAGGAGGTGTTGTTGATATCCCATCTATCCTCTTTCAGTATTGTAGAAGCGGATGAGGCTGCTGTTGGAACCCAGTTCCAAGCCCTATCCATTGACAACATAAGGAGGAATGAGAATTATGTGGTTTCCCTAAAGGACGCGCAGCAGGTTGTGCGCAATGGTCATAATGCAGTTTGGGGACGACTTGTGGATCCACCCGTGAACAAAAACAGAGTTGGTTTGGGTTTCTCTTAGAGGAATGGCAAAGGTGAAAGTTTGAAGTCAAAGTCTTCTATGAACAGTTAACATAATGTTTTCTGCAGCGGAGGCTACCTCTATCTAATTGGCCCTGGAATTAATGTTGTTGAAGAGGATGAAGCAGAGCAGGAAGTACCGAATTATGTGACGCATGGAGTCCGAGTTTAGAACTGGGTCACCATTGATGTTCCTTCTTGCATACATGTTTCAAAGTAATTTGTTTTGTTAATCTGTTTCTTTCTTTTGAAAAGCTTTCACTCTACCCAAGGTGGAAGTATTTATGTTGTAGGGCTTATCTATTTGCTATAACTTTTAAGATCGTTAATAAAAGTTGTCTTTGCTTCCAAAATTATGTCTTTTATTTTCTGCTTTTTTTTTGGGAAATGGTAATAATAAAAAAAACCTTTCAAAAAAATAATAACTGAAAATTAATCTGCATGATCACTTGTTATATGTGTCAGTTTCTAAAAGCAATCATAAATCACATGTGCAGATTAATTAAAAAACCCGTTGAATACAATGACCCTGCACCCTCTCCCAACTTTGATTGTCCTGTGTTTGGGGCTGAAGAAGAAGATTATGGTGAGATTCTAGAAGAGGTCTCACGGTTGCTTGAGCACGAGGAAAATACCATTCAACCATATAAGGAGCCTTTGGAAGTGATTAATTTGGGTTCAGAAGAAGATCTGAAGGAAGTTAAGATTGGAGCATCATTGCATCCTGATGTAAAGAGTGGGTTGAATGAGCTATTGAAAGAATAAGTGGATATTTTTTCTTAGTCTTATCAAGATATGCCTGGTCTAGATACAGACATTGTCGAGCATCGGTTGCCGTTGAAGCCAGAGTGTCCGCCAGTTAAATAAAAGTTGAGAAGAACCCACCAGAATATGGCAGTAAAGATTAAAGAGGAGGTCCTAAAGTAGATTAATGATGGTTTTCTTTTGACGTCAGTGTATCCTCAATGGATTGCCAATATTTTCCCAGTCCCGAAAAAAGACGGAAAAGTCTGCATGTGCGTAGATTACAAAGATCTAAATAAAGCTAGTCCAAAAGATGATTTTCCGTTGCCTCACATTGACATGTTAGTGGATAGCACAACAAAATTCAATGTATTCTCGTTCATGGACGGATTTTCTGGGTATAATAAAATAAGAAGGGCTCCAGAGGACATGGAAAAAACAACGTTTATCACACCCTGGGGAACATTCTGTTACAGAGTGATGCCCTTCGGGTTAAAGAACGCTGGTGCAACATACCGGAGGGATATGACAACCCTATTCCATGATCTGATTCACGAAGAAATCGAAGTATATGTTGATGATATGATTGCCAAATCCCAAACTGAAGAAGGGCATATAGAAGATTTGTTGAAGCTGTTTCAACGTTTGAGGAAATATCGTCTCCGCTTGAATCCAAATAAATGCACCTTCAGAGTTAGATCGGGGAAATTGTTGGGTTTTATTGTTAGCCATAAAGGAATTGAAGTTGGCCCTGATAAATTCAAAGCAATTCAAGAAATGCCAGCACCAAGAACTGAAAAGCAAGTCGGGGGTTTACTCGGGCGTTTGAATTATATCTCTAGATTTATTTCCCACATGACTGCAACGTGTGAATCGATCTTTAAGTTGTTAAAGAAAGATCAAGGTTGTGTGTCGATGGATGACTGCCAAAGGTCCTTTGAGAGTATTAAATAATATCTAATTGAACCTCATATCTTGCTCCCTCCCGTAGAAGGAAGACCGTTGATTATGTATCTAACAGTGTTAGATAAATCCATGGGGTGTATTCTGGGACAACATGATGAAACGGGAAAGAAAGAGTTTTCCATTTATTATCTCAGCAAAAAGTTCAATGATTGTGAGTCGCGATATTCCATGCTAGAAAAAACATGTTGTGCTTTGGCCTGGGCCGAAAAGCGGTTGCGGCAGTATATGTTGAATCATACCACTTGGTTGATCTCCAAAATGGATCCAATCAAGTATATTTTTGAGAAACCTGCTCTTACTGGAAGAATTTCCCGTTGGCAGATGTTGTTATCTGAATATGATATCGAATACCACACTCAAAAGGCTATTAAAAGTAGTGTGTTGGCAGATTACCTTGCTCACCAGCCGGTGGAGGTTCATCAGTCTGCGGAATATGAAATCCTCGATGAGGATGTGATGTTCTTGAAAGTGAAAGATTATGATGAACCATTGCCTGAAGAGGGCCCTGACCCTGAATCTCGTTGGAGTATGATATTTGATGGAGCTGTGAATGCTTATGGTAAAGGAATTGTGTTGTGATTGTCACTCCTCATGGATCGCACATTCCTTTTACTGCAAGGTTAACATTTTATTGCACTAACAATATGGCAGAATATGAGGCTTGCATCATGGGTCTTGAGGAAGCTATTGATCTCAGAATCAAGATTCTAGATGTGTATGGTGATTCAGCCTTGGTAATAAATCAGATCAAAGGAGAATGGGACACTCGTCACCCTGGCTTGATCCCTTACAAAGATTATGCTAGAAGATTATTACCCTTCTTCAATAAAGTTGAATTCCATCATATTCCTAGAGATGAAAATCAAATGGCGGATGCTCTGGAAACTCTGGCTTCCATGTACCAAGTGAATACTTGGAATGATATACCCCAAATTACAGTTTGATGGCTAGATAGGCTCGCTCATGTGTTTATGACAGAGGAGGTAGCAGATGCAAAACCTTGGTATTATGACATCAAGCATTTTCTTCAGACTCAGGAATACCCGATTGGTACGTCGAAGAAAGATAGAAATACATTGAGAAGATTGGCAGGAAATTTCTTCCTCAGTGAAAATGTGTTATACAAGAGAAATTATGACATGGTCTTTCTCAGATGCATGGATAGACACGAAGCAGACATGTTGATTCATGAGATTCATGAAGGTTCATTTTATGTTTTTTTGCACCCGCCGCGGTTGCGAACCTTTAGTGCCTACGTACCACCTTTCGTGCAATAGGGGATCAGGGTACACGTAGTTCCTCTTTTAAAAGTTTGAAACACAAGTGCGTTGGTTAATTTTAAGAGATAAAACATCATCGTCATTTTCTGTGTGGAAAACATACTTACTACCCACAATCATGAGAAAGGAGAATTTGCATCATCTCAAAGTGGAGGATATGGCTTGGATTTTAAAATCAACAATGCCTCACTCAACACCCAAGTGGAAAATATCTCACTTCACTATATAATGTAGAAGTATAGTTGTTTGCATCACTAAAAGGATTGACAAGAGTCTAACCTTTTTTTTGAGAAAAAATTTTAAAGATAAAAGCCAAAGTGGCAAAATGGTTTGAAATGAGATTAATTGACTTTTAGTCTTCTCACAAAAATGTCAAGGTATTATTAAATTGATTGAAGTTTATTGATGAAAATGTTTTTGAAAATGCATGGACCTAGGTCCAAGTTTATTATGAAAGTGGTTCAAGTTTAGAAATAAGAAGGGTTTTCAAAAGGAGGGAGAAGATTTTTTAAATTAAAGAAAATGGGAGGAGAAGAAGAGGCTATCCTAAAGCATAAAGTAAAAGCTAAGGATAAGGACCATCTAACCAACAAGAAGCCAAAACTTGACATTATGAGCCAAGATAAAATTCCCATTCTTTGGATTGAAACCAAGCAAGCAAAGATACTAGACCTCTTCAAGTGTATTAGGTCTTCTCAAAAATTGGGCAGAGTAACGGCTGTATACGGGCGAATTCCAGATTACAAAACCAAGAGTGTAATCACAAAAAACCTGCACACAAAAACAAACAAGAAACCCAATGTCTTGAGGTAAACCTCAAGAGCTCCAGACAAAATAATCAGATAGGATCACAAGGTATCCAAGATAGGCCAAGGTTTCTAATCCTAAGTCCATGAAAAAGTCCACTGCTCCATCATGCCAAGGATAGTAACCAAATAATCCAAGTGCCATTAAGATTTTTTTAGGGTTTAAGTTGGTTATTAAGTGTCTTAGGAAAAAGAAAATAAAAACTCAAGTGAACAAAGAAAAAATGACAAGAAAATAAATTCTCAAGTGAGCAAAGATGAAAATAACATGGAATGTAAATGCTAAAAGTAAATAGTGCATAAAGCAGAAAAGAATAAAAAGCATAAAAAATAAAGCAAGTTAATAATTAGTGGTTAGTTTGATGACCGTCTTGAAACTTGTATTTGGAACTCATTAGAGGATTGGTAGAACCAAAGCCCCCACACAACAAGTTGCATTTGCTTTTTATCAAGTATATCATCCATTTTGGAATTCTCATAAGTACCATTTAATGATCAACGATGTTTAAGTGATCCGCGTTGACCAAAGGTGTTGTAGATCCATTAGAGGATTGGTAGAATCAAAGCCTCCACACAATGAATCTCAAGGTTATCGGATCAAAGAGATCAAATTAACACACTTGGGCTTGCAATCATAAGTTTGGGCCACAAATGATCATTTATTCGAATCAGGATAAACTTTAGCGCTATGTTAAGCAATCGTAAGTGGACTTATATAGAAGTCGCACCTATTTTGAGGCTGGTCAATAGCAATCTATGCACCATTTGTTTTGATACATGATATAGGGATCATGCTCCAACAACATTTAGTGCAAGAAGAAGGGGATGAGATGAAGAGGGATTAGGGTAAAAAGATGAATAAACCACTTTTGAATTAAAAATTTAATCAAACTATTATTAAAATCATTCATCCATTTTGGTGGAGTTGGACTCAACACCCAAGATCCAATGATGTTAATAAAGTCATGATCAAAAGATCAACTCAAGACAGCCAGAAAATAATCACAAAATAATAATATATTTAATATATGCAATTAAAGGGTTAAAAAAAGAAAGTTAAGAATAGAAAATAATGAAAAAAAATATCAATTATGTTCAAATTAATCAAGAAATAAAAAATAAAACCATAGAAAAAATCAGAAATGGGTCCAAATATTTTTTATAAAAATTTGGGAATTTTTAAAAGTCAGAAACTATTTTTAAAAATTAAAATAAATGGGTAAAATAGACAAAAATGGTGAAAAATAGTAAAGTCAGAAACAAAAATAAAATAAAGTCACCAATATTTGTCACAATGTCATTGGATCATTCATAATTTTTCAGAATTAAAAAATGTGCAAAAATATTTTTAAACATTTTAAACAAATCAAATAAGTGTAAATTTCATAAAAAATACCAAAACACAAAAATAAATTGTGAAAAACTAAAAATCAGAAAGAGAACAATCAAATATATTTTTCATAATTTTTTCAGATTTTTTGGACTAAAAATGAATTTTCTATGATTTTTTTAAATTTAAAACAATTAAAATATAAAAATCAGAAAAAGAAAATAAAAGAAAATGATGTGGACCATTGGATGAGAGTCAAAACACGTTAGTAATCAAATCCAAAGGATCCGGCGTGCTGTGCATATCATGGTCTTTACTGAATAAAGCACTGAATCAAATGTAAAGTCAGAAATTCAAAAAAAAAACAAATGGCACGCTTTCATTGGTTAGAAGATGACACGTTGGTCATCTTCAACCTCCAGCTTCACAAATTGCAGGTCTCTCAAACTGTAAAATTAGAAGCTCAGACCTATGCCATTTGTTTCGTCTCTTCAAGACGAAGACAACCATACCCTCGCGCCATATTTATATAAACTGTAACTCAAGCAATTTGGAAAGAAAGTTTTGAAAGGGGATTTGAAAATACATGGTCCAAACGTGTTTCCATAAGGAAGTAACTATTGCGACTAGAACCAGAGGAATGAGAGCAACACAATGATACCAAAGTTTTGAAGAATTGATGAAGGAATATACCTATTGAAGTTGAGTTGCAGAGCTCTGAAACTGGACTTCTATGGAGCAATGTAGGGCACGATTCTTGAATGTAATGGTATAGTTAGGTTCAGGGAAGATCAAGGAAGGTGAATTGATGGAGAAAATGGATTGAAAAAGGCTTGAGAATAGAATTCTAAGTAGCTGAATTCTGAGTTGTGAAGTAAGTTTGGCAGGGTGATTCTGGCTATCTAAGCTTGAGAATTTGAATGGGGGATGACCCTCTATTTATAGGGAAGTAAATGGGATCAAAAGGAATAGCAAATGATGCGTTTTTGGAGGGAATTCGTGTGTGTTTGCATCATGAAGAAAGTGTGACTCAAACTTGATCAAAACTCAGCCAAATCGTGCGTTTCATGATGCTAATCACTTCTGGTAAGTTGCTAAACATGATTAGAAACAAAAACGCGTGGAAATCTTGTGATTAGAAGCCAAAACAAAGATTTCAAAATTCTGACTTTGTGTAAAATTCAGTTTCAAACTACCAAATTCAAATCCATGGCATTTCCACCTCAAGGGGTCTTAGGGTATAATTCTTGATGCTTTAGAAAGATGAGGTTACAAGCTTTGCAATGAAAAAGGAATGGAATCAAATGGATGCTTGAGCTGAAAGTTACATGGAGTCAAAGTTGAAGAAAAAGAGTTGACTTTCCATACTTAGAAATATTTCAAAATCTTCTTTAAAAATGACCTATAATCTCTTGCTTCTAAACATGGACTTGCACCTATAATTTGCTCTTGACCCAAAAAGATGTAATAAAGTAGACCTCTTGAATGACATTTTGCAATTTGAACCACTCAAAATCTCCAAAAATTGAGCAAGTTATGACTTGTTGAAGTTGGCCAAAAATCATGAAATGACCTATAATCTTTTGCATTCTTAAGGCAACTTCCATTCATTTTCTTACTTTGCACATGAAAGAAGGCATGAACTACACATCCTCAAGATCATCATGGAAAAAGAATGGGGTCAAGGTGATAAAAATTGACCAAGTTATGACAATTTGAAGTTACATGTGGAAAAATTGGGGATTTATCTATATGACTTGTAATCTTTCTTCTTCACCAAGTTCCTTCCACATGAAAACTCCTTGGGACTTTTGAAGTGATTTGTTGGTAACTATTTGAGGAGAAGAATGTTTTTGGAATCACTCAAAAATACCAAAAGATGAGCAAGATATGCCCCTTTGAAATCCAAAACCCTAGCCTCTAAATCAAGAGAAAGCTTGGTGGAACCTTGCCAAGTTTGTACAAACTTTTTGTGCCAATACTCTTCCTTTGTGAATAGAAATTGTTGAGGATGATGATGAGGACTCATGGACACAAAAACTACTTCCATACCAACTTCAAAATAACTTCATGGGTGAGGTTTGAATCTCTCAAGCTTTGACTAGGGCATGGAAATAAACTCATGAATCCTTGATGCAACTTGCTATTAGCAAGTAAGACAAACCAATATTGCATTTTGTTAATTAGAGAAAAATCAAAGCAAAATATCCATGAACACCAGAGAAAACAAGTTAAGGTGCTTGGTAACTCCTCATAGAGCAAAGCTAAAGTTAAGTAGAAGAACCAAAATCCCTAATGTGATTTTGTGGTGATTGAAACAATATGATATGATGAAGGGATCTTAGGGGCAAAAATTGGGGTACAACAGCTGCCCTTATTTAAGTTTCTTCTATCCAGAGATACGAAGGTTAAAAATCTTCGTGTCGACGTGATTGAAGACACTTAAATATAAAACAAATCCTATTTTTGGCCCTAAGATGTTATGCAAACATTTATGTGCATGAATGCATATGAACGAAATAAAAGAGATGCGAAGTAGCATTGGGGATGTGACATAAAATGTAGCCACAAAAAGGCAATCCCAACAGGAACATAAATCACTAGTAAACCCCAAGAGAAGAATTCAGAGAGGAGGATAACAAACATCGACGTTCACTGCCGAAGCACTACCAACGTTCACTGGAGGTAGGAAGAGAAAGTATATCATATCATCGCCGTTCACTGATGATGAACTATCAACATTCACTGAAGATAGCAAAAAGATAACAAACACCGACGCTCACTGCCGATGTACTACCAATGTACTACCAATGTTCACTGAAGGTAGGAAGATAAAATATATCATATCACCGCTGTTCACTGATGATGAACTATCAACGTTCACTGAAGATAGCAAAAAGATAACAAATACCATCTGTTGTACCCCAAAATTTTCCCTCCCATATCCTTCAAGAAATTTCCAAGTCAAGCTTCAAAATTCCCCAAGGGTTGCACAGTGCAAGAGCCTCCTGAACAGCCAAAATTAGGGTTTTGGTTCTGATCAAGAAAATGAAGTTTCCAAGGGTCCAATCAAGTCCCACATGCCTACAAATATGGTCAAGCATCCTCATATCAAGTTTCAAGACTTTCAGCACAAAATTGCACAGTCAAAACCCTAATTGCACTACAGTCAACTGTAGGGGCAAAATGGTCATTTGACAGTCAAAAGTTCAAATTTTTGGTCAACATCTCATTTTGAAGCCACAAACATCATTTGATCAATGCTTGATCATGATTCTCAAAGCTTGGCTCAAAAATCATCAAGATGCAAAAGTTTCCTTATTTGGACAGCTGAAAAAGTCAACTGTAAATTGACCAGGGCATAACTTTCACATGGATTATCAGAAAAATTCCATCCAAAGCTCATTTTGAAGAGAAAGACATTTCCTACAACTCATATTCACATTCCAAGTCCAAGAAATGCTCTCACAAAAAGTTATCAATTTCAACATTATAGGTCATTTTCAAAAGTCAACAAAAAGGGACTTTAAGTCAAAGACCATAACATGAGATTGGTAAATCCAAATGACATGGGACCAAAGACATTGGTTAGAGGACTTCAAGACCTTTCCAAAATGTCCAAGAACATGTTCATAACTTCAAAATTGAGCAAGATATGCATTGGAGAAGTTGGGAAATTTTTGTGAAATGGCCAAAATCATTTATCCTTGAAATTTCATTTTTGACAAAAGGGGCCCACTTTTTCCACTTGAATTAACTTGGCCATGCTTCCCACGTGTCCCATCTTTTATTTCATATTTTTTAATTAATTTTTTCATTTTTAATTGATTTTATTGGATTTAATTAATTTTAAATCTTTTAAAATCAAAAGAAAATCAAAAAGCTTAATTAAAAGGAATATTTAGCCTTAACTAACCTTGACTTATCATTATGCAACTTACCAAATTCGTGCAAAAGGCTAATTGAAGCAAGAATTCAAAAATGAGTCAAAAAAGGAAGTTTTGTTATGGAGGTTTATGGAGGATTTTGGACTTGAATGCTATACATTAAGAGACCATAATTCCTTTTGATTCACATTACCTAATGCCTATACAAGGGATCAAAAACGAAATTGAGAGAAGGCTGCACCAGAACACAAGAAAATCACAACCTAAAAAGTCCCCAAAAACGAAAAAACACATTTGAACTTTTCAAGAAAAAAAGCAAAACTGTAAACCTACTTGCAGCACGTTTTAAGCCTCTATTCCAATCAAAAACACATTCCTTGCATTGCCAGGAATCTCCAGCAATCAAAATCAAGCCCAAACGCGCAAAGAAGCATCCCCACGACACCCCACAGTTTGTCTAAAATTTGAAAATCAAAACTCCATTTCCATGCCTTTTTAATTCATTTTAAATATTGCTATGCATTGCTGATGTTATTACCAAGCTTCCTGTATGCTTTAATTTGACTGTAAGGCCACAAAATGCAAATCACCATGGGAGACATCTAGGTTTTCCGAAGCTCTCAATTTGGGGTTTCTCACATACGCAAAAATTGGAACCTCAAACTGCCATGGTTGAATTGAGGAAGATGAGACGAATCCAATGGACCCCTCGCGCCTAATTTATGTCTAACGAGGAGCTAATCGCTATTATTTGCAGGCTTGTGTTTTGGGGGGGGGGGGGGGGGGTTAAAACCCCCGCTACATGTTTGTTATTTTGCAGAAAAGGTAGAAGACGATGGCGTGGCAACCGGGCATTAGACCATTCAAAATTTCGCGCGCGTTTTTTTAATTCCCAGGATTTATTTGCTTATCAATATAATATTAAGTGTTTATTGTTATGTCAATTGAAACAGTTGGCTCAGATGGCAACGCGTTAGTGGATATTCCCAGAAGGCACGAGTTCGAGTCCTGGTTCAGGCATTTTTTTCACCTTTTTCATAATTAACATGTTTCCTTTGTTTTTCACCTTTTTTTATATTTTTAATCCTAATTTAATTTATATTCAAATAATTTTCTCATGCATTTAAAAACTCACAAAAAATATTTTCCTTTTGCATTTTAATCAGAAAAATGTTTATTTAATTTTTGACATTAAAAATAATATTTTTGCATGCATATTTAATTAATTGTTAAATAATCATTAATTTGACTTTTATTTGCTTTTAGTTATCAAAATTGATCCAAAAAAACACCAAAAAATAATTACTCTATCATTAAATTAATTTAACTAACATTTTCATAAAAACCCAAAAAAAATAATATAATTAACACTTTTATTATTATTATCTTTATTTTGTAAATAAACCATAATTGAATTAGTTTTTAAGTAGGTCATTTTAACATTCTTTTTAATAATTAAAATAAATTTAGACTTAGGCTTTTCTTTTGACATTTTAATTTCTTTTTCTATTTTATTTCATAAAAAAACATAAAAAAACAAAAACATCAAAAAAATAAAAAAAATAAAATAACTTCTTTTCTTTAATCATTAATTAATTTAATAATTTCAATTCAATTCCTTAAAGGGTCCAACGCCCTCGCACTCGATTCTTATTTCTTTTCGCACATTTATTTTTATTTCTTTTGTGGATATAATGTATTTGCCCCAAAGCCTTGTAATAGATAATTAGGATATTTACCTTCCGCATTTTACTTATTCAAATCGGGTCTTTATTTAATTTGGCGATGTAGACCCGCGCCTTGTAATAGCGTAGGACTTTTATTTTCCGCACTTTAAATTCCCGCACCTTTAACTGTTAAACAATAACATGAAAGAATGAATGCCCAAAAATAAAATCGAAACGTAGATCACCAATGCATGACAAGACAAACAATAAACTGAAAATGACACACAATTCACACACCACCCCTAGGGTACGCCTCACTGTTGCCTTGCCTCGAAAGGTGATCGTCGAGTAGAGGATGTCTTAGTAAGTCCTCATGATCCGGGAACCTGGCATGAGGGTGGCTTCTAAGGTGTCTTCCCATTGCTCTGGTGATCACCATGTCCCGAACCTCGAATTGACCCGAACACCTCCAACGGTGGTGCTACCTACCTCTCAATGGTGGGATGGCACTACTTTAAAGACATTTACACAGACGAATTCCTTAGGGTAGGTAGATTCTCATAGATACTTGCTCTTTTCAAAAACAAACAAAATACTTTTCACACTTACACTTTCTAAAAGTTTTCAAATAAATTTTTCATACACTCTTGAGGACAGATACAAGAGTTACTTAGAAATTTTTCAAACGAAACTTTTTTCAAAACCCACTCACACTTGAAAAGCAAACAAACATTTTGAAAACACAAATGAGCAAGTATCTAAGAGCCCATGGATAACCATGGATAGAAAGGGTGCTAACACCTTCCCTTTCTATAATCTACCTCCCGAACCGAGAGCAATCTCTATAAGGAATTTTTCTGTGCTTTTGTCCTTTCCATTTGGAGAAAATAAAAGACGGTGGCGACTCTTGCTTCCGCGACATTTCGCGAACCAGCGTTAAACAGTCAGTTCCAGATCCACCGATCACAGAACTGGCGACTCTGCTGGGGAGACTTATAAAGTGAGGTGTACCTTAGGACTAAGATCACTGTGTTTTCAATTGCTTTGATTTGTTTGCTTTAAATTGTGGGATTGTCTTGGGAGTTCTATAGATCCTAACCCGGATCTGGGGATACCTTCTTAGAAAGTAGCAACAAGGCTGTGAGGGAACTGTGCGGGGTATACCGACATGGTTGAAGCAGTCTGCTACGTTGATGTGGCACTTTGGTGTGTACCGGTAACCCTTGAGTTCAATCAAGGAGAGTACGGGGCCTCCGCGTGGTGTCGTGAAGCATCAACAGACCTTAGGAACCTTAATTGAACCATCTTGGCCTCTTTAGGGTAGTGAGATGACTACTTTGGTGTACTCCGAAGTCGGTTGATACTCGATACTACACTCAATTGAGGGTTGTTTTCTTGGGATATTTTGATCGCCAGTCAGTGGCTAAATCGAAACGATGAACAATGAAAGCAATCCAATGATATTGAGATCCTTAGAACCCGGTTACTTCTAATAGGACAGGTTGAGCCCACCAACTTCAAGAGGGTAATACCCAGACCCCATGCTGGCCTGAACTCTAAGGGTTTCCCTTGTGTGACTTGTGTGCCTTCCAACTTGACTACTTGCATGCTTGTTATCTGACGTTTGAGTTTCTTGCAGGTTTTGTTTATAGTCCTTAATTGGGACTCATAACAAGGTTTACTAAGTTTCTCGCAAGTTTTGTTTACAGTCCTTAAATGGGACTCATAACAGGGTTTACCTACATTACCCCACGCATAGCATAACATCATGACATCATGCCATTGCATGCATCCTACATAAGGACTAATCCATTTCAAGGATCTCAAGGGTTTGTGGTGCAGGTCACGATGGACCAAACTGCCTAGCCAGGGGCAAAGGGGATTTATTTTCCTCTAAGCCAAGGTTGTCAGAGGCTATGACCCACTGGATATGGTGAGCCTTTGACCCTTGAAGAAGGACTCTCAACAACATGCAGTTCCTTCAACCAAGCTACGAAATTCAACTCTAACAATTTTTCTTGTCTACCCCGCGAGATCCTTGAAAACATCGCATGCATATCATACATATCATTTCATTACATGTACACTTGTTGCAGGTCACTTACCTTCTTCGCTGTTTATTACAGCCGTCATCATGAATCCCGAATCATCCGATGGACAAGCTATCAAGGCCCTCCAGGCCCAGAATACCCAGTTCCAGGAGTTGATTATGAGCCTAGCCCAGGGTCAAAAGGAATTGAAGACTCTGATTCAGAAGAAGAAGAGGACTGTTTTGTTCAACCCTAGACGCAGATCTGGGAACACACTGCAGAATGAAGCTGAGAGGACTACTCCATCTGTGGGGGAAGGCAGTCACCAAGGGAGAGAGGTTCCTAGCCCTATGGTCTCCGACACCGAGACAGACTTCAATGATGAACAGTACCCCCCTGCTGAAGACCGGTACAAGCAACTAGAGGATCGTCTGAATGCCATGGAAATTCAACAAGTGCCTGGGTTGGATTTCGGGGACCTGGGTCTATCCTCTGGTGTGGTGATCCCACACAAATTCAAGGTTCCTTCTTTTTCTAAGTATGATGGGGCATCCTGTCCCAGGCTGCATCTCAGATCTTATGTGCGGAAGATTCAACCATACACTGTGGACAAGAACTTGTGGATCCACTTCTTCCAGAAGAGTCTTTCAGGGACTCACCTCGAATGGTTCTATCAGCTGGATGGGACCAAGGTTCGTAACTGGGAGGAGTTGGCTACTGCTTTTTACAAGCAGTATCAGTATAATGCCGACCTCGCTCCTACACGTACCCAACTCCAGGGTATGTCATTAGGATCGGGAGAAGGTTTCAAAGAATATGCGCAGAGATGGAGGGACCTTGCTGGGAGGGTACAACCACCTTTGACCGACCGGGAACTCGTTGATATGTTCTTAGGGACCTTATCCGGGCCGTTCTTCAATCATCTCATTGGTAATTCATCTGCAGGGTTTACCGACCTCATTCTGACTGGGGAAAGAATCGAAGCTGGTATCAAGAGTGGGAAGATTCAGGAGGCCACACCTTCGGATACTCACCAAAAGCCTTACATGGGCAAGAAAGAGTCTAATGCTGCATACGGTCAAAAGAGTCGTCGTGACCAACAGGCAGGGGCAGTCATGATCTCTGGTTCTGCACCTCGCCGCCAACCACAAAAGGGAAATCAGCGAAGGCCGGACGAGCCTAAAAGACAATTCACCAACATCAACATGCCATGGTCACAAGCATTGCAGCACATGTTGAAAATGAACCTGATTGCGGTGATCAACCCTCCTGCAAATCCCAAGACCTCCTCTCCAAACTACAATCCAGAAGCGAGGTGTGCTTATCATTCTGATAGCCCGGGGCACGATACTGAGGACTGTTGGGCGCTGAAGTATAAGATCCAGAATATGATCGACGCTAAGGAGATCGAGTTCGAGCCTGTTGAGACTCCCGTTGTGACCACTGCTCCTTTGCCAAAACATGGCTAGGATTGAGAGATTTTTGTTCATTTGAATTCAAGTTGTATTTTTCTTTTCTTGTTCAAACAAACAATTATCATGTTAAACTCTTTTATTTCATGAATGCATTACACATGTCTGTCTTGAATTAATTATGTTTACTGTACTTAAAACTGCTTTCATATTTTTGTGATGATCATCTCTTGACTGAAAATTCTAAGCCTCTTGAGGGAGGATGACGAAAACGATACCACGATCTTTACAGTATGCTTTTGAACAGACCCCGCTGATGAGGTACAGGCATTGTTTCAATCCCTAAACACTGGAGTAATAAGGAAGATAATCCCTCGTCGACCCCTTTGAGCCAAAGAAGTAGGAGTTTTTCTTTTCGAAAATTAAAACCCTTAATCATAACCTGGGGCAGGGTAGTTCTCTCAGCTGATCCAAGTGCACAACGAATGGCATCAAAAGAAGTCCTTCTGAAACAAAAGACAGTGATGGTTCTAAATAACCATAAAGATAGGAAGTCATTATATCTCAAAAATAAAAAAACCAATAAGTCAAAATCTATGAAGGAGACTTACAAAACTGGGGCATCCCGCTGACTGTAATCACAAAAGAAACAGTTCAGGCAAAATTTAGGGATAGCAAAATCAAAAAAGAAAGAGGTCGCACAAACCCTCAACAAAAACAAAATAAAAGACTGCCTATTCAGAATGAATCATCAATATCTGAATCATCATTGGAACATCAAGGAAAAGACTCAAACAAAGTCTAGCGCACGATCGACTGAGTTTAGGATTGAAGAACATCACGAAGAGCGGGTGGGTACAAATAATTTGAGCCTTTATCCTTTGTTTCTTGAACCATGAACCAGGCCACGTTATAACCCTTAAAAGTCCTAGCTGAAGCATGGGTTAGTTCGAAAGCATACTGTTACAAAAAGTATCCTGACTCCTTAAGGCTTGCGGTAAAATAACGAGTTGACATCACATTTTACAAAATTTGCTGTTTTTACTGAAAAAATGCATTTTTCAAAAAAACTTCAAGACAGACATAAGCCTTTGCATTCTTAAAATAACCTTGTTTGCATATGACTATTTGTTTGAACAGCAGAGAAATTCGCACGACGAACATCTAATGAACAAAAGTCCTCTCAACAAAGAGATCACCTCAAGTGGAAGAAACACTTCCAATCAAGGGGCATGGCATGATCAGTGTCTATCATCTGGGGCAGTCCAGTCAAGATTCGAGGAATCTCTCAAGGCCAACTAGCTTGGGGCAAACCTCCGCCCGAGTCACTGGTGGCATGCCAGCAACGAATCTTGCACGATCGGACATCTTCTGGTAGCAGGGCAACACAACACTATCAACAGGGGCACCCCCCTACACCCTGAGAGCGTGGACATAGTCGAAAAAGAATACTACGCGTAATCAAAGACCCGCTAGGTTGACACACCTAGGCAAAAATAAGGGCTTCCCGGCGAACCAAAAGGGTTCGGGCAAAATAAGGGATGAAAAAGGAAAATTTGTACACCCGGCAAGTCGAAAACCTGAAAAGGCGGCTTGGGCAAAATGGGTATCCCGGTGGACTGAAAACCCGAAAGGGCGGTCCAGGCAAAAGTTAGGGATCAAAGCGTACGACTATGTCCCGGCATCTCGTCACTTGCCTACCAAAAGGAAGATTTTTCAATAGGCAGTCATCCAGCACCTCCACAAGATATCTTTTCCCCTCACCTCAGAAACAGGGGCAATAATGAGTCGTCCAGGCGATCCAGTTGCTCTGTCAACCAAAGTACCAAGGAAAGGTTAATACAAAGATGATTACCATCTACCTTTACAAATTCCAGATCAAGGGTTAACATCCGAAACCAAACAGGACAATCATCCACTTGATCATCATCGGGCAACCCTACACCGGTCCCTTCTCAATTTTCAGACGAAGTCTCACACGGACTCATCTTAAGATAACCTTACCCCGGTTCATCACGAAGTCTTACACGGACTCACCCTCCACAGATAACCTTACCCCGGTTCATCCGGAAGTCTTACACGGACTTACCTCAAAGATAACCTTACCCCGGTTCATCAAGAAGTTTTATACGGACTTATCCTGAAATAACCCTACACAGGTTATCTCTTTCCAGACGTAGTTTTACACGGACTCGTCATCAGTAAACCCTACACAGGTTTCCTTCTCAAAACTCCAGATGTATTTTTACACGGACTCGTCACCCAGAAACCCTACAAAGGTTCTCTATTTTTAAGGATGCAGTTTTACACGGACTCGTCATCAGTAAACCCTACACAGGTTTCCTTCTCAGCTCTAGATACAGTCTTATACGGACTCATTGTCAGTAAACCCTACACAGGTTTCCTCCCTCCAAATATGCAGTTTTACACGAACTCGCCATCAAGAAACCCTACACAGGTCCTCTCTTTCCAAAGATGAAGTTTTACATGAACTCGTCATCAAGAAACCCTACACAGGTTTCCTTCAACTCCAAATGCAGCTTCACGCGAGCCCAACCTCAAAGTAACCCTACATAGGTTCCCTCTTTCAACTTACAGAAAATACATCTCAAAACTTCCCCAGGAGAATCCAATCCAGTTTCCCCAAGAAGTTGGAATCCATATCCTCAAGCAGTAAGCTTATCCCCAGTAGATTCTGGAAGCTTATCCTCGCAAAGCACGAACGCTTCGTCCGGCTTTATTTAAAGAGTTATTTCCTTAACAGGATATAACTGGGTTATCCTCAGCCAAAAGCCACGGAAAGAGCGTCCTCGACGGAGTCTTCTTATCCCCAGCGAAGTCCATTAACACTTCCAATATAACGATGGTATCCACAGCAAGTTATCATCAACACTCAACAAAGTATCTCTCTCCCCACAGAGTATCGCTTCCCAGCAAGATCGTCAGGGTACCTTTCTCCCCGCAGAGTTATCCATTCGCCAAGTCTATTCCCCAACGGAGTCATCTTCTCCTACCGGTATTCTTGCAACTAGCATCCCCAGCGGAAGCAAAATCTATTCTTCAACATCAGCCCAGGATATGACTTCCCGGCACCCGTCAAGGATTTACTTTCCTAGACGAAAACATACATTCCTAAACATCACATACATCATTATAGCATGCATAGACGCATCATACAAATTTCATTTATGTTGAGAACATCATCGCTTGATCCATATCATGCATTGCATATGACTGACCTCTATCTTTCAGGAAAGATTCAGTTAAATTCTCAATCATATTTCAAGACCTAGACCGGTTCAGTTAATCAACTCCAAAGATTTCTTATCCAGTCCAAGGCCTTCTCTAGTCCAGCTAAATCGACCCCAAACAAATTTTTCTGATGAAGACTCAGTAGAAGTTATCAAAGGTTTTTCTCAGACGTCCGCTGTTGAGATTATAATTTCCTATGGTTCTCTCCCTAATGTTGTGGAGATGATAATTCCATCTCAGGTTTTTCTCAAACGTCCGCTGTTGAGATTATAATTTCCTATGGTTCTCTCCCAATGCTGCGGAGATGATAATTCCAACCCAGGTTTTTCTCAAACGCCCGCTTTTGAGATTATAATTTCCTATGGTTCTCTCCCCAATCCTGCGGAGACGATAATTCCATCCCAGGTTTTTTCTCAAACGTCCGCTTTTGAGATTATAATTGCCTATGGTTCTCTTCCCGGTCCTGCGGAGGTGGTAATCCCAAGATTTTCTCAACGTTTGCTGTTAAAGTCACCCAAGGTTCTCTCACCGTTCCCGTTGAGGTAGTAACCATCCCTGGTTCATTCATCGCCGTTTGAAGCTCCAGATCCAGCTCCTGTAACCAGTCAGGACACATCTATACCAAGCATCTGAAAACCAGCTCCTGCAACATGTCAGGTACTCTTTTTTCTTTTGCAGGTACGCAGGTTCTCGCTAAGGAATCTCTTACGCGATCAACATCCAGATGGCATCTATAAGCCCATCATCCTATTCATCAATCTCTAAAATGGCATATATAAGCCCATTCCCATCATCACACTACTACTATGAGAGCGCAAATTTCTGGGCACTCTAGTGTTCAATCATCTTCTACCCTCGGATTACGAAAGGCACGTCAGCCAATCTGCATCCTCAGGTCTAAGAAGATTGAACAGGGGCAACTGTTGTACCCCAAAATTTTCCCTCCCATATCCTTCAAGAAATTTCCAAGTCAAGCTTCAAAATTCCCCAAGGGTTGCACAGTGCAAGAGCCTCCTGAACAGCCAAAATTAGGGTTTTGGTTCTGATCAAGAAAATGAAGTTTCCAAGGGTCCAATCAAGTCCCACATGTCTACAAATATGGTCAAGCATCCTCATATCAAGTTTCAAGACTTTCAGCACAAAATTGCACAGTCAAAACCCTAATTGCACTACAGTCAACTGTAGGGGCAAAATGGTCATTTGACAGTCAAAAGTTCAAATTTTTGGTCAACATCTCATTTTGAAGCCACAAACATCATTTGATCAATGCTTGATCATGATTCTCAAAGCTTGGCTCAAAAATCATCAAGATGCAAAAGTTTCCTTATTTGGACAGCTGAAAAAGTCAACTGTAAATTGACCAGGGCATAACTTTCACATGGATTATCAGAAAAATTCCATCCAAAGCTCATTTTGAAGAGAAATACATTTCCTACAACTCATATTCACATTCCAAGTCCAAGAAATGCTCTCACAAAAAGTTATCAATTTCAACATTATAGGTCATTTTCAAAAGTCAACAAAAAGGGACTTTAAGTCAAAGACCATAACATGCGATTGGTAAATCAAAATGACATGGGACCAAAGACATTGGTTAGAGGACTTCAAGACCTTTCCAAAATGTCTAAGAACATGTTCATAACTTCAAAATTGAGCAAGATATGCATTGGAGAAGTTGGGAAATTTTTGTGAAATGGCCAAAATCATTTATCCTTGAAATTTCATTTTTGACAAAAGGGGCCCACTTTTTCCACTTGAATTAACTTGGCCATGCTTCCCACGTGTCCCATCTTTAATTTCATATTTTTTAATTAATTTTTTCATTTTTAATTGATTTTATTGGATTTAATTAATTTTAAATCTTTTAAAATCAAAAGAAAATCAAAAAGCTTAATTAAAAGGAATATTTAGCCTTAACTAACCTTGACTTATCATTATGAAACTTACCAAATTCGTGCAAAAGGCTAATTGAAGCAAGAATTCAAAAATGAGTCAAAAAAGGAAGTTTTGTTATGGAGGTTTATGGAGGATTTTGGACTTGAATGCTATACATTAAGAGACCATAATTCCTTTTGATTCACATTACCTAATGCCTATACAAGGGATCAAAAACGAAATTGAGAGAAGGCTGCACCAGAACACAAGAAAATCACAACCTAAAAAGTCCCCAAAAACGAAAAAACACATTTGAACTTTTCAAGAAAAAAAGCAAAACTGTAAACCTACTTGCAGCACGTTTTAAGCCTCTATTCCAATCAAAAACACATTCCTTGCATTGCCAGGAATCTCCAGCAATCAAAATCAAGCCCAAACGCGCAAAGAAGCATCCCCACGACACCCCACGGTTTGTCCAAAATTTGAAAATCAAAACTCCATTTCCATGCCTTTTTAATTCATTTTAAATATTGCTATGCATTGCTGATGTTATTACCAAGCTTCCTGTATGCTTTAATTTGACTGTAAGGCCACAAAATGCAAATCACCATGGGAGACATCTAGGTTTTCTGAAGCTTTCAATTTGGGGTTTCTCACATACGCAAAAATTGGAACCTCAAACTGCCATGGTTGAATTGAGGAAGATGAGACGAATCCAATGGACCCCTCGCGCCTAATTTATGTCTAACGAGGAGCTAATCGCTATTATTTGCAGGCTTGTGTTTTGGGGGGGGGGGGGGGGTTTAAAACCCCCGCTACATGTTTGTTATTTTGCAGAAAAGGTAGAAGACGATGGCGTGGCAACCGGGCATTAGACCATTCAAAATTTCGCGCGCGTTTTTTTAATTCCCATGATTTATTTGCTTATCAATATAATATTAAGTGTTTATTGTTATGTCAATTGAAACAGCTGGCTCAGATGGCAACGCGTTAGTGGATATTCCCAGAAGGCACGAGTTCGAGTCCTGGTTCAGGCATTTTTTTCACCTTTTTCATAATTAACATGTTTCCTTTGTTTTTCACCTTTTTTTATATTTTTAATCCTAATTTAATTTATATTCAAATAATTTTCTCATGCATTTAAAAACTCACAAAAAATATTTTCCTTTTGCATTTTAATCAGAAAAATGTTTATTTAATTTTTGACATTAAAAATAATATTTTTGCATGCATATTTAATTAATTGTTAAATAATCATTAATTTGACTTTTATTTGCTTTTAGTTATCAAAATTGATCCAAAAAAACACCAAAAAATAATTACTCTATCATTAAATTAATTTAACTAACATTTTCATAAAAACCCAAAAAAAAAATATAATTAACACTTTTATTATTATTATCTTTATTTTGTAAATAAACCATAATTGAATTAGTTTTTAATTAGGTCATTTTAACATTCTTTTTAATAATTAAAATAAATTTAGACTTAGGCTTTTCTTTTGACATTTTAATTTCTTTTTCTATTTTATTTCATAAAAAAACATAAAAAAACAAAAACATAAAAAAAATAAAAAACTAAAATAACTTCTTTTCTTTAATCATTAATTAATTTAATAATTTCAATTCAATTCCTTAAAGGGTCCAACGCCCTCGCACTCGATTCTTATTTCTTTTCGCACATTTATTTTTATTTCTTTTGTGGATATAATGTATTTGCCCCAAAGCCTTGTAATAGATAATTAGGATATTTACCTTCCGCATTTTACTTATTCAAATCGGGTCTTTATTTAATTTGGCGATGTAGACCCGCGCCTTGTAATAGCGTAGGACTTTTATTTTCCGCACTTTAAATTCCCGCACCTTTAACTGTTAAACAATAACATGAAAGAATGAATGCCCAAAAATAAAATCGAAACGTAGATCACCAATGCATGACAAGACAAACAATAAACTGAAAATGACACACAATTCACACACCACCCCTAGGGTACGCCTCACTGTTGCCTTGCCTCGAAAGGTGATCGTCGAGTAGAGGATGTCTTAGTAAGTCCTCATGATCCGGGAACCTGGCATGAGGGTAGCTTCTAAGGTGTCTTCCCATTGCTCTGGTGATCACCATGTCCCGAACCTCGAATTGACCCGAACACCTCCAACGGTGGTGCTACCTACCTCTCAATGGTGGGATGGCACTACTTTAAAGACATTTACACAGACGAATTCCTTAGGGTAGGTAGATTCTCATAGATACTTGCTCTTTTCAAAAACAAACAAAATACTTTTCACACTTACACTTTCTAAAAGTTTTCAAATAAATTTTTCATACACTCTTGAGGACAGATACAAGAGTTACTTAGAAATTTTTCAAACGAAACTTTTTTCAAAACCCACTCACACTTGAAAAGCAAACAAACATTTTGAAAACACAAATGAGCAAGTATCTAAGAGCCCATGGATAACCATGGATAGAAAGGGTGCTAACACCTTCCCTTTCTATAATCTACCTCCCGAACCGAGAGCAATCTCTATAAGGAATTTTTCTGTGCTTTTGTCCTTTCCATTTGGAGAAAATAAAAGACGGTGGCGACTCTTGCTTCCGCGACATTTCGCGAACCAGCGTTAAACAGTCAGTTCCAGATCCACCGATCACACCATCGTTCATTGTCGATGTACTACCAACGTTCACTGAAGGTAGGAAGAGAAAATATACCATATCACCGCCGTTCACTGGCGATGAACTATCAACGTTCACTGAAGATAGCAAAAATATAACAAATACCGACGTTCACTGCCGATGTACTACCAACATTCACTGAAGGTAGGAAGATAAAGTATATCATATCATCGTCGTTCACTGACGATGAAATATCAACATTCACTGAAGATAGAAAAAAGATAACAAACACCGACGTTCACTGCCGATTTACTACCAACATTCACTGAAGGTAGAAAGAGAAAATATATCATATCACCGCCGTTCACTGACGATGAACTATCAACGTTCACTGAAGATAGCAAAAAGATAACAAATACCGACGTTCACTGCCGATGTACTACCAATGTTCACTGAAGGTAGGAAGGAAAAGTATAACATATCATCGTTGTTTACTGACGATGTACTACCAACGTTCACTGAAGGTAGGAAGAGAAAATATAACATATCATTGTCGTTCACTGATGATGAACTATCAACGTTCACTGAAGATAGCAAAAAGATGACAAACACCGACGTTCACTGCCGATGTACTACTAACATTCACTGAAGGTAGAAAGAGAAAATATATCATAGTTTCCCCAAGATTATGGTGTTTTGCCAAGAACGGGACCCAACTTCTTCTTTAACCAAGGAAATCTGCCTGGAAAGGGTAATACATAACCTGTCTCAAATAAAGAGACTTCCACTTTGTCAAGGGGAAATGCAAAGAGCAATGACTTTCTGGGAATAGCGGTATGACTTCCCGGGGACATGCCACGACATTCCTGCTGAGGAGATAAAGTCCTCCTGTGCAAAATAAATGCACGAACCAAAACTCAAAGTTTTCAGAGATCCATAAATCCAATTCGAAAATAAGCTGGAGCAAGACGGTCAGTGTAGATACATCCTTTGAGAAATAAACGCAAGCGGGACAACCAAAATCAATCGAGCCAAGAACGCTGCAGGAAAGGTCAGAACATAGTGCTAATGACTGATGATTTTTAGTTATGCATGATGCAAGTATGAATGTATGAGTGCTATCGTGCATATGATGATAAAAGGATACATAATCAGCACAAACAAACAAAACCGCCTCAGGTACTAACAACAATAGGCTAACTTCAACCAAAAAGATCAAACCCAAAAAACAACGGCGGAAACCAAACCCATGCATGCCTTAATTTTATTGAGGAGAAACATAATCCGGGTATGACCAAGTCAAACAAATATCGGGATAGAGCATCTTTCTTCTGGCTTCATCGGAGAAAACATCTCTTCAAAAGCAACATGCCTACTGGAGATTGCGAGACCAGCCTTACACAAAGCAGACTGATGCTGACACAACCAAACTTCTTTGGGGAATTCAAGCCTACTTCACTGGAGAAACCTTTCATCATGAATACTCATTACCAACAAGAGATGCCCTGGTATAACCTTCCCAGGAAATCAAGAAGTCAACTGGGGATAGTGGGGTCACAAATCCAATACTACACCTTGCACCCACTGATATTGTCCTTAACCATCTGAGAGGCACACAAGGATTACGCATCTACCAGCGAAAAAGACCTGAGAAAAACTTTCATGAAGGGAGTAACCTCCCTTAAAACAACCGGAGTTTGTTCATTCCTAGGATCACCAATCTTGTTGTCATTGTTTCATCACAAATTCCAAAGTAAATTGAATTATAAAAATCTCTTTTTTTTTTGAAAAGTCAATTTTTCTTTTTAATATCCTTGCTTTAAAAATTATTACTAGTAATAAATGACGTCTTTGCAAGCTAAATAAAAATAAGAACACAAAGAATTGGGCAAAAGCTCGAACTTCATTAATAGATTGGTAGTCTTCGAATGGCGAGACTCCATGGATGATTACAAAGTTTGGGAAATGGTAATACATAATGGAAAAGATACTTTGAGATACAATGATCACTATCCCTCTAGCAACTTTTGAAATCCTGAGCAGTAGCTTTTTGTTGAAGTATGGTGAGGATCTGAGAAGATTTTTGCTTCAACGATCAAGTCTCGTCTGACGTAGTTACTTGCCAAGAAAATCCCTAACTTTTACCTAAGTTGCCCTTGCGGGTTTTCAACTTAGCGGGAAATTTATTCTGTTTATGTCTCTAATTTTTTCCTAGACCGCCCTTTCGGATTTTCAGCCTACCGAGACGCTCCTTTTTGCCTAAGCCGCCCTTTCGGGTTTTCAACTTAGCGAGCTGTTCTTTTATTTCTTTAGGCGAAGTATTTCTTGACTGCGTCAGCATTCATGGGACGTGGGAACTCCTCTCCATCCATAGTTTCAAGAATTAATGCACCACCAGAGAAGGATTTCTTGACAACATACGGGCCTTCAAAATTGGGAGTCCACTTACCCCTAGAATCAGTGTTGAAAGACATGATCTTCCTGAGCACGAGGTCGCCTTCTCTGAATTCACGAGGTTTGACCTTTTTATCAAATGCGTTCTTCATTTTTTTCATATATAACTGCCCATGACATAAAGCTGTCATTCTCTTCTCTTCAATCTAATTCAATTGGTCAAACCTGTTCTAAACCCATTCATCCTCTGTTAATTTGGCTTCCTGTAAGTGTTTGCTTGTTGGCATTAATTTTTGGTAAAACCAGATTTGCGAATGTCATGACTGATGTCATAACATTCTGGGATAAAGACAAATTCTGCAGAAGGAATGTTCTACAGGAACAACTCAGTATGAGTGAATATCATGATGATTAAGCTATGATCATATGTACTGAATTCTACCAAAATTAGTGAGCAGGATACATGATGTCATAACCAATGTTAAGACATCATGTACTGATCAAGTTGTTGTGCAGATTTATTGTTCCTGAGAATTTTGAGGAATCTGGTGTGCTATTCTGAGTTGAAGTATATTGACTAGATCAGATGCTCACGTGGATATTAGGTTAACTTTGCTTAACCCTAATCTGTTATGATGAAAGCCCAAGACCAAGTCTTTAGGTTAACTTTGGTTAACCCTAGCTATTTTTATGGAAGCCCAAAATGAAGAATAGACTGCATAGATATTTCTCACGAAGCCTAATGGTGTGCAGCGCTTTTAAAGACAAGATCAATAAGGCATTTTGTAGTTGTGATAGTTTTAGTAATTACTGTGAGCCAAGCAATTATCACTTGATAAGTGACTTGGAGTAGGATTTGGTTGTAAGGGTTGATTATCACTCAAAGCTTTGAAGCACGAGTGTTGTGTCTCTTGATTAAAGCTTTGAAGCAAAATCAAGCGTGTGTATTGAAGAATGTCTTCATAATCTTATTAATCAGTAGATTAGTATCACTGCTGTGATTGAGGGGGAGTGAGTAGGAACTCAGGTTTAAGTAGGACTTAGATTGAAGTTGAATTGGGTAGGTCTTAAGTGTAGGAGATAAACTGGTTGGTTTATTCCTAAATTAATACCTCTTATAGTGAATTTCCTCCCTGGCTTGGTAGCCCCCAGATGTAGGTGTTGTTATACACTGAACTGGGTTAACAATTGATTGTGTTCTTTACTGTCTTTTAAATTACTGTTTGGTTTGTGTACAATTTGTCAGATACGGTGTCATAACATTCACTGTGACATTAAGTATCTGTTGCCAGAATTTTAATTGGCATCAGAGCAGGCACCCTGCCTATCTTTCTGGGTGAGATCTAGGGATATTATTTTATGGAGTTATGGAGAAGGAAGGAGGATTTGGGAACAGACCACCTATTCTGGATGGATCAAACTATGACTACTAGAAACCTCGTATGATTGCCTTCTTGAAGTCACTGGACAATAAAGCTTGGAGAGCTGTTGACAAAGGATGGAACCATCCCACCATAACTGGGAAAGATGGGACGACTAGTCTGAAACCTGAGGAAGAATGGAGTAAAGAAGAAGAAGAGTTAGCCCTGAGTAACTCTAAAGCATTGAATGCCTTGTTCAATGGAATTGATAGAAACATATTCAGACTATTACATCAATGTGAACTGGCCAAGGATGTTTGGGACACTCTCAAAACCACCCATAAGGGTACATCCAAAGTAAAAATGTCAAGACTTCAGATGCTCACTACCAAATTTGAGAATCTAAGGATGAAGGAAGATGAGACCATTCATGAGTTTCACATGAACATCTTGGAAATTGCCAACACCTTAGGAGCATTGGGAGAAAAGATGTCAGAAGAAAAGCTGGTGAGAAAGATTCTCAGATCCTTGCCTAAAAGGTTTGCAATGAAAGTGACTGCTATAGAGGAAGCTCAAGATCTCTACAACTTGAAGGTTGATGAACTCATTGGGTCACTTCAGACATTTGAGATGGGGATCAGTGACAATGTTAACAAGAAAAACAAGAGCATAGCCCTTGTATCCAATACTGAAGATGAAAGCAAGGAGAGTGATGAAGAGAATATATCAGAAGCTATAGCTATGCTTGGAAGGCAGTTCAACAAACTCATCAAGAGAATGGACCCAAAGTCATTTCAAATGTCAAGAACATTTCCTCTGACATTAGCAAATCCTATGACTCCAGCAGAAGAACTAAGTCTGAAGAAAAGGGAAATCAAAGCAGAGGAATCCAATGCCATGGATGTGAAGGATATGGGCACATTCGAGCTGAATGTCCCACCTTTCTAAAGAAACAAAAGAAAGGAATGTCTGTTACTTGGTCTGATGGTGACTCAGAAAGTAACTCTGAAGAAGAATCTGCTAAACTAGTTACTGCACTATCTGGTGTTTGTAACTCTGATAATGATTCTAGTGATGAGGAAGTGACATTTGAAGAACTTGCTGACTCCTACAAGAAGCTATGTATCAGAAGTGCTGAAGTCTGTCAGCAAAATGAGAAATAGAAAAAGCTCATAGTGCAGTTGGAGGCTGAGAAGAAGGCAGACACTGCTACTATAAGCCATCTCAAAGGTGAAGTTATAATGTTGAACTTTAAACTTGATCAGATGACTAAGTCTGTCAAGATGTTAACAACTGGAACTGACAAGTTGGAAGAAATCCTTCAGGCTGGACAAAATGCAGGAAACATGTCTGGTCTAGGATTTGTGGCTGCAAAGAAATCTGCTGTTGACAAGAAGAAGACCAGGCCTGATAAACAAATGTCAAAGCAGATGTCACAACATAGGACTCAATATCAAGAACAGAGAAATATGAAGAAAAAGTATCAAAGATGGAGATGTCATTATTGTGGGAGGTTTGGTCACATAAAGCCATTCTGCTTCAGATTATATGGATATCCTAATCAGGCCCCATATGTCAAACCTAATACTAACAAGGCACCATATACTCAACAGTGGAAGAAAAAGACTGCAGCCCTGATAGCTCACACCTCCCTTAGAGTTTCTGCCAAGGAAGACTGGTACTTTGACAGTGGATGCTCTAAACACATGACTGGAATCAAGAATCTGCTGAATGATGTCAAACCTCATACTACTAGTTATGTCACTTTTGGAGATGGTGCTAGAGGAGAAATCAAAGGAGTTGGAAACTTGGACTTCCCTGGAGTTCCAAACCTAAATGAAGTGTTGTTGGTAAATGTTTTGACTGCTAATCTCATAAGTATCAGTCAATTATGTGATCTAGGATTCAAGGTCAACTTCACCAAGTCGGAATGTCTTGTAACTAATGAAAAACAAGAAGTTGTAATGAGAGGAGTCAGATCAAAAGACAACTGTTACTTATGGGAGTCTGAGAACACTAACTACTCTTTTGTGTGCTCTATAGCCAAAGAAGAAAAGGAAGTGAAACTGTGGCACCAAAAACTTGGTCATTTACATCTTAGAGGGATGAAAAAGATCATATCCATGGAGGCTGTCAGAGGGATTCCAAGGCTTCATATTGATGAAGGGAGAGTCTGTGGTGAATGTCAGGTTGGAAAGCAAACTAGAATGTCACATCCAAAGACAAGACATCTGACCACCTCTAAGGTGCTAGAACTTCTACATATGGATCTGATGGATCCCATGCAGGTGGAAAGTCTTGGTGGAAAGAGATATGCTTATGTTGTTGTGGATGATTTTTCCAGATTCACCTGGATAAACTTCATTAGGGAAAAGTCTGATGTATTTGATGTATTTAAGGAATTGTGCAAAAGAATTCAAAGAGAAAAAGAAGGATGCATTGTCAGAATCAGAAGTGATCATGGTAAGGAATTTGAAAATAGTAAGTTTGATGAGTTCTGTTCCTCAGAAGGAATCAATCATGAGTTCTCTTCACCTATAACTCCTCAACAAAATGGAGTTGTGGAAAGGAAAAACAGGACTATATAGGAATCTTCCAGAGCAATGATACATGCCAAGAAGCTTCCTATTCATTTTTGGGCTGAAGCTATAAATACAGCCTGTTATGTCCACAACAGGGTCACCTTGAGAAAGGGAACATCATCCACCCTTTATGAACTATGGAAAGGAAGAAAGCCTACAGTGAAGTACTTTCATGTCTTTGGGAGCAAATGCTATATTCTGACAGATCATGAACAAAGGAGAAAGATGGACCCTAAAAGTGATGAAGGAATATTCCTAGGATACTCTACCAACAGCAGAGCATATAGGGTGTTCAATTCTAGGACCAAAGTTATGATGGAGTCTATAAATGTAATAGTTGATGATCACCATGAGGAAACAAATGTCCCATATGATGTTGAGACATTCTTTGAGACTTCAACACAAGTGTCTAAAAAGGATGATGTGCCTAATCCTACTCCATCATAGTCTGAATCAAAGGAAGCTAACAAAGATCCTTCCATCAGAATTCAGAAAGATCATCCTAAGGAACTCATCATAGGAGATCCTAACAGTGGAGTCACTACAAGATCTAGAGAAATCATCACAAACTCTTGTTTTGTGTCTAAGATTGAACCAAAAAATGTTAAAGAGGCTTTGACTGATGAATACTGGATTGGAGCAATGCAAGATGAATTGAACTAGTTAAAGCAACATGAAGTATGGGAGTTAGTTCCTAGACCAGAAGGAACAAACATCATTGGCACAAAGTGGATCTACAAGAACAAGTCGGATGCTGAAGGAGTTGTCACCAGGAATAAGGCAAGGCTTGTTGTTCAAGGATACACTCAAGTTGAAGGGGTTGATTTTGATGAGACTTTTTCTCCTGTAGCCAGATTGGAATCAATCAAACTTCTCTTGGGAGTTGCTTGTCTCCTTAAGTTCAAGCTATTTCAGATGGATGTGAAGAGTGCCTTCCTAAATGGGTACTTAAATGAGGAAGTGTATGTGGAACAGCCTAAAGGATTTGTGGATCCAAACTGTCCTGATCATGTCTCCAAATTGAGGAAAGCATTATATGGTCTGAAACAATCTCCTAGAGCTTGGTATGAAAGGTTGACAAAGTTCCTCACTGACAAAGGATGAAAGAGGAAAGATAATGGTATCTCAAATTTATGTTGATGACATAGTGTTTGGAGGAATGTCAGATAAAATGGTTAAACATTTTGCTAACCAGATGCAAGCTGAATTTGAAATGAGCCTCATGGGAGAATTGACCTACTTTCTTGGACTACAAGTCACACAGATGGAAGACTCAATTTTTCTGTCTCAAAGAAAGTATGCAAAGAATATTGTCAAGAAGTTTGGGATGGAGAATGCCAGTCATAAAAGGACTCCTACACCTACTCATTTAAAGTTGTCCAAAGACACAAGTGGGGCAAATATGGATCAAAGCTTGTACAAAAGCATGATAGGAAGTCTGCTATACTTAACAGCCAGCAGACCTGACATTGCCTTTGCAGTTGGAGTATGTACAAGATACCAGGATGAACCCAAAGTAAGTCACATCAACCAGGTGAAAAGAATTCTGAAGTATATGAGTGGAACTTACAATTATGGCATGTTGTACTCTCATGGATGTGAACCAATTATGTCTGGTTATTGTGATGCTGATTGGGCTGGTAGTGCTGATGATAGAAAGAGCACCTCTGGAGGATGCTTCTTTTTGGGAAATAATCTTGTTTCTTGGTTCATCAAGAAACAAAACTGTGTGTCTCTATCTACTGCTGAAGCTGAATACATAGCAGCTGGTAGCAGCTGTTCTCAAATGATCTGGATGAAACAGATGTTGACTGAGTATAATGTCACACAAGATGTCATTACACTGTACTGTGAAAATTTGAGTACTATTAACATATCCAAGAATCCTATACAACACAGCAGGACTAAGTGTGATACGGTGGGAGAACTGACTATGGTTTTGCGTTTGTTTTCGCAAATGTTTCGGTTGAGCAAGAGTCGCCACCGACTTTTTATTTTATCCTAAGGAAAGGTTTAAAAAGCACAGCAAAAACCTTTGAGATTTTTCTTGGGTTCGGGGAGTAGATTATAGAAGGGGAAGGTATTAGCACCCCTTCTATCCATGGTTATCCATGGGCTCTTAGGTACTTGCTTAGATCAACTTGCCTTGGTTTTCAATTGTTTGAAATGGTGCTTTGTGTGTGTGGTTTTGAAAATGTTTTGAAAAGATGCCTTGTATTAGGCTAACCTTGTAACAATTCTTTACTCGAATGTTTTACAAAAGGTGTTTTATCTTTTAAAAAAGATGTTTCAAGGGTTTGAAAAGTTGGTTTTGAAAGTGTTTGTGAAGTGGGTTTTGAGATTAGGCAAGTGTTTTCTTGGAAAGTTAGCAAGTACTTAAGAGTTTATCTACCCTAAAAATTTCCTCAAAGATTTTTATTATGTTTTAAACCTTTTGACAATTTTGTTCCACCATTGCATTTGGTGGACAATCTTGTCTTAGGAGATGAAAAGGGACAGGCGCGGGTCATCGTTTGGACCATAATTGCAACGGCGTTAAATATCTTTGGGCAATTCTCTTTAAGGGACTTTGATCATTTGTTTTTGTTTGTTTTGAAAAGTTTTATCGAGGGACTATGATCATTCAAATTATTTGCTTTGCCCAAAGAAATTCAACATACAACATGGCCCAATTATTTGAAGGCAACAAAGTGGAATACCCTAGGGGTGTAAGTGTGAGAAGTGTTGTTTATTTTCATGCTCATTTATCTTGTATTAGGTCAAACTATTTTTTATCGTTTTTTCGCATGCAAACCCTAATTCTAACATGGCATAATTAGAAAGCGTATAAAGTGCGAAATTTAAATTCCTACACTATTACAACATAATAATATAGGGAGGGGGGTACAAATTTACAAATGGGGGATATTAGACAAGAATTTAAATCTAAATTATTACATCATTTTTGAATATTTGCAAGGTAAGTAAATTGCACAATTAAATAGAAACTAAATAAATATGCAAAATGCAAAAAGAAAGTTTTTTATATGTATGAAAAAATATTATTTATGCAAAGATAAAAATAAGAAAATAAAAAGATATTATTTTTGAGTATTTTCATATTTAAGGCAAAACCCTAGTTTTAATCAAAATGTATATTAATTAATTAATCCACATAATATTTATTATTTACATACAAGAATAAAATAAAATATGGTACATTTGAACAAAGGTCATTTTTTGTATTAAATATTAAAATAAAATATATACATTTTTTGGCATTTTTATTCTAAGTATAATAATATATATATATATATATGTATATTTATATTATAAATATGTATTATATACAAAATAAGTATTTACTTAATATTTTAATAAAATAAATAAATAAATAAAAAGTATTTTTTATGTGAAATATTTTCAGAAGGTAAATAAAAATAAAAATGCAAATAGAAGTATTTTTTACATATTTTCTATTTATAACAATATATATCTATTTATATACAAATCAAAAAGAAAATTAAATAAAAACCAAATAAAATCAAAAAATGATGAGAAAAATATTTTCAAAATTTTAACATGCTGAGAAAAAATAAATGAATCAAATAAAAAAAGAAAATGTCAAAAATCATTAAAAATAAAGCAAATGGGCTTGGGGGTGCAAAACAGAAAAGATGGTGTGAATAAGAAAAAATGCTCAGGCCCAGCCCAAACCACTTCTTCTTCAACCTTTGAATCACAAAACGCGCGCCTGCAAGCTTGTGTTTGAAATCCTGATTCTTTGATTTTTTCAGCAAACTCCCAACACAAAAAATGTTAAGCATGAAGAGACGATTTTATACATATAAAGAACATGAACTATCTCTCTAAGATGAGGGAGAATTTCTCTCCCCCTCTTTTCTGACCTAACTTTTCTACCATTTTCAGAACTCAAATTCTCTCTACTCAGACAAAAGAAATGAAAAGTAAAGCTATGTACATGTTCAGGGCTATGAGTAGGACCTTGTTTCTTCACAAACTTAAGACTAAATATGCATGATAAGAGAGATACGAATTCAAACTTTTACCTATTCAGTTGGACTTCTATCTGGAGAATGAGGAGCTTTCAGTGCAAGGTGATGATTGGAAAAGCTTCCTTGAGGTCCAGGGATGCTTTTTCAATGCTTACTTTGTCTTGAAACTCCTTGTATCGAGTTGTGGAACTTCAACTGCAAAAGGAAAAATTAAAAATGGTGGAAACTGTTAGAGTGATTACAGGTCAGGTTTTAGGCCATGGTTAGTTTGCATATGTTGTATGGAAGGTGTATGAATTGATTTTGGTGAGAATGCTCGAGGGAAATGGGAGTTTGCACTCAAACTGCAGAGGCAACCCTGTTTTTGCAGTTTGAGGATGATTATGGCAATGGGAGTGTTTGAAAGGTCAAGGATTCGTGCAAAAGCTTGGTTGGGATGTACTGAGTGTGTTTGATATCCTTTGTGTTGTGTTTGTAAGCTGAGGTTCCAGTTGTCACAAGTTATGGACCTTTCTTCTTTTCTAAGCAACAAAATGCCACTTGATGTTCTAGGCATGTAGGGGGCCTCCTAATGGGCTGCATAATCTTCTCTTGATCAGAGCAATTTGTCCATAATCTTGTGCCATTCAGATTTAGCTTGTACTTGTTGGATTTCTAATTTGACATAAAGTGAACTTTTGCAAAAATGGATAGTTTACTTTTTCCAAATTGGGATTAATCCTTTAGACAAAGCTTGAACTCAAAGAACTTGGTCTTGGTACAAAGAATATGCATTAAATTTATGAGTGTAACTTGGTTTAGGGACCTGTAACCAAGGGCATGCTGGTTTTGAGAAGTTGCATAATCTTATGAACATGAAAAATGGCCAATTCACAAGTGAGTTTTTGCTATATTGTGAAATTCGATTCTCCCTAACCATGAAGTTGTTTGAGAAGTTCTTGGACATTTTGGAAAGCTTGGAATGTGTACTACAATCCATCTTTGAAATGCAAATTGAAATTCCAAGTGGAAGGGTATGAAAAATGGCCTTGAAGTGGGGTAGAAAACCTTGTCAAAATAGGTTAAAATTCTACTAAGTTAAAAATGGTTTAGTGCCCTTATTCAAAAAAATATAACTTGAGATACAAGCTTCAAATGAGAAAACTTTGTGAATCAAAGTTGTAGATTATGCAACAATCTACAACTTTCATGTTTTGACTTTTGTTTGAATCAAAATGGATCATGGTGAAAAGATGGGGCAAAGTTGGGAAAAAATTAGGGTTTTTCATAACTTAGAAAAATTCTAAGTTATGAAAAATTCCATTTTCAAACCCTAATTTGCAATTTGTGATTTCTTGGTGAACAAGTTTCATGATTTGGCATATTTTGATGAAAAATGAATCTTGACTCTTGATTTTGACCAAAAAGTCAAAGTTTGACTTTTCAGTATACAGTCAAAATTGATCAATTGACTGGGAAATTCAACTGTCAATCTTGTGTACTTGGGATCTTTTGAGTTTGATGAACATGTCAAGATAATTCCATGGGGTCCTTGAGTCCATATATGAGCTTAGTTTGCCATTGGCTAGGTCAAATAGTCAAAAATTGCCTTTATACAGTCAAAACCCTAAAAATGACCATTTTGCCCTTTTGGTGATCTGATCAAATTTCTTGTGGAATTGTGATCCAAGCTTGATCAAATGGTTCATATGAGTTCATAATGTTGATGTGGATCAAATTTCATGAGATTTGACTGTCAATTGGCCACAGTTGACTTTTTCCCCAATACAGTTGATTTCTAGGTCAACTGTCCAATTGACTGGGCAAAACTTGGAATCAAGACTTGAAACTTGGTATGGATAATCTTGGGAGTCCAATATGAAGCATGAAAGTCATATTGGGCACTTTGGCTCAAAACAACTTTGTGCAAACACAAACCCTAATTTTGAGTCCACAGTGCAAGGGGAGGTCTTGAGCAGATGAAACCCTAACTGAGTCTTGAGCTTCAAGAGCCTTGTGAGGAGAGATCAATGAGAAATGGGAGGGCAAATTTTGGGGTACAACAGTTGCCCCTGTTCAATCTTCTTGAGTCTGAAGAGTTAGATTGGCAGGCTTGCCTTTCGCGACTCGAGGGTAAAAGGAGATTGGACACTAGAGTGCCCGGAAATTTGCATTCGTCAAAGCACTGGATGCGGGAATGGGCTTAGAGATGCCATTTGGAGATGGGCTTAACGATGCCACCTGAGAGAGTGACAGAAACTTGTCGGGGATGGGCTAAAAGATGCCATCTGGAAGGGAATATTAGGAAATTGTCCAAGCTCTGGACCATTTCTGAATTGGGGGGGGTCCGAACAAGCAATAGGTTGACATCCGTTGTTGGGAGGAACCTGTAAGCTGTTTTCAGAAAGTTGCATCTGAACAAATTGATAGATTAACCTCCGTTACTTGGGAAGAATCCATAAACTGTTTTCAGAAGTCTTGAGAAGAATCTGAACAAGCGATAGGTTAACATCCGTTTACTTGGAGAACCCGTGAACTGTTTTCAGAAGTCTTGAAGTTGAATTAGCAATAGAGTCGCATCCGTTGTTGGGAAGCATCCGGAAACTAATTTCAAAGGTCGCATCTGAACAAGCTGATAGATTAACATCCGTTACTTGGGAAGAATCCATAAACTGTTTTCAGAAGTCTTGAGAAGAATCTGAACAAGCGATAGGTTAACATCCGTTTACTTGGAGAACCCGTGAACTGTTTTCAGAAGTCTTGAGAAGAATCTGAACAAGCGATAGGTTAACATCCGTTTACTTGGAGAACCCGTGAACTGTTTTCAGAAGTCTTGAAGATTTGAATGATTTTAGTCTGTCGACTGATCTTACCTAAAAAGGCAAAGAGTTAGTCGTATGCAATGCTATGATGCATGATATAATGTATATTTTGTGTTATGGATGTAAATGGATGTGCATGTAAGCTGGAGAGCTGTCTTGCATAGGATAAATGAATCCAGGACAGCGGAAGATAGAAGTATCCTGATTGCTGCCGGGGAAAATAAGTCCTGGGTTGTTGCCGGGGAACTTGGAGCTTGGGTTGTATACCAATCTTCTGGGGAATTCCCGGAGTCTTCTACTGGGGAGTACCAAACTAGTAGACTTAATGCTGGGGAGACTAGATTGAGAATCTTCAGCCAGGAGAGAAGTACCTCTGGAAATTTCACTGGGGAGCTCAAGATTTTTCTTCCTAAAAACTCTGTGGGGAGAAGGTTTAAAAGTCTGATTCTGCTGGGGATTGTCCATTTGAAGCTTTTGATCTGCTGGAGGTACTGAAGATTAAACTCTGAGGGAAAATGATTTCTGGAAGATTCTCTGGCTGGGGATTTTGCAAAGATAACCTCCTCCGGGGAATTTTGATGAACTCCGCCGGGGATGGGGAGAATTTTGGCGAGCGCGATCTCACCTGGTTGTTAGCTGAGGATAACCCAGTTATAAGCCTCTGTGAGGAATAACTTTGAATAAAACCCGGGAGGGGCGTCCGTACTCTGCGGGGAATACCTTTCAGAACCTTACTGGGGACAAGCTTCGAGGGTCTGCTGGAGAGAGACCTCAGGGTTTGCCAGGGATGTGGATTACAGGTCTTGAGGGATTTCCTTTGAAAAGGTGTCAAAATATCCATCTGTACTTTCATCCTATCAGTAATCCTTTTCTTAGGTTTTAATTAGGAATTGATCATGTTTCAAATGCATATGCCTATTTAACAAGACATTGGACGTTTCTCAAAATAAAGTGAATAGTGAAAGAAAAAGAAAAAGGGAAATGACACAAATTTTGGGAAGAGTATTTGTATTGATTTTCTTTGAGTATATTTGTACAAAGGAAACAATCATCTTAGTAAGAGGATCTTGCCGTAAATATTTGAAAAATTTATACAAAATAAAGATGGCTATGTGAAATAATTCCATGGGATTCCGTTCTGCTGTAGCTTTCACAACTCTGAACCTCTGTCCATTCAATGCTTCGTTTGACGATGGCTGGATTGATCAAACCTGGAACCGGTTGATGAAGAGACTGTCTTTGAAGTGATCCGACGAGACATAGTCATACGCTTTAATTCCCTAACTTTTGCCTGAATCGCCCTTTCGGGTTTTCGATCCACCGGGAAACCCCTTTTTGCCCAAGCCGCCCTTTCGGGTTTTCGACTTGCCGGGTGTACAGATTTTTTTGTTTTTATCCCTAACTTTTGCCTGAACCGCCCTTTCGGGTTTTCGGTTCACCGGGATGCCCATTTTTGCCCAAGCCGCCCTTTCGGGTTTTCGACTTGTCGGGTTACTTTATGCGTAGTATCTTTTGACTATGTCTGCGTTCGCAGGGTGTGGCAAATCGTCACCGTCCATGGTGGTCAGAATCATTGCACCACCAGAAAATATACTCTTGATCACAAATGGTCCTTCATATGTAGGAGTCCATTTGCCCCTGGGATCACTTTGCGGTAAGATAATCCGTTTGACTACTAGATCTCCGACTTGATACACTTGACGCCTAACTTTCTTGTTGAAAACCTTGATCATCCGTTTTTGATACGTCTGACCATGGCATATAGCAGCAAGTCGCTTTTCGTCGATCAGATTGAGTTGATCAAGTCGGGTCTGCATCCAATCATCTTCATTCAAACCTGCATCTTTCATGATCCTTAGAGAAGGGATCTGAACTTCCATAGGCAAAACAGCCTCCATGCCATAAACCAGAGAAAATGGGGTTGCCCCAGTTGAAGTACGTGCCGTCGTGCGGTATCCATGCAGAGCAAACGGTAACATCTCATGCCAGTCTTTGTAAGTGACTGTCATTTTCTGAATAATCTTTTTAATGTTTTTGTTCGCAGCTTCAACAGCACCGTTCATCTTCGGCCGATAGGGAGATGAATTGTGATGATAAATCTTGAACTGTTCGCATAATGCAGTGATCATCGTATTATTCAGATTTGTACCGTTGTCCGTGATGATCCTGTCTGGAACACCATACCGACATATGAGGTTATGTTTGATAAAGCGGGCAACCACATTTTTGGTGACAGAGGCGAAGGAAGCTGCTTCGACCCATTTAGTGAAGTAGTCAATGGCAACCAGGATGAAGCGATGTCCGTTGGAAGCCGTGGGCTTGATCTCTCCAATCATATCAATGCCCCACATTGCAAAGGGCCACGGAGCAGTCAGGACGTTGAGGGGAACCGGAGGGATATGAACTTTGTCAGCATAGACTTGACACTTGTGACAAGTACGGGAATGCTGATGGCAGTCAGCCTCCATGGTAGACCAGTAATAGCCTGCCCTTAGGATCTTCTTAGCCATTGTATGCCCGCTCAAGTGAGTGCCAAATGGTCCGCTGTGTATGTCGGTCATAATCAACTCTGCTTCAGCTTTATCCACACACCGGAGTAATATGCAATCATGGCTTCGTTTGTAAAGGATGCCGTTGCTCAGGAAGAATTTAGCAGCGAATTTCCTTAAGAACTTCTTGTCATTCACGGAAGCCCCTTCAGGATAATCTTGGGTCTCGAGATACCTTTTGATTTCATGGAACCAAGGTTGTTCCACTACTTCTTCGATATTAATCTCGTGACAATGCGCCGGTTCAT
Organism: Vicia faba; assembly: GCA_948472305.1. Taxonomy (NCBI): domain Eukaryota; kingdom Viridiplantae; phylum Streptophyta; class Magnoliopsida; order Fabales; family Fabaceae; genus Vicia; species Vicia faba. Next base: position 1,530,763,162 of record OX451739.1, read on the forward strand.
CCATTCGCTCGATGGTGATTTGGGGAGCCTCGTTATCCCAGTTGAGTTTAAACATGGAGGACATTGTGGCTAGAGCATCTGCTAGCTGATTCTCTTCTCGCGGGAAGTGCTCGAAGGTAATTTGCTCGAAATGAGGCAACAATGTCAGAACATGTTCTTTGTATGGAATAAGATTGGGATGTTTGGTATCCCAATCTCCTTTGATCTGGCTGATGACCAAAGCCGAATCCCCGAATACGGCCAAAGATTTGATCCCCAAGTCTATAGCAGCCTTGAGACCAAAGATGCAGGCTTCATACTCAGCCATGTTGTTTGTGCAGCTGAAGCAAAGTCGGGCTGTGAAAGGAGTGTGACAACCTTCCGGAGAAATGAGTACTGCGCCAATACCATTTCCAAGTGCATTTGAAGCACCATCAAAGTACAGGGTCCATCGGGATCCCTTTTCGGGTCCGTCATACGGTCCGTCACTTTCAATGTTGTCCAAATTCATGATGTCCTCGTCTGGGAAGTCAAATCTCATGGGTTGATAGTCTTCAATGGCCTGATGAGCCAGATGGTCAGCTAATACACTCCCTTTTATAGCTTTTTGGGTGGTGTACTGGATGTCATACTCAGTTAAGATCATTTGCCATCTAGCTATCCTTCCAGATAATGCGGGCTTTTCGAAGATATATTTGATAGGATCCATTTTGGATATCAACAAGGTAGTATGAGTCAGCATATACTGTCTTAGTCGGCGAGCAGCCCATACCAAAGCGCAGCAAGTTTTCTCGAGCAGTGAGTAGCGAGTCTCACAGTCGGTAAACTTTTTGCTAAGGTAATAAATAGCATGCTCTTTTCGACCAGACTCGTCATGCTGGCCCAGAACACACCCCATTGAATTATCCAAGACGGTCAAATACATGATCAAAGGTCTTCCTTCGACGGGTGGCATCAGAATAGGAGGTTCTAGCAAATATTCCTTGATTCTATCAAAAGCAGCTTGACAATCGTCGTTCCATTCCACTACCTGATCTTTCTTCAAGAGTTTGAAAATTGGCTCACAGGTAGAGGTCAGATGTGAGATGAACCTGGCAATATAATTTATGCGCCCCAAGAAACCTCTAACTTCCTTTTCAGTACGGGGAGCAGGCATATCTTGTATTGCCTTTACTTTCGCCGGGTCGACTTCAATGCCTTTGTTGCTTACAATGAATCCCAGGAGTTTACCGGACCTAACTCCAAAAGTGCATTTGCTTGGATTCAGCCTTAATTTGTATCCTTTCAATCTGGCAAACAGCTTTTCCAGATGTTCAAGGTGCTCTTCCTCTGTTTGCGACCGAGCTATCATATCGTCTACGTAAACTTCAATCTCATGATGTATCATGTCATGAAATAAAGCTACCATGGCGCGTTGATAAGTTGCCCCGGCGTTCTTTAGCCCGAACGGCATCACTTTGTAACAGAAAGTGCCCCATTGTGTGACAAAAGTTGTTTTCTCCATATCCTCGGGGGCCATTTTGATTTGATTATAGCCCGAGAACCCGTCCATGAAGGAAAACACCTTATGCTGAGCTGTATTGTCGATCAAGATGTCAATATGAGGTAGCGGGAAGTCATCCTTAGGGCTGGCCCTATTCAAATCCCGGTAGTCCACACACATTCTGACTTTGCCATCCTTTTTAGGCACTGGCACAATGTTAGCGACCCATTGAGGATAGGATGTAACAGCCAAAAAGCCAGCATTGAACTGCTTCATTACTTCTGCTTTGATCTTTTCGGACATGTCAGGCCTCATTCGGCGAACCTTTTGCTTGATCGGTGGACAGTCCTCTCTTGTGGGGAGACGGTGAACCACGATATCTGTGTCCAAACCTGGCATGTCTTCATAGGACCAAGCGAAGATTTCAACATACTCATTCAGTAACTGTACCAAGCGTTCCTTAACTTCTGGTTTCAGGTTGGCACCCACTTGCACCTCCTTCCGATTCTCCTCGGTTCCCAAGTTGACAGTTTCCAATGGCTCCTCATGCGGTAAGATGGCTCTTTCCTCTTGTTGCAGAAGTCTGGCTAGCTCCCCTGGTACTTCACAACCTTCGTCATCTTCATACTCGGCTAGATTGACCAGGTCTTCAGAGTTATTGAAAGATACAGCAGAATAGTCACCCATGGAATCCGGAGTGGATAGGTACCTGCATTGGTGAGTGGTGGGTGTGTGTAAGGGATAGCCATCCTTAAACAAAAATGCAAAAGGAAAGGAAATGAACACAAGCAGTTTATCAAATGAAAAACGTCCAATGAATCATTAAACATGGCATATGAATATGAAAAATAGTCAAAACCCTTACAAGTAGACCTACATGCCCCGGGCAAGGCAGGAGGTGAAAAAGATAGTGTACGGATTGTTTAAAAGTAAAATATTACAGACCAAAATAGGAAATATTCGATAGATAAATTACTGAGGAATAAAAGTGATGGGGACAAAGTCTTTTGCCTCCCAATTGCTCAACCCTCCTCCGACAGTTGGATAAACCCAATCTTCAATGTTGCTGTCCTTGTCTTCATCTTCCAAGGCATTGATTCTGTAAGGAGAAATTTTGACTGGCGCCCTCTCAGTCTTTGACCGGCGCATAGCCTTCTGACCGGCAGCTGTGAAACCTAATCCAGACTTGTCGGCTTTATGCGGAAAATCGGGTATCTGCCCCCACGCCGAGTTCTTCCCTTCTTTAACTGCAGCCCTTGCATCTTCCAGAGATGCCATCCTGGCCATCTGCCTTGGTGTCTCAGCTGTCAATTTCGCCACTGCTATCTCAGGAAACACTTCTTCGAAATGTTGAAACGGTGTCTCAATAAACTCCCCTTCAACTTCCACATACCGGAAAGAATTTAAATGGCTAATCATGTACTCTTCTTCGCCGTGGACAGTAATGATCTTTCCCTTGACAGGGTACTTCAGCATCTGATGCAGGGATGAGGTGACTGCCCCAGCATGGTGTATCCAAGGTCTACCCAGCAGGCAGGAGTATGATGGGCGGATGTCCATTACGTAGAAAGTGGATTTAAACACCTCAGTACCTATCTTGACAGGAATTTCAACTTCTCCATGGACCATTCTTTTCGACCCATCAAAAGCTCTGACGACAATATCACTTGGCTTCAATTCCAATCCTTCGCAATCTAGCCGGTCCAAGGCCTTTTTAGGCAAAACATTCAGTGATGAACCGGTATCAACCAGAACATGTGCAAGGGTGGTTCCGCGACACTCGATTGAAATATGCAACGCATCATTGTGGTTTCGGCCTTTAGGGGTCAGGTCGGCATCAGAAAAGCCTAGCCCATTGTCTGCAGTCAGGCTAGCCACGCAATGTTGAAATTGATCTGCAGAGGTTTCCTGGGGCACATGAGCTGCCTTTAGAAACCTAATCAAAGCTTGAGCGTGCGCTTCTGAGCAAAGTAACAGTGCCAGCATGGAGATCTTGGAGGGGGTTTGCCCCAACTGTTCCACCACATCGTAATCACTTCTCTTGATTATCCTCAAAATCTCGTCCATTTCTTTCTTGGAAGCTTCTGGAATTACCAAAGGTTGAGCCCTCGTCCTGACGGGTTCATCTTGTATTCCCTTTCCTTTATCGGTAATGGTAGGAGAGACAGCACTAGGAATGAAAATTTCTTCAATCAAAGGAGTTCTGGTGGAGAGCTTCACTGGTGCGGGGATGACTTCTTTAGCTGATGAGGGTCCAAAGACTGCTTTTGGAGGAGCAATCTCTGGAGAAAATATCCTCCCACTCCTGGTGATTTTGCTGGTGCCCGCAATATTACTAATGCTGGCTTCTTCATCATCTGAATCTTCTTCAATTATTTCAACTTGCTTGATACCATGGTAGTAGATGTCACCACCATAGTTCCAAGGTATCGACTTCTCGGAGACATAGGGAACAGGCCCCGGCATTGTTATCTTCAAAGGTATAGACTTTGCAGCTGGTGTAATCTTAACTGGCTTTTTGACGGCCTCGGAAAGATTGGCGTGAATGGTTATGATTGAGATATTTTCAACATGAACTGGAACGGCAGGAACTTTCTCGAACAAAATTTGTCGGCTATCCATGAGGCCTTGGATGCCTTTCTTCAATAGCGGACAATCAAACGGCAGAGAGTGGCAACAGTAACAATCTTCCTTACACCCCGGGAAGATCCCGGCCCTCAACAAATTCAACTTAACGGTTAACAGTGGAGTAGTCAGATCACTAACGTCAGCAACATACAGATCCTCTTCAATGGCATTAACATTCCGACCGTGCTTCGGCATAGGTGCAGATATCACATTGGGTTTTTCTGGAGCGTCAAACTCTACTTCCTTAGCCTCTATCAGGTCCTGAATCTTATGCTTGAGTGCCCAACAATCATTGGTGTCGTGTCCAACACTGTCTGAATGATAGGCGCACTTAGCATTGGCATGATAATGCGGGGAAGACGTATTCACATTCTTTGGCGCTTCCTTGATAGTGGCAAGATTTAATTTCAACAGATGGGGAAGCACCTGTGCTGGAGTCATATTAATACGGGTGAATTGCCGGTGTGGCCTTTCTACCCGTTGCTGATTTGGTCTGGTCTGGTTATAGCGAGGCTGCTCACTTGGAGTGTTTTGAATCATTACGGCCCCCACAGTCGGCCGACGCTCCACCTTCCCCGCTCTTTTCTGAGAATATACCATAGCTGTCTCCTTCTTAAAAGGTTTCTTCTCAGCATTTGCAGTAACACCCTTTTGAATTTTTCCTGACTTGATGCCAGCCTCAATTCTCTCGCCTGTTAAGATCAAATCAGTAAACCCCGCGGAAGAGTTACCAATCAAATGATTGAAAAATGGCCCAGATAGGGTCCCAAGAAACATATCAACGAGTTCACGATCGGTTAAAGGAGGCTGCACCCTGCCGGCCAAATCCCTCCACTTCTGTGCATATTCTTTGAATCCCTCACTTGTTCCTAGTGACATACCCTGAAGTTGGGTACGAGTAGGAGCAAGATCGGAATTATACTGGTATTGTTTGTAGAAAGCGGTGGCCAAGTCTTCCCAACTTCTAACACTGGTTCCTTCTAACTGATAAAACCATTCCAGCTGAGCTCCCGACAGACTGTCTTGAAAGAAGTGGATCCAGAGGTTTTTATCTGCCGTATAGGGTTGAATTTTTCTCACATAAGACCTGAGATGCATTTTGGGACAGGCTAGCCCGTCGTACCTCACAAACACTGGTACTTTGAACTTTGGTGGAATCACAATTCCGGCGACCAAGCCCATGTCCTCAAAATCCAAACCCGGTGCCCTTTGCAATTCCATGGCAGCCAATCTGTCTTCTAAACTTTTGTACTTGTCATCAGCTGGAGGATACTGCTGGTCGGAATAATCTTCCTCCTCTTCAATTTCTTCCTCTTCCGCATCAGACTCGGAAGGCACCACAACTTGATCCCTTTTACTAGTCCCTTCATCAGAAGTGGGAGGAAAATCGAGCACTCTCCGAGCTTCTCCGTTGAATCTTCTCCCCAAAGTGGCCACTCCAACCCTCTTCTTCTTCTTCTTCACTGGGTCCTTATTTTCCAGTTGAGTCTTGATATCTTCTTGACTCTTGACCAAGGTCATCAAGAGTTGCTGGAACTGTGCGTTCTGAGCCTGTAGGTCTTTGACTGTTTGTTCGAGATCCATCCTACTGAAATAAACAGCAGATAGATAAGGAACCCTGGAGTGAGACCTGCTTATGCACATGATGAATGGTATGCTTATGCATGCAATGCATTCAAGGGTTTAGAACATTCAAAATTGTTTCAGACAAAGAAGAACGCACGTCATATTAATAAGAAGAAATTTGTTAGTACATAAATGCCCCATGGGCCAAATATTACAAAATAAACTTCTCAAGGCAGAAAGACATTGCGCATCCTCTTTGGTGCGATGTAGGTATTGAGGGCCTCTTGCTCGTGGAGTCGGCGGGTAAGCTCTAGAACCTTTTTTTCACTGGCGTAATAGCTAGTTTCAAAAGTGTTCCGTTCCTCCTTGAGCTGAATCCAACTTTTCTGCATTTCCTCCCACGACGTAGGCATGTCGGGATGTAGGATGGTGTAGGGAATCTCTCCTTCCTTAACAGGCTCTTTAATCACCGGGAGAACATGAGGATAAGGCATTATAAGACTTTGGGCTCGGGCTCGTACCCACTTGAGATAGGGCTCAAGAGGGATGGAGTTCTTGTGTCCCAGAGTCTTACTATCGACTTTGTTGAGTCTTCCCCAAGCTCTGATGAACCTTTGACGAAGTCCTTGCGCATCGTTGTCGAAGTCAAAAACTAAGCCAGGAATCAACATGTCATGAGGGCCATCCCTCCGTGCGTATCCAAATTGTCTCAAAGCTAGGCAAGGGTTGTAGGTGATACCTCCTCTAATTCCAAGTAAAGGAACATTAGGAAATTCTCCGCAGCGATCGACGATGATGACATTTTCTCTGGACCGAGAACACCAATGCACATCAGAATGAGTGAGAGTCATCAATCGTTGGGACCACCTTATACCTTGATCATTCTTCAAGACAGATTGTGGAAGGTGCGAAATAAACCACCTTGCGAGGATAGGAGTACAGCACATGAGAACACCCCTCTTTCTCATTGTTCGTGTGTAAAATGAGTGAAGAATGTCCCCAAGTAATGTTGGTATCGGGTTTCTGGACAAGAAGATTTTGACGGCGTTGACATCTATCAATTGGTCAGAGTTTGGAAACAGAACCAACCCATAGATCAGGAGTGCCACAATTTCTTCAAAGGCTTGAAGATCCAATGAGTTCCAACATTCTTGTGCCTTTTCAAGTAAGAATTTTGCCAAGAATCCTTTGACGCCGCTTCTGGTTTCCCAATGCCCCTTGATTTCAGATGGTTGTAGATGTAGTGCTCGAGCAACATCTTCAGGCTTTGGTTCCTTCTCCGTACCGTTGAAGGGTAGTTGATTAAGGATAGGGATTCTTAGGAGTTGAGAAAACTCCTCCAAAGTGGGGACCAACTGATAATCAGGGAAAGTGAAGCAATGGTGAAGAGGGTCAAAGAACTGGAATAGCACTTTCATCATGTCTTCTTCAATGTTGGTGTTGACTAGGCTGAGCAATCTACCATGTCTTTCACTGAAGGATGAATTTTCCGGAATTCTTGAAGTGATCTCCTTGAGTTGAGGAGAGATTCTCACGAGGTTGACTTGAATGGTATTTCTGCGAGATATTTCCATGACCTACAAAACAGGAACAATGATGAAGATCCAAACCCCTGAAATGGTTAGTAAATGCATATGATGTTTCATGATGTTTATGATGTATGCACAAAACATATGTACAAGCAAATCACACCAAACCCTAGTTTCAGGCTTGCATGGGGTTCCATAGGTAAGTACCCTCTTGAGTGTAGTTGGCTTAAAACCTGTCCTATAAATAGTAACCGGGTTCTAAGGAGCTCAATATCACTGGATTGTTTTCATTGTTCATTGTTTTGGTTTAGCCACTTAACTAGCGACCAAAATATTCCAAGAAAACAACCCTCAATGAGTGTAGTATCGAGTATCTACCAACTTCGGACTGCACCAAAGCCGGTCATCTCACTACTCCTAATAAAAGGCCAAGATGGTCAAGTAAGGTTCTAGGTCATTAGTGCTTAGTGACATCACTCAGCGGCCCCGTACTCTCCTTGATTGAACTCAAGGGTTACCGGTACTCACAAATATGTCGCACTAATATAGCTATTGCTTAGACCGTGTCGGTATACCCCGCACAGTTTCCACAACGTATTGCTATCTATGAATGTTTCCCAAAATCCGGGTGGAGGATTGTAAACCCAAACAATGGAGCCAAAGAATAAAGCAAACAAATCAAACAATTAGTCATGCAAGAGGGTGATCTAAGCCCTAAGGTTACTCCACTTAAACTATTTCCCCAGCAGAGTCGCCAGTTCTGTGATACGGTGGGAGAACTGACTATGGTTTTGCGTTTGTTTTCGCAAATGTTTCGGTTGAGCAAGAGTCGCCACCGACTTTTTATTTTATCCTAAGGAAAGGTTTAAAAAGCACAGCAAAAACCTTTGAGATTTTTCTTGGGTTCGGGGAGTAGATTATAGAAGGGGAAGGTATTAGCACCCCTTCTATCCATGGTTATCCATGGGCTCTTAGGTACTTGCTTAGATCAACTTGCCTTGGTTTTCAATTGTTTGAAATGGTGCTTTGTGTGTGTGGTTTTGAAAATGTTTTGAAAAGATGCCTTGTATTAGGCTAACCTTGTAACAATTCTTTACTCGAATGTTTTACAAAAGGTGTTTTATCTTTTAAAAAAGATGTTTCAAGGGTTTGAAAAGTTGGTTTTGAAAGTGTTTGTGAAGTGGGTTTTGAGATTAGGCAAGTGTTTTCTTGGAAAGTTAGCAAGTACTTAAGAGTTTATCTACCCTAAAAATTTCCTCAAAGATTTTTATTATGTTTTAAACCTTTTGACAATTTTGTTCCACCATTGCATTTGGTGGACAATCTTGTCTTAGGAGATGAAAAGGGACAGGCGCGGGTCATCGTTTGGACCATAATTGCAACGGCGTTAAATATCTTTGGGCAATTCTCTTTAAGGGACTTTGATCATTTGTTTTTGTTTGTTTTGAAAAGTTTTATCGAGGGACTATGATCATTCAAATTATTTGCTTTGCCCAAAGAAATTCAACATACAACATGGCCCAATTATTTGAAGGCAACAAAGTGGAATACCCTAGGGGTGTAAGTGTGAGAAGTGTTGTTTATTTTCATGCTCATTTATCTTGTATTAGGTCAAACTATTTTTTATCGTTTTTTCGCATGCAAACCCTAATTCTAACATGGCATAATTAGAAAGCGTATAAAGTGCGAAATTTAAATTCCTACACTATTACAACATAATAATATAGGGAGGGGGGTACAAATTTACAAATGGGGGATATTAGACAAGAATTTAAATCTAAATTATTACATCATTTTTGAATATTTGCAAGGTAAGTAAATTGCACAATTAAATAGAAACTAAATAAATATGCAAAATGCAAAAAGAAAGTTTTTTATATGTATGAAAAAATATTATTTATGCAAAGATAAAAATAAGAAAATAAAAAGATATTATTTTTGAGTATTTTCATATTTAAGGCAAAACCCTAGTTTTAATCAAAATGTATATTAATTAATTAATCCACATAATATTTATTATTTACATACAAGAATAAAATAAAATATGGTACATTTGAACAAAGGTCATTTTTTGTATTAAATATTAAAATAAAATATATACATTTTTTGGCATTTTTATTCTAAGTATAATAATATATATATATATATATATGTATATTTATATTATAAATATGTATTATATACAAAATAAGTATTTACTTAATATTTTAATAAAATAAATAAATAAATAAAAAGTATTTTTTATGTGAAATATTTTCAGAAGGTAAATAAAAATAAAAATGCAAATAGAAGTATTTTTTACATATTTTCTATTTATAACAATATATATCTATTTATATACAAATCAAAAAGAAAATTAAATAAAAACCAAATAAAATCAAAAAATGATGAGAAAAATATTTTCAAAATTTTAACATGCTGAGAAAAAATAAATGAATCAAATAAAAAAAGAAAATGTCAAAAATCATTAAAAATAAAGCAAATGGGCTTGGGGGTGCAAAACAGAAAAGATGGTGTGAATAAGAAAAAATGCTCAGGCCCAGCCCAAACCACTTCTTCTTCAACCTTTGAATCACAAAACGCGCGCCTGCAAGCTTGTGTTTGAAATCCTGATTCTTTGATTTTTTCAGCAAACTCCCAACACAAAAAATGTTAAGCATGAAGAGACGATTTTATACATATAAAGAACATGAACTATCTCTCTAAGATGAGGGAGAATTTCTCTCCCCCTCTTTTCTGACCTAACTTTTCTACCATTTTCAGAACTCAAATTCTCTCTACTCAGACAAAAGAAATGAAAAGTAAAGCTATGTACATGTTCAGGGCTATGAGTAGGACCTTGTTTCTTCACAAACTTAAGACTAAATATGCATGATAAGAGAGATACGAATTCAAACTTTTACCTATTCAGTTGGACTTCTATCTGGAGAATGAGGAGCTTTCAGTGCAAGGTGATGATTGGAAAAGCTTCCTTGAGGTCCAGGGATGCTTTTTCAATGCTTACTTTGTCTTGAAACTCCTTGTATCGAGTTGTGGAACTTCAACTGCAAAAGGAAAAATTAAAAATGGTGGAAACTGTTAGAGTGATTACAGGTCAGGTTTTAGGCCATGGTTAGTTTGCATATGTTGTATGGAAGGTGTATGAATTGATTTTGGTGAGAATGCTCGAGGGAAATGGGAGTTTGCACTCAAACTGCAGAGGCAACCCTGTTTTTGCAGTTTGAGGATGATTATGGCAATGGGAGTGTTTGAAAGGTCAAGGATTCGTGCAAAAGCTTGGTTGGGATGTACTGAGTGTGTTTGATATCCTTTGTGTTGTGTTTGTAAGCTGAGGTTCCAGTTGTCACAAGTTATGGACCTTTCTTCTTTTCTAAGCAACAAAATGCCACTTGATGTTCTAGGCATGTAGGGGGCCTCCTAATGGGCTGCATAATCTTCTCTTGATCAGAGCAATTTGTCCATAATCTTGTGCCATTCAGATTTAGCTTGTACTTGTTGGATTTCTAATTTGACATAAAGTGAACTTTTGCAAAAATGGATAGTTTACTTTTTCCAAATTGGGATTAATCCTTTAGACAAAGCTTGAACTCAAAGAACTTGGTCTTGGTACAAAGAATATGCATTAAATTTATGAGTGTAACTTGGTTTAGGGACCTGTAACCAAGGGCATGCTGGTTTTGAGAAGTTGCATAATCTTATGAACATGAAAAATGGCCAATTCACAAGTGAGTTTTTGCTATATTGTGAAATTCGATTCTCCCTAACCATGAAGTTGTTTGAGAAGTTCTTGGACATTTTGGAAAGCTTGGAATGTGTACTACAATCCATCTTTGAAATGCAAATTGAAATTCCAAGTGGAAGGGTATGAAAAATGGCCTTGAAGTGGGGTAGAAAACCTTGTCAAAATAGGTTAAAATTCTACTAAGTTAAAAATGGTTTAGTGCCCTTATTCAAAAAAATATAACTTGAGATACAAGCTTCAAATGAGAAAACTTTGTGAATCAAAGTTGTAGATTATGCAACAATCTACAACTTTCATGTTTTGACTTTTGTTTGAATCAAAATGGATCATGGTGAAAAGATGGGGCAAAGTTGGGAAAAAATTAGGGTTTTTCATAACTTAGAAAAATTCTAAGTTATGAAAAATTCCATTTTCAAACCCTAATTTGCAATTTGTGATTTCTTGGTGAACAAGTTTCATGATTTGGCATATTTTGATGAAAAATGAATCTTGACTCTTGATTTTGACCAAAAAGTCAAAGTTTGACTTTTCAGTATACAGTCAAAATTGATCAATTGACTGGGAAATTCAACTGTCAATCTTGTGTACTTGGGATCTTTTGAGTTTGATGAACATGTCAAGATAATTCCATGGGGTCCTTGAGTCCATATATGAGCTTAGTTTGCCATTGGCTAGGTCAAATAGTCAAAAATTGCCTTTATACAGTCAAAACCCTAAAAATGACCATTTTGCCCTTTTGGTGATCTGATCAAATTTCTTGTGGAATTGTGATCCAAGCTTGATCAAATGGTTCATATGAGTTCATAATGTTGATGTGGATCAAATTTCATGAGATTTGACTGTCAATTGGCCACAGTTGACTTTTTCCCCAATACAGTTGATTTCTAGGTCAACTGTCCAATTGACTGGGCAAAACTTGGAATCAAGACTTGAAACTTGGTATGGATAATCTTGGGAGTCCAATATGAAGCATGAAAGTCATATTGGGCACTTTGGCTCAAAACAACTTTGTGCAAACACAAACCCTAATTTTGAGTCCACAGTGCAAGGGGAGGTCTTGAGCAGATGAAACCCTAACTGAGTCTTGAGCTTCAAGAGCCTTGTGAGGAGAGATCAATGAGAAATGGGAGGGCAAATTTTGGGGTACAACACTAAGCATATTGACATTAAACATCACTTCATCAGAGATCTTGTGGAGGAGAAGGTGATTAAGCTGGAACATGTTGCCACTGAACTACAACTGGCTGATATTTTTACCAAGGCACTTGATGCTAGTCAGTTTGAGAATTTAAGGGGAAAGCTGGGTATTTGCCAATATGAAGAGATGTAGCAATTAATTTTGCTTAATACAAGGTTTGAAAGAGATATTTTAATCAAGTTTATTCTGATTGGGCTAATCATTTGTTTCCCTCTTTCTTTCCAAAAGTTTAAGAAGAGGAATAGACATATTTATATCTCCCTCTTATCAGTTTGCTGCATCACTCTCCATTCCCTCAAAAGAAAATTTCACACTCGCTGTCACTTGTATTCTCAATCTCTCAAGATGTCTCAACAATCTGTGTTATCATCTTCATCAAAGGCAACTGCATCTTCCTCACCCAACGACACCGAACCTAGGGCAAACGTAAACCCCATGGATGCTGATGTTCTTGAGGTAACTCCACTTCATGCAATGGCAGCTGATCCTACTAAGGTCAAGAAGCTGCGAACCAGGCATGAAAGAAGATCACAAGCTTCTCCCTCTGGTAAATCTTCTCAACCATCATCCTTTGTTCCTCCAGAGATAGCTAATAGGGAAGGTTCTGCTTATGTGCATCAAGCTATTGCCAGACTAGTCACTAGGATTCTTAATGAGAATTACTCTGTTCCTGGTGTATCTGTACCATTGAACCAAGAAACTGCTAGCCCTAATTTAGAAAGTGATCCCAATGTCACTCAGAATGTTGAGACACCTGATGACAACATTGAGAAATCTCCAGAGAAACCTGATGATCACCAGACCCCTACTGACAAGGCTGTTGAACCTCCTGTCATTGATGTTGATGAAGAATTTTCTGACAATGATTTAATTGCTAATGTCAACCCTAGCATAGCAAGAAGGGTGATGAGTAGAAAAGAAAAGAAGAGTCCTGCCCAAAGCCCCTCCAAAGAGAAGGCTACTGAAGTTGTTCATGAGAAAGTTAGGCCTGAGAACAAGGCTAGAGAAGAAGCTGAGAAGGATCAAAAGGCTGGAACTTCCAAAGGGAAGGGTAAGGTAAAAGCTAAGGTATCTGTTGGTAGTCTCTCAAAACCCTTGAGGCAACCAATAGACAAGAAAAGAAAGGCTCCTGAACCCTTTGAATCTGATGAGGAATCAGACTTTGATTTTGATGTTGAGAGCAATGTTCCAGACATTCCTCTCAGGAAGAAACCCTCTTCTAGCAAACTGCCTAAGGTTCCTGAGGTTGCCATTGACAACATCTCCTGTCACGATCCAGAAAATGCAAGCAGGTGGAAGTATGTGTTTCTGAAAAGGATTGCCTTAGAGAGGGAGCTGAACAGAAGTGCTATTGAGTGTAAGAAAGTCATGGATCTCATCAAGGCTGCTGGCCTGATGAAAACAGTGGTCAAGTTTTCCAACTGCTATGAGATTCTTGTCAAAGAATTCATAGTAAATTTTTCTGGTGGATGTGCTGATGGGAAGTCAGCTGATTTTAAGAGTGTTTATGTGAGAGGAAGGAAGGTAAATTTATGTCCTACTGTGATAAACGAATACCTAGGGAGGCCTGATGATGCTCAACCTGAGGTTGAAGTTACTGACAACCAGGTTTGTCAAACCATCACTGCCAAGCAAGTCAAGCACTGGCCCTTGAAAGGGAAGCTAACTGCAAGCAAGCTGAGTGTGAAGTTTGCCATACTGCACAAAATTGGTGCAGCTAACTGGGTTCCCACCAACCACAAATCCACCATCTCCACTGGTTTGGGAAGATTTATCTATGCTGTTGGAACCAGAACAAACTTTAATTATGGCAACTACATCTTTGATCAAACAATGAAACATGCTGAGAGATGTGCTATTAAAGGCCCTATTGCTTTTCCCTCTCTCCTGTATGGAATAATCATTGATCAGTATCCTGATATTCTGGTTGAAAAGGACTCTGTGTGCAAAAGAGCCCCTGCACTTGGTTTTCACTATAAGCTGTTTCAGGGAACACATGTCCCTGACATTGTTATGACATCTGCTGAGACATCAAATTTCAAAGCTCATTCCAAGAAAGCTGATGTTATAGCTATTCTAAAAGAAACCTGCAGAGAGCTTGATGCAAGAAAAAGGACTCTTGAAGAGCTGATTACTAGTCTGGAACAGGAGGAGAATGAAGAAAAAATGAGGGAAGAGGATGCTGATGAAGAACAGCATGATGGTTCTGCAAGAAGCTCACCAGAATATGCTGCTGAAAATAGTGCTTCCTCAGGGGATGACAGTACCTGAAGGTCTGTGTTTGCTGAGTTGTAAAGATTGATGCTGGAACTTGCTGCTGCTATTTGATACCTTCTCTCTGTTTCTGTGTGTTGTACCCTAAAATTTGCCCTCTCATGTTTTCAAAAGTCTTCCCTTACATGGTTGGTCACAAACATTTGCCTAACGAAAATAAAGGTTTTTAAAGATGAATAAAGTGTCTTTCGATTGGCATCTGGGAAAAGTCTTCGATTGGGTATCCAAAATACTTCGATACAGGCTTGACTCACCAGTCTTCGATTGGGCATTTGGCACTCTTCGATCAGGCTTTGATTAGTAAGCTTCGATTAGGTGTTTGGAACCCTTCGATCAAGCTTTGGTGTGCAAGTCTTCGATTGAGCGTTGGACCCCTTCGATCAAGTCAATTTCACAATGCTTCGACTAGTACTTCAGAGGGTCCTTCGACTGGAACTTCATACTTTACCTCAATCAGAACATCATAACGAAATGACCTTTGAATGGCATTTCAGTGCAGAGTTTCTCTTAATCTAAGATGCTCTGATGAAGGAAGTTCTGGACACTTCGAATCAGAACTTAGACTCATCACAAGGCCAAGGGCTGGTCTAAATTGTCTAATAGGGAATGTTCTAAATAGATTCGAATTGGACTTTGAAGCTGGAAAAGAAGGCAGATTCGAAGGAATGAAGTAGGCTGGCATGACTAAGCAAAAACACATATCCTAACCTGTCCAGGTTCACCCAAATTTCACAATGGCACGTGTCCCTTGCAAATATAGAAATAATTAAATGCTGATTGTGGACTCAATTATTTGAATTAAAGGCCAGATTCTTGCCTTGTTTGCTCCCAACCCTACAAGAGCTGATTCGACCAGGGTGATCCTTTTCGAATCAAGCAATCGAAGTAGAGGGAGGCTCAATCGAAGGGGCTATGCAATTGAAGCTGGAATAATTCGACTTGGGACTTTGAAGCTATCAAAGAGAAGCATTCAAAGGGTCATTCGAAGAACATTCAAAAGGTTCATTTGAAGAAGCATTCAGAAGGTCCATTCGAAAGGCACATAAGAAGTTCATTCGAAGGAGGCAACTCAAGACCAATCGAAGAGCATGGCCTGGAGGCATTCGAAAATCAAAGGTGTCCAGGTTCATTCAAGATTCCAAAGAGACATGAATATTTCAAAAAAGGAAATCTTTTAATATGTCTGATTCTTGTCTCATGGCTTTAAAGGCCTGTTTAATTTGTTGTCTCTTGCCGTTACTAGACCATCATACTCCTATAAATACAAGGGCAAGCATACAGTGCCAAAGGGGAACAAAACGAAAAAAGAAAAGAAGAAAGAAACAGGGAGGATTTGGAGATACGCTGCCTACAAACTCACCAAAGGTTATCAATATTTTCATAAGTAATCCAAGTCAAAGCAGCCATTCACCAAACATCTCCACACCCAGAGCCACAAATCATACATCTTTAATTGGTAAGGGTTTGCAAAACCAAAATTGCACATTCATGACATTTAAATACACATTGCATATGTATTCTTGTTATTACTGATTATGTTGCATGTAAGCTAAAGCACAAAGATGAGATCGTGCCATTGCTTGGGCACGATCTAAGTTTCTTCTTCAAATCTCGGGATAAAACAAACCCAGACCCAGATTCAGCAGATTCAAATTGAGGAAGGATTCAAATTGGGAGGAGATTCGAATCAGGGGGGTAAAATCCCCCCTGGATCTTTAACATTTGTCTCGTTTTGCAGGAAATATCTTCTTAGAATCTTGTTCAGAGCTTCGAAGCTTAGCAGCCTAGCTTCAAACTGGATCCAGGATTCCCAGATCGAAGGATGACATATCCAGATCGAACACCCCCAAAGTGCAGCCCCTCATGCACCTTCGATCAAGCCTCTTCACTGGATCTAAAGACAGCCCACACCTCTTTCGATTCAGGCTTCCAGAATTATACCTTTTTTTGATTTACTGCCTGTTTCCTTCGATTTCATATTTATTTTGACTATTTTATTCCTTTTTTTAATCAACATAAAATCAATTAAAAAAACCACAAAAACATTAGGCTAGTTTTTTCTATTAAATTAACTTTGTTAATTAATCATTTAATTATCTTAACATTTTCTCAAAACTAAAATTAAGTAGATTTAGATCATTTTCCCAAAATAAAATAAAACAACAAAAAGATTTTATTCTTAGGATTTTTAGAGGTTATGTTCAGATTCGTGCGCGTTTATTTTATTATAACTGCTACTGGTTTGTAATAGCTTAACTAAGACTTTTACACTTTACTGCTTTATTCCCCCAATTTTGGACATGTAAATAATCCCCCTCCCCGAAGCCTTGTAATAGCGTAGGATTTACAATTCCCGCACTTTAAATTCCTATACATATATTAATTGTTTAGATGTATGCTAACTAGGATTGCATGACAAGATTAACCTTTAATTTAAAATCAACCGTAGATCACCATAACATGTACAAAGATAATATAAACTGAAAATTGACACACTCGCACATGCCACTCTTAGGGTACACCTCACTTGGTTGCCTCGAACGTGGTCATTGAGTATAGGATGTTTTAGAGGTCGCTCTCTTGTCCAAAGATCATAAGTTGCCTCGAAACGGTTGCCTCAAAAAATGATCTAAGACATTAGGGTTACCGCTAAGGCGTGCTAACATTGCTTTAATGACCACACGTCCCTTAATCGAATTGACCGGAAAAGCTCCAACGACGGTGCTACCTACTCCTCAATAGTGGGATAGCATTGTCTAAAGGATATTTGCACAGTTTAGTTCCTTTTTGAGTAGGTAGATGTTCTTAAGTACTTGCTCCTTTTAAAAACAAAACAAAACTTTTCGCACTTACACTCTCTTTAAAAACAAAACTCTTTTCAAAATCCACAATCACAAAGAAAAGAAAACTTTTGAAAACATAGTGAGCAAGTACCTAAGAGCCCGTGGATAACCACGGATAGAAAGGGTGCTAACACCTTCCCTTTCTATAATCTACCTCCCGAACTCGAGAAACATCTCGAAAAGGAATTTTTCTGTGCTTTTGTCCTTTCCTTGTTGGATAAAATAAAAGACGGTGGCGACTCTTGCTTACCGCGACATTTTGCAAAAACAAACGCAAACGCGAACCAGCATCCCAAAAACAGTCAGTTCTCATTCCCACCGATCACACTGTATTTTGGATTTCCTTTTGATGACTGTATAACTTGAAGTACTAGATCCTTTGGCCTCTATGGCTAAAAATGGGGAGAAGTAATTGTGGTTCTACTGCATGTTGCTTCTGCATTCTAATCTCTGGTTGTTTAGGGGTTTTAGCCAAAAATTTGCCAAAGGGGGAGTTTGTAAGTGTTTGCTTGTTGGCATTAATTTTTGGTAAATCCAGATTTGCGAATGTCATAACTGATGTCATAACATTCTGGGATAAATACAAATTCTGCAGAAGGAATGTTCTACAGGAACAACTCAGTATGAGTGAATATCATGATGATTAAGCTATGATCATATGTACTGAATTCTACCAAAATCAGTGAGCAGGATACATGATGTCATAACCAATGTTAAGACATCCTGTACTAATCAAGTTGTTGTGCAGATTTATTATTCCTGAGAATTTTCAGGAATCTGGTGTGCTATTCTGAGTTGAAGTATATTGACTAGATCAGATGCTCACGTGGATATTAGGTTAACCTTGCTTAACCCTAATCTGTTATGATGAAAGCCCAAGACCAAGTCTTTAGGTTAACTTTGGTTAACCCTAGCTATTTTTATGGAAGCCCAAAATGAAGAATAGACTGCATATATATTTCTCAAGAATCCTAATGGTGTGCAGCGCTTTTAAAGAGAAGATCAATAAGGAATTTTGTAGTTGTGATAGTTTTAGTAATTACTGTGAGCCAAGCAATTATCACTTGATAAGTGACTTGGAGTAGGATTTGGTTGTAAGGGTTGTTTATCACTCAAAGCTTTGAAGCACGAGTGTTGTGTCTCTTGATTAAAGATTTGAAGCAAAATCAAGCGTGTGTATTGAAGAATGTCTTCATAATCTTATTAATCAGTAGATTAGTATCACTACTGTGATTGAGGGGGAGTGAGTAGGAACTCAGGTTTAAGTAGGACTTAGATTGAAGTTGCATTGTGTTGTACCCCAAAATTTGCCCTCCCATATTTCTCAAAATATTTCAAGAAAAATTCACAAGTCCAACCCGGCGCATCATATTCAGGTGTTCTTTCGCTAAGATATCTCTGATAACATATTCTCAAATTCAGGTTCGGCTCAAGAGTCAATTCTTTAAAGAAGGTATCCGAATGTGTGAGTTTTCTCGAAGAAATATGGTGAAAAAAGTGTGCTGAAAGTGCAGTTTTTACGCGCTAAAAAATTCATAACTTAAAGATCGTGGCTCGTTTTGAACCCGTTCCGGTGGCCAAAATTCCGTCTTGACATTATCTACGTTTTCATCTCTCACGGCTGGAAGCCAATTTCGATCAGAAGGTCTTCAAAAATGTGGATTTATCAAGTATTTTCATACAGAAAATTTGTGACAGAAGTTTATTTGCGTCATGTTTAGAAAATCATAACTTGGTCGATTTTCATCGTATCGAGCTGGTTCCGGCGCCAAAATTTCACAAATTGAGTTGGCTACATTTTCACAGAAGGTATTGAGTTCAAACGGTATTCAAAAGGCCTTCGTTTTTTGCTCAGAGTGCGTGACACACCGAAAATCCTGAATGCTGAATATTATTTCATCTGGGCCGAAACTTCGAAAATTCATAACTCGGTCAATTTTTATCGGATTGGGCTTATATTTTTACACAAGGTCCCTGACTTGTAGATCTACAACTTTGCTTCAAAAGTCGAGACCGGATTATGCTCCGATCAATACCAGTTTTTTTATTGAAGAACGTGTCAGAGTCGACACTGGAGCCCAAAATAAGTTTGTCTGAGCTGAAACTTCAAAAATTCATAACTAATTTACCGTTTATCCGATTGAGCCGATTTTCGGACAGGAGTTAGCTATCGATGTCGGCTACATTTTGTTTTCACATTTCAACTTCAAAAAATGCACTTAAGTCCCTGCGATTTAGCCTGGAAAGTGACGAATTCAAGTGAATATTGGAGGCCCAATTGCACATTCAAAGCCCATTTGCTTTACCCTAATTTCCATTATATAATCACCTTCTTTTCACACAAACCAGAGAGAAAAAAAAGAGAGGAGAAAAGAAGAGAGAAAAAAAACCTTGCCACAACACTGTTAGAATATCAAACTCTTTCAAGAACCCTAAAACCTTGAAATCCTTATTACAAATCCCTCTCTCACTACAAACAAGCCATCACAATTACAAACCAACACCTCACTACTTCTTCAGTAAGGATAAGACTGGCTTGATCTCCATGATCCTAATTTTCCAGTAAGGCATAAAAGCATTCAGGTCACTAATTTTCCAGTAAGGGTAAGATTGATTTGATCTCCATGATCAAAAGGGTATAATCATTCATACATGCCATATTGTGCCTAAACATTAAATTTCTTCATATATTGGCTTTATTTGCATTTTATGATTTTATTTAATGTGTTCGTGAGATTCAACACTGCAGGTTTAGACAGGATCCCATGCAGGTTCATTAAGGAACGTTGAGGCCAAAAGCCAAATGGCCAAAAGCCAAAAGCCAAAAGCCAAAAGCCAAAAGCCAAATGGCCAAAGTAGAAAAACTTATGCATGACACCAATACATGGCGAGACAGACATCCTAGAAGATTAAGAAACGTTGAGGCCAGAACACAAATGGCCAACAGCCAGAACACAAATGGCCATGAAACCCAATCCAATGGCCAAAGAATGCAGACCACGGTACTCAGGAGTCAATGAACACGCACGTGATGCCAGAAAGTCAAACAAGGCTTTTTGTCTAATGGGCCAGATTTCTCACAAAAAACCTCCCTTTGGGTCTGAATACCCCCCATGGTTTGCACATTTTTATTTTTTTGATTTTCCTTTTTATTCTTTTAATTGTTTTCGATTGTTTTCTTTAATTTCATAAATTAATTTTCATAAGATAAAAAATCAGAAACTAAAATATATTTAATTATTATTATTTCACTATTAATTTATTTTGTAAATAAACTTTAATAATTAGTTTAGTAAATTAGGTTTTAAAACTTTAATCTTTTTCTCAATAAATTAAAATATGTAGAAATTAGGTTTTTTAACTTTTTATCACTTTTCTTAATAAATAATTTTTTCTTATTATCATTATTATTAATTACTAATTTATTTTGTAAATAAACATGTACATTAAATATTTAGTAAATTAGGTTAAACTTTAATATTTTTCTTTAATAATTAAAAACAACTTAGAATTGAGGTTTCTCTTGAATTTTAATTTTCTTTATTTCATAAATACAAAAACCATCAAAAAAACATTTCTTTTCTTTAATTTAATAATTAATTAACTTTTCATTCAATTTAATTCCAAAAGGGTCCAACGCCCTCGAACGTTCTATTTTCTATTCTTTTCACGCATTTATTCTTATTTTTCTTGTAAATATTATGTAACTGTTCAAGCCATGTAATAGTAACTAGGTTTTACTTTCCGCATTTTATTAAAAACGGGTCTTTGTAATTTGGCGATGTATAGACCCGCGCCTTGTAATAGCGTAGGATTTATCTTTCCGCATTTAAATTTCCGCACTTTTAAATTATATTTGCATGAAAGAATGAATGTCTAAATAAAAACAAAAGCGTAGATCACCCATAACATGACAAGACAAAAATAAATGAACATGACACACAAATCACACACCACCCCTAGGGTACGCCTCACTGTTGCCTTGCCCTTCGAAAGGTGATCGTCGAGTAGAGGATGTCTTAGTAAGTCCTCATGATCCAGGAACCTGGCATGAGGGTAGCTTCTAAGGTGTCTTCCTATTGCTCCGGTGATCACCATGTCCCGAACCTCGAATTGACCCGAACACCTCCAACGGTGGTGCTACCTACCTCTCAATGGTGGGATGACACTACTTTAAAGGACATTTACACAGACGAATTCCTTAGGGTAGGTAGACGACTCTAGATACTTGCTCTAAATTTCAAAACAAATCAAAAATACTTTTCACACCGACACCTTTTCAAAAAGCTTTCGAAAGCAATTTTTCAAACACTCTTGAGGACCGATACAAGAGTCGAACTGGAATTTTCAAAGAAACTTTTTTAAAACCCACAATTGAAAAGCAAACAAACCATTTTTGAAAACACAAATGAGCAAGTATCTAAGAGTCCATGGATAACCATGGATAGAAAGGGTGCTAATACCTTCCCTTTCTATAATCTACCTCCCGAACCGAGAGCAATCTCTATAAGGAATTTTTCTGTGCTTTTGTCCTTTCCATGTTGGAGAAAATAAAAGACGGTGGTGACTCTTGCTTCCGCAACATTTCGCGAACCAGCGTTAAACAGTCAGTTCCAGATCCACCGATCACAGAACTGGCGACTCTGCTGGGGAAATCTTTATAAAGTGAGGTGTACCTTAGGGTTAGTTCATAACTGTGTTTTCAATTGCTTTCCTTGTGTGCTTTAAATTGTGGGACTGTCTTGGGAGTTCTATAGATCCTAACCCGGATCTGGGTATACCTTCTTAGAAAGTAGCAACAAGGCTGTGAGGGAACTGTGCGGGGTATACCGACATGGTTGAAACAGTCTGCTACGTTGATGTGGCACTTTGGTGTGTACCGGTAACCCTTGAGTTCAGTCAAGGAGAGTACGGGGCCTCCGCGTGGTGTCGTGAAGCATCAACAGACCTTAGAAACCTTAATTGAACTATCTTGGCCTCTTTAGGATAGTGAGATAACTGACTTTGGTGCAGTCCGAGGTTGGTTGATACTCGATACTACACTCAATTGAGGATTGCTTTCCTGGAATATTTCGGTCGCCAGTTCAGTGGCTAAATCGAAACAATGAACAATGAAAGCAATTCCGTGATATTGGGACCCTTAGAACCCGGTTACTTCTAATAGGACAGGTTGAGCCCACCAACTTCAAGAGGGTACTACCCAGACCCCATGCTGGCCTTAAACCCTAAGGGCTTGTCTTGTGTGACTTGTGTGCCTTCCAACTTGACTATTTGCATGCTTGTTATCTGACACTTGAGTTTCCCTTGCAGGTTTTGTTTATAGTCCTTAATAGGGACTCATAACAGGGTATACTAAGTTTCTTACAGGTTTTGGTTTGCATTCCTTAATTAGGACTCATAACAGGGCTTACCGAGTTTCTTGCAGGTTTTGTTTTTAGTCCTTAATTGGGACTCATGACAGGTTTTACTTGAGTTTCTTGCAGGTTTCTGTTTATAGTCCTTAATAAGGGCTCATAACAGGGTTTATTCATATTACCCTATGCATCATGACATCATATCATTGCATACATCCTAACCCATTTCAAGGATCTCAAGGGCTTGTGATGCAGGTCATGATGAATCAAACATCTAGCAAGGGGCAAAGAGGATTTATTTTCCTCTAGCCAAAGTTGTCAGAGGCTATGACCCACTTGATATGGTGAGCTTTGACTCCTGAAGAAGGTTCCCCTAGCCAAGGTTGTTTGGAAAGCAAAATAAGGTTGATGACTTGAGTTAGGGGCTATGACCCACTTGATATGGTGAGCCTTTGACCCTTGGAAGAAAGACTCTCAACAAATATGAAGTTCTTTCAATCAAGCTACCGGATCCAAATGCTAACAAATTTTCTTGTTTACCTCGCGAGGTCCTTGAAAACATTACATGCATGTCATACTCATCATTGCATAATAGGTATCCTTGTTGCAGGTCACTTACCTTTCCCGCTGTTTATTTCAGCAATGGCTTCACAACAAGATAACCAGGACCTTCACGCTCAAGAGACTCGGTTCAGGGAAATCTTCCTAGGCCTATCCAAGGGGCAGGAAGAGTTGAGGACACTCCTCATGGGGAATCTGATCAGAAAGAGTCCTGAAGATGACAAGGACGAACAGCTGAAACGTCTACAAGCTGAGGTAGACACATTGAAAACCCAGATGCTGGGGCAAAGGGCCCTCATTTAAGGTTTAGCTCAGGAGCAAGGAGAGCTGAGAGCCATGATCAGCCAGCTTCCTCAAGGCATGAAGCAACCAGCTCAAATCAGGGACCAGGTCATAGAACAACTTCCAAGAAGGCAAAGGTCGGGTCCAATGAATAGACCTCTCCGAGTTGCTACTACTCCTCAGGTCCAACAACGACCTCGCCAAGAACAGCGGGTTGATCAGAACAGGTCGGACGAGCCCAAGAGACAATTCACCTACATCAACATGCCATGGTCACGAGCTTTGCAGCACATGTTAAGGATGAACCTGATCGCGGTGATCAACTCTCCTGCAAATCCAAAGACTTCCTCTCCAAATTACAACCCAGAAGCAAGGTGCGCTTACCATTCTGGTAGCCCGGGGCACGATACTGAGGACTGTTGGGCACTGAAGTACAAGATTCAGAATATGATCGATGCTAAAGAGATCGAGTTCGAGCCCGCCGAGACTCCCAATGTGATCATTGCTCCCTTGTCAAAACATGGCTAGGATTGAGAAATTTTTGTTCATTAGAATCTTTCAAGTTGTAATTTTCTTTTGATTGTTCAAGCATTCCATTCATATCAAACGTTGTTATTTCATTAATGCATCACATATGTCTGTTCTGAAACAATATATTCGTATTCACTAAATGCAAATTATTTTCATATTTTTTCTGATGATAAATTCTTAAATAATAATTCTAAGCCTCTTAAGGGAGGATGACGAAAACGATACCACGATCTTTACAGTATGCTTTTGAACAGACCCCGCTGATGAGGTACAGGCATTGTTTTAATCCCTAAACACTGGAGTTATAAGGAAGATAATCCCTCGTCAACCCCTCTGAGCCAAAGAAGTAGGAGTTTTTTCTTTTCGAAAATTAAAACCCTTTATCATAACCTGGGGCAGGGTAGTCCTCTCAGTTGATCCAAGTGCGCAACAAATGGCACCAAAGAGATCCTTACGAAAAAAAGAAAGACAGTGATGGTTCCGAACAATCATAAAGAAAGGAAGTCATTATCTTTCGAAATAAAAAACCCATTAAGTCAAAACCTATGAAGGAGACTTACAAAACTGGGGCATCCCGCTGACTGTAATTCCAAAAAGAAACAGCTCAGGCAAAAAAAAAACAGGGATAACAAAATCAAAAAAGAGAGAGGTCCTACAAACCCTCAAAAAAAGAAAAAGAGAATTGACTGCCTATTCAAAATAAATTGTCAACATCCGAATCATCACCGGAAAATCAGAGCAAAGACTCAAACAAGGTCTAACGTATGATCAACTGAGTTTAGGTTTGGAGAACATCATGAAGAGCGGGTGGGTACAAATAATTTGAGCCTTTATCCTTTGTTTCTTAAACCATGAACCAGGCCACGTTATAACCCTTAAAAGTCCTAGCTGAAGCATGGGTTAGTTCGAAAGCATACTGTTACGAAAGGTATCCTGAATCCTTAAGGCTCGCAATAAAATAACGAGTTGACATCACGATTTATAAACATTCACTTGTTTTATGAAAAAATGCATTTTCAAAATCTTCAAGACAGACATAAGCTTTGCATTTTTAACATAACTTTGTTTGCATATGACTTTTTGTTTGAGCAGCATAGAAGTTCGCACGACGAAAGCCTAATGAACAGAAGCACTTCCAATCAAGGGGCATGGCATGACTATTGTCCATCATCTGGGGCAGTTAAGTCAAGATTCGGAGAATCTCTCAAAAAGGCCAACCAGCCTGGGGCAAATCTCCGTCTAAGTCACTTGGGGCATTGGACGATCAAACGAAGATCTTCTGGTGGCATGGCAACACAACAACAGGGGCACCTCCCTGCTTTCCAAGAGTGTGGACATAGTCGAAAAAATCCCACGCAAAATCGAAGACTCGCTAGGCTGACATGCCTAGGCAAAAATTAGGGCCTCCCGGCGAACCAAAAGGGTTCGGGCAAAATGAAGGGATGAAATAAAAAAAAAATCTGTACACCCGGCAAGTCGAAAACCTGAAAAGGCGGCTTGGGCAAAAATGGGTATCCCGGTGGACTGAAAACCCGAAAGGACGGTCCAGGCAAAAGTTAGGGATCAAAGCGTACGACTATGTCCCGTCATCTTGTCACCTGCCTACCAGAAGAAGGTTTGACCCTCAACAACTATCAGCACCTTACAGGTCTTCTTCTCCCACCTCGGAAACAGGGGCAATGATGAGTTGTCTAAGCAATCTAATTGTTCTGTCCTCCAAGGTACCAAGGTAGGTTCAGCTAAAGAACATAACCAGCACATCTTAATTCCCCGGAGAGTGAGCCAGCAAGTCAGTGCACTCTGCCCAAGCTATATTATCAAACCTTAAGGAAATTGGGTATCCCCCGCAGATCTCAACATTCCCTAGCACAGTATACGGATATTCTTAACGAGCATCCCCGGCAGTCTTGGTCTAAAGATTGTTCCCCGGCGGCATATCAAATATTCAGTGGAGTCCCTTCCAATACAATTCAAAACTTCCCCAAGAGAGTCCAGTCTATTTTCCCCAAGAAAGTTGAATCATCTCCCCAGCAGTAAGCTTATCCCCAGTAGATTCTGGAAGCTTATCCTAGCAGAGCACGAACGCGTCTCCCGGCTTTATTCAAAGAAGTTATTTCCCTACTAGGATATAACTGGGTTATCCTCAGCCGAAAGCCACGGAAAGATCGTCCTCGGCGAAGTCTTCTTATTCCCAGCGAAGCCTATTAACACTTCCAACGCAACAATGGTATCCCCAGCGAAGTTACCATCAACACTCCAGCAAAGTATCTCTCTCCCCACAGAGTATTGCTTCCCAGCAAGATCATTAGAGTACTTTTCTCCCCGCTGAGTAATCCATTCGCCAAGCTTATTCCTCAATGGAGTTATCTTCTCCTACCGGTATTCTTGTAATTATCATCCCCAGCGGAAGCGAAATCTATTCTTCAACATCAGCCCAGGATATGACTTCCCGGCACCCGTCAAGGATTTACTTTCCTAGACGACAAACATACATTCATAAACATCGCACTTCCATACATTATAGCATGCATATACGCATCATATCTTACAAATCTCATTTATGTTGAGAACATCATTGCTTGATCCATATCATGCATTGCATATGACTGACCTTTACCTTTCAGGAAGAATTCAGTTAAGTTCTCAGCTATATTCAAGACCTAGACCGGTTCAGTTAAATCGACCCTAAGATTTTTCTGTTTCTTATCCAGTCCAAGGCCTTCTCTGGTTCAGTCAGATCGACCCTAAGATCTCCCTGTTTCTTATCCAGTTGAAGACATTTCAAGACCTAGACCAGTTCAGTTAAATCGACCCTAAGATTTTTCTGTTTCTTATCCAGTCAAAGGCCTTCTCTGGTTCAGTCAGATCGACCCTAAGATCTCCCTGTTTCTTATCCAGTTGAAGATTCAAGACCTAGACCGGTTCAGTTAAATCGACCCTAAGATTTTCCTGTTTCTTATCCAGTCCAAGGCCTTCTCTAGTCCAGCTAAATCGACCCCTAACAGATTTTCCTGATAAAGACTCAGTAGAAGATATCCAAGATTCTCTCAATGATTACTGTTGAGGTTGAAGTCGCCCAAGATTCTCTCAATGATTACTGTTGAGGTTGAAGTCGCCCAAGATTCTCTCAATGATTACTGTTGAGGTTGAAGTCGCCCAAGATTCTCTCAATGATTACTGTTGAGGTTGAAGTCGCCCAAGATTCTCTCAATGATTACTGTTGAGGTAAAAGTCGCCCAAGATTCTCTCAATGATTACTGTTGAGGTTGAAGTCGCCCAAGATTCTCTCAATGATTACTGTTGAGGTTGAAGTCGCCCAAGATTCTCTCAATGATTACTGTTGAGGTTGAAGTCGCCCAAGATTCTCTCAATGATTACTGTTGAGGTTGAAGTCGCCCAAGATTCTCTCAATGATTACTGTTGAGGTTGAAGTCGCCCAAGATTCTCTCAATGATTACTGTTGAGGTTGAAGTCGCCCAAGATTCTCTCAATGATTACTGTTGAGGTTGAAGTCGCCCAAGATTCTCTCAGTGATTATTGTTGAGGTTGAAGTCGCCTATGGTTCTCTCCCCGTTACTGCGGAGGTAGTAATCACCCCCAGATTCTCTCAGCGTTCCTGTTGAGGTAGAAGTCATCCAAGGTTCTCTCACCGTCCCGTTGAGGTAGTAACCACCCCTGGTTCATTCATCACCTTTTGAAGATCCAGATTCAGCTCCTGTAACCAGTCAGGGTACACATTCATACAAAGAGTTTGAAGACCAGCTCCTGTAACAGGTCAGGTACTCATTTTCTTCTTTGCAGGTATGCAAGTTCTCGCTAAGGAATCTCTTATGCGATCAACATCCAGATGGCATCTATAAGCCCATCCACCTATCCATCACCACTCAGCATGGCATCTATAAGCCCATCATCCTATCCATCAATCTCCAAATGGCATCTATAAGCCCATTCTCACCATCACTACTATGTGAGCGCAAATTTCTGGGCACTCTAGTGTCCAATCATCTTCCACCTTCGGATTACGAAAGGCACGTCATCCAATCTACATCCTCAGGTTTAAGAAGATTGAACAGGGGCAACTGTTGTACCCCAAAATTTGCCCTCCCATATTTCTCAAAATATTTCAAGAAAAATTCACAAGTCCAACCCGGCGCATCATATTCAGGTGTTCTTTCGCCAAGATATCTCTGATAACATATTCTCAAATTCAGGTTCGGCTCAAGAGTCAATTCTTTAAAGAAGGTATCCGAATGTGTGAGTTTTCTCGAAGAAATATGGTGAAAAAAGTGTGCTGAAAGTGCAGTTTTTACGCGCTAAAAAATTCATAACTTGAAGATCGTGGCTCGTTTTGAACCCATTCCGGTGGCCAAAATTCCGTCTTGACATTATCTACGTTTTCATCTCTCACAGCTGGAAGCCAATTTCGATCAGAAGGTCTTCAAAAATGTGGATTTATCAAGTATTTTCATACAGAAAATTTGTGATAGAAGTTTATTTGCGTCATGTTTAGAAAATCATAACTTGGTCGATTTTCATCGTATCGAGCTGGTTCCGGCGCCAAAATTTCACAAATTGAGTTGGCTACATTTTCACAGAAGGTATTGAGTTCAAAAGGTATTCAAAAGGCCTTCGTTTTTTGCTCAGAGTGCGTGACACACCGAAAATCCTGAATGCTGAATATTATTTCATCTGGGCCGAAACTTCGAAAATTCATAACTCGGTCAATTTTTATCGGATTGGGCTTATATTTTTACACAAGGTCCCTGACTTGTAGATCTACAACTTTGCTTCAAAAGTCGAGACCGGATTATGCTCCTATCAATACCAGTTTTTTTATTGAAGAACGTGTCAGAGTCGACACTGGAGCCCAAAATAAGTTTGTCTGAGCTGAAACTTCAAAAATTCATAACTAATTCACCGTTTATCCGATTGAGCCGATTTTCGGACAGGAGTTAGCTA
Source organism: Vicia faba (assembly GCA_948472305.1). Taxonomy (NCBI): domain Eukaryota; kingdom Viridiplantae; phylum Streptophyta; class Magnoliopsida; order Fabales; family Fabaceae; genus Vicia; species Vicia faba. The sequence goes on from OX451739.1 coordinate 1,530,792,091, forward strand.
TCGATGTCGGCTACATTTTGTTTTCACATTTCAACTTCAAAAAATGCACTTAAGTCCCTGCGATTTAGCCTGGAAAGTGACGAATTCAAGTGAATATTGGAGGCCCAATTGCACATTCAAAGCCCATTTGCTTTACCCTAATTTCCATTATATAATCACATTCTTTTCACACAAACCAGAGAGAAAAAAAAGAGAGAGAAAAGAAGAGAGAAAAAAAACCTTGCCACAACACTGTTAGAATATCAAACTCTTTCAAAAACCCTAAAACCTTAAAATCCTTATTACAAATCCCTCTCTCACTACAAACAAGCCATCACAATTACAAACCAACACCTCACTACTTCTTCAGTAAGGATAAGGCTGGCTTGATCTCCATGATCCTAATTTTCCAGTAAGGCATAAAAGCATTCAGGTCACTAATTTTCCAGTAAGGGTAAGATTGATTTGATCTCCATGATCAAAAGGGTATAATCATTCATACATGCCATATTGTGCCTAAACATTAAATTTCTTCATATATTGGCTTTATTTGCATTTTATGATTTTATTTAATGTGTTCGTGAGATTCAACACTACAGGTTTAGACAGGATCCCATGCAGGTTCATTAAGGAACGTTGAGGCCAAAAGCCAAATGGCCAAAAGCCAAAAGCCAAAAGCCAAATGGCCAAAGTAGAAAAACTTATGCATGACACCAATACATGGCGAGACAGACATCCTAGAAGATTAAGAAACGTTGAGGCCAGAACACAAATGGCCAACAGCCAGAACACAAATGGCCATGAAACCCAATCCAATGGCCAAAGAATGCAGACCACGGTACTCAGGAGTCAATGAACACGCACGTGATGCCAGAAAGTCAAACAAGGCTTTTTGTCTAATGGGCCAGATTTCTCACAAAAAACCTCCCTTTGGGTCTGAATTCCCCCCATGGTTTGCACATTTTTATTTTTTTGATTTTCCTTTTTATTCTTTTAATTGTTTTCGATTGTTTTCTTTAATTTCATAAATTAATTTTCATAAGATAAAAAATCAGAAACTAAAATATATTTAATTATTATTATTTCACTATTAATTTATTTTGTAAATAAACTTTAATAATTAGTTTAGTAAATTAGGTTTTAAAACTTTAATCTTTTTCTCAATAAATTAAAATATGTAGAAATTAGGTTTTTTAACTTTTTATCACTTTTCTTAATAAATAATTTTTTCTTATTATCATTATTATTAATTACTAATTTATTTTGTAAATAAACATGTACATTAAATATTTAGTAAATTAGGTTAAACTTTAATATTTTTCTTTAATAATTAAAAACAACTTAGAATTGAGGTTTCTCTTGAATTTTAATTTTCTTTATTTCATAAATACAAAAACCATCAAAAAAAAACATTTCTTTTCTTTAATTTAATAATTAATTAACTTTTCATTCAATTTAATTCCAAAAGGGTCCAACGCCCTCGAACGTTCTATTTTCTATTCTTTTCGCGCATTTATTCTTATTTTTCTTGTAAATATTATGTAACTGTTCAAGCCATGTAATAGTAACTAGGTTTTACTTTCCGCATTTTATTAAAAACGGGTCTTTGTAATTTGGCGATGTATAGACCCGCGCCTTGTAATAGCGTAGGATTTATCTTTCCGCATTTAAATTTCTGCACTTTTAAATTATAATTGCATGAAAGAATGAATGTCTAAATAAAAACAAAAGCGTAGATCACCCATAACATGACAAGACAAAAATAAATGAACATGACACACAAATCACACACCACCCCTAGGGTACGCCTCACTGTTGCCTTGCCCTTCGAAAGGTGATCGTCGAGTAGAGGATGTCTTAGTAAGTCCTCATGATCCGGGAACCTGGCATGAGGGTAGCTTCTAAGGTGTCTTCCTATTGCTCCGGTGATCACCATGTCCCGAACCTCGAATTGACCCGAACACCTCCAACGGTGGTGCTACCTACCTCTCAATGGTGGGATGACACTACTTTAAAGGACATTTACACAGACGAATTCCTTAGGGTAGGTAGACGACTCTAGATACTTGCTCTAAATTTCAAAACAAATCAAAAATACTTTTCACACCGACACCTTTTCAAAAAGCTTTCGAAAGCAATTTTTCAAACACTCTTGAGGACCGATACAAGAGTCGAACTAGAATTTTCAAAGAAACTTTTTTAAAACCCACAATTGAAAAGCAAACAAACCATTTTTGAAAACACAAATGAGCAAGTATCTAAGAGTCCATGGATAACCATGGATAGAAAGGGTGCTAATACCTTTCCTTTCTATAATCTACCTCCCGAACCGAGAGCAATCTCTATAAGGAATTTTTCTGTGCTTTTGTCCTTTCCATGTTGGAGAAAATAAAAGACGGTAGCGACTCTTGCTTCCGCAACATTTCGCGAACCAGCGTTAAACAGTCAGTTCCAGATCCACCGATCACACATTGGGTAGGTCTTAAGTGAAGGAGATAAACTGGTTGGTTTATTCCTAAATTAATACCTCTTATAGTGAATTTCCTCCCTGGCTTGGTAGCCCCCAGATGTAGGTGTTGTTATACACTGAACTGGGTTAACAATTGATTGTGCTCTTTACTGTCTTTTAAATTACTGTTTGGTTTGTGTACAATTTGTCAGATACGGTGTCATAACATTCATTGTGACATTAAGTATCTGTTGCCAGAATTTTACTACCATTATCACACGTAATGAGGGAATCTCTACCTCGACTGGGAGTACAGCTTCCATTCCATATACTAGGGAAAATGGGGTTGCTCCTGTTGAAGTGCGAACAGATGTTCGATATCCATGCAGAGCAAACGGGAGCATTTCATGCCAATCCTTATAAGTGACAACCATTTTCTGGATGATTCTCTTGATATTCTTATTAGCAACTTCAACAGCCCCATTCATTTTTGGCCTGTATGGAGATGAATTGTGATGGAAAATCTTGAATTCTTCACACAGTTCAGTCATCATCTTGTTATTCAAATTCGAGCCATTGTCAGTGATGATTCTGCTCGGTACACCATATCGGCATATAAGATTGTTTTTAATGAAATGCACAACCACCTGCTTGGTAACATTGGCATATGAAGCAACCTCTACCCATTTAGTAAAGTAGTCAATTGCTACTAAAATAAAACGGTGTCCATTCGAAGCTTTGGGTTCTATCATCCCGATCATGTCAATTCCCCACATAGAGAAAGGCCACAGGGAGTAAATCACATTAAGCAGTGTCGGAGGTACATGGATCTTATCTGCGTAAATCTGGCATTTATGGCACTTCTTTGTAAATTTGTAACAATCAGATTCCATTGTCAACCAATAATATCCTGCCCTTAGAATCCTTTTAGCCATTGAATGTCCATTAGCATGAGTGTCGAATGAACCTTCATGGATCTCATGCATCAACATGTCTGCTTCGTGTCTATCCACACATCTGAGCAAGACCATGTCAAAATTCCTCTTGTATAACACATTTTTACTGAGGAAGAAACTGGCTGCCAATCTTCTCAGTGTCTTTCTATCTTTCTTTAACGCACCAAACGGGTATTCCTGAGTCTGAAGAAAATGCTTGATATCATAATACCAAGGTTTCTCATCTGCTACCTCCTCTATTGCAAACACGTGAGCGGGCCTATCGAGCCGTCGAACTGTAATTCGGGGTATATCATTCCAAGTATTCACTTGGTACATGGAAGCCAGAGTTGCCAGAGCATCTGCCATTTGATTTTCATCCCTAGGAATGTGATGGAATTAAACTGTATTGAAGAAGGGTAATAATCTTCTAGCATAATCTTTGTAAGGGATCAAGCCAGGGTGATGAGTATCCCATTCTACTTTAATCTGATTTATTACCAAGGCTGAATCACCATAAACATCTAGAATTTTGATTCTGAGATCAATAGCTTCTTCAAGACCCATGATGCAAGCCTCATATTCTGCCATATTATTAGTGCAATCAAATGTTAATCTCACAGAAAAAGGAATATGCGATCTATGAGGAGTAACAATCACAGCACCAATTCCTTTACCATAAGCATTCACAGCTCTATCAAATACCATACTCTAACGAGATTCAGGGTCGGGGCCCTCCTCGGGCAATGGTTCATCACAATCTTTCACTTTCAAGAACATCATATCTTCGCCGGGGAATTCGTACTCTGCAGACTGATGATCCTCCACCGGCTGGTGAGCAAGGTAATCTGCCAACACACTACTTTTAATAGCTTTTTGGGTGCGGCATTCGATATCATATTCAGACAACAACATCTGCCAGCGGGCAATTCTTCCAGTGAGAGCAGGCTTTTCAAAAATATACTTTATTGGATCCATTTTGGAGATCAACCAAGTAGTATGATTCAACATATATTGCTGCAAACGCTTTGCCGCCCAGGCCAAAGCACAACATGTTTTTTCTAGCATATAATACCATGACTCACAATCAGTGAACTTTTTGCTGAGATAATAAATGGCGAACTCTTTCTTTCCTGTTTCATCCTGTTGTCCCAGAATACAACCCATGGATTTATCCAACACTGTTAGATACATAATCAATGGTCTTCCTTCGACGGGAGGGAGCAAGATAGGAGGTTCAAGCAGATACTCTTTAATACTTTCAAATGCCTTTTGGCAGTCTTCCATCCACACACAACCTTGATCTTTCTTCAACAACTTAAAGATCGGTTCACATGTTGCAGTCATGTGGGAAATAAATCTGGAAATATAATTCAAACGCCCAAGGAAACCTCTGACCTGCTTTTCAGTTCTTGGTGCTGGAATTTCTTGAATTGCTTTGACTTTGTCAGGGTCAACTTCAATTCCTTTCTGGCTAACAATAAAACCCAATAATTTCCCTGATCTAACTCCGAAGGTGCATTTATTTTGATTCAAGCGGAGACGATATTTCCTCAAACGCTGAAACAACTTCAACAAATCTTCTATATGCCCTTCTTCAGTTTGGGATTTGGCAATCATATCATAAACATATACTTCGATTTATTTGTGCATCAGATCATGGAATAGGATTGTCATATCCCTTTGGTACGTTGCACCAACGTTCTTCAACTCGAAGGGCATCACTCTGTAACAGAATGTTCCCCAGGGTGTGATAAACGTTGTTTTTTCCATGTCCTCTGGAGCCATTCTTATTTGATTATACCCGGAAAATCCGTCCATGAATGAGAATACCTTGAATTTTGTTGTGCTATCCACTAACATATCAATGTGAGGCAATGGAAAATCGTCTTTAGGACTAGCTTTATTTAAATCTATGTAATCTACACACATGCGGACTTTTCCGTCTTTTTTCGGTACTGGGACAATATTGGCAATCCATTGAGGATACACCGATGTCACAAGAAAACCAGCATTAATCTGCTTTAGGACCTCCTCTTTGATCTTTATTGCCATATCCGGGTGGGTTCTTCTCAACTTTTGTTTAACTGGCAGACACTCTGGCTTCAACGGCAAATGATGCTCGACAACGTATGTATCTAGACCAGGCATATCTTGATAAGACCAAGCAAAAATATCCACATACTCTTTCAATAGCTCAATCAACCCACTTTTTACATCAGGATGCAACGATGCTCCAATCTTGACTTCCTCCGGATCTTCCTCTTAACCCAAATTAACCACTTCCAAAGGCTCTTTGTATGGTTGAATGGTATTTTCCTCGTGCTCAAGCAACCGTGAGACCTCTTCTGGAATCTCATCATAATCTTTTTCTTCAGCTCTAAACACAAGACATTCAAAGTTGGGAGATGGTGCAGGGTCATTGTATTCAACAGGTTTTTTAATTAATCTGCACATATGATTTATGATTGCTTTTAGAAACTGACACATATAACAAGTGATCATGCAGATTAATTTTAAGTTAATATTTATTTTGAAAGGTTTTTTTATTACCATTTCCCAAGAAAAAGGCAGAAAATAAAAGACGTAATTTGGAAGCAAAGACAACTTTTATTAATGATCTTAAAAATTATAGCAAACAAATAAGCCCTACAACATCAATACTTCCACATTGGGCAGAGTGAAAGCTTTTCAAAAGAAAGATATAGATTAACGAAACAAATTACTTGGAAACATGTATGCAAGAAGGGATATCAATGGTGACCCAGTTTTTAACTCGGACTCCATGCGTCACATAATTCGGTACTTCCTGCTCTGCTTCATCCTCTTCAACAGCATTAATTCCAGAACCAATCAGATGGAGATAGCCTTCACTGTGGAAAACATCCTGATAACTGTTCACAGAAGACTTTGCCTTTAAACTTTCGCCTTTACCAATATTTGGGGAGAAACCCAAACCAACTCTATTTTTGTTCACGGGTGGATTCACAAGTCGTCCCCAAACTGCATTGTGACCATTGCGCACCACCTGCTGCACGTCCTTTAGGGAAACTACAGAATTCTCATTCTTCCTTATGTTGTCAATGGATAGGGCTTGGAACTGGTTTCCAACAGCAGCCTCATCCGCTTCTACAATACTGAAAGAGGATAAATGGGATATCAACAATGTCTGCTCCCCATTTATGATCACTACCTTCCCTTCACGCACAAACTTTAGCTTCTGATGCAGAGTGGAAGTGACAGCCCCTGCTTCGTGTATCCATGGCCGTCCAAGCAAACAACTATATGCAGGAATAATGTCCATTACCTGGAAAGTTATCAAGAACAAGTGCGGTCCTATATGGATGGGCAAGTCCACTTCATCGATGACAGATTTTCTCGACCCATCAAAAGCCTTCACAATGATGCCACTTGGGTGCTTAGGTGTTCCCTGATACTTTAACTTCATGAGGGTACTTCTTGGTATAACATTTAATTCAGATCCGTTATCAATTATCACATTGGACAGCGAATCCTTCTTGCAATTCATAGATATGTGGAGGGCTAGGTTGTGATTCCTCCCTTCATCTGGTAACTCATCATCGCAAAAACTTAAATTGTTACATGACGTAATGTTTCCAATTACACTGTTGAACTGATCTAACATCATGTCATTCTCCATAAAAGCTTGTTCTAGTACTCTCACTAGTGATTCTCTATGAGCGGAGGAATTCATCAATAAAGTTAGGATGGATATCTTTGAAGGAGTCTGCAATAGCTGATCTACAATCTTGTAGTCGCTCATTTTAATTATCTTCAAAATATCATCCACTTCTTTCTCTAATGTAGCTCCACTAGTTTCTCCTGCAGTCTTCTTTGGTTTATCATTCTCAGCAATTTTCTTTCCAGCAACCACATCTCTTTGAACAACCGGCATAAACACACGACCGCTACGGGTCACCCTGCTACTATCAGCTATATTTCCAACATCTGGCATTGGCTGGATGGGAACTTCCACCCCATCTTCCAAGATTGTAGCGTTGTATTTGTAAGGCACAACCTTATCTGATTAGGGAATAGGACCTAGCAGACTAATTACCAGTGGGGTAACAGTTGGTTGGCTATGGTATTCCACCTCAAGATTAGCGGGTGCACCAAAACAAGGTACAATGACGTTTACAGCTTCCTCAACACAATCAACCCTCAAAGGTCATTTCCGGTAAACAAATCTTTGTCTGAAGAGAAATACTCATCCGCAGAGGCATATTCCTCCTCTGACTCTTCTTCCATCAAACAAACTTCAACCATATCAATCTCGTGATAATCATCTCTCTGACCTGTGATCTTGATAGTTCCATTATCTAACAGCAATTGAACACCCTCTCTCCTAATAGAACATCCTCGGGGGTTCTGACAACAAACAATGCAAGATCCATATTGGTGTTCCACCTGACCAGCAGTACGGCAAAAGGTAGCATGCAACTGTACGAGATCTTCATTCAAATACTCCATATTGAAAATTTTGAATTCACCAGGACATCCAGAAACCATATTAACTTCCTCTTCATATTTTGCCATAGGCCTGATTATATGAATTAGACCTTCATCCATCATCTCCTGCAAATCAGCCTTTATCTTCTCGCAACCCTGGATATTTATACTGTAAGTAGCACAATCGGCGTGATCATGCGTATAATAACTGAATTCACAGAGGTCTGCATGCATTTTCACCAGATCTCCTCTAACCAGATTAATGTCAAAAATCTGGAAGTCACCTGGACAACCGACCACCATATTTATAGCATTTACTTCCATGTGCTTGGGTAGAGGATTATCTTTCACATTAGGTCCTATGTCCTTGAAAGATAAAATTCCAGACTTCACCAACCTTTGCACTTCAGTCTTTAAAGGATAACAATTTTCAACACTTCGCCCTGGTACTCCCTGATGAAAGGCACACGTCTGGTCTGCTTTGTAATACCAAGGCAATGGAGATGGTATTGCTGGAAGTGGTCGTGTCTGGACCAACTTCTTCTAGATCAATGTTCGTAATAGCTCTGCATAACTCATGGGAATAGGGTCATAGTTCTCCCTTCTCTGGTTATTCCCTTGGTTCCCCTGCTGGGATTGTCTCTGATAAGCAACGGTAGTTGGAGCGACATTCATAACGGGAGTGACTGAAGCAACTTGCTGGTGACGCTGATAATTCCTTCTGGGAGCGTTCACCCTCTTATCTTGTATGACAGCATTGGTATCCCCCTATTTCTTCTTTGTAAACCCATAAGCTAGATTTTTTACACCTCCGGATCCTTCACCCTTTGTCAAACGACCTTCTCTTACTGCCTCTTCTAGGCGAACACCCATTCCTACCATCTCTATAAAATCACTTGGGGAACTTGCTACCATTCTTTCATAGTAGAAAGCACTCAGGGTCTTCATAAAATTTTTAGTCATTTCCTTTTCTTCCATAGGAGGAATCACTTGTGCAGCCACTTCACGCCATCTTTGTGCATACTCTTTGAACGATTCTATGTCTTTCTGAACCATGGCCCTAAGCTGGTCACGATCGGGTGCCATGTCCACATTGTACTTGTATTGTTTTATGAATGCTTCTCCCAAATCATTAAAGGTATGGATGTTGGCGCTGTCTAAACTCATGTACCATTTCAACGCTGCGCCGGTTAGACTATCTTGGAAAAAGTGAATCAGCAAACGCTGATCATCGGTGTGGGTAGACATTCTCCTTACATACATCACCAAATGAGCACAAGGGCAAGTGTTTCCCTTGTACTTCTCAAACTCTGGGACCTTGAACTTAGCAAGCACTTTGACATTCGGGGCCAAACACAGCTCATTCACATTCTGTCCAAATAACTCTTTTCCCCTAAGAGCCTTCATCTCTCTTTGTATTCTATCAAACTGTTTTTGGAAATCATCCATTCTGTCAAAAAGACCCAAGTCTTCACTCGGCGGAGGGAAAGGATGACACATATCTTCATTAACAAACGGAACCAGATTCACCGAAGGAGGTGCAGCAGGAACAGTATGCACCACATGAGGTGCGGGAGTAATAACATTTGGAACTACTGGAGCATCTTGGGGGCCCGAATTGAAACCTTCAGGTGCAAAATTCTCTGGCATTCCCCACGGGTAACCCTGAGGCATACGGTTTTGAACAACAGGCGGAGTAGCGGATACTGGAACCATAAGAACTTCATCATTTGCCCTTGTTGGTTGAGGTTGAACACTCGGTGGCTGATTCTGAGCAACCACCAAAGCTTCCATCAGAGTAGTCAAATTGGCCAAGCCGTCCTTCAAAGCAGAAACTTCTTCGCGCAGCTCGCGATTCTCCTGTTCCAAATTGTCCATCTTCTTTTTAAAATTAGCCCGAGTGTTGTAGTGATGAGTCAGCTTGCTGAACGAAGCAAAAAGCTGGGTAAGACACCTGGACATGCATAGTAAATGCAAGAAATATGTGCAATATGATGCATGATATGCAATGCATATGATTTTTATTTTACTTTATCGTTTAATATTTCAAGGGATTTAATGTTTATAGTGCAAACATTAAAATAACAAAGCTTTTAAAATACTGAAATTTTTTATTATAATAACTTCAAAATGGATTATAATTTCAATGATCCCAAGTATAATATGAAAATACAATCTAAAGTCCTGAGAAAAAGAACTGATGGAGATCAATCTGTACGCTGGCGCTTCCCTGTGAGCCTGGCAATCTGAGCTCTCAACCTCTGGTTTTCTTCCACATGTCTGACGGCAACCTCCTTCCAATCACCTGAATCAGGAAGTGAATGATCAGCACCTATTTGAGGCTTAGGGGAAAATAAATCCCATTGCCTCTCCATAGACTCCACTGCTCTACTCTCAAGGATCTCAATCAAATCGTCTTTCTCCTTCAGGTCTACTTTGTAGGAACTCTCTAAAGTCTGGAACTTGTTCTTCCATGTATCCCTTTCCTGTTGCATCCTGACCAAAGCAAGTTGCAACTCTTCTAGATCATCTGTGATACGGTGGGAGAACTTACTTGAGGTTTTGCGTTTGTGTTTGCAAATGTTGCGGTTTATCAAGAGTCGCCACCGAATTTTCTTTTATCCAAAAGGAAAGGTGAAAAAGCACAGGAAAGACCTTTGAGATGTTTTCTTGAGTTCGGGGGGTAGATTATGAAAAGGGAAGGTGCTAGCACCCTTTTCATCCATGGTTTTCCATGGGCTCTTAGTTACTTGCTTAGATCACTTGCTTTGGTTTGTTTGAAATGGTGCTTGATGTGGTTTTGAAAGTATTTTATAAAAGAGGCCATTCGTTTAGGCAATCTTTGTAATGATTCTCATTCGTAAGAATGTATACAAAGATGTTTGTCTTTTGAAAATGTTTTCAATTGTTTGTAAGATGTTTTTTGAAATGTGTGTGTGTTTGTTTTGAAAATAGCAAGGATTGCTGTTTGAAATGGAGCAAGTAACTTAGAAGCTATCGACCTACTCAAATGTCTTTCTTATGCATTTTCTATTCCTTTGATATTGTTGACTTACCATTGATTTGGTAAGAAACCCTATGTTTGGATGTACACGGGACGGGCGTGGGTCATCGTATAGCCATGATAGCAATGTTGCAAAGTATCTTAGCTTTTTTGAGGGACCAAGATCATTTTGTTTAGGTAACTTTTGAATAGCGTCATCGAGGGGACTATGATCTTATATTTTTTTTGTTTTTCCAAGATTCTTCGCATGCGTAACATGGCTATTTTTGTATAAGGCAACCAAGTGGAGAAACCCTAAGGATGCTTGTGTGCAAGTGTGTTATTTGCATGTGTTTTGTCTTTGATTAGGATTGCCTATTTTGTTGTTTTTAACTTGCCATACACACTTATTTACTAGCAATATATGAGAAGCAAGTAAAAGGCGGAAAGTAAAATCTAAGCTATTACATCCCTTTATGGGGGTGGGGGTACAATTTAGCAATGGGGGTGAAGTAGGAACTAAAATATTACAACCATATCAAATGATAATAAAAAGAATATGAAAACAGTGCAAAATAAAGGAAAATGCACTTTTGAACTGCTATGTGTCGACCCATGCTGCTATGCATCGACACATAGCTTCTCCTTGCCCCTGTAAAGTGAAATTTTTTCAGTATGAGTCGACACATAATGGGATGTATCGACTCATACACCTTTTTGCATCGACGCGAAATGCGTATGTGTCGACTCATAGTCCTTTCCAATTTCTGTTTTATAACTTGAAATCAGTATGGGTCGATGCATGAGGGTCACGTGTTGACTCATACCCTGTATTTTCACTAAGATGGGTCGACACATATGGATATGTGTCGATACATACTGCATTTTTCTGCCTTAAACACCATTCTTTGCATACATCAGTCAGTTTTTTTACATATGAATGAATAACAGGAACAACCAATAAATGGTTAACTTCAAGAATAATGATTGCTACATCCTATAAACAGAAAAGTTGATGTATGGAAAAGGCAAGGTAAAGATGACTTACCTTGAAACTGCACTTTAAGTTTTGAGTCCAAATGCCCTTCAAGATGTTGTATGAACCTTAAGGAAGTTCCAACAGACTGCTAGACTTTCCTTTTTGTTGAAGGTTATTAAACAACCTCTGTGTGGTATGAAATGTTTGGATGGTTTTTAGGTGGAATATGCAAAGTGTGAGAGTTTTAAGGTTTAGACTTCAAAACTCGAGAGTGGAAGTCTTAGGGACTGTTTTGGCTTTTTTTGAAGGTTTATCAATAAAACTACTGGCTGTTCACTCTATTTTCCTAACTCTTTTCCAAACTGTTTTTCCAACCCCTTTCTCTTGCAACTGGCCTCTCTATTTATAGAGAAGGTTTGAGATTTGAAAACTCAAATTTTTAATCACATGTTATGGCTAGGTTAGATTGTACATTAAGCAAGCTTGAAGATTGTAGTTCCAATGCTTTGTACTTTGTTGCATAGAGATGTTAGACACTTTAAGCATGGCCTTCTGATTTGTGTGTGATTATAATAACAAGTTAGAGGCTCAAGAAATTGAATTTATGATTAAAGTGAACTTTGCAAGAATGGCAATGGTGCCTTTGTGCCAAAAATAGAAAGATCACTTGAATAATGCTTAAACCCAATGGACCATAGCTCAAACGTTTGTGTAAGCATTAAATTATGGTAAGATTTACAAGTCACAAGGCCTGCAAATTGGAGATTATGCAGCATGGATTAAGATTCTTGTTCCTTGTTCATCACAAATCTTCCTTGTAAATTAAGAATGAATGTCCAACTTCAGATCCATGTATCTCCTAACTCAAATAAGATAAATTCATGCTCTTGGATGTTTTGGAAAGCTTGAAACACCCTCTATAACTTTCATGTTGGCCACTTTTGTTAAATCTAACTGGAACTTGATGAAAAATGGGCAGGAAGTTGGGTCCAAAACCTGCCTAAATTAGGGCAAAATTTCACTAAGTTAAGAAGTTCATGGCCATGTATTCACAAATTTATAATTTGAGATCTAAGCATCTTTAGGGAAATATTTGTGAAGAAAAGTTGTAGATTTCATGGAGGACTACAACTTTCATGTTGGGGACTTTCCTTGAATCATTAGGCATCATGGTGAAAAAGTGGTGAAAAGTTGAGAAAAATGAGAAAAATTTTATACTTAGAAAAATTCTAAGATGAAAATTTTCAAATTCAAACCCTAATTTTCAAATTTGGTTCTCTTGTTGAACAAGTTTCACATTTTGACATATCTTGATGAATTATGACCCTTGGCACTTGATTTTGACCAAAAAGTCAAAGTTTGACTTTTCAGTGTACAGTTGACTTTTGATCAGTTGACTGCAAATTTCATATGTCAATCCAATGAACTTGAGATGTTTTGAACCATGTAATTAATTCAAGATGATGCCATTGAATCCTTTAAATCATGATTGAACTCAATTGGTCATTGGCTAAGTAAAAAAAACAGAAGTTGCCCTTTCTCAGTCAAAACCCTAATTTTGACCATTTTGCGCTTTTGATGATTTGATCAAATTTCTTGAGGAGTTGTAATCCAAACTTGATCAAATGGTACATATGAGTCTAAAATGTTGATGTGGATAAAAAATTATGAAGTTTGACTGTAAATTGGCCATGGTTGACTTTTTCCCCAATATAGCTGATTTTTAGGTCAACTGTCCAATTGACTGAGCAAAGGTGTAATCCAAGGCTTGAAACTTATCATGAGAAATCTTAGGGGTCCAAAATGATGTATGAGAATCACATGAAGCATTGGTGGTCCAAAATTCCTTGTGAAAACTCAAACCCTAATTTTGGGTTATCAGTGCAAGATGAGATGTCTTGAGCTGACCAAACCCTAATCTTGTCTTGAGTCAAAGAAGTCTTATGAGAAAAGTCTTGATAAATGAGAGGGAAAATTTTGGGGTACAACAGCTGCCCCTGTTCAATCTTCTTAAACCTAAAGAGTTAGATTGGCGAGTTTTTCCATTCGTGACTCGAAGGTAAAAGATGATTGGACACTAGAGTGCCCATAAATTTGCACTCGACAAAATGTAGTTGAGGGAATGGGCTTAAAGATGCCATTCAAGAATGGTAGTTGAATTGTAAGTCAAAAGAATAAGTATCAGAATGGTTTCCGTATCTGGAACGTATCTGAGTTGTATCTGGAGACTGAACCTGTATGAGCAACAGAATATCATCCGTGTCTGGAGCGTATCTGAGTTGTATCTGAACTTGAAATCTGAATAAGTGTCAGAGTGGCATCCGTGTCTGGAGAGTATCTGAACTGTATATGAAAGCTGAATCTGAATGAGTAATAGAATGGCTTCCGTGTCTGGAGCGTATCTGTATTGTATCTGAAAGCTGGATCTGAATGAGTAATAGAATGGCTTCTGTGTCTGGAGCGTATCTATACTGTATCAATCTGAATGAGTATCAGGATGGCATCCGTGTTTGGAGCATATCTGAACTGTATCAATCCGAATGAGTATCAAGATGGCATCCGTGTTTGAAGCGTATCTGAACTGTATCTAGATTTCATGTTGTCAATAGTAGTTTGTTAATCTTATCCTAAAAAGGGTAAAATGTTAGCTGAAACACAAAGTTATGTTGCATGAAATGTATGATGCAATATATGTGTTTTATCAATGTTTATGATACGTGGATGTAATGTATGTGCATGTAAGCTGATTTGCTATATTGCTGAGGAAAATAAATCCTTGACTGTTGCTGAGGATATGTGGATTCTTCATGTCTTGAAGTTGACAAAAATTCCATTGGGAGAGTAATGCCATGCACTGCTTGAGGAATCTGTTTGGGGAATCCAGAGAACTTTGATGACTTCTACTGGGGATTAATGACGGGAGTCTTTGTTCTGTCGGGGAGCAATAAAAACTCTGTGGGGAAAAAGCTTGTTCCTGTTTGGGAAAAAGTTCAGGAGTTTCGGTCGTCTGTCACCCTACTGGGGAGTTATCCTATGTTAGGGAATAACAGAAGTTAACTGTTATCCGGTTGATTTTCAGGCTTCAAGATAACCTGCTGGGGAATTTTGGAGAAACTGGACGGTTTCCACTATGGATTAATAGTTTGAAGTTTTGGCTCCGCTGGGGATCTTAATGACGTACTGTAGGGATTGTTCATGGAATAGCCTAAAGACGTTTTCCTATTCTTTCGACCTGTCAGTAATTGTCCTTTTTCATTTCGTTTATTTGTAAACAGTAATTATGTTCAAATGCATATGTTCATTAATGAATCATTGGACATTTTTTGCAAATAAAACACAAGTGTAAAAGAAAAGGACAAATAGTTTTCTGTACTTTAAAGAGATATCTTTGTATTCACTTTGAATAAGTATTTTGTACAAAGGAGACAGACATCCTAGTAAGAGGATGGTGTCAATAAAAATAAGAAAAATTTATACAAAGAAAGATAGCTATGTGTGATAATCCCATGGGGTTCCCATTCTGCTATAGCCTCCGTATCTCTGAATATCTTGTATATTTGTTGCTTCGTCCGAAGATGATTGAATTCTTCAGAACTCCGAGTTTGTCAGTGAAGAGATTGTCCTCAAAGTGATCCGACGAGACATAGTCATATGCTTTAATTCCCTAACTTTTGCCTGGACCGCCCTTTCGGATTTTCAATCCACCGGGAAACCCTTTTTTTCCCAAGTCGCCCTTTCGGGTTTTCAACTTGCCGGATGTACAGATTTTTTTTATTTTATCCCTAATTTTTGCCCGAACCTTTTTGGTTCGTCGGGATGCCCTTGTTTTTCCTAGGTGTGTCAACCTAGCGGGTCTTTTATGAGTAGTATCTTTTGACTATGTCTGCGTTCGCAGGGTGTGGCAGGTCGTCACCGTCCATGGTGGTTAAGATCATTGCCCCACCGGAGAAGATGTTCTTGATTACAAATGGTCCTTCATAGGTAGGAGTCCATTTGCCCCTGGGATTACTTTCTGGCAAGATGATGCGCTTGATCACTAGATCTTCAACTTGATATACTTGGCGTCTGACTTTCTTGTTGAAAGCCTTAATCATCAGTTTTTGATACATCTGACCATGGCAAACAGCAGTAAGTCTCTTTTCATCAATTAAGTTCAGTTGATCAAGTCGGGTCTGGATCCAATCGTCTTCACTCAAACCTGCATCTTTCATAATTCTCAAAGAGGGGATTTGAACCTCAATAGGCAAGACAGCCTCCATGCCATAAACTAAGGAATAGGGTGTTGTCCTTATAGGTGACTGTCATTTTCTGTATGATCTTTTTAATGTTTTTATTTGCAGCTTCGACTGCACCATTCATCTTTGGCCGATAGGGGGCTGAATTGTGATGTTGAATCTTGAACTGCTCGCACAAGGCAGTGATCATAGTATTGTTAAGGTTCGTACCATTATCAGTGATGATCCTTTCTGGGATACCGTACCGACAAATAAGATTCTGCTTGATGAAGCGGGCAACAACATTCTTAGTAACGGATGTGAAGGAAGATGCTTCGACCCACTTTGTGAAATAGTCAATGGCCACTAGAATGAAGCGGTGTCCATTGGAGGTTGTAGGCTTGATCTCCCCAATCATATCGATTCCCTACATAGCAAAGGGCCAAGGAGCTGTTAAGACATTTAGAGGAACCGGAGGCACGTGCACCTTGTCTGCATAGATTTGAGACTTATGACAGGTCCGGGAGTGTTGATAGCAGTTTGCTTCCATGGTAGACCAATAATAGCTTGCCCGTAGGATTTTCTTCGCCATCGTATGCCCACTAGAGTGAGTGCTAAAGGTGCCTTCATGTAATTCAGCCATGATCTCTTTAGCTTCAATCTTATCCACACAACGGAGCAGAATAGAATCATGAATACGTTTGTACAGGATGACATTGCTCAGGAAAAACTTAGCAGAGAATCTCCTTAAGAACTTTTTATCATTGATTAAAGCTCCTTCTGGATATTCTTGAGCCTCGATATACCTTTTGACTTCATGAAACCAAGGCTGGTCCACTACTTCTTCAGTATTAATCTCGTGACAGTGTACGGGTTCGTCCATTCGTTCAATGGTGATCTGGGGAGCCTCATTATCCCAACTAAGTTTAAACATAGATGACATTGTGGCTAGAGCATCTGCTAGCTGATTTTCTTCTCGCGGGAAATGCTCGAAGGTAGTCTGCTCGAAATGTGGTAACAATGTCAAAACATGTTCTTTGTAAGGGATAAGGTTTGGATGCTTAGTGTCTCATTCTCGTTTGATCTGACTGATGACCAAAGCTGAATCTCCAAACACATCTAAAGATTTGATTCCCAAGTCTATGGCAACCTTGAGACCAAAGATGCATGCTTCGTATTCCGCCATGTTGTTCGTACAATTGAAGCAAAGTCTGGCAGTAAAAGGAGTATGGAATCCTTCCGGAGATATGAGTACAGTGCCGATACCATTACCAAGTGCATTGGATGCCCCATTAAAGAACAGGGTCCATCAGGATCCTTGTTCAGGTCCGTCATATGGTCTGATTTCTTCACAATTGTCTAATGTCATGATGTCTTCGTCCGGGAATTCAAACTTCATGGACTGATAATCTTCTATAGCTTGACGAGCAAGACAATCAGCTAGCACGCTGCCCTTTATAGCTTTTTGGGTAGTGTACTGTATGTCATATTCTGTTAGGATCATCTGTCATCTAGCTATCCTCCCAGACAGAGCAGGCTTCTCAAAGATGTACTTTATTGGATCCATCTTAGATATCAGCAAAGTGGTATGGGTCAACATATATTGTCTTAGCCGGCGAGCAGCCCATACAAGAGTGCAACAAGTTTTCTCGAGCAGTGAATATCTGGTTTCACAGTCGGTAAACTTTTTGCTCAGGTAGTAAATATCGTGCTCTTTTCGGCCAGACTCGTCATGTTTCCCCAATACACACCCCATTGAGTTCTCTAAAACGGTCAGATACATGATTAGTGGTCTTCCCTCGACTGGTGGCATCAAGACAGGAGGCTCTTGTAAATACTCTTTGATTTTCTCAAAAGCAATCTGACATTCATCATTCCATCAGACTACCTGATCTTTCTTCAACAGTTTGAAGATTGGTTCACAAGTAGACGTTAGGTGAGAAATGAATCTGGAAATATAGTTCAGGCATCCCAAGAATCCTCTGACTTCCTTCTCAGTACGAGGAGCAGGCATTTCTTGTATTGCTTTAACCTTGGCAGGATCAACCTCGATGCCTTTGTTGTTGACAATGAACCCTAAGAGTTTACCGGACCAGACTCTGAATGTGCACTTGTTTGGATTCAACCTTAGTTTGTACTCCTTCAATCTCACAAACAGCTTTTGCAAGTGATCAAGGTGCTCATCTTCAGTTTGTGATCGGGCTATCATGTCATCTACGTAGACCTCTATCTCATGATGTATCATATCATGAAACAAATCTACCATGGCACGTTGATAGGTTGCCCCGACATTCTTCAGTCCGAATGGCATCACTTTGTAGCAGAACATCCCCCACTGTGTGACAAATGTAGTTTTCTCCATGTCCTCAGGTGCCATTTTGATTTGGTTATAGCCTAAGAATCCGTCCATGAAGGAAAACACTTTGTGTTGGGCTGTATTATCAACCAGGATGTCAATGTGGGGAAGTGGAAAATCATCTTTAGGGCTGGCCCTATTTAAATCTCTATAATCTACGCACATCCGTACTTTGTCGTCCTTCTTAGGCACGGGAACAATGTTGGCAACCCATGAGGATAGGAAGTAACAGCCAGAAATCCAGCATTGAACTGTTTCATAACTTCCTCTTTGATCTTCTCTGACATGTCAGGTCTCATGCGGCGGACTTTCTGTTTCACTGGTGGACAATCTTCTCTTGTGGGTAGACGATGTACCATGATGTCAGTATCGAGTCTCGACATGTCTTCGTATGACCAGGCAAAGATCTCAACATAATCATGAAATAGTTGAATTAAGCGCTCCTTGACACTCGGCTCTAAATTGGCACCCACTTTGATTTCCTTTTTATCTTCCTCGATACCCAAGTTGATCGTATCCAACAGCTCCTCATGAGGCTGAATACCTCTTTCCTCTTGTTGTAGTAGTCTGGACAATTCCCCTGGAACTTCACAATCTTCCTCACCTTCGTATTTGGCTTGGTAGATCAGATCTTCAGAGTCACTGAAGGCTATAGCAGTATCGTTACCCATGGGATCCGGAATGAAGGGGTACCTGCATTTGTGAGTATGGGTGTATGTAAGGGTATAGCCATCTTTAAATAATAAAAATGTAAAAGAAAGACAATGAGCACGAAAGATTTCTATGTGGAAAAGCGTTCATGATTCATTGAATGTCATATGAAGATGAAATAACAACCCTTACAAATGGACCACTGTGCCTCGGGTAAGACACAAGGTTTTTAAAGTGTGAATTGTTCGTGAATATTACAAGTCCGACAAAAATGTAAAAGATAAATTACTGAGAGATGAAAGTTATTGGGACAAAGTCTTTGGCTTCCCAGTTGCGAAGTCCTCCGTTGACAGTAGGAAATATCCAATCTTCCAATTTGCCATCCTCTTCATTGTCTTCTACTGCATTGACCCCTTGGTTGCTAATCTTCACAGGTGGCCCTCTAGCACGGGCGCGGCGTACAACCTTCTGAGTAGTTAAAGTAAACCCCAAGCCAAACTTGAATGATTTATACGGAATGTCTGGAAGCTGCCCCCAGATGGTGCATCCACCCTCTTCTATTACTGCCTTTGTGTCCTTTAGAGATGACATCCGAAGTGGAGGTCTTGTGATCTTGGGAATCGAGGATACTGCCTTGGTTACCGCCACTTCTTGAGAGACTTCTTCAAAATGTTGGAAAGGGGTTTCAATGAACTCGCCATCCAACTCCATATATCAGAACGAATTAAGATAACTAATCATGTACTCTTCCTCCACATGGACAGTTATAATCTTTCCTTGGACCGAGTATTTCAGCATCTGGTGCAATATGGAGGTGACAACACCGACATTGTGGATCCAAGGCCGTCCTAACAGACAAGAGTAAGAGGGAAAAATGTCCATCATATAGAAGGTTGAATTGAAAGTCTGAGTTCCCACCTTTATCGGGATGTCAACCTCACTGTGGACCATTGTGATACGGTGGGAAGAACTGACTGTTTTTTTGGAATGCTGGTTTGCGTTTGAGTTCGCAAAATGTCGCAGTAAGCAAGAGTTGCCACCGACTTTTATTTTATCCAAGGAAAGGAAAAAAGCACAGAAAAATTCCTTTTTCGAGATATTTCTCGGGTTCGGGGGGTAGATTATAGAAAGGGAAGGTGTTAGCACCCTTTCTATCTGTGGTTATCCACGGGCTCTTAGGTACTTGCTCAAATGTTTTCAAAAATTGATTTCTTTGTGCTTGTGGGTTTGAAAAAAGTTTTTGTTTTGAAAACTTCGATTTAACTCTTGCTTCTGTCCTTAAGAGTGTATGAAATGTTTTTTTTTTGAAAACTTTGTTCGAAAAGTGTAAGTGTGAAGAGTTTTTGTTTTTTGAAAGAGCAAGTACTTAAGAACCATCTACCTACTCGAAAAAAGAATCGTTCTATGCTAATTTCCTTTAGACAATGCTATCCCACTATTAATGAGTAGGTAGCATCGTTGTTGGAGTTTAAGGGTCAATTCGAATTAGGGACTTACGGTCACCAAAGCAATGTTAGGACGCCTTAGCGGTAACCCTAATATCTTAGATCATTTGTTTGAGGCAACAATATCCGAGGCAACCGTTTCTAGGCAACTATGATCTTTTAGACAAGAGGACGACCTCTAAAACAACCTATACTCAATGACCGTGTACGAAGGAAACCAAGTGGGGTGCACCCTAAGAGTGCGCATGTGCGAGTGTGTCATTTTCAGTTAATTTTATCTTTGTACATGTTAAGGGTGATCTAAGTTGATTTTAGGTTAAAACATTCAGTCTTGTCATGCATCCCTATTATCAAACATCTAACAATTATAATTTGCGGAAAATAAAAGTGCGGAAATTAAATTACAAGGCGTCGGGTATTTACATCGTCAAAGACAAACCCTTTAAAATAAATAAAGCGATAAAAAAATAGAAGTCCTATTAAGCTATTACAATCTGGGAGCAAGTACATAATTGGATAAAAGAAAATAAATCGCGGCGCAAAATTAAATCGAGCGCAAATTTAGGGTTTTGACCCTTTTTTGAAAGAACAATATCTTTTTTTGGTTTTTATTTTAAGAAAGAAGTTAACCTAAATTAATTACTAAATTAATGAATTAATTAATAAAAATAAATTATTTTGGGTTTTTGATATTTTAAGAAAGAAAAATAAAATTAATTGAATTAGTAAAAACCTAATTAAATCTAATTTAATTTTAATTATTTACAAAAATATGTTAAAGTTATTCTAATTAAAACCTAAGTTAATTTAATTAGTGTTTATTAATAAAATTAAAATTAAAATTTGATTTGATAAAGAAAATATTTTTGTGATTTTATTTTATAAAGAAAAGAATTTTTGATTGGTTAGTAAATAGTAAAAATAATTAAAACAAATTAAAAAAAATAAACAAAAGAATTATGAGAGAGGAGTATGGGCATATTTCCATGGTGTAGAAAGCAATTCTGAGGCCCATTAGAGTTGGCCTTGTTGAATTTTTGAGATCCAATAGGCGTGCATGGACTTTGCTTATGGTAGACCCTCACTCCTGGATCACCAGATCTGGCCTTTGGCCATCTGGCTACTGGATGTATGAAGGTGCACGGTGAGCTGCAGGCTTGAATACACACACAATCGCCTGAAAGGAAAAATCAAATAGAAATTGGGGGACCTGGGATTTGAACCCAGGTCCTGAAAGTGATTGACAATGCACGCTTGCCACTACACTGCTTTGTTTTGTTTGTTATTGATATACGAAGAAAATATAATATAATGAAAACCACACATATGCCAGCAAAGCAAAAACAGGCGCGCTTGGTTTGAATGGGGCAATGGGTGGATGCCACGTATTGTCTTCAACCTTCATCCGTGGCTAAAACCCTGTAAAACCTATAGCTACGGACACAGGCTGTCACTACAAGTCGTGCATATTCCAAAATCCGCTGTAGGCCATAAAAATGAATTCTAAGGGCATGGTTGTGCTCGTCTCATCATCCCGGTCATAACCATACCCTTCTTGATGGCCAATTATTCCTGAAACAAAAACACCCAAAAATATCCAAGAAACCCTAGCTATGGAATTTTGCAATACAGGTCATGTAAACGAAATTAAATAATGCCAAAAGCTTGGAAATGTTGTAAGGATTATAAATATGCCAATAATTTGTTCAAATGATGCAAGAATGAAGATTTACGATTTCATGAACAGAGCGGGTTATCGTGATACTTACAGCGCCTTAGGAAGCTGGAAAATGTGTGATTCTGATTGGTTTCGCTTGAGTGAATGTCCAAGAAGCGTTTGGGACAGGTCTCAGCCTTTGAAAATGCATCTAGATATGGTTTTGATCTCAAGCTTTTTGATGAAATTTCCAACTTTCGTTCTGCCTATGCCTGCACTTTTCAACCCTTGTTTCGATCTGTTTTGCTTGCTTATGTACTATGGAGTGTATTAGGGTAAGAATTATGGCTTGAATCTTCCCATATCAATGCCTTGGGATTTGATTTGATCTCCTCTTTACAATTTGCCAAATTTGCCCAAATCTCAATCTTTTTCACATGAATTGGTGAGATTTGAGTTTGATGATGATAATGATGAGAATCAAATCCTGAAATAGCAAAAAAAATCTCATGTTATCAAGGTTTTAGATTTTATATGATTTAATTTTGATTTAAAATGAATAAATTCAATAAAAATCAAATTAAATAATAAAAATAAAATATGGGCTCATGGCTGAAGCTAGGACACGTGGGAAACTATGCAAGCTCAAATCAAGTGGAAAAGAATGGGCCCATTTGACAAAATTTGAAGTTTTGGGGATAGTTGACTTTTGGCAATTTTGCAAAAATGTCCAACTTCAACAATTCATAACTTCTTCAATTTTGAACTTTTGGAAGTGTTCTTGGACTTTTTAGAAAGCTTAAGATGTCCTCTAACCAACACATTTGGTCTCATCTAATTTTTATATTCCATGCTCAGGTTATAAGCTTTGGAAAAAAGGTGTTTTTGTTGACTTTCAAAAATGACCTATAATGTCCAAATTTATAACTTATTGTGAATGCATTTCTTGATCTTGGGGTATGAAGATGGATTGTAGGAAATTGAATCCTATTCAAAATTATCTTTGGATGGGTCATTTCTCAAAAAGTATGAGAAAGTTATACTTGGTCAAACTTGAGTTGACTTTTCCTACAAAACCCTAATTTAGCAACTTTTGAGTCTTGATGAATTTTGAGCAATCCTTGATGAATCATGATCAACCCTTGATCAAATGATGAAATATCCTTTAAAATGATAATGTTGAAAAAAAACCTTGAAGTTTGACTATTTGTAGGTCACAGTTGACTTTTGCCCTAGCACAGTCGATTTTTGGACTCTTTGAGCAATTGATTGAGCAAACTTCCTCTGCAAGGCTTGAAATTTGGCATGGATGATCTTGGTAACATATTAGGACATTAGGGAGAACTTGAGGTCATTTGGATTCAAATATCTTGATGCAACACAAAACCCTAATTTGGGGTTGACTGCCTTAGGAGATGCCTTGTCTGACCCACTCTTGAGCAAACTTGAGCAAACTTGGAGATTTTCCTTGTAATGTCTTGAGAAATATGAGAGGGGAAATTTTGGGGTACAACAGCCATCCTCTTTGAGCCATCAAATGCTGTCACAATTATGTTACTGGGTTTCAATGTCATCCCTTCACAATCCAATCTGTCAAGAGCTTTCTTTGGTAAGACGTTCAAAGATGAACCAGTGTCTACCAAGACATGGGCTAGGGTTGTTCCTCTACACTCTACAGAGACATGTAATGCCTCGTTGTGTTTTCTCCCTTTGGGTGTCAAGTCAGCATCAGAGAAACCCAGGCCATTATCAGCTGTCAAACTGGCCACACAGTCTTGGAACTGGTCAACAGACGTCTCTTGTGGCACATGAGCTGTCTTTAGAAATTTTACCAGAGATTTCGCATGTGCCTCAGAGCACAACAACAATGCTAGCATAGAGATCTTGGAGGGGGTTTGCCCCCAACTGTTCAACCACATCGTAATCACTCTTCTTTATTATCCTCGGGATTTCTTCCATCTCCTTCTTGGATGTTTCAGGGACAGCTAGTGATTGAGCCTTCGTCTGGACATGCTCTTCTTGAATGCTTTTCCCTTTATTCTCAGCAGTAGAGGTACTGGTAGGGACATGAATTGTGTCATCTTTGTTGTTAGGTACGCTTGCAGGTATAATCATTGGTGCAGAGGTAATTTTCAGAACGGCCACGGGTCCAAAGACTGCCTTTGGAGGGGCAATCTCTGGAGAGAAGATTCTACCACTACATGTAATCTTGCTAGTTCCGGCAATATTGCTAATGTAGAAATTTTCCTCTTCGGAGCTCTCTTCTTCGGCAGTTAGTTCATCTTGTTTGATACCATGGTAGTAGATTTCTCCACCATAATTCCATGGTACTATTTTATCTGATTTGTACGGGACCGGCCCGGGAATCATGATCTTAAGTGGAGTAGTTTTTAGAGCATATGTAATCCTAACGGGTCTTTTGGGGGCCCTGGAAGGATTGGCGGAGATGGTTATGATCGAAATATCTTTAACAGGAACGGGTAAAACGGGAGCATTCTCAAACAGAATTTCCTGGTTATCAATCAGGCGTTGGATACCTGTCTTCAACAGAGGGCAATCAGTTGGTGAGGTCAAACACAGATGGCAGTCTTCTTTACATCCTGGGAATACACCAGCTTTTAACAAATTCATCTTAATGATCGGGAGCGGAGTCAAAAGTTCATCTACTGTAGCAATAAACAAATCTTCCTCAACAGCATTGGCATTGTGACCATGCCTAGGCATCGGAGAGGAAATGACATTCGGTTTCTCAGGCGCATCAAACTCAACTTCCTTTGCATCAAAAAGGTCCTGAATTTTGTTCTTCAGAGCCCAACAGTTGTTAGTGTCGTGCCCTGGACTTTCAGAATGGTATGCGCATCTGGAACTTGGGTGATAATGAGGGGACGCAGTATTGGGATTCTTTGGGCCCTCTTTTAAAGTTGCCAGATTCAATTTCAGAAGATGTGGTAGAACCTGGGCTAGAGTCATGTTAATCCTAGAAAATTGTCGGACTGGCCTTTCCACCCTTGGCTGGTTATTTCTTGGCTGGTCAGATGCGGGCTTTGGGATCATAACGGCCCACACCACTGGTCGGCGTTCAGTTCTTCCTAGATTTCTTTGTGAATAAATAGAAGATACTTCCTTCCTCCCAGTGAAGGGTTTTTTCACAGCTGTAGAGGCAGACGCGTCCTTCTGAATCTTCCCACTTCTTATACCAACTTCCACCCTCTCGCCGATTAATATCAATTCAGTAAACCCTGCAGAGGAACTCCCAATTAGATGATTGAAGAAAGGGCCTGATAGAGTTCCTAAGAACATGTCCACCAACTCCCTTTCAGACAGAGGGGGTTGCACTCTTCCGGCTAAATATCTCCACTTTTGTGCATAATCTTTGAAGCCTTCATTGGAAACCATAGCCATACTCTGAAGTTGAGTATGGGTAGGCGCCAAATCGGTGTTGTACTGGTATTGTTTATAGAAATTTGCGGCCAGGTCTTCCCAATTATGGATGTCGGCCCTTTCTAATTGGTAAAACCAATCAAGTTGCGTTCCTGATAAACTGTCTTGGAAAAAGTGGACCCACAAGTCTTTATCCGTAGAATATGGTTGAATCTTCCTGACATATGATCAGAGGTGCATCTTAGGACAAGACACCCAATCATACTTGGCAAATAATGGCACTTTAAACTTTGGCGGGATTACAATTCCTGACACCAGCCCCAATTCCTCAAAATCTAGCCCCGATACTCTTTGTATTTCCATAGCGGTTAAACGCTCTTCCAGGTGTCTGTACTTATCATCAGCCAGAGGGTATTGTTGTTCAGAGTAGTCCTCCTCTTCCTCCTCTTCTTCAGATTCTGATAGAACTACCGTTTCTTTTCCTTTTCTTTCCCCTTCATCAAATGTTGTTGGAAAATCTAAGGTCCTTCTAACTTGTCCCTGAAACCTTCTGCCCATGATTACCACACCAGTTGGTTTCTTCTCTTTCTTCTTTTTCTCTTTTGCTAGCAGAGTCTTCAATTCCTCTTGTCCTTTTGTCATAGCCATGAGCATTTATTGAAACTGAGCATTCTGCGCCTGAAGATCTTTCACAGTCTGTTCAACATCCATCTCACTGAAATAAACAGTAGAGGGATAAAGCGACCTGTTATGAGAAACCTGTATGATGTTATAATGAATGAAGATGCAATATGCAAATGATTCCAAGGAAATTTATAGATTTAAACTTTGTCCAAACCAAAAAAAGAACACACGTCATATTAAATAAAATCAAGTTTGAATACATCATGCCTCCTTGGGCTTACAAAGAAAGAAACAAGATACAGCAAAAACTCCTAAGACAAAAAGACCGAACGCATCCTCTTTGGAGCAATGTAGGTATTCAGATTTTTCTCTTCATGAAGCAGTTTGGTGAGCTCTAGAACCTTCTTTTCACTGGCGTAGTACTGGGTTTCAAAGGTGTCTCGTTCTTCCTTTAACTGAATCCAAGCTTTCTGCAGGTCTTCGAGAGAAGTATGCATGTCAGGATGAAGAACGGTGTATGGGACGTCTCCTTCAATAACGGGCTCAATGATGACAGGAAGGATGGAAGGGTAAGGCATCGAGAGACTCTGGGCACGAGCCCATACCCACTTAAGGTAAGGCTCGAGAGGGATAGAGTTTTTATGTCCCAAAGTCCTAATGTCTACCTTGTTCACCATTCCCCAAGCACATGTAAACCTCTGGCGATAACCTTGGTCTTCTTTGTCGTAGTCGAATACCAAACCCTGGATGAGCATCTCATGAGGGTTGTCTCTTCGGGCATACCCAAACTTCCGAAGAGCTAAGCACGGGTTGTAGGTAATACCTCCCCTAATACCTAGCAGAGGTACATTAGGGAACTCCCCACAGCGGTCAATGATAGGGATATCTTCCAAAAATCTTGAGCACCAACAGATATCAGAGTGAGTGATAGACATCATACTTTGAGACCAAATCAATCTTTGCTCGTTCTTCAATGTTGACTGAGGCAGGTGTGAAGTGAACCACTTAGAGAGTAGGGGTACACAACACAAAAGGGTACCTTTTTTCTTCATGGTACGGGTATGAAGGCAATGCAAGATGTCTCCTAGTAAGGTGGGTACAGGATTGCGAGAGAGAAAGACTTTGATGGCATTAACGTCTATGAATTGGTCTGAATTGGGAAACAGAACCAAACCATAAATGAGGAGAGTTAACACGTCTTCAAAAGCTTGGAAATCCATGTCATCCCAGAATGAACGAGCTTTTTCCAATAGAAGCTTAGCTAAAAAACCTTTAACCCCACTTCTCGTCTCCCAGTTGGCTATGACGTCGGCCCTCTTCACATGTAAAGCTTCGGCGATGACTTCAGGTGTTGGAATCCCTTCTATACCGGTGAACGGTATCTGATTAAGCATGGGCACCCCTAAGAGTAGAGAGAACTCTTCCAGTGTAGGTACCAACTGATAGTTCGGGAAAGTGAAACAATGGTGTACGGGATCGAAGAATTGGAATAGTACACACATCATCTCTTCTTGGAAGTTGGATGTAGCCAAACTGAGGAGTCGACCATACTTCTTGGTAAAAGGAGAATCCCCGGGCACTCTTGAGGCTAGCTCTTGAAGTTGAGGATGTGCTTTCACAAAGCTGATTCGGATGGTGTTTCTTCGGAGAGAACTCATATCCTACAAAACAAAAACAAAGATAAATTTCTAAATCCTTGAAATGGTTAGTGAGCATGCATATGATGTTGATGATGTTTATGATGTTTATGTACAAGCAAACATATACACACACAACAAACAGATCCCTATGTTTTAGGCTTGCATGAGTTTTGTAGGTGACTACCCTCTCGAGTCTAGTTGGCTCAACCTGTCCTAGAAATAATGATCAGATTCTAAAGGATCTCAATATCACCGACCTTTCTCTTAGGCATTGTCTCAGCACAACAATCTTTTCTTGTGGCCGAGATATCCCAAAAGTCCAGCCTCAATGAGTGTAGTATCGAGTATCAACCAATTTTCAGCTCTACACCGAAACCGGTTATCTCACTACGTCCTAATGGCCAAGTTTGTTCAATTAGGGTTCTAAAGTTAGTTAGTGCTTCATGACGCCACTCAGCATCCCCGTATTCTCCTCGATTCACCACGAGGGATACCGGTACCCACAAATGCGTCACACTAACATAGCCATTGTTTCAACCATATCGGTCTACGCCGTACAGTTTCCACAATCTATTGCTATTTACCTAAATAGGTGTCCCAGATCCGGGTGGAGGATCAAAGTAAGCCCAAACAGAGAACCATAATATAAAGCATACAAATCAAAATGTGATCTAACCCTAAGGTAACCCCACTTTAAGAAATCCCCAGCAGAGTCTCCAGTTCTGTGATACGGTGGGAGAACTGACTTGAGGTTTTGCGTTTGTGTTTGCAAATGTTGCAGTTTAGCAAGAGTCGCCACCGACTTTTATTTTATCTAAAAGGAAAGGTGAAAAAGCACAAGAAAGACCTTTGAGATGTTTTCTTGAGTTCGGGGGGTAGATTATGAAAAGGGAAGGTGCTAGCACCCTTTTCATCCATGGTTTTCCATGGGCTCTTAGTTACTTGCTTAAATCACTTGCTTTGGTTTGTTTGAAATGGTGCTTGATGTGGTTTTGAAAGTATTTTGTAAAAGAGGCCATTCGTTTAGGCAATCTTTGTAATGATTCTCGTTCGTAAGAATGTATATAAAGATGTTTGTCTTTTGAAAATATTTTTAATTGTTTGTAAGATGTTTTTTTAAATGTGTGTGTGTTTGTTTTGAAAATAGCAAGGATTGCTGTTTGAAATGGAGCAAGTAACTTAGAAGCTATCTACCTACTCAAATGTCTTTCTTATGCATTTTCTATTCCTTTGATATTGTTGACTTACCATTGATTTGGTAAGCAACCCTATCTTTGGATGTACATGGGACAGGCGTGGGTCATCGTATAGCCATGATAGCAATGTTATAAAGTATCTTAGCTTTTTTGAGGGACCAAGATCATTTTGTTTAGGCAACTTTTGAATAGCGTCATCGAGGGGACTATGATCTTATATTTGTTTGTTTTGCCAAGATACTTCGCATGCGTAACATGGCTATTTTTGTATAAGGAAACCAAGTGGAGAAACCCTAAG
The DNA here is from genome assembly GCA_948472305.1 of Vicia faba. Lineage (NCBI taxonomy): Eukaryota > Viridiplantae > Streptophyta > Magnoliopsida > Fabales > Fabaceae > Vicia > Vicia faba. The sequence continues at coordinate 1,530,821,348 of OX451739.1, forward strand.
GATGCTTGTGTGCAAGTGTGTTATTTGCATGCGTTTTGTCTTTGATTAGGATTGTCTATTTTGTTGTTTTTATCTTGCCATACACACTTATTTACTAGCAATATATGAGAAGCAAGTAAAAGGCGGAAAGTAAAATCTAAGCTATTACATCCCTTTAGGGGGGTGGGGGTACAATTTAGCAATGAGGGTGAAGTAGGAACTAAAATATTACAACCATATCGAATGATAATAAAAAGAATATGAAAACAGTGCAAAATAAAGGAAAAATGCACTTTTGAACTGCTATGTGTCGACCCATGCTGCTATGCATCGACACATAGCTTCTCATTGCCCCTGTAAAGTGAATTTTTTTCAGTATGAGTCGATACATAATGGGATGTATCGACTCATTGTTGGCTCCCAAATTCGACACTTACTATATTTGGTTTTTTAGACCAAAAAACTGGAATAAACCAAGACAAGAAGAATATTCGACATATGAAATAACTTAGGGAGAAAATCTAAGTTATTTTTTGAACGTTCGACCAGAACTTACCTTCAGGCCTGTTCGACTGAAGAGGACTTATGTCCTTCGACGGATAGGAAAATATCTTCGCTTTGACACATGATACGAGGGATATTTGAATTTTGAATTATTGGAGGGAAAGGCAGTTTCTCCAGCGGCTAAGAAAAAGCAACGTCGCTGAAAACCATAGGTCGAGGGACATGCAGAAGACACTTGTCTTTATCTTAGTGCAGAATGATCCCTCGACGGTTACTTGTCTTTAGTATAAATTAGGAAACTTGTGTAGTTTTTAGGTGTGTTCAACTATTTTGTACTAGTGACTCAAACATTATCCAAGTAATCGCTGCGTGAGAAAGGATAACACTGAGAAATGTACGTTGAAAACAACTCTTTTTATTAATGAAAGTCTTTTACATTACTTTAATATTATCTTGCAAAGTTATGTTTCTTACTTCTTTACCTGCATTTTCTATTTTCCTTTCCATTCTTCCAAAATCTCAAACATCTTTCTCTGGGTCGAACGTGCATTCTTCCTGCTTATCTGTCTTAAATAAAAATTAGCATATGTTCTGGGATTAATCTGATCGACCCCGTAAGTAAACCAAAAAGAACTTTCCTTTTTGGAGATCAGCGGTTGTTTATCAAAAACCACGGTAAACAAATTGGCACACCTGGTGGGACATTGCTAATTTTTATTAAAAAATCTTGTTTATGTTATTGTGTTTTCCTGTACAGTTATAACGTTGCATGTTATTGAGAAGTGGTAAAGTAACCAACAACCATACTGTTAGGAAGGATAATAGCGAGAGTTGTATGGCTAACGAGCCAAATCATGGAGAAATACCTCCACCAATTACTGGAACAGTGGTTAATACCGCTGACGAAGAGAATATCCCAACCTCCGTTGGATCAATACCAACGTTAACTACAAATCAAACTGGACCCTTACTTTCGTATGTAGGTCCAAGAGGTCCATTAGGAACACCTCCACCAAGGGTAAACCTAGGATCCCGATCATTTGTGCCCCCAGGATTTTCGACAACCTGGATGGGTCGAGAGCAACCATATGGCATGCCAACTACTGAAATGGCTAGCCTTATGAATGCTGCTTCCACTTTTTCAGAACCTTTGGTGAATACGACATCGCCATTACAGGGGTCTGGAGCTAGTCGAAACCAATTTTTGGGAGGGCCATCTCATGCAATACCAAGCCTCACGAATGTTTCGACAACAATTTTGAGGCAACAGATGGACGAAAGTAATCATGATATGGTACAAATGTTAGCATAAACTCTAAGTACAGTGCTAAATCCCCTCATCCAGACTGCTACGCAGTCGAATCAACAGATGACAGCGCAAATGACGCGCATGGATGAATTCTTTGGAGTACTCCAAGTTGTTCGACAACCCCAGAGAATGCCAGTAAGAGCAAATCAAGGGGTAATTATGGAAGAGGATTTGACCGTTAATCCAAACCCCCAGATTCCTAGAGTAGAAATAGAACAACCAAGGGGCGAAGTACCACGACACCCTAGAGAAATCGATCAAGGAGTTATTATGGCTAATAGAAACCAGAATGCTGACGAATTAATACAGCAAGTTCGATACCAAAACTATGGGACGAACAATAATCTAACTGCCATGATCGAAAGCATTATGATGCAAAATGGGATGAATGTTGGTTTTCACAGACTAAACTTTACATCCCCATTGTCAGAATATATTCTTCAAACAGACTTACCACCTAGGGGAAAGGTGCCAAAGTTTACTAAATTTTCAGGGGATACGACAGAGTCGACTGTCGAACATGTGGCTAGATATTTGATCGAGGCCGGAGAAATAGCAAACAACGAAAGTCTTAGAATTAAATATTTCCCAAGTTCCCTAACCAAGAATGCTTTCACTTGGTTCACAACTCTCCCAGCCAATTCGATCCACAACTGGAACCAATTGGAAAGATTGTTCCATGAACAATTCTACATGGGTCAAACCAAGATAAGTCTAAAAGAATTGGCTAGCGTAAAGAGGAGGTTTACAGAGCCAATTGATGAGTATTTAAATAGGTTTCGATTACTCAAATCCAGATGCGTTACCCAAGTGCCTGAGCATGAATTGGTCGAAATAGCAGCAGGGGGCCTGGACTATTCGATTAGGAAAAAGTTAGATACACAATACCTAAGAGATATGGCCCAACTGGCTGATAGAGTTCGACAAGTAGAACGCCTTAAAGTTGAGAAAGCTAAGGCTGCTAAAACTCATCGACGAGAGAGGGTAGCCTATGTCGAAATGGATAATAACGATCTAGAGACATTAAGTGATCCGATAGATGTCAAAGAAGGCGAAATAGACTTAGCAGGGTTAAAACAAGGACCACCATATTCTTGTAAATTGTTAGTGCCATCAAATGGGAAGAATCCCATAGAGCCTGAAAAAAAACAATGACAAATTTCCTAAGAAAACCTATAGTTTCGACATATCCAAATGTGACGAAATATTTGATCTATTAGTTAAAGATGGCCAGATGATAATTCCCCCAGGGGCAAAATTTCCTCCTTTAGAACATAGAAAGAAAAGAGGTTTTTGTAAATACCATAATTTTTGGGACATAAAACCTCATAATGTCTCCTTTTCAGGGATCTTGTCCAACAAGCGCTAAAGGAAGGAAGGCTGAAATTTGTTGATAAACCAGCAATGAAAATCGACACCAATCTACTGCAGATGGAGGCACATTATGTCGAACCAGTTGGCATTCACATGGTGGAAGTTTCTGAAGATTTCATCACAAAACCCATCTTTGAAAGTTTTACCGGGAACATCTCCAGAAAAACCATTGAAGGGGTGAGAAAGGCCACTGAAGGCCTAGATTTGAAGAAGGAAGTTGCCCAAGGGTCGAACAAGAAGGCTGCTGAAAGCCTGAAACTGATTAAACGAGTTACTGAGGACCCAAACAAAGGCAAAGGAGTTACTGAGAGTTCCAGCAAAAGAACCACCACAGGTTCTTATTTGGCTGCTGTAAAAAGTTTGACAGACAATCTAGAGGCCAAAATGCAGAAGATGAACCTTACTGCCAAAAGCAACATGCAGGTTAACATGGTTGAAATCTCTGGCGCCAAAGCCTCAGAGGAAGCCATTCGACAAGAATAAGTAAACAAAACTGCATTCCCAAAGGAGAATGAAGATCTGGAAGATTTTCTACATAGGTGCCAGAAGAAGAAATCGAAAGTTATGCTATGTCCTAGATGTAGCTCCATTTTCGACAAAAAAGCCGCTGAGCACATACAAGTTATGCGGATTGTGAAAGCAAAACAGGGCACCTATGCCCAACAAAAAATGGGTTCAGAAGTCAGATTTGACCCCAGAAGGGGGCGTCAACAAGGACCCATAAATCAGGAAAGGAGGCCATCAACTTTTAGGCCTCCATCTAATGTGCCTACAGATACTTGGCTAAACACCATGGGAAGAAAGAGGCCAAATGAAGAAAGATGGCAAGTGTTCGACGTGCCAAGAGGGTCTTCTTTAGATTACAGAAAGGAGTACCATGCTTCTGCATCGAATAAAATGACCCATGTGTCGAGCAATTATAAGGGAAAAAATCCTATGTCTCGCTCGCAGTGGAGAAGATTCCAAAGACGACGAAAGGCCGAAAAAGAGGCAGCTATACCTCATCCAGAGGTTAGGACTAATGTGCAGAGGAAACAAAGAAAGCCCCTAGAGAGAAATCCTATGCCTTGGGCAGAGGAATGTGGGTCGAATGATGAAGATGACTCTGATTCCGGTGACAGTTTAGACATCATGGTGAATATCATATCCGTGTTACCTAAAGAATACAACCGTGAGGTCGAAGTTGAAGAAACAGACCTAATGGTTGAACAAGAAATGGCTAGACACAAGCCAGTATGTTACTATATAATGAACAATGGCTACGTAGAAGAACATAACGCATTTTTTGAGCCACCAACGGAGGCTATGAAGAGCCATCTGAAACCCCTGTTCATTAGAGCAAAGATAGGGGAGATAACTATAAATAAAATTCTGGTTGATTGTGAGGCAACCATCAATATCATACCAAAATTCATGCTGGAAAAGTTAGGCAAGGGAGATGCCAACATAAAGCCGCATAACATGGTCTTGTCCAACTATGAAGAGGGCATTGGCACCACAATGGGTGTCATACAGCTGGACCTCAAAGCAGGATCAATCCTCCGACCCACCATGTTCATGGTGATTTCAGCAAAACCCAACTACAATCTACTCCTAGATCGAGAGTGGATACATGGCATTGGAGCAGTGCCATCTTAAATGCACCAAAGAGTCACAATATGGCGCCCCGGCGGCATTGTGGAAAACATCAAAGCAGATCAGAGTTATTACTTAGGTGAAATCAACAGTGTCAGAAAGAATAGTTTCGATAGAAATTTGGATCATATAGGGCCATGCAATCCACCTGAGTTTGATTTAACCCCAACTCCTAATGCCTTCTTCTCCCTATACCTCTACTCCGACCAAGGCTTTCAATGGGATAGAGAAGACTTATCCAACATCGACTTTGGAGGAGTTAATGATATATGGCCAACAGGCTGGGGAAGTGAGTTTGGTGATGATGACTGAGTCACAAACTCTGCAAAAAATTTCGGCATATGTAGCTGAAACTAGAATGATAGCGGCCTTGGAGGCTGAAGTTAAGTACATGGCTTTCGAAGCCAATGAACAAGTCCTTTCTAAGACATGTCCTGGAAAAGATTTTGACCCAGAACCTCCCGACTTAGGGACGAAAGACCTTCGAGATCAGAGGTTAGACGCCATCTATAACGATGAACCTCTAGGTTTCAAAAAGGACCCGTTGGCGAACAATGCCAGAATGTTGGACCAAGATCCTTTAGAAGAGGTAAATCTAGGCGAAGGTCCCATAAAAAAGCCAACGTACATAAGCACAAAATTGGATCCAGGACTCAGGATCAAAATGATCCAATTACTAAAATAGTTCAAGGATTGTTTTGTGTGGGAATATGACGAGATGCCTGGTCTCGACAGAAGTCTGGTAGAATTGCAGTTGCCAATAAAGCCTGGAAAGAAGCCCGTTAATCAAACTCCAAGAAGGTTTACGCCAGAGATTTTATCAAAAATCAAAACGGAAGTCGAAAGGCCGCTGAGATGCAAGTTCATACGAACGACCAGGTATGTCGAATGGATTGCAAATATTGTGCATGTTATAAAGAAAAATGGTACTTTAAGGGTGTGCATCGATTTCAGAGATCTGAATGCTGCAACACCCAAGGATGAATATCCAATGACAGTGGCGGAGATGCTAGTGGATTCTGCCGCTGGTTTCGAGTATATGAGTATGCTTGATGGCTACTCTGGATATAATCAAAACTTTCTTGTTGAGGAAGATGTGTCAAAAACGGCATTTCGTTGCCCTGGGGCCTTAGGCACTTATGAATGGGTAGTGATGCCCTTTGGCCTAAAGAATGCAGGGGCAACGTACCAGAGATCCATGAATTCGATCTTCCATGATTTTATTGACACTTTCATGCAGATTTATATTGATGATATTGTTGTAATATTTATTTCAGGGAAGACTCACATGGATCATCTTCGACAATCCTTTGAGAGGATGAGACGCTACGGCCTGAAGATGAATCCTTTAAAGTGTGATTTTGGTGTCAAAGCGGGAGATTTCTTGGGTTTTGTGGTCCATAAAAAGGGCATTGAGATAAACCAAAACAAGACCAATGCTATCTTTCAAGCCAAAGCACCAACTAACAAAAAGGAATTGCAATCCTTACTTGGGAAGATAAATTTCCTAAGGAGATTTATATCCAACCTCAGTGGGAAAACGCAAGCCTTTTCGCCACTACTTCGACTCAACAAAGAAGGATTTGAATGGAGGCAAGAGCATCAAGAAGCCTTCGACAAAATCAAGGAGTACCTCACCAAACCACCTATTTTGGTGCCTCCATGTCGAAGTAAAAATATGAGACTGTATATAGTTGCGTCTGATAAAACTTTAGGGAGCATGCTGGCTCAAGAGGATGAACATGGTGTCGAAAGGCCCATATACTAACTCAGTAGAGTTTTAAACGATGCAGAAACTAGATATAACGAGGTTGAAAAACTATGTTTGTGTCTGTATTTTTCATGTATAAAACTTAAGCAATATATAAAGCCAGTTAATGTTTATGTTTCGTCTCATTTTGATGTTTTCAAATATATGTTGTCGAAACCCATCTTGCACAGCAGAATTGGCAAATGGGCACTTGCATTAACTGAATACTCATTAACCTTTATGCCTCTCAAGGCTATGAAAGGTCAAGTGGTAGCAGACTTTATAGTCGACCATTCAATACAAGAAGGATCGCTGAATTATTTGGAGATCGAACCTTGGAAACTGTACCTTGATGGCTCTAGTTACAAAGATGGAGTTGGAGTCGGAGTCCTTATTATTTCTCCAAACAAAATTCCAACAACATTTAAGTATAAAATAGACGGGGATTTCTCCAATAATGAGGCTGAATACGAAGCATTAATCGTAGGCCTTGAAATCCTGTTGGAATTGGGGGCAACTCAGGTCGAAATAATGGGAGACTCGGAGTTAGTCCTAAAACAAATTACGAAAGAATACAAATGCATAAAAGAAAATCTTATCATGTATTTCGTAATATCCAGACGATTGTTGAAGAACTTCGAAGTAGTTAACATTCGACACATACCCAGATTGGAAAATCAAGTAGCTAACGACTTAGCACAGATTGCATCTGGGTATAAGGTGTTCAAAGATAGGCTACAACAAGAAATCGAAGTTAGAGGGAGAGTAACTTCCACTAAGTTATCTCCATTAGATTTAAGGACCACAACATTGGGATACACTGACCGTGAAAATTTTGAAATTTCGTTCATAGACAATCTGACAGAACAAGATTGGAGAAAGCCTGTAGTGGATTATTTACAAAATCCAACAGTTTCGACATAACGAAAGATAAAGTATAGAGCACTAAGTCATGTGTTAATGGGAAATGAGTTATTCAAGAAAACACCTAAAGGTGTGCTTCTGAAATTCCTAAGTGAAACAGAAGCATATATAGCTCTTTCCACTACCCACGCTGGGGCATGTGGAGCACACCAAGTAGGCCAAAAGATGAAATGGTTATTGTCTCGACAAGGATTATATTGACCCACTATGTTAAAGCATTGTATTGAGTTTGCAAAAGGATACCAATAATGTCAAAAACATACAGGTATTCAACATGTGCCAGCAAACGAACTTCACTCGATTGTGAAACCTTGGCCTTTTAGAGGATGGGCTTTGGATCTCATTGGAGAAATTCGACCAGCATCTTCTAAAGGTTAGAAGTATATATTGGTGGGCATTGATTATTTTACTAAGTGGATTGAAGCGATTCCTTTAGTCAATGTAGACCAGGAGAACGTCATTGAATTCATTCAAAAGTACATCATATATAGATTTGGAATTCCTGAAACAATTACTACAGACCAGGGATCAGTCTTTACTGGTCGAAAGATGCAAGACTTTGCTGCGGAAATGGGGTTTAAACTGTTAACGTCTACGCCTTATTATGCGTAAGCTAATGTCTAGGTCGAAGCAGCAAATAAAGTAGTGATCAGTTTAATAAAGAAACACGTGGGAAAGAAACCTAGAAACTGGCACAAGACGCTAGATCAAATTTTATGGGCATGTCGAACTTGTCCGAAGGAAGCCACAGGAACAACACCATTTCGCCTAACCTATGGTCAAGATGCAGTGTTACCAGTGGAAATCCACTTGCAGGCGACTAGGATTCAGATACATCATGAGATCCCTTCTGAAGTCTATTGGAGTATGATGTTGGACGAGCTAGTGGACCTAGACGAAGAAAGGTTGAAAGCTCTGGATCTTTTGAGACTGCAGAAGAAGCGACTTGAGAAATCCTATAATCACAGAGTGAAGTCTAAGACGTTTCAACCTGAAGATCTAGTTTGGAAAGTAATACTCCCAGTGGATCGAAGAGACAAAAATTTGGGAAAATGGTCCCCTAAGTGGGAAGGACCTTTTAGGATTGTCCAAGCATTCTCTGGTGGAGCCTATGAGATCGAAGAGTTAAGCGAAGATCAAAGACTTTTGAAGGTGAATGGTAAATACCTGAAAACGTATAGACCTATGCTTCAAGAGGTAAAAATAAATAATATATAGTCATTGTTTAATAGAGAATGCCAAAATGGAAACTTAAAAATTTCATTAAAAGTGCAAAAATGGCTCTGAAATCGTTACAAATAAGTGATTACATAAATGAGAGAAACATGATTCAAAAGGGAAGATTAGCTTTAATCTGAAGATACTTGATTCTTTGCAATTCTAGTTGTCGATCACATAGAGCTTTCGATTGGTGAAGGGTCTCGAGCTTGGCATCCAGAGATTAGGCTCGATCGGCATGTCTTAACCCTTCAGCCAATTCTTCTTGGCTTTCTGATTCAGTGTTCACAGTAAGAAGTTCCTCCTTCTTTTTGTCTTTGGCAGCAATTTTAGCTTCCAACTTTGCAATCTGCACCCTCAGTTGAGCATTGTCTCGATCTATCTCCTCGATCGCTTTTTGTCTAGCCTCCTGGGCCTTCGACAAATCCTTTACCCTAGAAGCTGATTCAGTAGCAGCATGCCAAGCAGCAGCCACTTAACCATTGGCTTCTTCAATCTCACGATTGAGAGTTCTTTGACGATTATAATCCGTTGATACCTGGTCAACAATGGAGAGTAAATCTAAGATTACACTGGCCACATCCGAAGGAGCAACAAGGAGATCGACAGCCCTCAGGATAGTCTTCAGAAAGGAAGGAGACGTTGGTTCCCCCTCTAAAGTTAACATCAAATCTCTTTTAAATATTTGTGCTTTAACTTTCTGAAGATCCTCGTCGAGAGGAGAAGTCGAAGTAGATCTTCCAGATGCAGTTGAGGCGCTATGATCAGAGGAACTTTCTCGACCTTCTAGAATTGCAGTCAGATAACCTAACGGATTTTACTGTTTCAGCAAGGCCAAATCCTCCTTGGTTTTGGATCCCATCGAAGGGACACCTTCGTTGGCAGTAACAACCACGTTGGCCACTTGCTCTGGAATCGTTTCAGTACCTGGAGGATCCTGGTTTCCTTCAGCAGAACCTTCCCCGCCGTCAGCTCATGGGATCCCTTCATCCTCTCTTGTTGTCACATTCTCAGCAACATGAATCCTTTCCTCTTCATTCTCTTGCACATAAACCAACGGAGTCCTAGGCTCTTTGTGACTCCCTACAACTTCTTCTTCTTCATTAACTTTTGCTATGGTTTTGTGTTGAGGTTCAGAAGCTTGATTCACTTTGTCAGCTGAGCTCATGAAAGAGCCTTTTGCTGAAGAAGGCCTATAAGTAGGATCTCCTTCACTATTCAATAAGGTAGCAGAGCCGTCGACGGGAGTAGGAACTCGATTGGAAGTGCCAGCAGTGTCCTAAAAAATGAATGAAGCTCGTTTATTTCAGAATCCTCGTAAAGAAAAAGGAGAAGTTAGGAAATGAATGATGGTCTATCGAAGCAAATACCTGGACCAAGATTTCAGCACTAGGACTGGAGTTATCACTCTCTCTAGGATTGTTCAGCCTAGCAGCCACTTCCTGTTCAGTAGGCTCTTGGATAATTACAGGAGGAGGCCTCGCAGCTGTAGTCTTAATCCTGATTTTGGGACGAGGTTCGATGGCAGGAACTGGTTTCTTCAATCTTCGTCTCTGCAAAATAACAGGAGGAGACTCTTCTTCTTCATCGCTAGAGATTTGGATCTCCTGAACCTTCCGTTTTTTGGGGGTAGGTTTCTGAGTACCCAGAAAACCAAGTCGAAGAGATCAGTTCCCATGTCAGAAAATCATAGAAAATAAGGGTATGAAAGAAAGTAAATACCTTGGGAGAGAGGTTGACAGTAGAATCTTCCCCTTTTGTACTCTCAGCAGTCTTCTTCGAGGTAGTTCTCTTGACAGCTAAACAGAAGACAAGAAAACTATAGTTAACCGAGTGTCGAAAGAAAAATCTGAGGCGAAGAGATAGAAAGAGTAATACCTTTCTTGACCCTGTCGAGAACCAGCTTAAACGCCTCACGTAGGTGGTGGGAGAAGTCATTCTCATCGAAGAACTCTTCGTTATAATATTGTTTCTACCACTCCTCAAAAGTAACGGAACTTAAAAAATTGAGGTTAAAGTCGAACAGGGTCAGTATAGTTTGACCGGAGTACCTACCAATATGCTTGGTAGCAGCATCTTCTGAGTAGTCTGCATTGTAAAAAAGTAGCAGCTTCTCTCAAGGATAAATGGGTGAGGGAAGTGACTGAGCAATACCAAATTATCGAGAGACAAGATTTGGTTGATAAGCGATCAAGCTCAATTGATTTTTTGAGCTCTTGAATATCAATGGCATGATCCTGGGGCGAAGAAACGACTCCCACATGATCACGAACTCATCAGTCACGTCTTCTTCCTCATTCGAAGGATATGGTCTGGTGAACCATTCTGGACCAACTTTTCGACTGGAAAAGGGAGCCATGGTTGAAACAAAGCGCTTTCACTCTGCAAACATCATTAGGAAACTTGTGAAAGCCTTCTGAAACTGTTAGCCTTCATCAGTAGGAGTTAGCAGTGCAAGCCTGGTGCCTTTGACCCTCCTGTTCAGGATTTCAGGAGCCTCTTCGTTAATCTTGTTCTTCTGAGGAAGGAAAGATTCAAAGGTGGCATTAAGCCAAAGTTGGAGAAGCCAAAAAGGACCACATAACAGCAGGCTCCCCCTGTCCCCTATAACCTTAAGTTGAGTCACACCATTGTTGATGGACTCATATAGGTTGGCCAAAATTAATTCAGCCAGGAAAAGGGGGTATTTATGGTGAAGCTGCGTCGCGAGCGTCAGCATCTTTTTTGTCACCTGAAGTGACTTGGTACAAAAAACAAAACGAGACAACCACATAGCCAAGATGGCTATATGCTCCACCTCTGACACAGTACTAGCAGTTTTGTCGTGGAAGTGGTTAATAAAGGTGGTGTAAGTGGGTTTTGTAGAAGCAAACCCAATAGCATCCTCAGACAAGTCTTCAGGGTAGAAATAGTCACCAGTCGGTCGAAGACCAGTGATTGTAGCTATGTCGAATAGAGTGGGGGTCATCATCCCACAAGGAAGATGAAAAGTGAAATGTGCGATATCCCAGAAATACAATGAAGATACCAGGATGAGGGGGCAGTAAGGTAATCCTGTCTTCGACAACATCACCAAGTCATAAATGCCCATCTCCTTCCAGATAGAAGCTTGGGCCTTCTCCATTTTATTCAACCAGTCTGAATACTCAGAGGAGAGGTTAGGGCTTGATCAAAATATTTGGTTCCCTTTGTTTATGAACTGGAGGTTGATATCCTCTGTAGTCTGAGGATGCTGCTGGTTAGCCAGAGTAGTGTCTTCAGGGTCATCCCTAGGCTTCTTCGTGCAACCTATAGGTCTAAGCCTTGGGTGAGTAGGGAAGAAGGCATGGTTCTTTAAGGGATTTTCAACGCATGAAGATAACAGACCAGACATAGCATACATGTTTCCACCGTATCTAATGGGAATGAGGAGCTGAGAATCATATTCTACTCGCCATTCCTTCGTCATGGGTTCAACAACATACCTATCAATCGAGGAAGAATGAGGGTTAGTGGAAAAGACCTCTGGTGGTTTCTGGACATCATCAGCATTTTTAGGTTGAGGATTGTTTGGCGCATTAGAGAGGAAAGCCATTGTTGAGGATTTGGGAGTAAACGAAGTTGAAAGTACAAAGTTGTTTGAAAACAAGAGATTTGGAAATGCTGGAAATGGTAAAAGTTCCAAATAGCAAGGCTCAGAAGTATTTATAGCCTTCAGAGAGGGATATGTCTCGTCAAGGCCATTTAATGTTCTGTATATAGTGGGGCACATGGCGAAGGGTGAAGCGGTTACCATGAAGATGTTGGGAAATGTTTTGATATGCCTGCCTAGGTTATAGGAATATGGTCATCATGGAGAGCGTGGTAACGGCAGTTAGAAAAGACATCTTGGAAAAAGTGTAAAGATGGTTTTTCAAGAGCATTTAGTTGTTAGAAGACGAAAAGCACACGTCAAAACCTTGTGAACAACTAGAAAGACAGGTGTCGAATGGAAAGATCAAAGAATGTCTATTTCTTTAAGTGTCGAAACAAACATTCTTGGGGGGCAATTTGTTGGCTCCCAAATTCGAAACTTACTATATTTGGTCTTTTAGATCAAAAAACTGGAATAAACCAAGACAAGAAGAATATTCGACATATGAAATAACTTAGGAAGAAAATCTAAGTTATTTTTTGAACGTTCGACCAGAACTCACCTTCAGGCCTGTTCGACTGAAGAGCACTTATGTCCTTCGAAGGATAGGAAAATATCTTCTCTTTGACACATGATACGAGGGATATTTGAATTTTGAATTATTGGAGGGAAAGGCAGTTTCGCCAGCGGCTAAGAAGAAGCAACGTGGTTGAAAGCCATAGGTCGAGGGACATGCAGAAGACACTTGTCTTCATCTTAGCGCAGAATGATCCCTCAATGGTTACTTGTCTTTAGTATAAATTAGGAAACTTGTGTAGTTTTTAGGTGTGTTCAACTATTTTGTACTAGTGACTCAAACATTATCCAAGTAACCGTTGCGTGAGAAAGGATAACACTGAGAAATGTACGTTGAAAACACCTATTTTTATTAATGAAAGTCTTTTACATTACTTTAATATTATCTTGCAAAGTTATCTTTCTTACTTCTTTACCTGCATTTTCTATTTTCCTGTCCATTCTTCCAAAATCTCAAACATCTTTCTCTGGGTCGAACGTGTGTTCTTCCTGCTTATCCGTCTTAAATAAAAATTAGCATATGTTCTGGGATTAATCTGATCGATCCCGTAAGTAAACCAAAAAGCACTTTCCTTTTTGGAGATCAGCGGTTGTTTACCAAAAACCACGGTAAACACTCATACAACTTTTTGCATCGACGCGAAATGCGTATGTGTCGACTCATAGTCCTTTCCAGTTTCTATTTTGTGACCTGAACTTAGTATGGGTCGATGCTTGAGGGTCATGTGTCGACTCATACCCTGTATTTTCACTAAGATGGGTCGACACATATGGATATGTGTCGATACATACTGCATTTTTCTGCCTTAAACACCATTCTTTGCATACATCAGTCAATTTTTAACATATGAATGAATAACAGGAACAACCAATAAATGATTAACTTCAAGAATAATGATTGCTACATCCTATAAACAGAAAAGTTGATGTATGGAAAAGGCAAGGTAAAGATGACTTACCTTGAAACTGCACTTTAAGTTTTGAGTCCAAATGCCCTTCAAGATGTTGTATGAACCTTAAGGAAGTTCCAACAGACTGCTAGACTTTCCTTTTTGTTGAAGGTTATTAAACAACCTCTGTGTGGTATGAAATGTTTGGATGGTTTTTAGGTGGAATATGCAAAGTGTGAGAGGTTTTAAGGTTTAGACTTCAAAACTCAAGAGTTGAAGTCTTAGGGACTGTTATGGCTTTTTTTGAAGGTTTATCAATAAAACTACTGGCTGTTCACTCTATTTTTCTAACTCTTTTCCAAACTGTTTTTCCAACCCCTTTCTCTTGCAACTGGCCTCTCTATTTATAGAGAAGGTTTGAGATTTGAAAACTCAGATTTTTAATCACATGTTATGGCTAAGTTAGATTGTACATGAAGCAAGCTTGAAGATTGTAGTTCCAATGTTTTGTACTTTGTTGCATAGAGATGTTGGACACTTTAAGCATGCCCTTCTGATTTGTGTGTGATTAGAACAACAAGTTAGAGGCTCAAGAAATTGACTTTATGATTAAAGTGAACTTTGCAAGAATGGAAATGGTGCCTTTGTGCCAAAAATAAAAAGATCATTTGAATAATGCTTAAACCCAATGGACCATAGCTCAAAAGTTTGTGTAAGAATTAGATTATGGTAAGAGTTGCAAGTCACAAGGCCTGCAAATTGGAGATTATGCAGCATGGATTAAGATTCTTGTTCCTTGTTCATCACAAATCTGCCTTGTAAATCAAGAATGAATGTCCAACTTCAGATCCTTGTATCTCCTAACTCAAATAAGATAGATTCATGCTCTTGGATGTTTTGGAAAGCTTGAAACACCCTCTATAACTTTCATGTTGGCCACTTTTGTTAAATCAAAATGGAACTTGATGAAAAATGGGCAAGAAGTTGGGTCCAAAACCTGCCTAAATTAGGGCAAAATTTCACTAAGTTAAGAAGTTCATGGCCATGTATTCACAAATTTATAACTTGAGATCCAAGCATCTTTAGGGTAAATTTTGTGAAGCAAAGTTGTATATTTCATGTAGTACTACAACTTTCATGTTGGGCACTTTCCTTGAATCATTAGGCATCATGGTGAAAAAGTGGTGAAAAGTTGAGAAAAAATGAGAAATTTTTTATACTTAGAAAAATTCTAAGTTATGAAAATTTTCAAATTCAAACCCTAATTTTCAAATTTGGTTTTCTTGTTGAACAAGTTTCACATTTTGACATATCTTGATGAATTATGATCCTTGGCACTTGATTTTTACCAAAAAGTCAAAGTTTGACTTTTCAATTATAGTTGACTTTTGATCAGTTGACTGCAAATTTCATTTGTCAATCCAATGAACTTGAGATGTTTTGAACCATGTAATTAAGTCAAGATGATGCCATTGAATCCTTGAAATCATGCTTTAACTCAATTGGTCATTGGCTAAGTAAAAAAAAACAGAAGTTGCCCTTTCTCAGTAAAAACCCTAATTTTGACCATTTTTCCCTTTTGATGATTTGATCAAATTTCTTGAGGAGTTGTAATCCAAACTTGATAAAATGGTACATATGAGTCTAAAATGTTGATGTGGATAAAAAATTATGAAGTTTGACTGTAAATTGGCCATGGTTGACTTTTTCACCAATATAGCTGATTTTTAGGTCAATTGTCCAATTGACTGAGCAAAATTGTAATCCAAGGCTTGAAACTTATCATGAGCAATGTTAGGGGTCCAAAATGATGTATGAAAATCACATGAAGCATTGGTGGTCCAAAATTACTTGTGCAAACTCAAACCCTAATTATGGGTTATCAGTGCAAGATGAGATGTCTTGAGCTGACCAAACCCTAATCTTGTCTTGAGTCAAAGAAGTCTTGTGAGAAAAGTCTTGATAAATGAGAGGGCAAATTTTGGGGTACAACCTCATCCAATAAAGGAGGAGTGGTCTTCACAAACAGATCAGGCATGGGTGTCTCCCGAGTATACGGCATCTTCAACTGAATAGCTCTCGATTGGACCGACTGAAGATATGGCTCCAAAGAAACAGCACCCCTAGGTCCCAAATCTTTCCTACCTTTCTTATGAATGTGACGCCAAGATTTCGCAATCTGCTCCCTAGCTTCCCTGTGGTCTTCTCCTTCCTTCAAAAATAAACTACTCAAATGAATATTGTTTGGTTTATCCCTCATCGGATATCCAAGTTGTCGCCGTGCAAGAACAGGGTTATAGTTAATTCCTCCCTTTGTACCAAGAAGAGGTACATTGGGGAAACTACCACAACTGTCAATAATCTCTATATCCTGATAAGCTCGATGATACCAATCAATATCCGAGTGAGTAAGTGCCATGATCTTAGGAGCCCAATGAGGTTCCTTCTTGACATCCCAAAAAGCATCAGATTGAGGCATATGAGAGATGAACCACCGATACAACAAAGGCGTGCAACAAATAATCATTCCCCCATGATAAGAACTTTGAAGATGAGCAGAGTAATAAGCATCACCCAACAGTGTAGGAACTGGGTTTCCAATCATGAAAATCCTGATAGCGTTAATGTCGAAAAACTTGTCCACATTAGGAAATAAGAATAATCCATAAGCAAGTAAAGCAAAGATGGCCTCAAAAGCAACCGCACTCTTCATTCTGGCAAAGTAACGAGCTTTCTCCAATAAGAACTGAGCTGATAATCCTCTAATCCCTCCTTTAGTAGTCATATGGGCTTCCACCTCAGACTTCCCCAGATGAATCAAAGCAGCAATCTCATGTGGTTTTGGCTCACCCTCTAAACCAGTAAAAGGAACATGATCGGTAACAGGTAAATCCAATAGATAGGAATACTCCTCCAGTGTAGGCATCAGCTGATAATCGGGAAAAGTAAAGCAGTGATACACTGGATCATAAAACTGGACCAAGGTCGAGAGAAAACCCTCATTCATCTTCAGCTTCATGAGAGGAATAATGGATCCATACTTCTTCTAAAAGTCTGCAGGAAACTCAATCTCTGGAATTAGACTGATTAACTCATCTATCTTGGGATCCTTGAAACTGTATTTCCCGGTCTTTCTCTTCCCAGAATCCATGGTCAAAAGTACCTGAGATATTTACAAATAGCCAACCTTTAAATCCCTTGAAATATTGTTTTCTTTCAAAAGATGCTTATGAGTGCATGGATGCATGAAGCAACAATCACACACAAGATCACACATATAGGATTCATAGGTTCAATGTCACAAGCATGAGGTCGAAGGTACTACCCATAAGGTGTTGGTCTAAAAAGTTATCACCTGCCGAGCAAGGTTCTAGAGGTTCCCAGAGTCTACATCCTTCCTTCGGATATTACCAACTTCCTGATTAACTCGATAATTAGTAATATTCTCAAGAAAGACTCATTCGGGCGTAGTATCGTGTGACAACTATTTCCGGATTACTCCGTCATAGCTTCCGCACTACACCTAAAAGGCCAAGATGGGTTTGGTATTCTACGGTCCTCAGTTTCAGCAGGCTCCCAGGTCGAAAGCAGTACGTCTTCCCGATTACTCGGTAAACGACACTACAGTCAAAGGGGCCTCCACTGAGTGGGGGATCTCATGCCTCCTTTTTTGGGATTACTCCCTCAAAGTTAACATGACTATACCACCTGTCCTATCTTAAAGTTTGCCCAAGTCCGGGTATAGGACTTATGAGTAATCACCAAGCACCCTGAAAACCAGGAAAGTCCAAACAAACATATATACAACATATAACACATAAACAACAATAGCACATATACATATATAAACAAAGATATGCTTAACCCACTTAGGGATGGACCAACAAGAGGTCAATCTTTCCCAAGTGAAGTCGCCATTTTTCTGTAGCGATAGAAATGTTCAAGACTAAGCCATTGAATTGACTAGACTTTATACAAATCAAAATAAAAATTGCCACCGCGCTTTATTGTTTCCAAAGGAATGGGAAAAGAGCGAATAACCCAAAAAAGGGGGAAAGATTCAAGGTAAGGGGGTTGGTTATGCAAAGGGAAGGTATTAGCACCCTAAACATCTACGGTACTCCGTAGGAGCCTCTTTGTAAAATCTGTATATTTTGGCTATATAAAAAATGTGTTATATATAAAATGGACGCTGGAGGTGAGAAAAGATATATATTATTTTATGTTTTTTTGCACCCGCCGCGGTTGTGAACCTTTAGTGCCTACGTACCACCTTTCATGCAATAGGGGATCAGGGTACACGTAGTTCCTCTTTTAAAAGTTTGAAACACAAGTGTGTTGGTTAATTTTAAGAGATAAGACATCATCGTCATTGTCCGTGTGGAAAACATACTTACTACCCACAATCATGAGAAAGGAGAATTTGCATCATCTCAAAGTGGAGGATATGGCTTGGATTTTAAAATCAACAATGCCTCACTCAACACCCAAGTGGAAAATATCTCACTTCACTATATAATGTAGAAGTATAGTTGTTTGCATCACTACAAGGATTGACAAGAGTCTAACCTTTTTTTTGAGAAAAAGGTTTAAAGATAAAAGCCAAAGTGGCAAAATGGTTTGAAATGAGATTAATTGACTTTTAGTCTTCTCACAAAAATGTCAAGGTATTATTAAATTGATTGAAGTTTATTGATGAAAGTGTTTTGAAAATGCATGGACCTAGGTCCAAGTTTATTATGAAAGTGGTTCAAGTTTAGAAATAAGAAGGGTTTTCAAAAGGAGGGAGACGATTTTTGAAATTAAAGAAAATGGGAGGAGAAGAAGAGGCTATCCTAAAGCATAAAGTAAAAGCTAAGGATAAGGACCATATAACCAACAAGAAGCCAAAACTTGACATTATGAGCAAATATAGAATTCCCATTCTTTGGATTGAAACCAAGCAAGCAAAGATACTAGACCTCTTCAAGTGTATTAAGTCTTCTCAAAAATTGGGCAGAGTAACGGCTGTATACGGGCGAATTCCAGATTACAAAACCAAAAGTGTAATTGTTGTACCCCAAAATTTTCCCTCCCATATTTCTCAAGACATTACAAGAAGAGTCTCCAAATGGTTCAAAATTGCTCAAGAGTTGGACAGTCAAATCATCTCCTAAGGGAGTCAACCTCAAATTAGGGTTTTGTGTTGCATCATGGTCCTTACATCCAAATGGCCTCAAGTGCTTCCCAATGTCCTAATATTTTCTTAAGTTCATCCATGTCAAATTTCAAGCCTTGCAGAGGGAGTTTGGTCAGTCAATTGCTCAAGAGGCCCAAAAATCGACTGTGTTAGGGCAAAAGTCAAATGTGACCTACAAACAGTCAAACCTCAAGATTTTTTGTCAACATTCTCATTTTGAAGGATAATTCAACATTTGATAAAGGTTTGATCAAGGTTCATCAAGGATTGCTCAAAATTCATCAAGATTCAAAAGTTGCTAAATTAGGGTTTTGCAAAAAAAGACAACTCAACTTTGACCAAGCATAACTTTCTAATACTTTATGAGAAATGACCCACCCAAATCTCATTTTGAAGAGGATGCAATTACCTATAATCCATATTCACACCCCAAGATCAAGAAATACTCTCACAAAAAGTTACAAATTTGGACATTATAGGTCATTTTTGAAAGACAACAAAAACACCTTTTTTGCCAAAGCTTATAACTTGAGCATGGAACATCAAAATGCGATGAGACCAAAAGGGTTGGTTAGAGTACATCTCAAGGTTTCTAAAAAGTCCAAGAACACTTCCAAAAGTTCAAAATTGAAGAAGTTATGGATTGTTGAAGTTGGGTATTTTTCCAAAACTGCCAAAAGTCAACTATCCCCAAAACTTCAAATTTTGTCAAAAAGGGCCCACTTTTTTCCACTTGATTTGATCTTGTCACACTACACACGTGTCCTATCTTCAGTTTTATGGCCAATTATTAATTTTTCTATTTTATTTTATTTTTATTGATTTAATTCATTTTAAATCAATTTAAATCCAAATAAAATCCAAAATTTAAACAATTGATATCTTTTTGATCATTACAGGTCTTTAATATCATTATGGACATGACCAAATTCGAATCAAGGCATATCATGAACAAATATTGGATTTTTTGACAAATATGGAAGCTTGTTCATGGAAGATCAAATCATATCTTAATTCATCAATTCACATGGATTCAAGGCCCAACTTTTAACCTAATTCATTCCTTATTACTCATACAAGGCAAAGACATCAAACACACGACCTAGAGGCTGCCAAATTCACAAAACCAAACTTGGAAAAAAGCTTGAAAAGCTTGAATCTGAAATCGATCCTTTTGCCCAGACATTAACATATTCATAATCCTTGAATGATTTCCAAGCTATCTGCAATATTTGATTTTGTTTTGGTAGCCTATAAAGCCCTACCCGAAACTAGGGTTTGGGTTTCTTGTTTTTAGGCGTTTTAATTTCAGGAAGAATTGGAACAAACCATGGACATGGACGAACTCAGGAGGACGAGACGAGCATGGTGATGGTCTCAGAATTCGTTTCCATGGCCTAGAGACGATTTTGGGATCGAGCCATGGATTTTGTTGCGGACTCAAATCCACAGGAAAAATAAACCAGAGATGTGTGGGGAAGACGACTACGTGCTCTCTTCCCATTGGCTTGTTTCAAATTTCGCGCTTTTTATTTTTTTAATTCAGGCATATGACTTGTTTCCAATATATTGATCATTGTGTGTTCCACTAACAATAAAATGCAGTGGTTGAGATGGTAAGCGCGCTTGTACAAAATCCATTGGGACCTGGGTTCGAATTCCAGGTCCCCCAAAAAACTTTGTGTCATTTTGATTCAGGTATTCCAGTATGCATTCAAGCGCGTAGGCCCATCATGCTCCCTCAGATCCCAAGCGCCAGATGGCCTTCAGGCCAAATCTGATGGTCACAAGATGATGTCCACCATACACACCAGTCAATGTGCCACATGGAAGTAGAAAAAGTCATACAGGCTTGACGTAAATGGGCCTTGAACATGTTATTCTTACCTCCTCTTGGGCCCAACACTCCCTGGGTTTATTTCTTTTCTCTTTTATATTTATTTTTATTTAATTGTTTTTATTAATTATTTTTATTGCCATTAACCAAATAATTTATTTTCCTTATAAAAATCAAAATCAAAAAAATGTGTTTTATTTTATTAAATTAATTCATCACTTTTATTTTTGTAAATAAATTAAATTAATTAATTTAGTGTTAATTAGGTTAACTTTTAACATTTTTTGCAATATTTAAAATCAATTTAGAATCTTAGGTTTTATTAACATTAATCCAATTTATTTTATTTCCTTAAATATAAAAGAATCCAAAAAATATTTTTTTATTAATTAACTAATAATTAGCTTAGGTTTAATTTCTTTTAATTAAAAAAAAATAACAAAAACATGCTTTCCTTCAAAAAAGGGTCAAAACCCTAAAAAATGTGCCGTTTTAATTTCTCACACGCGTATCATTTTATCCAATATTGTAATTGCTTCTGGAATGTAATAGCATTTAATTAGGACTTTATTTTATCGCTTTATTTTATTTTCCGCATTTTAAATTAAAGAGTTGTTTTTGGCGATGTAAATACCCGACGCCTTGTAATAGTTTAGATTTAATTTCCGCAATTTAAATTCCACAACTATTAACTGTTAGATGTTTGATAAATAGGGAATGCATGACAAGATCCAATGTATGAACTTAAAATCAACATAGCTCACCCATGATATGTACAAAGATAAATTAACCGAAATAACACACTTGCACATGCCACTCTTAGGGTACACCTCACTTGGTTGCCTTCGAACGTGGTCATTAAGTATAGGAAGTTTTAGAGGTCGCCCTCTTGTCCAAAGATCATAAGTTGCCTCGAAACGGTTGCCTCAAATAAAATGATCTAAGACATTAGGGTTACCGATAAGGCATCCTAACATTGCTTTAGTGACCACACATCCCTTAATCGAATTGACCCTTAAAACTCCGACGACGATGTTACCTACTCATTTATAGTGGGATAGCATTGTCTTAAGGACATTTGTATAGATTAATTCCTTTTTCGAGTAGGTAGATGGTTCTTAAGTACTTGCTCATTCTAAAACAAAACAAAACTTTTCGCACTTACACTCTTTTCAAACAAAAACTCTTTTCAAACCCACAAACACAAAGAAAAGCAAATTTTTGAAAACACGATGAACAAGTACCTAAGAGCCCGTGGATAACCACGGATAGAAAGAGTGCTAACACCTTCCCTTTCTATAATCTACCTCCCGAACCCGAGAAACATCTCGAAAAAGGAATTTTTCTGTGCTTTTTTCCTTTCATTGTTGGACAAAATAAAAGTCGGTGGCGACTCTTGCTCACCGCGACATTTTGCGAAAACAAACGTAAAACGCGAACCGGCATTCCAAAAACAGTCAGTTCTCTTCTCACTGTATCACAGAACTGGAGACTCTGCTGGGGATATATAAGTGAGGTGTACCTTAGGATTAGATCATTGTGTTTTCAATTGTATGCTTTGTATGATTTATATTTGTGGGCTTGTATCGGAGTTCTATAGATCCTAACCCGGATCTGGGGGTACCCTTTAGGTAAGTAGCAATAAACTGTGAGGAAACTGTGATACGGTGGGAGAACTGACTTGAGGTTTTGCGTTTGTTTTCGCAAATGTTTCAGTTGAGCAAGAGTCGCCACCGACTTTTTATTTTATCCTAAAGAAAGGTTTAAAAAGCACAGCAAAAAACCTTTTGAGATGTTTTCTTGGGTTCGGGGAGTAGATTATAGAAAGGGAAGGTATTAGCATCCTTTCTATCCATGGTTATCCATGGGCTCTTAGTTACTTGCTTAGATCACTTGCCTTTTATTTTCAATTGTTTGAAATGGTGCTTGTGTGTGTGGGTTTGAAAATGTTTTGAAAAGAAGCCATTGTGGTGGCAACCTTTGTAATGATCCATGTGGGGATGTATACAAAGATGTATGTCTTTTGAAAAGGTTTTCATTTTGTTTTTGAAAATTTGTTTTGAAAGTGTTGTGAGGTGTGTTTTAGAAAATAGGCAAGTGTTTTGTTTTTGCAAGTTTGATTCAAGTAACTAAGAGGTTATCTACTCCTAAATTTCTCAAAGTTTATTGCTATGTTTTAACCCTTTTAACAAGTTTGTTCCACCATTGTATTTGGTGGACAATCTCATGTTAGGATGTGAAAGGGACTGGCGCGGGTCATCGTTTAGACCATAATTGCAATAGTTCCAAGTATCTTTGGGCATTTTCTTTAAGGGATTTGATCATTTGTGTAGGCAACATTTTGAAAGCGTCATCGAGGGACCATGATCATTTGATTTGTGTTTGTTTTGCCCAAAGAGACCTAACATGCAATATGGCCCAATTTTGAAAGGCAACAAGTGGAATACCCTAGGGGGTGCAAGTGTGATTTGTGTGTCCATTTTCATGCTTATTTATCTTGAAATTAGGCCAAAACTATTTTTCGTTATTTTTCGCATACAAACCCTAATTCTAACATGGTATAATTAGAAAGCAATAAAGTGCGAAAATAAATTTACTAAGCTATTACAAAACCATATATGGGAAGGGGGGTACAAATGTTCGAATGGGGATTTTGACAAGGAATTTAAACCTAAAACTATTACATCAATATTGAATTATTTACAAGGTGGTTAATTTGCATAAATTAAATAAAATAGAACAAATGTGCAAGATGCCAAAAAATGGTTTTTGTATGTATGGAAAAAGGTATTTTTACATGTCAAAATAAAGAAAAGGAAAGTATTATTTTTTTTGGAGTTTTTCATATTTAGGGCAAAACCCTAATTCTATTAAATAAAATGTATTATTTATTCAATATATACAATATTTATTATTTATATACAAAAATAAAAATAAAAATGAAGTATATTTGTAAAAAATGTATTTTAGTATTAAATATTAATAAAATAAAAATATGTATATTTTTGGTATTTCATTCTAAGTATACTAGTATATATGTATTTATTTATATTATTTACAAAATATGTATTATATATATTAATTAATAATATTTAATTTTTGTAAAAAAAGTATATTTCACATAAAATATTTTCAGAATATAAAATGAAATAAAATAAAAATAAAAATGTATTTACACCATTTTAACATTTTTTAAATAAAAGTATATTTATTTACTTATTTATGTTCAAATAACTAGTCTAACCAAATAAATATCCAATAAATAGGAAAATGGTACAAAAAAATATTTTTATGTTTTTTATATGATTAGAACAAATAAATAAATCAAGCCAAAAAAAGAAAAGTCAAAAAACCATTAAAATGAAGAAAATGGGCTTAGGGGGTTCAGAAGTAAAAAGAGTGTGTGAAAAGGAAATGCAAAAACAGGCCCAGCCCAAATAACCTTTCTTCAGCCTCTGGCCAAACAATGTCAAAAAACGCGCGCCTGGTTCCCTGATTCAAACATCTTGATTCCTGGCTTTTTAATGAAAACTCATAACATCAAAAATGTTCAGCATTAAGAGACGAATCCAACCATATGCAGAACTTGTCTTAACTCTCTAAGATGAGGGATAATTTCTTCTCCCCCAAATCCTGACCTAGATTTTCCTCCATGTTCAGACTCAAAATTCTTGCAACACACATAATATAAATAAAATCTAATTATATGGGCATGTTCAGGGCAATGATTGTGACATATTCTCTTCACAAACCTAAAGCTAACAATGCCTAATAAGAGAGATACGAATTCAAAAACTTACCTGTTCAGTTGAAGTTCTATCTGGCAATGGAGAAGCTTTCGGTGCAAGGTGATGATTGGGATAGTTTCCTTGAGGTCCAGGGATGCTATTCCAAGCTTTACTTTGTCTTGAAAGCTTTTGAATCGAGCTAGAGCACTTCACCTGCAAATCAGAAAAGTGAAAATGGTAGAACCAGTTAGAGGGATTACAGGTCGTGTTTTAGGTTTTGGTTAGCTTGCATAGATGGTATGGAAGGTGTGTGAACTGGTTTGGGCAAGAAAGCTTGAGAGGAATGAGAGATGGCACTCAAACTGCAGGCCCTGCCCTGTTCTTGCAGTTTGAAGGTGATTCTGGAAATGGGAGTGTTTGAGGGATGTTAGGGTCGTGTACTAGCTCAGTTGGTATCCCTTGAATGTGTTTTGCAAGTTTGCTTAATTGTTTGTAAGCTGATATGAGAGTTGGTACAAGTTATGCCATGTTTCTTCTTTCTTAAGCAACAAAAGGCAAGTTGATGTTCTAGACTGATGCAGGCCCCTATAACATGCTGCAACCCTTGGCCTTGATCAGTGCAATGTGTCTCATAACTTGTGCCTAGAAGATTTTGACTGTACCACTTGGATTTGCAAAATGGACATAAAGTTCTACTTTTTCAAAATGGAAATAATGCTTTATCTATAAACGGATTAATCTTCTAGGCAATGCTTGAACACACAAAACATGGTTTTGGCACAAAGGTTTGGCATTAAATTAATGAGTTTCAAAGGGTTTTAGGACCTGTAATGTAGCACAAACTATGCTGACTTGAAAATGGCCTAAGTTATGAACATGTTCATGATCAATTCAAAAGTGAGTTTTTGCCATATTGTGAAATTCGATTCTCTCAAGTTATGAGGTTGTTTGATGAGTTCTTGGATATTTTGGAAATCTTGGAATGTGTACTACAATCCATCTTTTAAATGAAAATTGAAATTCCAAGTGGAAGTGTATGGAAAATGGCCTTGAAGTTAGGTAGAAAACCTTGTCAAAAAGGTCAAATTTTCACTAAGTTAAGAATGGTTTGGCACCCTTATTCAAAAAATTGTAACTTGAGATACAAGTCTCATTTGGGAAAACTTTGTGAATCAAAGTTGTAGATTATGCAACAAGCTACAACTTTCATGTTTTGACTTTTGTTTGAATCCAAATGAATCTTGGTGAGAAAGTGGGGCAAAGTTGGGAAAAAATTAGGGTTTTCCATAACTTAGAAAAATTCTAAGTTATGAAAAATTTCCATTTTAAACCTAAATTTGCATTTCTTGATTTCTTGGTGAACAAGTTTCATGATTTGGCATGTTTTGATGAAAAATGAATCTTGACTCTTGATTTTGACCAAAAAGTCAAAGTTTGACTTTTCAGTATACAGTCAAAATTGATCAATTGACTGGGAAATTCAACTGTCAATCTTGTGTATTTGGGATCCTTTGAACTTGTTGAGCATGTCAAGACAATTCCATGGGGTCCTTGAGTCCATATGTGAGCTTGGTTTGCCATTGGTTGGGTCAAACAGTCAAAAATTGCCTTTGTGCAGTCAAAACCCTAAAAATGACCATTTTGCCCTTTTGATGATCTGATCAAATTTCTTGTGGAATTGTGATCCAAACTTGATCAAATGGTCCATGTGAGTTCATAATGTTGATGTGGGTTAATTTTCATGAGATTTGACTGTCAATTGGCCACAGTTGACTTTTTCCCCAATACAGTTGATTTCTAGGTCAACTTTCCAATTGACTGGGCAAAAATTGGAATCAAGACTTGAAACTTGGTATGGATAAACTTGGGAGTCCATTATGAAGCATGAAAGTCATCTTAGGAATTTTAGGTCAAAATATCTTTGTGCAATCACAAACCCTAATTTGGGTCAACAATGCAAGGAGAAGTCTTGACCAGAGGAAATGGGAGGGCAAATTTTGGGGTACAACAGTTGCCCCTGTTCAATCTTCTTGGACCTGAAGAGTTAGATTGGCAAGTTTGCCTTTCATGACTCGAGGGTAAAAGGAGATTGGACACTAGAGTGCCCGGAAATTTGCACTCGCATGTTGGGGTACCAGCAATGTGATGTCGGGAATGGGCTTATAGATGCCATTTGGAGAGATGGTGGATAAGGAGATGGGCTTATAGATGCCATCTGGAGACGCGACAGAACCTCGTCGGGAATGGGCTTATAGATGCCATTTGGAAGTGTTGATCGCATAAGAGATTCCTTAGCGAGAACTTGTGTATTTGAGAAAGACAGATGTTTTCCTGGCTTGTTACAGGTGTTTGATCTTCAATCTCCTCATGCAGATATGCCCTGGCTAGATACAGGTATCGAATCTACAATCGGTTGCTCACAGATGTGCCCTGGCTGGATACAGGAATCGAATCTTCGAACTCTTCAGACGTGCCCTGGCTAGATACAGGAATCGAGTCCGAAAATGGTCGTTAACAGATATGCCCTGGCTGGATACAGGAATCGAATCTGGAAATGTTATAGTTGACAGATGTGCCCTGGCTGGATACAGGAATCGAATCTTCGAACTCTTCAGACGTGCCCTGGCTAGATACAGGAATCGAGTCTGGGAATGGTCGTTAACAGATATGCCCTGGCTGGATACAGGAATCGAATATGGAAATGTTATAGTTGATAGATGTGCCCTGGCTGGATACAGGAATTGAATCTTCGAACTCTTCAGACGTGCCCTGGCTAGATACAGGAATCGAGTCTGGAAACTGATCACTCTCAGATGTGCCCTGGCTAGATACAGGTATCGAATCTGGAATTGTGACAGTTGAAGGTAGTTGTCTTTGGGATTGTCTTTTTTCCCTAAAAAGGCAAAAACATAAGTTGTATGCAATGTCATGATGTATGATATGCATGATGTCATGATGTTCAACATGAGATAGTGTTGTATGCACTTTATCATGTATGTAAGCAAGATGTATGAAAATGTGAAATGTTTATGAATGTAATTTCGTCTTAGGAAAATAAATCCTTGACGATCGGCTGGGGAGTTGCTCTGTGGCCGAGATACTTTGCTGAAGTTTTGATGAGAGGCCTGCTGAGGACTTCAATAATGGATTCCGCTGAGGATAATGATGATAAACTCCGCTGGGGAACACCAAAGATAAACTCCGTTGGGGAATACCAAAGATAGACTCCTGCCGGGGATTGAAGGAACTTTGTCGAGGGCGATCTTCCGTGGTAATTAGCTGAGGATAACCCAGTTATAAGCCCTTGTGAGGAATAACTCTGAATAAAGCTCGGGAGAGACGCCCGTATTCTGCAGGGAACAAGCTTCCAGAATCTACTGGGGATAAGCTTTAAGACCTGCCGGGGAATGTTGTGCCTTTTCAGGTTTGACGGGGAATCAACTCCGCTTGGGGAAAGTATTGCTGAATCTTGTCCTGCTCTGCGGGGCGTTGAGATGATTTGGTCACATTCTTCAGCCGAATATACCTTGGTACCTTGGCGGACAAAGCAACCAGACTACATCAGACAACTTCACATTACCCCTGTTTCTGATGTCACCTGTAGTTAATCTTTTGTTTCATATGCAAATATTTATGAATTAGCAATTTAATGTCAAATGCATATATCAAAAATGAACATTGGACGTTCTTCGCAAGACAAAACAGAAAAAGGAAAAACAATGGCAATTTGTATGGACAAGTGAATTTGTATGGATTTGAATTTTTCCTGTGAATAGGCGTTTTTGTACAAGAGGCTGACATCCTAGTAAGAGGACACCGCCGAATAACACAGAATTTACAATTTTGAAAAGGAAACAAAACAGCTATGTGAACAATCCCACTGGGTTCCAACTCTGCTATTGCCTTTATGTCTTCAAGCGTCTCATCATTTTGCTGCCTAGTTGAAGATGAAGCTGATTGGTCGATGCCGAAATCTGAGCCAGATAGTTGAGGCCGAATTCCGGATGCGAAGTGATTCAATGAGTCATAGTGTTACGCTTTATCCCTAACTTTTGCCTGGACCGCCCTTTCAGGTTTTCAGTCCACCGGGATACCCATTTTTACCCAAGCCGCCTTTTCAGGTTTTCGACTTGCCGGGTGTACAGATTTTTTTTTCATTTCATCCCTTATTTTTGCCCGAACCTTTTTGGTTCGCCGGGAAGCCCTTATTTTTGCCTAGGTATGTCAACCTAGCGGGTCTTTTATTCATGCGTAGTATCTTTTCACTATGTCTGCATTGGCGGGGTGAGGAAGGTCGTCACCATCCACGGTGGTTAGGATCATGGCTCCTCCTGAGAACACATGTTTAACCACAAATGGCCCCTCGTATGTAGGGGTCCATTTGCCCCGGGGATCACTTTGAGGAAGGATGATGCGTTTGATTACCAGGTCCCCAACTTGATACTCTTGTGGTCTGACTTTCTTGTTAAATGCCCTGATCATCCGTTTTTGATACGTTTGACCATGACATATAGCGGTGAGTCTCTTTTCGTCAATCAGATTTAATTGATCAAGTCGAGTCTGGATCCAGTCATCTTCACTCAAGTCTGCATCCTTCATTATCCGGAGAGAGGGTATCTGGACTTCAATTGGCAAGACTGCCTCCATGCCATAGACCAAGGAGAAAGGAGTTGCCCCGGTTGACGTCCTTGCTGAGGTACGGTACCCATGAAGAGCGAACGGTAACATCTCGTGCCAATCTTTATAGGTCACTGTCATCTTCTGCACAATTTTCTTGATATTCTTATTCGCTGCTTCTACAGCCCCATTCATCTTCGGCCGATAGGGAGAAGAATTGTGGTGCTGTATCTTGAATTGTTCGCAGAGTTCAGTGATCATTTTGTTATTGAGATTGGTACCATTGTCCGTAATGATTCTTTCCGGGACGCCGTACCGACAGATCAAGTTATGCCGGATGAAACGTGCCACGACGCTCTTGGTTACTGTCGCGTAGGAAGCTGCCTCAACCCACTTCGTGAAGTAATCGATTGCCACCAAGATGAAGCGATGCCCATTGGATGTCGTCGGTCGGATCTCCCCGATCATATCAATGCCCCACATTGCGAAAGGCCAAGGTGTTGTCAGGACGTTCAGAGGAACCGGAGGGATATGCACCTTATCAGCATAGATCTGACACTTGTGACAAGTTCGAGAGTGTTGGTAACAATCGGCTTCCATTGTGGACCAGAAATATCCTGCCCGAAGGATTTTCTTAGCCATGGTGTGTCCACTGGAATGTGTCCTGAATGTACCTTCGTGCAGTTCTATCATGATCTTCTCTGCTTTAGCCTTATCCACACAACGCAGTAGAGTTGAATCATGATTCCGTTTGTAGAGAATGTCGTTGCTGAGGAAGAATTTTGCCGCAAACCTCCTCATGAACTTCTTGTCATTGACAGATGCGCCTTCAGGGTATTCCTGAGCTTCCAAGTACCTCTTCACCTCATGATACCAGGGTTTTTCAGTCACCTTTTCGGCCTCGAGGTCGCAGCAGTATGCCGGTTCGTCCAACTTCCAGATAATGATCCGGGGAGCCTCATTGTCCCATTTAACTTTGAACATTGAAGACATCGTAGCTAGTGCGTCCGCTAGCTGATTCTCCTCTCTAGGGAAGTGCTCAAAAGTTATCTCTTCAAAGTGGGGAAGCAAGGTCAACACATACTCTTTGTAAGGAATAAGATTTGGGTGTTTCGTATCCCACTCGCCTTTGATCTGATTGATCACGAGAGCGGAATCTCTGAAGACACTCAGAAATTTGATCCTTAAGTCGATTGCAGCTTGTAAACCCATGATACACGCCTCATATTCTGCCATGTTGTTGGTGCAGTTAAAACACAATCGGGCGGTGAGTGGAGTATGAGTTCCTTTGGGAGATATGATTACAGCGCTGACGTCGTTACCCAAAGCATTGGAGGCTCCGTCAAAATGCATTGACCATCGGGATCCTTCCTCGGGTCCTTCATCCAGTCCAGGTACCTCACAGTCAGTTACCACCAGGATGTCTTCGTCCGGAAAATCAAAGTTCAAGGATTGGTAATCGTCTACAGGTTGGTGTGCCAAATGATCTTCCAGTACACTTCCTTTGATTGCTTTCTGAGTTGTATACTGGATATCATATTCTGTTAAGATCATTTGCCATCTCGCTATTCTTCCAGACAGAGCGGGCTTTTCAAATATGTACTTGATGGGATCCATCTTTGAAATCAACAAAGTGGTGTGAGTCAGCATATACTGTCTCAGCCAGCGAGCAGCCCATACTAGAGCGCAGCAAGTTTTCTCAAGCAGTGAGTAACGAGACTCACAGTCGGTAAACTTTTTGCTCAGGTAATAAATAGCGTGCTCTTTTCGGCCAGACTCGTCATGCTGCCCCAGCACACACCCCATCGAATTGTCAAGTACTGTCAAGTATAGTATCAGAGGTCTCCCTTCCACTGGTGGCATAAGAATGGGTGGCTCTTGGAGATATTCCTTTATCTTCTCGAAGGCAGCCTGACATTCATCGTTCCAGCGTACTACTTGATCTTTCTTCAGTAATTTGAAGATTGGCTCACAAGTAGCAGTCAGATGTGAGATGAATCGGGCAATGTAATTCAGTCGTCCCAGGAAGCCTCTGACTTCTTTCTCGGTCTTCGGAGTTGGCATCTCTTGTATGGCTTTTACCTTGGCAGGGTCCACCTGAATACCTTTATCACTTACAATGAAACCTAGCAATTTTTCGGACCTTACCCGAAAGGTGCATTTATTGGGATTCAACCTCAACTTGTATAACTTGAGTCGGTCAAACAACTTCCGCAGATGATCAAGGTGCTCCTCCTCAGTTTGGGACCTTGCAATCATGTCATCAACATATACCTCAATCTCATGGTGGATCATATCATGAAATAAAGCAACCATGGCACGTTGATAGGTTGCCCCAACATTTTTCAACCCGAATGGCATGACCTTGTAACAGAAGGTGCCCCACTGAGTCACAAAGGTAGTCTTTTCCATATCTTCCAGAGCCATCTTGATCTGATTATACCCTGAAAAACCATCCATGAAGGAGAACACCTTGTGTTGAGCAGTATTGTCGACAAGAACGTCGATGTGAGGTAAGGGGAAGTCATCCTTGGGGCTTGCCCTGTTCAAATCCCTGTAGTCGACACACATTCTGACTTTACCATCCTTCTTCGGTACTGGCACCACATTAGCAACCCACTGAGGGTAAGAAGTTACTGCTAGAAACCCGGCGTCGAATTGCTTCATAACCTCAGCCTTGATCTTTTCGGACATCTCTGGGCGCATACGGCGGACCTTTTGCTTTACCGGAGGGCAGTCTTCCTTGGTTGGCAGGTGATGAACTACAATGTCGGCATCCAGACCGGGCATGTCCTCGTAGGACCAAGCAAATATCTCCATGTAATCATGTAGCATCTGGATCAATCGTTGCTTCACGCTGAGCTCTAGATTAGCCCCAATCTTGACCTCTTTCCTATCTGTCTCAGTAACCAGGTTCACTGTTTCCACTGGCTCTTCATGTGGTTGAATAGCCCTCTCTTCCTGGAGTAACAGTCTTGCGAGTTCACCAGGCACTTCGCAATCATCTTCACCTTCGTCTTCGGCCAAGTTGATCGGATTCTCGAAGTCATAACTGGTGGTAGCAGAGCCGTTACCAGTGAGATCCAGAGTGGATTGAAACCTGTATAAGTGAGTGTGTGTGAATATAGCTGTTTTGCAATATATATAACACAGAAAGAAAAAGAGCACAAGATTTGAAATGCAACAAACGTCCAATGTTTTGATTGATGATATATGGAAATGTCATACAAAAAGCCCTCACAAATGGAGCTACGATGCCCCGGGTAGGACACCGAGCCAATAAAGTTTTAACACATTGTTTGTTAGAAATTGGAAATTAAAAGAATCAATTACTGCGTGACAAATGTGATAGGTGTAAAATCCTTTGCCGTCCAGTTGCTTGGTCCGTTGCTGGTGGTCGGGTAGATCCAACTGTCAAATTCTGCTTCCTCCACATCCTCCTCGATAGCATTCACCCTTGGGTTGGAGATAAACACTGGAGCCTTTTTGATCTTTTCCTTGCGCACAGCCCTCTGAGCCTCTGCAGTAAAGCCTAGCCCAAACTTGTCTTTCTTTTGAGTGAAGTCAGGAAGCTGACCCCAGTTTGCACAATTGCCTTTCTCGATTACAGCCCGGGCATCCTTCAGGGACGCCATCTTCAACGGAAAATCTTCTTCGACCACTGCCTCAGCTGATGCCAACACTGGAGGTACTTCCTCAAAATGCTGAAAGGGGGTTTCAATAAACTCCCCGTCCATCTCGATATACCGGAATGAATTCAAGTGACTAACCATGTATTCCTCCTCACCCTGCACGGTAACAATCTTCCCTTTGACAGGGTATTTGAGCTTTTGGTGTAGAGTGGATGTTACTGCCCCAGCCTTGTGAATCCAAGGTCGACCCAACAAGCAGGAGTAAGATGGACGAATATCCATTACATAGAACGTTGAGTTAAAGACTTGGGAACCCACACGAATAGGAATGTCTACTTCACCGTGCACCATCCTCTTAGAACCGTCGAAGGCTCTAACAATGATGTTACTAGGTTTCAACTCCAGGCCCTCACAATCCAAGCGATCCAAAGCCTTTTTGGGCAAAACATTCAGGGAAGAGCCGGTATCTACTAACACGTGTGCGAGAGTAGTGCCCCTGCATTCTATGGAAACATGCAGGGCATCATTGTGATTTTTCCCTTTGGCGGTAAGGTCAGCATCTGAGAACCCTAAGCCGTTGTCAGCCGTCAAATTAGCCACACAGTCGGTGAATTGATCCGCAGAGGTCTCTTGCGGCACATGGGCCGTTTTTAGAAATGAAATCAGGGCTTTTGCATGGGCCTCTGAGCATAGCAGCAATGATAGCATAAAGATTTTGGAGGGGGTATGCCCCAACTGTTCAACAACGTTAAAGTCACTCTTTTTGATGATTTTGAGGATTTCCTCCATTTCTTGTTGGGAGGCTTCCACAGCAGTCTTTTTTGGTGCCTCCGTCCTGGCAGGCGAATCGGTAGCAACTTCTTTGCCCCGAGTATCAGAGGACTCGGCGGCAGTAGTAGACACAGGAACTTGAATTGGAACATGCACACTTGCGGGTGTGATGGTGAGAGGTTTTCGGATAACTGGCGGTGCAATGTCAGGCGAGAAGAGCCTGCCACTGCGGGTAATCTTGGCGGGACCAGTGATGCTACTGATACTGGTATTAGTGCTGAACTCCTGCTTCACCCCAAGCACATACACGTCGGCTCCATAATGCCATGGGACCGCTTTATCAGACTCATAGGGGAGAGGCCCCGGAACAGTAATAGTAATGGGTGCAACAGACATAATTCGGACTGGTTTCTTCACGGGAGCTTTGGCAGGATTGTAAATGGTGACAACAAATATTTCTTCAACGGAAACAAACGGAACAGCAGTTTTCTTGAACAGAATTTCCTTGCTATCCATCAGGCTTTGGATGCCTGATTTCAGCAGCGGACAACCGGTAGGGATAACAGCACACAGGAGGCAGCCCTTGCTACAACCCGGAAATAAACCGGCTAGTAGTAAGTTCCTCTTAACAGTCAAAAGAGGGGTAACAACTTCATTCACCAAAACAGCATACAATTCTTCCTCGATGGCATTTACTCTATGCTGGGGCATAGGAGCAGTTACAACATTCGGTCTCTCAGGCGCTTCAAACTGAATTTCCTTTGCGTCGATAAGATCTTGCACCTTGTTTCTCAAGGCCCAGCAATCATCAGTAGTGTGCCCGGGACTATCAGAATGATAAGCACACCGGGCATTTGGGTTATACTTAGGAGACGCAGTGTTGACGACCTTAGGAGCTTCTTTGATGGTCACCAAGTTGGTTGATAACAGTTGCGGTAAAATTTGAGATAAGGTCATACTCAGCCGAGTATACTGCCTATTGGGCCTTTCACCTCTTTGTTGATTGTACTACTGAGGAGCAGCAGCAGGTTTTGAAATGACCAAAGCATTGACGGCTTGGCGACTTTCGGGCTTGACTTGTCTTCTAGGACCATAGACGGCACTTGCTTCTTTCTTGAAAGGCCTTTTCTCAGTACTTGTGGAGGCAACTTTTTGTATCTTTCCTGACCTGATGCCAGCTTCAATTCTTTCTCCCGTCAGAATCAAATCTGTGAACCCAGCGGAGGAGTTACCAACCAAATGATTGAAAAATGGACCAGACAAAGTCCCTAGGAACATATCAACCAGCTCACGATCAGTCAATGGAGGCTGCACCCTGCCAGCCAAATCTCTCCATTTTTGTGCATATTCTTTGAACCCTTCACCCGTTCCTAGAGACATACCCTGAAGTTGGGTACGCGTTGGAGCGAGATCAGAATTGTATTGATATTGTCTGTAGAATGCGGTTGCCAAATCTTCCCAGTTTCGGATGCTAGTTCCATCTAATTGGTAGAACCATTCAAGTTGTGACCCCGAAAGGCTATCTTGGAAGAAGTGAATCCAAAGGTTCTTATCCACCGTGTAAAGTTGGATCTTCCTTACGTACGACCTTAGATGCAGCTTTGGGCAGGAGACCCCATCATACTTGGCGAAGGCAGGCGCCTTAAACTTGTGTGGAATTACTACCCCAGAAGATAACCCCAAATCTCCGAAATCCAGCCCTGGCACATTCTGAATCTCCATGGCGCTCAAGCGATCCTCCAATTGCTTGTATCTGTCAGCAGCAGGTGGGTATTGTTCGTCATTATAGTCCGTCTCGTTGTCGGAGACTGCGGGACTAGGAGCTCCTCCCCCTTGGGGACTGTTTTTCTCAGCAGAAGAAGTAGTTGGATCAGCTTCATTATGGAGTGTGTTTCCAAATCTGCGTCCAGTGTTGAAGAACGCAGTCCTCTTTTTCTTCTTCTTCTTCAGGAGTAGAGTCTTCAACTCTTGCTGACCCTGGGCCAGGCTTAGGACCATCTCTTGAAACTGGGCACTTTGGGCCTGAAGGGCCTTGATTGCTTGCTCACTGGATGAGTCTAGATTCATGATGACTGTTCAAAATAAACAGCGAAGGAGATTAAGCAACCTGTGAAATAGGGTACCTGCTATGCATATGGTGCAATGAAATGCGTATGTTTTATGTTTTCAAAGACAAACAAGATTCAACTTTGTAGACAAAAAGGGAAACACACTTCATTAGATTAAAATTTTCAATTGTTCAACAACTTGCCCTTAGGCATTACAGGAATGGAAAATACTGGAAAGGAAATAAAAGCTATAAAAGAAAATATCCCAAAGCCCATCAGTGCTCCCATGGCCTCCTTTTCTCAGTGTTGATGTAGTTATTCAGAACCCGCTCTTCCTCCAATTGCTTAGTCAGCCTCTGGATCTTCCGTTCCTGCTCGTTGAACTTTTCCCGATAGAAATCCCGCTCTTCCTTTAGCTGCGCCCAAGATCTCTTCATTGTGTCAAAATCAGTGGGTATCTGAGGAGGGAGGACAGTCGGAGGAACCCCATTTTCATCAGGAGATTCAAGAATGATAGGTCTGACAGCTTCGTACGGCATACCTAACCTCTGAGCACGGATGCGGACCCATTTGCAATAGGGTTCCATTGGTAGAGAAGTCTTTGGTCCCAACTCAAGTGGGTCAGCTTTGTGAATTCTGTCCCAAGCTTTAATGAATCCATGGCGTAATTTGTCACTGTCTGTCTGGAACTCAAAATGGAAGTGAGGAACCAACATTTCATGAGGCCCATCTCTCCTGGCTCTTCCAAACTGACGGAGAGCTAAGCATGGATTATAAGATATTCCTCCTTGGATACCAATCAACGGAACATTAGGGTATTCTCCGCAACGATCAATAACAGCTACCTCGTCCAAACCTATGAGAGTCCAAGTGATGTCATTATCTGTGAGAGACATTAACCTCCGAGCCCAACCTTTTCCTTCTTCATTCTTCAGCACGAACTTAGGAAGGTGCGAAATAAACCACCTTACTAGCAAAGGAGCACAACACCACGGAGTTCCCCATTTTCGAGCAGTACGAGCATAGAGTTGTTGCAGGATATCACCCAAAAGAGTGGGTACAGGATTCCGAGACATGAAGATACTTATGACATGGATACTGATAAAGGTGTCAGGATTGGGAAACAGTACCAGACCATAAATCAAAAGAGCCAGAATATCTTCGTACGCCTTGAAGTCCAAGTCATTCCAGAAATCATTAGCCTTGCCAACCAGAAATTTGACCAAAAAGCCCTTGACCCCACTTCTAGTTTCCCAGTTAGCTAATACCTCTTCTTTGGTCAAGGGGAGGACTGCAGCAACCTCTTCAGGCCTAGGAGTCTTTTCCAAACCAGTGAAAGGAGTTTGCTCCAAGACAGGGATCCCAAGCAAATAAGAGAATTCTTCCAGGGTAGGAACCAGCTGGAAGTCTTGAAAGGTGAAACAATGATACAGAGGGTCATAAAACTGGGTCAGAACACTTATCAGTTGTTGGTCCCATTTTGCAGTGATCAAGCCAAGGAGAGAACCATGCCTGTTGATAAAGGAAGAAGTGTTTGGAATCCTACCAACCAAATCCTTGAGCAAAGTTGGTGGTTGAACAAAATTGAGCCGGATAGTATTCCTACGTGTGGGCATCATGATGTCCTACAAAACAGAGCAAAGATGAAACTTTTTTGTCTTTGAAATGGGTTAGTCCTTTATACAGGATGCATGCAATGGTATGATGGCATGATGCTATGATGAAGCACACCACAAGACACCCTTAGGTTTCAGGCCAGCATGAATTTTAGGTATTACCCTCTTTTGGTTTCGTTGGTTAAAACCTGTCCTATCAAAAGTAACCGGGTTCTAAAGGATCTCAAATCATTGGCTACCCTCAATCGGTCATAACTCCAGCATCGCAATCTTTTCTTGCGGCCAGAACCATCTCGAGAGTTTAGCCTCAATGAGTGTAGCATACTGCTACTGTCCTAATGGCCAAGTTGGTCAATTTAGGGTTCTAAGGTTGGTTGGTGTTTAATGACTCCTTAGAAGACCTATATTCTCCCCGTTGCAACAAAAGGGATATAGGTACAGACCAAGGTGCCACACCAACGTAGCCACTGCTTCACCCATGTCGGTCTACGCCGGACAGGTCCCTCACAGATTATGCTACCTAAAAAGGGTATTCCCCAGATCCGGGTTAGGATCTATGAAACTCCGATGCAAAGCCCACAAATATAAAAGCAATCAAAGCAAAAAATTGAAAACAAAGGTGATCTAAACCCTAAGGTTACCCCACTTTTAAAATAAAGTCCCCAGCAGAGTCCCCAGTTCTGTGATACGGTGGGAGAACTGACTTGAGGTTTTGTGTTTGTTTTCGCAAATGTTTCGGTTGAGCAAGAGTCGCCACTGACTTTTTATTTTATCCTAAAGAAAGGTTTAAAAAGCACAGCAAAAAACCTTTTGAGATGTTTTCTTGGGTTCGGGGAGTAGATTATAGAAAGGGAAGGTATTAGCATCCTTTCTATCCATGGTTATCCATGGGCTCTTAGTTACTTGCTTAGATCACTTGCCTTTTATTTTCAATTGTTTGAAATGGTGCTTGTGTGTGTGGGTTTGAAAATGTTTTGAAAAGAAGCCATTGTGGTGGCAACCTTTGTAATGATCCATGTGGGGATGTATACAAAGATGTATGTCTTTTGAAAAGGTTTTCATTTTGTTTTTGAAAATTTGTTTTGAAAGTGTTGTGAGGTGTGTTTTAGAAAATAGGCAAGTGTTTTGTTTTTGCAAGTTTGATTCAAGTAACTAA
The DNA here is from genome assembly GCA_948472305.1 of Vicia faba. Lineage (NCBI taxonomy): Eukaryota > Viridiplantae > Streptophyta > Magnoliopsida > Fabales > Fabaceae > Vicia > Vicia faba. The sequence continues at coordinate 1,530,859,704 of OX451739.1, forward strand.
GAGGTTATCTACTCCTAAATTTCTCAAAGTTTATTGCTATGTTTTAACCCTTTTAACAAGTTTGTTCCACCATTGTATTTGGTGGACAATCTCATGTTAGGATGTGAAAGGGACGGGCGCGGGTCATCGTTTAGACCATAATTGCAATGGTGCCAAGTATCTTTGGGCATTTTCTTTAAGGGATTTGATCATTTGTGTAGGCAACATTTTGAAAGCGTCATCGAGGGACCATGATCATTTGATTTGTGTTTGTTTTGCCCAAAGAGACCTAACATGCAATATGGCCCAATTTTGAAAGGCAACAAGTGGAATACCCTAGGGGGTGCAAGTGTGATTTGTGTGTCCATTTTCATGCTTATTTATCTTGAAATTAGGCCAAAACTATTTTTCGTTATTTTTCGCATACAAACCCTAATTCTAACATGGTATAATTAGAAAGCAATAAAGTGCGAAAATAAATTTACTAAGCTATTACAAAACCATATATGGGAAGGGGGTACAAATGTTCGAATGGGGATTTTGACAAGGAATTTAAACCTAAAACTATTACATCAATATTGAATTATTTACAAGGTGGTTAATTTGCATAAATTAAATAAAATAGAACAAATGTGCAAGATGCCAAAAAATGGTTTTTGTATGTATGGAAAAAGGTATTTTTACATGTCAAAATAAAGAAAAGGAAAGTATTATTTTTTTTGGAGTTTTTCATGTTTAGGGCAAAACCCTAATTCTATTAAATAAAATGTATTATTTATTCAATATATACAATATTTATTATTTATATACAAAAATAAAAATTAAAAATGAAGTATATTTGTAAAAAATGTATTTTAGTATTAAATATTAATAAAATAAAAATATGTATATTTTTGGTATTTCATTCTAAGTATACTAGTATATATGTATTTATTTATATTATTTACAAAATATGTATTATATATATTAATTAATAATATTTAATTTTTGTAAAAAAAGTATATTTCACATAAAATATTTTCAGAATATAAAATGAAATAAAATAAAAATAAAAATGTATTTACACCATTTTAACATTTTTTAAATAAAAGTATATTTATTTACTTATTTATGTTCAAATAACTAGTCTAACCAAATAAATATCCAATAAATAGGAAAATGGTACAAAAAATTATTTTTATGTTTTTTATATGATTAGAAAAAATAAATAAATCAAGCCAAAAAAAGAAAAGTCAAAAAATCATTAAAATGAAGAAAATGGGCTTAGGGGGTTCAGAAGTAAAAAGAGTGTGTGAAAAGGAAATGCAAAAACAGGCCCAGCCCAAATAACCTTTCTTCAACCCCTGGCCAAACAATGTCAAAAAACGCGCGCCTGGTTCCCTGATTCAAACATCTTGATTCCTGGCTTTTTAATGAAAACTCATAACATCAAAAATATTCAGCATTAAGAGACGAATCCAACCATATGCAGAACTTGTCTTAACTCTCTAAGATGAGGGAGAATTTCTTCTCCCCCAAATCCTGACCTAGATTTTCCTCCATGTTCAGACTCAAAATTCTTGCAACACACATAATATAAATAAAATCTAATTATATGGGCATGTTCAGGGCAATGATTGTGACATATTCTCTTCACAAACCTAAAGCTAACAATGCCTAATAAGAGAGATACGAATTCAAAAACTTACCTGTTCAGTTGAAGTTCTATCTGGAAATGGAGAAGCTTTCAGTGCAAGGTGATGATTGGGATAGTTTCCTTGAGGTCCAGGGATGCTATTCCAAGCTTTACTTTGTCTTGAAAGCTTTTGAATCGAGCTAGAGCACTTCACCTGCAAATCAGAAAAGTGAAAATGGTAGAACCAGTTAGAGGGATTACAGGTCGTGTTTTAGGTTTTGGTTAGCTTGCATAGATGGTATGGAAGGTGTGTGAACTGGTTTGGGCAAGAAAGCTTGAGAGGAATGAGAGATGGCACTCAAACTGCAGGCCCTGCCCTGTTCTTGCAGTTTGAAGGTGATTCTGGGAATGGGAGTGTTTGAGGGATGTTAGGGTCGTGTACTAGCTCAGTTGGTATCCCTTGAATGTGTTTTGCAAGTTTGCTTAAGTGTTTGTAAGCTGATATGAGAGTTGGTACAAGTTATGCCATGTTTCTTCTTTCTTAAGCAACAAAAGGCAAGTTGATGTTCTAGACTGATGCAGGCCCCCATAACATGCTGCAACCCTTGGCCTTGATCAGTGCAATGTGTCTCATAACTTGTGCCTAGAAGATTTTGACTGTACCACTTGGATTTGCAAAATGGACATAAAGTTCTACTTTTTCAAAATGGAAATAATGCTTTATCTATAAATGGATTAATCTTCTAGGCAATGCTTGAACACACAAAACATGGTTTTGGCACAAAGGTTTGGAATTAAATTAATGAGTGTCAAAGGGTTTTAGGACCTGTAATGTAGCACAAACTATGCTGACTTGAAAATGGCCTAAGTTATGAACATGTTCATGATCAATTCAAAAGTGAGTTTTTGCCATATTGTGAAATTCGATTCTCTCAAGTTATGAGGTTGTTTGATGAGTTCTTGGACATTTTGGAAAGCTTGGAATGTGTACTACATTCCATCTTTGAAATGCAAATTGAAATTCCAAGTGTAAGTGAATGGAAAATGGCCTTGAACTTAGGTAGAAAACCTTGTCAAAAAGGTCAAATTTTCACTAAGTTAAGAATGGTTTGGCACCCTTATTCAAAAAATTGTAACTTGAGATACAAGCCTCATTTTGGAAAACTTTGTGAATAAAAGTTGTAGATTATGCAACAAGCTACAACTTTCATGTTTTTACTTTTGTTTGAATCCAAATGAATCTTGGTGAGAAAGTGGGGCAAAGTTAGGAAAAAATTAGGGTTTTCCATAACTTAGAAAAATTCTAAGTTATGAAAAATTTCCATTTTAAACCTAAATTTGCATTTCTTGATTTCTTGGTGAACAAGTTTCATGATTTGGCATGTTTTGATGAAAAATGAATCTTGACTCTTGATTTTGACCAAAAAGTCAAAGTTTAACTTTTCAGTATACAGTCAAAATTGATCAATTGACTGGGAAATTCAACTGTCAATCTTGTGTATTTGGGATCCTTTGAACTTGTTGAGCATGTCAAGACAATTCCATGTGGTCCTTGAGTCCATATGTGAGCTTGGTTTTCCATTGGTTGGGTCAAACAGTCAAAAATTGCCTTTGTGCAGTCAAAACCCTAAAAATGTCCATTTTGCCCTTTTGATGATCTGATCAAATTTCTTGTGGAATTGTGATCCAAACTTGATCAAATGGTCCATGTGAGTTCATAATGTTGATGTGGGTTAATTTTCATGAGATTTGACTGTCAATTGGCCACAATTGACTTTTTCCCCAATACAGTTAATTTATAGGTCAACTTTCCAATTGACTGGGCAAAAATTGGAATCAAGACTTGAAACTTGGTATGGATAAACTTGGGAGTCCATTATGAAGCATGAAAGTCATCTTAGGAATTTTAGGTCAAAATATCTTTGTGCAATCACAAACCCTAATTTGGGTCAACAGTGCAAGGAGAAGTCTTGAGCAGAGGAAATGGGAGGGCAAATTTTGGGGTACAACAGGAACTGTCTGGCGTAGACCGACACGGTTGAAGCAGTAGCTACATTGGTGTGGCACTTTAGTCTGTACTGATATCCCTTGTGTTGGAACGAGGAGAATATGGGTCTTCTAAGGGGTCATTAAGCACCAACTGACCTTAGAACCTTAAATTGACCAACTTGGCCATAGAACAGTAGCAGTATGTTACACTTATTGAGACTAAACTCTCGCGATGATTCCGGCCGCAAGAAAAGGTTGCTAAACTAGGATTATGACCGATTGAGGGTAGTCAATGATATTGAGATCCTCTAGAACCCGGTTACTATTTTTAGGACAGGTTTAAACCAACTGAACTGAAAGAGGGTAGTACCTAAGCTCCTTGCCAGCCTGAAATCTAAGGGCTCTCTGTGTGACTTGTGTGTCTTTACCATGTTTGCCATTTGTGGATACTTGTGGTGTGCTTTCTATCATGACATCATGACATCATAACATTGCATACATCTTGCATTGGACTAACCTATTTCAAAGACAGGAGGGATTCATCTTTGTTCTATTTTGTAGATCATCATGATGCCCATGCGTAAGAATACCATCCGGATCAACTTTGTCCAAGTCCCTACCTTGCTTAAAGAGTTGGTTGCCAAGATGCCTGACACTACTTCCTTCATCAAGAGGCATGGTTCTCTTCTCAGTTTGGTCACCTCCAAATTGGACGAGCAGATGATGAGTGTCCTGCTCCAATTCTATGATCCGTTGTACCATTGTTTTACTTTTCAAGACTATCAGCTGGTTCCCACCCTAGAAGAGTTCTCTGAGCTGCTCGGTATCTCTGTTCTGGAGCAGACCCCATTTACTGGTTGGGAAAAGACCCTTAGGCCCGAAGAGATTACTGCAGCCCTTCATTTGACAAAGGAAGAGGTAATGGCTAATTGGGAGACTAGAAGTGGAGCTAAGGGTTTTCTGACTAAGTTCTTGGTTGGTAAGGCTAACTACTTCTGGGATAATCTAGACTTCAAGGCCTTCGAGGATATTCTGGCTCTTTTAATCTATGGCTTGGTATTGTTTCCGAATCCCGACACTTTTGTTGATGTTAATGCGATAAAGATCTTCATCTCTCAGAACCTTGTACCCACTCTCTTGGGTGACATTCTTCATCATCTCTATGCTCGTACTGCCCGAAAGCGGGGAACCTTGATGTGATATGCTCCATTATTGTCGAGGTGGTTTATTTCGCACCTCCCTAAGTCAGTGCTAAAGAACAAAGAAGGAATGGGCTGGGCTTATAGGGTTATGTCTCTCTCGCATAATGACATTATCTGGACTCTCAAGGGTATGGATGAGGTGACTATTATTGATCGATGTGGGGAGTACCCCAATGTTCCCCTGATAGGAACCTATGGAGGAATTTCTTACAACCCATGCTTAGCTCTCCGTCAGTTTGGAAGAGCCAGAAGAGAAGGACCTCACGAGCTGCTAATGCCTAATATCATCTTTTATTTTCAAGGGGATAGCGACGAGCAACGTCGTAGATTCATAAGGGCTTGGGATAGAGTTCACCAATCTGATCCACATGAGCTGGGTCCAAAGACTTCACTCCCGATGGAGCCATATCTCAGATGGGTCTGTATCCGTGCCCAAAAGCTGGGTATGCCTTATGAAGCCGTCCGGCCTGTCATTCTTGAAGTTGCTAATGAAGAAGGAGTTCTTACAACCATCCTACATCCTTATATGCCCACTGAAACTGGGGCACTGAAAAGATCTTGGATGCAGTTGAGGGAAGAACGAGATTCTTACCGAGAAAAGTTCAACGAGCAAGAACAGAAGATCTAGAAGTTGACTAGGCAGTTGGAGAACGAGCGGATTCTTAATGATCATGTCCGCATTGAGAAGAAGAGACCATGGGAGCATTGATGGACCTTTGATGATTTCCTTTCCAGTTTTTATTTTACTTTTCAGTATTTCCATTCTTGTAACGTCTTAAGGGCAATTAGTTGAACAATTTGAATTTTGAAGTTTATCTAATAAAGTGTGTTTCCTTTCTGGTTTATAAATTTGAATCTCCCGATTGTCTTTGAAATCATGTCATACGCATTTCATCCCATGCACTTCATAAACAGGTACCCATTACAGGTCTCTTATTTTCTTCGCTGTTTATTTTAGCATCATGTCTGCTGAACCTTCAACTGAGCAAGTCATCAAGGCCCTCCAGGCCCAGAATGCCCAATTCCAAGAGTTGTTCATGAATCTAGCTAAGGGTCAACAAGACCTGAAGACCCTGATTCTGAAAGAGAAGAAGAAGAAGAAAAAGAGGACAGTCCTGTTCAATACTAGTTCTAGGTTTGAAAACAGACTTCGGGATGAAGTTGATTTAACCACCTCATCTGGAGGGAAAGATAGTCAGGAAGAAAGGAGGGCTCCTAGCCCTGTGGTCTCCGACAACAAGACGGACTTCGACGAAGAACAGTATCCTCCAGCCGAGGATAGATACAAACAACTGGAAGACCGGTTGAGTGCTATGGAAGTTCAGAAAGTACCTGGTCTGGACTTTGCTGATCTAGGTCTATCATCTGGGGTAGTGATTCCCCACAAATTCAAGGCACCAGCCTTTGCTAAGTATGACGGAGTTTCTTGTCCGAAGCTGCACCTCTGGTCATATGTGAGGAAGATTCAGCCTTACACCGCTGATAAGAACCTATGGATCCACTTCTTCCAAGACAGTCTCTCAGGGACTCAACTTGAGTGGTTCTATCAGTTGGACGGAGCCAGTATCCGCAGTTGGGAAGATTTGGCTACTGCATTCTACAGGAAGTATTAGTACAACTCTGACCTCGCTCCCACGCGTACCCAACTCTAGGGTATGTTAATGGGAATGGGTGAAGGATTTAAATATTATGCTCAGAAGTGGAGGGACCTCGCCGGAAGGGTACAACCACCCTTGGCTGATCGGGAGCTTGTTGACATGTTTCTAGGAACCCTGTCTGGTCCATTCTTAAACCATCTGATTGGAAGCTCTTCATCTGGGTTTACAGAGCTTATTTTGACCGGTGAAAGGATTGAGGCTGGTATTAAGGCTGGTAAGATACAGAAGGGTGCTTTGGCGAGCACCGAGAAGAAGTCGTTCAAGAAAGAGTCCAGTGCTGTCTACAGTTCAAGAAACCAGAATAAACCTGAACACCGTCAAGCTGTGAATGCGATTGTTATTTCAAAACCTGTTGGTGCTCCTCAGCACAACAATCAACAAAAGGATGAGAGACCTCGAAGGCAATTCACCCGTCTCAGTATGACCTTATCTCAGATTCTGCCACAGTTGCTGAAGACTAATCTGGTGGTTCTAAAGGAAGCCCCAAAGAATCCAAATACCACATCACTGAGGTATAACCCTAATGCCCGATGTGCTTTTCACTCTGATAGCCCGGGGCATAATACGGATGATTGTTGGGTTTCGAAGAACAAGGTACAAGACTTAATTGATGCGAAGGAGATTGAGTTTGAAGCGCCCGAGAGGCCTAATGTTGTGACTGCTCCTATGCCTAAGCATGGAGCAAATTCTATAGAAGAAGATTCGTTTGTGGTTTTTATGGATGATATTGTTACCCCTTTGTTGACAGTAAAGAAGAACCTTTTGCTAGACGGTTTATTTTCGGGTTGTGACGAAGGTTGCCATACATGTTCTGTTCTACCTACCGGTTGTCCGCTTCTGAAATCAGGTATCTAACGCCTGATGTATAGTAGAGAAATTCTGTTTGAGAAGACTATTGTTCCCGTAATTCATCCTGAAGAAGTTGCCATCATTACCATTTTCAACAATTCTTCCAAGGCTCCCTCGAGGAAGCCTGTTAGGATTACATCTGTTCCAAGAATCGCACCTGTGGTCATCACTATTCTGGGGCCCATCCCCTATACATCTGATAAAGCTGTCCCTTGGCACTATAGGGCTGATGTTTATTTTTCATGGAGTTAAGCAAGAGTTGGATGCTGATACTGACATCGGTAACATTGTTGGACCTGCTAAAGTCACCCGCAGCAGAATACTTTTCTCGCCTGATATCTCTCCACCAACTGCCCGAAAACCTGTTGTTATTACACCTGCCAGTGTACTTGCTGCTATTCATGTTCAAGTTCCTGTTCTTACCCCTGTTGTTGAGTCATCTGACGCTCGGGGCAAAGGGATCACCACTGATGTGCTTGCCCAGACGGAGGCGCCGAAGACGATTACTGTTGAAGCTTCTAAACAAGATGGAAGAGATCATGAAGATCATCAAAAAGAGTGACTTTAATGTAGTTGAACAGTTGGGGCAAACCCCATCCAAGATTTCTATGTTGTCATTGTTGTTATGCTCAGAGGCTCATGACAATGCCTTGATTACCTTCTTGAAGACTGCCCACGTGCCACAGGAGACATCAGGTGATCAGTTTACAGATTGTGTAGCCAATTTGACTGCTGATAATGGGTTAGGTTTCTCTGACGCCGACTTGACTGCTAAAGGGAAGAATCACAATGATGCCCTGCATGTCTCCATTGAATGCAGGGGCACTACTCTTGCACATGTATTGGTAGATACCGGTTCCTCATTGAATGTCTTGTCTAAGAAAGCTCTAGACCGGTTGGACTGTGAAGGGTTAGAGTTGAAACCAAGCAACATTGTCGTCAGGGCCTTTGATGGGTCTAAGAGGATGGTGCACGGAGAAGTTGATATCCCGATTAAGGTTGGTTCTCAGGTTTTCAATTCTACATTCTATGTGATGGACATTTGGCCATCTTATTCTTGTTTGTTGGGTCGCCCATGGATCCACAAAGCCGGAGCCGGAGCCATAACCTCAACGCTCCACCAGAAGCTGAAGTACCCGGTCAAAGGGAAGATTGTGACAGTACAGGGAGAGGAGGAGTACATGGTTAGCCACCTCAACTCTTTTCGATACGTAGAGATGGATGGGGAGTTCATTGAGACCCCATTTCAGCACTTTGAAGAGGTTCCCCAGACACTGGCATCAGCTGAGACTGTGGTTGAAGTTTCTCCTATGAAAATGGCTTCCTTAAAGGATGCTCGGGCTATTGTTGAGAAAGGTGGGTGTGCAAATTGGGGCCGACTTCCTGATTTTACACAGAAGACTAACAAGTTTGGTTTGGGTTTCACTACAGAAGCTCAAAGGGCTGTTCGGAATGCACGAATCGGAAGACCTCCCGTGTTCATCAGCAACTCGGGAGTGAATGCCATTGCAGATGATGTGGAAAAGTCTGAATTCGACAGCTGGATCTATCCTACGACTGACGGTGGACCAAGCAATTGGACAGCAAAGGACTTCATCCCTATTACTTTTGTTACCCAGTAATGAAACTTTTGTTTTGAATTTGTAACAGACAATGTTTTAAACTTTACGGCCCAGTGTCTTACCCGGGGCATTGTGGCTTCATTTGTGAGGGCTTCATGTGTGTCATTTTCATATATCGTTAATAAAAGCATTGGACGTTTCTTGCATTTCAAATTTTTCGCTCCTTGTTCTTCTTTATTATATATTGCAAAACAGCTATTTTACACACACTCACATATACAGGTCCACATCCATTCTGGATCCTACTGGTAACGACTCTGCTACTGCCGATTATGACTTCGAAAATCCGATCAACTTAGACGAAGACGAAGGTGAATATGATTGCGAAGTTCCTGGTGAACTTGCAAGACTGTTAATTCAAGAAGAGAGGGCCATTCAGCCAGATGAAGAGCCAGTGGAAACAGTGAATCTGGGTACCGAGACAGATAAGAAAGAGGTCAAGATCGGTACAAATCTGGAAGCTAGTGTGAAACAACGGTTGATTCAAATGCTGCATGACTATGTTGAGATCTTTGCCTGGTCTTACAAAGATATGCCTGGTTTGGATATCGATATTGTGGTTTATCGCCTGCCTACCAAGGAAGATTGTCCTCTAGTGAAACAGAAGGTTCGTCGTATGCGCCCAGAGATGTCTGAGAAAATCAAGGCTGAAGTTATAAAACAGTTTGACGCCGGTTTTCTAGCAGTTACTTCTTACCCTCAGTGGGTGTCCAATGTGGTTCCAGTGCCGAAGAAAGATGGTAAGGTCCGAATGTGTGTTGACTACAGGGATTTGAACAGGGCGAGCCCTAAGGATGACTTCCCTCTACCTTATATTGACGTTCTGGTTGACAACACCACTCAGCACAAGGTCTTCTCCTTCATGGATGGCTTCTCTGGTTATAACCAGATTAAAATGGCTCCCGAAGACAAGGAGAAGACAACTTTTGTACTCAGTGGGGGACCTTTTGCTACAAGGTCGTGCCTTTTGGGTTGAAGAATGCTGGGGCAACATATCAGCGTGCCATGGTTGTTTTGTTTCATGACATGATCCATCATGATATTGAAGTATACGTCGACGATATGATTGCGAGATCCCAGACTGAGGAAGAACACCTTGACCATCTGCAGAAACTGTTTGACATGTTGAAGTTGTACAAGCTGAGGTTAAACCCGAACAAGTGCACCTTCGAGGTGAGATCTGGTAAACTACTGGGTTTCGTCGTAAGCGACAAAGGTATTCAAGCGGATCCTGCAAAAGTGAAAGCTATACAGGAGATGCCAGCTCCCAGAACAGAGAAAGAAGTCAGAGGTTTTCTGGGACGTTTGAATTACATTGCCCGATTCACCTCACACCTGACTGCTACTTGTGAGCCAATCTTCAAGCTACTGAAGAAAGATCAAGTGGTACGTTGGAATGGTGAATGTCAGGCCGCTTTCGAAAGGATCAAATAGTATCTCCAAGAGCCACCTATTCTGATGCCACAAGTTGAAGGGAGACCTCTGATCTTATACTTGACAGTACTCAACAACTCAATGGGGTGTGTGTTGGGGCAGCATGACGAGTCTGGCCGAAAAGAGCATGCTATTTATTACCTTAGCAAAAAGTTTACCGACTGTGAGACCCGATACTCACTGCTCGAGAAAACTTGCTGCGCTTTGGCATGGGCTGCTCGCCGGCTGAGACAATATATTTTGACTCACACTACTCTGTTGATATCAAAAATGGATCCAATCAAGTATATCTTCGAAAAGCCTGCCTTGTCCGGAAGAATAGCGAGATGGCAGATGATCTTGACTGAGTATGACATCCAATACACGACTCAAAAGGCAATAAAGGGAAGTGTGTTGGCAGACCATTGGGCACATCAGGCAGTAGATGATTACCAGTCTATGAACTTTGAATTTCCGGATGAGAGTATCATGTTGGTAACTGATTATGAGACACCTGGACCGGATGAAGGACCTGAGGAAGGATCCCGATGGCCTATGTACTTTGATGGAGCTTCAAACGCTTTGGGTAATGGCATTGGCGCCGTGATCATATCTCCTAAAGGCTCTCATACTCCATTTACTGCCCGACTATGTTTCAACTGCACCAACAATATGGCGGAGTATGAAGCATGCATTATGGGTCTTCGAGCAGCAATTGACCTAAGGATTAAGTTTTTGAGTGTCTTCGGAGATTCTGCTCTCGTGATCAGTCAGATCAAAGGCGAGTGGGATACGAAACACCAAAATCTGATTCCTTACAAGGAGTATGTATTGATGTTGCTTCCCCATTTCGAGGAGATAACCTTTGAACACTTCCCCAGAGAGGAGAATCAGTTGGCGGACGCGCTGGCTACGATGTTGTCTATGTTCAAAGTCAGTTGGGATAACAAAGCTCCCCGGATCATCATTAAAAGATTGGACGAACTTGCGCATTGCTGTGACATTGAGACTGAAGAGGTAACAGAAAAACCCTGGTTTCATGAGGTAAAAAGGTATCTTGAGGCTCAAGAATACCCCGAGGGTGCATCTGTTGACGACCTTCCTCGCCCCGTCAATGCGGACATAGTGAAAAGATACTACGTATGATCAAAGACCCGCTAGGTTGACCGGCCTAGGCAAAAATAATGGCTTCTCGGTGAACCAAAAGGGTTCGGGCAAAAATAAGGGATGAAAATGAAAAAATCTGTACACCCGGCAAGGCGAAAACCTGAAAAGGTGGCTTGGGCAAAAATGGGTATCCCGGTGGACTGAAAACCCAAAAGGGCGGTCTAGGCAAAAGTTAGGGATCAAAGCGTAACACTATGTCTCATTGGATCACCTTGCATCCAGACTTCGGTATCGACTATCAAGCTCGGACGACACTAATCAATCTGATCTACCTTCGACCAAGTAGCAAAGTGATGAGATGCTCGAGGATAGAAAGGCAATAGCAGAGTTGGAACCCAGTGGGATTATTCACATAGCTGTTTTGTTTTCTTTTCACAAATTGTATAAATTCTATTTGTTCGGCGACGTTCTCTTACTAGGACGTCAGCCTCTTGTACAAAAATGTCTATTTACAGGCCAAACTCCAAAATCAATACAAATTCATTTTCAGAAAAAATTTCAAATTGTTTTTCCTTTATCTATTTTGTTTTGCAAAGAATGTCCAACGTTCATTTTTGATATATGCATTTGACATTAACTGCTGCTCATAAATATTTACATGCGAAACAAAAAGATGATTGCAGGTAATATCAGAAACAGGGGCAATAAGAAGTGTCTGAACTGTGTAGTTGCTTTGTCCATCAGGTACAAGGTAAATTCAGTTGAAGAATATGGCTAAGATACTTTCACTCCCCGTAGAGTAAGGCAGTAATGGTAGCTCTCCCAGCTAAGGCTTACAACCATGAACGAATCAGCAATACTCTCCCCAAGCAGAGTTGGTCTACCATCAGCCCTAAAAAGGTTGGGTATCCTCCAGAAGGTCTTAATATTCCCCAGCGGAGTATAAGAATATTCCTCAGCAAGTATAAGAGTGGTCCCCGACAGAATACAAGATACCCCAGTGGAATCAATGTTTCCCCAGCACAACCAGAAAAAAAGATTCCCCAACGGAGTCCAAGCATCATCCCCAGTAGACCCTGGAAGTTCATCCCCAACAGAGTACATTAAATCTCCCCAGCCAAATTCAAAGGATCATTCCTAGCAGAATTCAGAGGATTATCCCCACAAGAGTCTAACTGGGTTATCCCCAACAAGTTGCAACTGAAAGATCATCCCCATCGGAGTTCTTTCCTTTCACAAACAGGAATTCAATCCTCAACAGATTATGTATCACTAGCAACGGTAATCCATCCCCAGTGGAGTTTATCATTGAAATCCCCAGCGGAGTTTATCAGCGGAATCCCCAGCGGAGTTTATCATTAAAATCCTCAACAGAGCATCTCTCCCCACAGAGTAATTCCCCACAGAGTAATCTCTTCATCAGTTTATTCCCCAACAGAGTTCTCTTCTCCTACAAGATTATTCCCGCAACCATCTTCGTTCATCATCCCCAGCGGAAACGAAGAACTCAACTCTATTCTCCAGCAGCTCCGGGATTTATTTTCCCCAGCTAAAACATTATATTCCCATACATCATGATACATGCATATACGCATCATACGAATACAATCTCATTTATTTTGAGAACATCATTGCCTGATCCATATCATGCATTGCATATGACTGACCTTTACCTTTCAGGAAAGATACGGTTAAAGTTCTCAGTTACGTCGAAGACCTGATCGGTTCTTAAATCTCAATTGAATTATCCTCGGTTGAATTTCAGATAAGGTTCTCAATATCGACAGTTTCCCTACGTCAAAGTATGGACGAGTGCTATAACCTCAACGGTATACTACGTTGAATACTAGTTAGTTCCTAGATCTTGATGTTTTCCTCCGTCAAAGTATGGACGAGTTCTGCAATCTCAACGGTATACTACGTTGAAGACCAGACAGTTCCTAGATCTTGATGAAGATGTTTCCCTACGTCAAAGTGTGGACGAGTGCTATAACCTCAACGGTATACTACGTTGAATACTAGTCAGTTCCTAGATCTTGATGTTTTCCTCCATCAAAGTGTGGACGAGTGTTATAATCTCAACGGTATACTACGTTGAAGACTAGTCAGTTCCTAGATCTTGATGAAGATGTTTCCCTATGTCAAAGTGTGGACGAGTGTTATAACCTCAACGATATACTACATTGAATACTAGTCAGTTCCTAGATCTTGATGTTTTCCTCCGTCAAAGTGTGGACGAGTGCTATAATCTCGACGGTATACTACGTTGAATACTAGTCAGTTCCTAGATCTTGGTGAAGATGTTTCCCTATGTCAAAGCATGGACGAGTGTTATAACCTCAACGATATACTACGTTGAATACTAGTCAGTTCCTAGATCTTGATGTTTTCCTCCGTCAAAGTGTGGACGAGTTCTACAATCTCAACGGTATACTACGTTGAAGACCAGACAGTTCCTAGATCTTGATGAAGATGTTTCCCTACGTCAAAGTGTGGATGAGTGCTATAACCTCAACGGTATACTACGTTGAATACTAGTCAGTTCCTAGATCTTGATGTTTTCCTCCGTCAAAGTGTGGACGAGTTCTACAATCTCAACGGTATACTACGTTGAAGACCAGACAGTTCCTAGATCTTGATGAAGATGTTTCCCTACATCATAGTGTGGACGAGTGCTATAACCTCAACGGTATACTACGTTGAATACTAGTCAGTTCCTAGATCTTGATGTTTTCCTCTGTCAAAGTGTGGACGAGTTCTACAATCTCAACGGTATACTACGTTGAAGACCAGACAGTTCCTAGATCTTGATGAAGATGTTTCCCTACGTCATAGTGTGGACGAGTGATATAACCTCAACGGTATACTACGTTGAATACTAGTCAGTTCCTAGATCTTGATGTTTTCCTCCGTCAAAGTGTGGACGAGTTCTATAATCTCAACGGTATACTACATTGAAGACCAGACAGTTCCTAGATCTTGATGAAGATGTTTCCCTACGTCAAAGTGTGGACGAGTGCTATAATCTCAACGGTATACTACGTTGAATACTAGTCAGTTCCTAGATCTTGATGTTTTCCCCCGTCAAAAGAGACAACCCGTCAATAGAAACAACCCGTCAAAGGAGATAAAACTCCCCCTGGTCCAGTTAAATCGACTCCTAAAGATGTTTTTTTATACCAATCCAGTCAAAGAAGACAAAACCACCTACCAACAATCTCCAAATGTCATCTTTAAGCCCATTCCCGACATCACAATGCTGATACCACTTCATGCGAGTGCAAATTTCTGGGCACTCTATTGTTCAATCATCTTCCACCTTCGGATCACGAAAGGCCCGAAAGCCAATCTATATCCTCAGGTTTAAGAAGATTGAACAGGGGAAGCTGTTGTACCCCAAAATTTTCCCTCCCATATTTCTCAAGACATTACAAGAAGAGTCTCCAAATGGTTTAAAATTGCTCAAGAGTTGGACAGTCAAATCATCTCCTAAGGCAGTCAACCTCAAATTAGGGTTTTGTGTTGCATCAGGGTCCTTACATCTAAATGGCCTCAAGTGCTTCCCAATGTCCTAATATGTTCTTAAGTTCATCCATGTCAAATTTCAATCCTTACAGAGGGAGTTTGGTCAGACAATTGCTCAAGAGGCCCAAAAATCGACTGTGTTAGGGCAAAAGTCAAATGTGACCTACAAACAGTCAAACCTCAAGATTTTTTGTCAACATTCACATTTTGAAGGATAATTCATCATTTGATCAAGGGTTGTTCATGGTTCATCAAGGATTGCTCAAAATTCATCAAGATTCAAAAGTTGCTAAATTAGGGTTTTGTAGGAAAAGTCAACTCAACTTTGACCAAGCATAACTTTTTAATACTTTATGAGAAATGACCCACCCAAAGCTCATTTTGAAGAGGATGCAATTACCTATAATCCATCTTCACACCCCAAGATCAAGAAATGCTCTCACAAAAAGTTACAAATTTGGACATTATAGGTCATTTTTGAAAGATAACAAAAACACCTTTTTTGCCAAAGCTTATAACTTAAGTATGGAACATCAAAATGAGATGAGACCAAAGGGGTTGGTTATAAGACATCTCAAGGTTTCTAAAAAGTCCAAGAACACTTCCAAAAGTTCAAAATTGAAGAAGTTATGGATTGTTGAAGTTGGGCATTTTTCCAAAATTGCCAAAAGTCAACTATCCCCAAAACTTCAAATTTTGTCAAAAAGGGCCCACTTTTTTCCACTTGATTTGATCTTGTCACACTACACACGTGTCCTATCTTCTGTTTTATGGCCAATTATTAATTTTTCTATTTTATTTGATTTTTATTGATTTAATTCATTTTAAATCAATTTAAATCCAAATAAAATCCAAATTTTAAACAATTGACATCTTTTTTATCATTACAGGTCTTTAATATCATTATGGACATGACCAAATTCGAATCAAGGCATATCATGAACAAATATTGGATTTTTTGACAAATATGGAAGCTTGTTCATGGAAGATCAAATCATATCTTAATTCATCAATTCACATGGATTCAAGGCCCAACTTTTAACCTAATTCATTCCTTATTACTCATACAAGGCAAAGACATCAAACACACGACCTAGAGGCTGACAAATTCACAAAACCAAACTTGGAAAAAAGCTTGAAAAGCTTGAATCTGAAATCGATCCTAGAGGCGTTTCCAAGGCAAAAACTCCACGCTATCATCTTGCTTGACATCTACTGAAGCTAAAGCAACCATTCACAAGCCCTAAAACCTCATCAAACACACTGTAAGTCTTCTTGAATACCGCCCTGAACATGGAATCGTGATCTCTTGTTCTTGCATCCTTTTGCCCAAACATTAACATATTCATAATCCTTGAATGATTTCCAAGCTATCTGCAATATTTGATTTTGTTTGGGTAGCCTGTAAAGCCCTACCCTAAACTAGGGTTTGGGTTTCTTGTTTTTAGGAGTTTTAATTTCAGGAAGAATTGGAACAAACCATGGACATGGACGAACTCAGGAGGACGAGACGAGCATGGTGATGGTCTCAGAATTCGTTTCCATAGCCTAGAGACGATTTTGGGATCGAGCCATGGATTTTATTGCGGACTCAAATCCGCTGGAAAAATAAACCAGAGATCTGTGGGGAAGACGACTACGTGCTCTCTTCCCATTGGCTTGTTTCAAATTTCGCGCTTTTTATTTTTTTTAATTCAGGCATATAACTTGTTTCCAATATATTAATCGTTGTGTATTCCACTAACAATAAAATGCAGTGGTTGAGATGGTAAGCGCGCTTGTACAAAATCCATTGGGACCTGGGTTCGAATCCCAGGTCCCCCAAAAAACTTTGTGTCATTTTGATTCAGGTATTCCAGTATGCATTCAAGCGCGTAGGCTCATCATGCTCCCTCAGATCCCAAGCGCCAGATGGCCTTCAGGCCAAATCTGATGGTCACAAGATGATGTCCACCATACACACCAGTCAACGTGCCACATTGAAGCAGAAAAAGTCATACAGGCTTGACGTAAATGGGACTTGAACATGTTATTCTTACCTCCTCTTGGGCCCAACACTCCCTGGGTTTATTTCTTTTCTCTTTTATATTTCTTTTTATTTAATTGTTTTTATTAATTATTTTTATTGTCATTAACCAAATAATTTATTTTCCTTATAAAAATCAAAATCACAAAAATATGTTTTATTTTATTAAATTAATTCATCACTTTTATTTTTGTAAATAAATTAAATTAATTAATTTAGTGTTAATTAGGTTAACTTTTAACATTTTTTGCAATATTTAAAATCAATTTAGAATCTTAGGTTTTATTAACATTAATCCAATTTATTTTATTTCCTTAAATATAAAAGAATCCAAAAAATATTTTTTTTATTAATTAACTAATAATTAGCTTAGGTTTAATTTCTTTTAATTAAAAAAATAACAAAAACATGCTTTCTTTCAAAAAAGGGTCAAAGCCCTAAAAAATGCGCCGTTTTAATTTCTCGCACGCGTATCATTTTATCCAATATTGTAATTGCTTCCGGAATGTAATAGCATTTAATTAGGACTTTATTTTATCGCTTTATTTTATTTTCCACATTTTAAATTAAAGGATTGTTTTTGGCAATGTAAATACCCGACGCCTTGTAATAGTTTAGATTTAATTTCCGCAATTTAAATTCCGCAACTATTAACTGTTAGATGTTTGATAAATAGGGAATGCATGACAAGATCCAATGTATGAACTTAAAATCAACATAGCTCACCCATGACATGTACAAAGATAAATTAACCGAAATAACACACTTGCACATGCCACTCTTAGGATACACCTCACTTGGTTGCCTTCAAACGTGGTCATTAAGTATAGGAAGTTTTAGAGGTCGCCCTCTTGTCCAAAGATCATAAGTTGCCTCGAAACGGTTGCCTTGGATAAAATGATCTAAGACATTAGGGTTACCGCTAAGGCATCCTAACATTGCTTTAGTGACCACACGTCCCTTAATCGAATTGACCCTTAAAACTCTGACGACGACGCTACCTACTCATTCATAGTGGGATAGCATTGTCTTAAGGAAATTTGTATATATTAATTCCTTTTTCGAGTAGGTAGATGGTTCTTAAGTACTTGCTCATTCTAAAACAAAACAAAACTTTTCGCACTTACACTCTTTTCAAACAAAAACTCTTTTCAAACCCACAAACACAAAGAAAAGAAAATTTTTGAAAACACAATGAGCAAGTACCTAAGAGCCCGTGGATAACCACGGATAGAAAGGGTGTTAACACCTTCCCTTTCTATAATCTACCTCCCGAACCCGAGAAACATCTCGAAAAAGGAAATTTTCTGTGCTTTTTTTCTTTCCTTGTTGGATAAAATAAAAGTTGGAGGCGACTCTTGCTCACCGCGACATTTTGCGAAAACAAATGCAAAACGCGAACCGGCATTCCAAAAATAGTCAGTTCTCTTCCCACCGTATCACAGTAATCACAAAAAACCTGCACACAAAAACAAACAAGCAACCCAATGTCTTGAGGTAAACCTCAAGAGCTCCAGACAAAATAATCAGATAGGATCACAAGGTATCCAAGATAGGCCAAGGTTTCTAATCCTAAGTCCAAGAAAAAGTCCACTGCTCCATCATGCCAAGGATAGTAACCAAAAAGTCCAAGTGCCATTAAGAGTTTTTTAGGGTTTAAGTTGGTTATTAAGTGTCTTAGGAAAAAGAAAAGAAAATCTCAAGTGAGCAAAGAGAAAATGACAAGAAAATAAATGCTCAAGTGAGCAAAGATGAAAATGACATGGAATGTAAATGCTAAAAGTAAATAGTGCATAAAGCATAAAAGAATAAAAAGCATAAAAAATAAAGCAAGTTAATAATTAGTGGTTAGTTGGATGACCATCTTGAAACTTGCATTTGGAACTCATTAGAGGATTGGTAGAACCAAAGCCTCCACACAAGAAGTTGCATTTGCTTTTTGTAAAGTATATCATCCATTTTGGAATTCTCATAAGTACCATTTAATGATCAACAATGTTTAAGTGATCCGCGTTGACCAAAGGTGTTGTAGATCCATTAGAGGATTGGTAGAACCAAAGCCTCCACACAATGAATCTCAAGGTTATCGGATCAAAGAGATTAAATTAACATACTTGGGTTTGCAATCATAAGTTTGGGCCACAAATGATCATTTATTCGAATCGGGACAAAATTTAGCACTATGTTAAGCAATCGTAAGTGGACTTATAGAAGTCGCACCTATTTTGAGGCTGGTCAATAGCAATCTATGCACCATTTATTTTGATACATGATATAGGGATCATGCTCCAACAACATTTAGTGCAAGAATAAGGGGATGAGATGAAGAGGGATTAGGGTAAAAAGATGAATAAACCAATTTTGAATTAAAAATTTAATCAAACTATTATTAAAATCATTCATCCATTTCAGTTCCACATTCTATGTGATGGACATCCGTCCTTCCTATTCTTGCTTGTTGGGAAGACCCTGGATTTACAATGCTGGATCCGTCACTTCTTCTTTGCATCAAATGCTCAGGTATCCTGTCCAGGGGAAAATTATAATTGTTCATGGCAAATAGGAATACATGATAAGCCATCTAAATTCTTTCCGCTATGTAAAATTGTATGGTGAATTCATCGAAACCCCTTTCCAACACTTTAAAGAGGTTTCTCCTGAAATTGCGGCAACCAAGACAGGGTCTTCTGTACCCATGATTACCAAACCTGTGCCTCAGATGTCATCCCTCAAAGATGCAAAGGATGTGATTGAAGAATGAGGAAGCTCAATCTGGGGTCAACTTCCAGACTTTCCCCACAAATTAGATAAACTCGACTTGGGTTTCACTGCTTCTGCTCAAAAGGTTGTACGCTGCACCCGGGCTAGGGGGCCACCAGTGAAGATCACCCATCATGGAGTCAATGGTTTGGAGGATGGTGAAGAGGAGAGAAATTTGGAAGACTGGATTTTCCCTACTGTTGACGGAGGACTGTGCAATTGGGAGGCAAAAGACTTTGTTCCGATTACTTTCATAAATCAGTAATTTATCTTTCAAACATTTATGTTGGTTTGTAATAATTCTCAAAACAATTCGTACACTTTTAACCTTGTTCCTTACCCGAGGCACATAGGTCCATTTGTAAGGGTTTGATTTTTCATCTTCATATGCCATTTTAATGAATCATGGACGTTTTCACATATAAACTTTTGTGTTCATTGTCTTTCTTTTTACATTTTATTTGTTTAAAGGTGGCTATCCCTTACACACACCTACACTCACAAATGCAGGTACCCTTCCATTCCGGATTCCATGGGTAACAATTCTGCTATGGCCTTCAGTGACTCTGAAGATCTGGTCTACCATGCCGAATACGAAGGTGATGAAGATTGTGAAGTGTCGGGAGAGTTGGCTAGACTTCTACAACAATAAGAAAGGGCTATTCTACCTCATGAGGAGTTGTTAGAGACAATCAACTTGGGTACTGATGAAGACAGAAAAGAAGTCAGAGTGGGTGCCAACCTAGAGCCAAGTGTCAAGGAGTGCTTGATTCAGCTGTTGAATGAATATGTTGAGATCTTTGCCTGGTCATATGAAGACATGCCGGGACTCGATACAGATATTGTGGTTCACCGTCTCCCTACAAGAGAAGATTGTCCACCAATTAAACAGAAAGTCCGCCGCATGAGGCTCGACATGTCTGAAAAGATCAAAGCAGAAGTGATGAAGCAGTTCAATGTTGGATTTCTTGTTGTTACTTCCTATCTACAATGGGTTGCTAACATTATGCCCGTGCCTAAGAAGGACGGAAAAGTAAGAATGTGCATGGATTACAGAGACTTAAACAGGGCTAGCCCTAAAGATGACTTTCCACTTCCGCACATTGACATCTTGGTTGACAATATAGCTCAGCACAAGGTATTTTCTTTCATGGACGGATTTTCAGGCTATAACCAGATTTAAAATGGCACCTGAAGACATGGAGAAAACTACTTTTATTACACAGTGGGGTATCTTCTTCTATAAAGTGATGCCATTCGGACTGTAGAATGTCGGGGCAACCTATCAACGCGCCATGGTGGCTTTGTTTCATGATATGATACATCATGAGATAGAGGTCTACGTAGACGACATGATAGCCCGTTCACAAACTGAAGAAGAACACCTCGACCATTTGCAAAAGTTGTTTGTCAGGTTGAAGGAGTACAAGCTCAGATTAAACCCTAACAAGTGCACTTTCGGAGTCAGGTCCAGTAAACTCTTGGGTTTCATTGTCAGCAACAAAGGCATCGAGGTTGATCTTGCCAAAGTCAAAGCTATACAAGAAATTCCCGCCCCTCGCACTGAGAAGGAGGTCAGAGGTTTCTTGGGACGCCTAAACTACATTGCTAGGTTCATTTCTCACCTAACATCTACCTGTGAGCCAATCTTCAAGCTATTGAAGAAAGATCGGGTAGTTAAATGGAATGATGACTGTCAAGTTGCTTTCGATAAAATCAAGGAGTATTTGATAGAAACTCCTATCTTGATGCCACCCGTCGAAGGAAGACCGCTAATCATGTATCTAACTGTTTTAGATAATTCAATGGGGTGCGTACTGGGCCAACATGACGAGTCTGGCCTAAAAGAGCATGCCATTTATTACCTTAGCAAAAAGTTTACCGACTGTGAGACCCGATACTCACTGCTCGAGAAAACTTATTGCACTTTGGTATGGGCTGCTCGCCGGTTAAGGTAGTATATGTTGACTCATACCACTTTACTGATATCCAAGATGGATCCGATCAAGTACATCTTCAAAAAGCCTGCTTTATCTGGAAGAATAGCTAGATGGTAGATGACCCTGACTGAATACGATATACAATACACGACCCAAAAAGATATAAAGGGGAGTGTAATAGCTGACCATATAGCTCATCAAGCTGTCGAAGATTACCAATCCATGAAGTTCGACTTCCCTGACGAAGACATTATGACCTTGGACAACATTGAAGATTTCAGACCGTATGACGGACCTGAACAAGGATCCCGATGGACACTGTACTTTGATGGTGTCTCTAATGCCCTTGGCAACGGTATCGGCGCGGTACTCATCTCCCCAGATGGTTTCCATACACCTTTCACAGCCAGACTTTGCTTTAACTGCACCAACAACATGGCCGAGTATGAAGCTTGTATCTTTGGTCTCAAGGCTGCAATAGACCTAGGAATCAAATCTTTGGTTGTGTTTGGAGATTCAGCTATGGTCATCAGTCAGATCAAAGGAGAGTGGGTCACTAAACATCCCAACCTCATCCCTTACAAAGAACATGTCTTGACATTGGTACCTCATTTCGAACAGATTACCTTCGAGCACTTCCCGTGAGAAGAAAATCAGCTAGCAGATTCTCTAGCTACAATGTCATCCATGTTTAAACTTAACTGGGATAATGAGGCTCCCCAAATCACCATTGAGCGGATGGAAGAACCTGCACATTATCATGAGATTAATACCGAATAAGTAGTGGACCGACCTTGGTTTCATGAAGTCAAAAGGTATCTCGAGGCTCAAGAATATCCTGAAGGAGCTTCAGTCAACGACAAAAAGTTCTTAAGGAGATTCTTAGCTAAGTTCTTCTTGAGCAATGGTATCCTATACAAGCGCAATCATGATTACATTCTGCTCCGTTGTATGGACAAGGTTGAGGCTGAGCAGATCATGGATGAACTGCACAATGGTACCTTTGGCACTCACTCTAGCGGGCATACGATGGCTAAGAAGATCCTACGGGCAGGCTACTACTGGTCTACCATGGAAGCGGACTGCTATCAACATTCTCGTACTTGTCACAAATGTCAAATCTATGCGGATAAGGTACATATACCTCCAGTTCCTCTCAATGTCTTAACAGCTCCTTGGCCATTCGCTATGTGGGGAATCAACATGATTGGAGAGATCAAGCCTACAACATCCAATGGACACCATTTCATTCTGGTGGCCATTGATTACTTTACCAAGTGGGTCGAAGCAGCTTCCTTCGCATTCGTTACAAAGAATGTTGTCGCCCACTTCATCAAGCAGAACCTCATTTGCTGGTACAACATCCCCGAAAGGATCATCACCGACAATGGTACAAACCTGAACAATACTATGATCATTGCCCTGTGCGAGCAGTTCCAGATTCAACATCACAATTCATCTCCCTATCGGCCAAAGATGAACGGTGTTGTCGAAGCTGCGAATAAAAATATCAAGAAGATCATACAAAAGGTGACAATCACCTACAAGGACTGGCATGACATGTTACCGTTTGCTCTCCACGGGTACTGTACCACGGTGCGTACATCAACTGGGGCGACACCCTTTTCTTTGGTATACAGCATGGAAGCTGTTTTGCCTATCGAGGTTCAGATTCCCTCCTTGAGGATCATGAAGGATGCTGGTTTGAGTGAAGACGATTGGATTCAGACCCGACTTGATCAATTGAACTTAATTGACGAGAAAAGGCTTATTGTTGTTTGCCACGGTCAGACGTACCAAAAACGGATGATCAAGGCTTTCAACAAGAAAGTCAGGCGTCAGGTATATCAAGTTGGGGATCTAGTAATCAAGCGGATCATCTTTCCGCAAAGTGATCCTAGGGGAAAATGGACTCCTACCTACGAAGGACCATTTGTGATCAAAAACATCTTTTCTGGTGGGGCAATGATCTTAACCACCATGGACGGCGACGACCTGCCGCACCCTGCGAACGCAGATATAGTCAAAAGATACTACGCATAAACGACCTACTAGGTTGACACACCTAGGCAAAAAAAAGGGCATCTCGGTGAATCAAAAACCCGAAAGGGTGGTTCAGGCAAAATTTAGGGATAAATAAAAAAATCTGTACACCCGGCAAGTTGAAAACCCAAAAGAGCGACTTGGGCAAAAAAGGGTTTCCCGATGGATCGAAAACCCGAAAGGACGGTCCAGGCAAAACTTAGGGAATTAAAGCGTATGACTATGTCTCATCGGATCACTTTAAGGACAATCTCTTCACAAACAAGCTTCGGGCTTCTGATTAACTCAATCATCTTCGGACGAAGCAGCGAATGGACAAGATATTCAGAGTTACGAAGGCTATAGCAGAATGGGAACCCCATGGAATTTTCACACATAGCCATCTTTCTTTGTATAAATTTTTCTCATTTTTTATGACAACATTCTCTTACTAGGATGTCTTTCTCCTTTGTACAAAATACTTACACAAAGTTAATACAAAGATACTTCAAAGTGCAAAAAACTATTTGTCTTTTCCTTTTACACTTGTGTTTTATTTGAAAACGTCCAATGATTTATTAAATGAGCATATGCATTTGAATATAATCACTGTTTACAAATAAACGAAATGGGAAAGAATAATTACTGACAGGTTGAAAGTACAGGAAAACGTATTTAGGCTACTCCAAGAGAAATCCCCTGCAGTACATCATCTGGATCCCTAGCGGAACTAAAACCTTGAAATACATATCCCCAGCGGAGCTAAATTTCAAAATCCCCACTAGAGTTAAAACTCCAAACTCCCAATCCTCAGCAGAGCCAAAACTTTGAACTACAAACCCTCAGCGAAGATGAAACCTTCTTCCCCAGTCGAGTCAAGACTATCAATCCCCAGCGGAAATCACCTGAATGCCCCGGCAAGTTGTCTTAAAATCTGAGAATCAACCAGATAACAGTTAACTTTTGCTTTATCCCCAACAGAATGAAGATTCTCATTCTTGACTCCCCAGTAGATTGGCATACAACCCAAACTCTTAAACTTTTTCCAAACAGGAATAAGCTTTTCCCCCAGGGTCTTGAACTTACTCTCCAAGCAGGATATCTACTTCCCAGCAGTATAGCTACTCCCCACAGAGTTTTTCATCCCCTAACAGATTGAAGATTCTCATTCTTGACTCCCTAGTAGATTGGCATACAACCCAAACTCCTGAAATTTTTCCAAACAGGAATAAGCTTTTCCCCCAGGGTCTTGAACTTACTCTACAAGCAAGATAGCTACTTCCCAGCAGTATAGCTACTCCCCACAGAGTTTTTCATCCCCTAGCAGAGTGAAGATTCTCATTCTTGATTCTCCAGCAGAGTCGCCAGTTCTGTGATACGGTGGGAGAACTGACTTGAGGTTTTGCGTTTGTGTTCTCAAATGTTTCGGTTTAGCAAGAGTCGCCATCGACTTTTTATTTTATCCAAAGGAAAGGTCAAAAAGCACAAAAGACCTTTGAGATGTTTCCTTGGGTTTGGGGGGTAGATTATGAAAAGGGAAGGTGCTAGCACCCTTTTCATCCATAGTTTTCCATGGGCTCTTAGTTACTTGTTTAGATCCCTATCTTTTCTTTTTCAATTGTTTGAAATGGTGCTTTGTGTGGTTTTGAAAGTATTTTAAAAAGAGGCCATCATTTTGGCAATCTTTGTATACATTCTTCAAACAAGAATCATTACAAAGATTGCCAAAACGATGGCCTCTTTTTAAAATACTTTCAAAACCACACAAAGCACCATTTCAAACAATTTAAAAAGCAAAGCAAGTGATCTAAACAAGTAACTAAGAGCCCATGGAAAACCATGGATGAAAAGGGTGCTAGCACCTTCCCTTTTCATAATCTACTCCCCGAACCCAAGAAAACATCTCAAAGGTCTTTCCTGTGCTTTTTGACCTTTTCTTTGGATAAAATACAAAGTCGGTGGCGACTCTTGCTAAACCGAAACATTAACGAATACAAACGCAAAACCTCAAGTCAGTTCTCCCACCGTATCACACATATCTATAACTCATTTTGGACATCAATAGGAGGATAGTGTCTTAGATGTTAGCATAGTACATTATCAATAGGAGGATAACTCAGTTTGGACATCAATGGAGATAGACATTTTCAAGAAAGAACCTACCTTGAGAACCGGCCAGGGTGGGTGGAGGACAACCGAGAGAGACGGTGGAGGACGGAGGGAAAGGGCTGGTTCGACAGCGACATAATGGGTTTCTGTTCGTGAGAATGAGAGGGAAAGGGTTTCTGCTCGTTCGTGAATCTGTGAAAGAGAAACAGTATACTGATTCTATTTTTTAATTTTCATTTATATGGCTTTAGACAGCGCTTTCTAGAAGCGCTGGCTAATATGGATCTTTAGCAGCGCTTTTGAAAAGCGCTGGCTAATAAGGTCCTTTAGCAGCGCTTTTCAGATTTTTTTATTTTTTTTATATGACTTTATACAGCGCTTTCTTAAAGCGTTATCTAAAGTGGTCCTTTACCAGTGCTTTTGATAAAGCGCTTTCTAAAGCAATACTTTTAGCAGCGCTTTTTAAAAGCGTTGTCTAAGGTCAAATTTTTAGCAGCGCTTTTACTTATTATTTTATACAGTTTCCGTGCTTTTTTTTTAAATTTACTTATAGCAGCGCTTTTGTATAAAAGTGATGTCTAATGTGCATTGTTAAAAGTCATTTTTAGCGTAGTGTCTCTATTTATAGGCGAGAGATTTTAAGACAATGGTTAATCAGATTTTCAAAATCACATGTTATGGCTAGGTTGGGTTGTAAGTGAGAATTCATGACTTTTCATAGTTCCAATGTGGGCATGACCTGTTTTTTAGGAGTGCTTTACATATTATAGGTGGTTGCTTCTTGCTTTGACATTGTGTATGTGCAGAAGAAACCGTTGAGAGGCTCAAGGAGTTGACATTATGATTAAAGCATGCTTTTCAAGAATAGTAATGGTGCCTTTGTGCCAAAAATTGAAAGATCACTTGGACAATGCTTAAACCAAATGGACCATAGCATAAAAGTTTGTGTAAGCATTAAATTATGGTGAGATTTGCAAGTTATAAGGCCTGTAACACAAGGTTATGCAGCATAACATGTAGATTGGGTTATGTGTTCTTCACCAAAATGACTTGTAACTCAAGAATGGATACCTAAATTCATGCCTTTGAGTCTCCTAGCTCAAGTATAATAAATTCATGGTCTTGGATGTTTTGGAAAGCTTGAAACATTGTATACAACTTTCATGTTGACCATTTTGGCTGAATCTAATGGGAACTTGATGAAAATTGGCTAAGAAGTTGAGACAAAAACCTGACCAAACCTGTTGAAAATTTCTTCAAGTGTTAGATAAAATGCCATGACTTCATGGGCTTATATCTTCAAATATAAGCATTTTTTGGACATCAACCCTCTAATAAAAAGTTGTATAATTCATCAATATCTACAACTTTCATGTTGAATGTTTTCTTTGAATCATCTTGCATCTTGATCAAAAAATTTCTTGAAGTAATGAAATTATCAAGGTTTAAAACACTTAGAATTTTCCTAAGTCTTGGAAATCTTGACTTTTTGTTGACTTTCTTGACTCTCTTGATTCTTGATGATCAAGTTTTATATTTTTGAAGGTCTTTGTGAATTTTGAACTTTGAAATTTAATGTTGACAAAAAAGTCAAAATTTGACTTTTTTGTGTATCAGTTGACTTTTCGTCAGTTGATCCAAATTTCAACTATCAATTAATTGATATTGAGAAATGATTTGAGCCATGAAGTTAGGTAAATATGTTTTGTTTGAGTCCTTTAGATTATGATTCAAGCCATTAGGTCATGTATTAGGTCAAAAGTCAATGATCAGCCATTCTCGGTCAAAACCCTAATTTATGGCCTCAATGCTTGGGAGGTGAACTTGCCTGATCAAACTCTTGAGATCCCTTGAGCATTTTAGATCTTTGGTGAGAAATTTATTGAGAAAAGAGAGGGTAAATTTTGGGGTACAACAGCAGTTGATCTTGATCGTGACGCGCATGGTAAGCGGGTTGATGTAAAAAGGTATAGAGGTATGATTGGTTCCCTTCTTTACCTTACCGCCAGGAGTCACATTTAAAAGTCGTTAAGCGCGTACTTAGGTATCTTTGTGGTACTACTAGGAATGGTATATGGTTCTCCAAGGGTAGTGATTTCTCTTTGGTTGGTTATTCTGATTTCGACTTTGTCGGTTGCAACTTGGATAGGAAAAGTACTAGTGGTACGTGTCACTTATTTTCAAATTCCTTAGTAAGTTGGCATAGCAAGAAACAAGTTTACGTTGTCTTGTTAACTTCCAAGGAGGAATATGTCGCAACATGTAATTATTATGCCCAAATTTTGTGGCTCAAACAACAACTACTTGATTTTAATGTTAAACTCAATCATATTCTGATCTTTTGTGACAACACTAGTGCCATTAACCTAACCAAAAACCAGGTTTTACATTCACGCACAAAACATATTGAGATTAGGCATCACTTCCTTAGGGATCATGTAGAAAAAGGTGACGTCGTATTTGAGCATGTTGATAGCACTAATCAACTTGCAGATATTTTCACAAAGCCTCTTGCGGCCAAGCCGTTCTTCCACATTCATAGGGAACTTGGTGTTCTTGATATTTCAGATAGGTTGCAACTACATTAGTTGCATTAATTTTATTTATACTTGTACTCTCATGAATTATCTACACTCTTGTAACAAGTTATTTGTGAGGATAAAATGTCATCCTGCATCATATAGGTAATATCATTCTAACTCTAACCCTACTCTTGATAAATCAAAGTGGTAAACTTGTAAATTTGTATTTGATTTGTGCTTTTCAATTTTTGTGATACGTGATTTATGCTTAGGTGGTTATTTCTATTTTGTTGTATCTTAAAATTCATGAATATTTGCAAATTTGAAAAATAGGCCTGCTGGGGTCGACCTATGGCTAGGGACCATCGATGCTTATTGAAACATGTGTTTCTCAAAATTAAGAGTTTATGCGTCAATGCATGACCTGTGTAGGTCGACAAATCGCGCAATATTTCAACCAATGACTTTAAGAAATTTGTGTGACATTTTAATTTTATCTTTTCATCTCTACTCATTCACTCTCATTACTCTATTTATCCCCAAAACCTTCTCAAAAACCCTAAAAGCCTTTTTTACCCAAAAGTCTCAAACACCTCAAGCTTCCTTCCATGGCTTCATCAAGACCTACAAAAAGAAGATGGTAAAAGGAAGTTCCTCTTCTTAACAAAATCCTGATCCAGTAACTGCTTTGTCTCTACTTTCTGATGATTTGGTTGAATTTTATTCAAAGAACTTTAGTAAAAGAAAAATAGTTAAGCAATTTGTAGTGTACAAGCAAACCCTAGGTAGGTTGAATCTACCACATGTTGTTGAGTTGTTAAGATTTCAGAAACTCAGTGTCTTTTTGGAATGTGATACTGCGTATAATGAAGAGTTGATCAAAATGTTTTATAATGGTCTTCAAGGCAATTTTGATGGGAGAAATTTTAGATATAAGATGAATAACAAGGTTTATTCTGTTAATTCTGAGATTTGGACAGAGTTTGAATTATTTCCTCCAAGTCCGGTTGCCATAAAAATCACCCATACCGATAACTTTGAGGGATATGACTTTAAGGTTGCTATTAATTATATGCTAAAACATCCATACTCTGAAAGGGTTGTGAATAGCACATTATTTCAAAAGTCTGTCACAGCGGGTGCATTGAAACCGCTTGACCGTATTCTGCAGTGGATTGTCTCTTGCATCATTCGCCCTAAGAGGGGTGGATACTCAAGGGTTGATCAGTTGGAGGTGCACTTGACCTATGCTATCAAAAATAAAATGAGGATCAATTGGCGTTACTACATTGCGAGTAGAATGTATAGTCTGAACGATTTGGGTAGAGAAACATTGTTGGGCTATGCTTCCTTTATTCAACATGTCCCCAACAAGGTCGTTATTGGTGTTCCGGGTCTTCCCTTAGTTGGATTATCAACTGATCAAGAATTCACTCAGAAAACATTGACTATGATGGATCACCAGTGGGATACAAGTCAGCAAAGGTATAGATATGTGGTAAGAAGTAATAATGTATGCTTGCAGGAAGGAAATGATAGTGACGAGGAACATGATAAAGACAATGAATGAGGAAGGTGAGAATGTTGTTGTAATGGATGAAGATGAAGTGCAAGGTGTAAACAATGCTACCATTTTAAACGTGCTTGAGTCTATGCGTCTTCAACAGGAGGAGAATTCTTCGCTTGTAAATGAGAGACTTGCTACTCTATCAAATCGTGTTAGGGTACACGGTGAACAATTTGCCGCATACTCTACCATTCAAGATCAATGATACAATACTTTGTATGGGTTGATGGAGTCTCAAGTGAACAACTTCACCAACAATTTCATGCAACACTTCCCTCTCAACCAAGCATCAAATCCACCATCATAAGGAGGAAATGGGAGTGATTAAAATTGATGTTTTCTTTGGTCTTGTACTTTTCTATTTTCATGAACTTAAGCTAGTATTTGTTGTTTAACTATTTTTGGATTATGACTTAATTTGTGTTTGTCTCTCTTTGAACATCGTTTTGTAACTAAACTATGTGATTGGTGTCTATTTATGTTTTCTTTTCCTTTTTTCCTTTCTCTAACATCTCTTTATGTGATTGTTTGTTAGAGTTATTAATTGCCAAAGTAGATAATGGTCTAACCTTACTTGTATTAATTGTTGTTATTTTTAACCTATTGCTTTACCTCTTTTTGATGTTGTCAAAGGGGGAGAAGCATATGGAAACTAAGAACAGATGATATGGAAGCCGTAACGAAGGGGTGCACAAAGATTGGGGGGAAATCTCTGAGATTAAGATTCTGATACTTGGTACTAAGGACAAGTTTTGCCATCATCAAAAAGGGGGAGTATGTGAGGGCAAGGTTCCTTCAATAAGGGTTTCAATGATGTCAGAACTTTCCACTATATGTTGTAAATGTTTCTAGATGATTTGGTGAACAAGGTGCATGGTAAGTGTTCAAGAATTGGTATTTTTGGAAATTTACATGTTGTGAGTCGACCCAAAGAAAGCTCAGGTCAACGCATGATTGAAAGTTGCTCCTTTGGGAAGTCTCGGGTTTTCTCACGTCCACTATGTGGTCGACTCATCCTAGAAGTAATTTTTAGGAACTATGCATCAATGCGTAGCCCTGGATCGGTCGCCACATGGATCTTGCACTTTGTTGTGAGGCACTTTCGGGAATGCTCAGGTCAAGTCACTCTTCTGCATAGGCCGACGCATGGATAGTGCACATTATCATATGGCACTTTCGGGAATTCTCAGATCGAGTCACCCTTTTTCATAGGCCGACGCATGGATCATTCACATTGTCATATGGCACTTTCGGGAATGCTCAGGTCGAGTCACCCTTATGCATAGGTCGACCGTTCGCTCGTTAAAGTTATTTTTCAGTCTGTTAGTCGGGTCTTGAATTTATATAACATATATAATCTTGTTTGGTTCTATCATTTGGTTTTTAATAAGAAATGTGAAATAGATACACAGGGTACTCATCATCTTTAACCTCTCACTCATCCATCGACAACTTCACATAATAATTTTTTCCGATCAAGGTGCAGAGCATATGTTAATAACGTCTGAAATAGAAGATTGTGATCTTGTTCGGGTTGAGTAATTGTGTGTTTTTCTTGAATAAAATATGAGGGTTTTGTTCTCCAAGATCATTGGGATTTTGGGATTTTTGAAAATTCTTTGCTTCATCAAATTCAGTCGTGCTTAAGGGATTGAGGAACTGTGGGTTCACTCGACAAGGTAGCTACAATCGAAGGTTTATCGAAGATTGGTGACATAATTGGTTCAAATCGAATCAAGGGAAGATAGGAGTTTTCAATTCAACTTATTGGGTTTGAATTGTGGTGACTATTTTCTATCTCTTGTATCAACTTTGCAATCATAATAACAATTATCCTAATTCTAAATTCTTGAATTATGGGCAGACGTACCCCACGCAAGGACGACATGGGGAACTACCTAAACAAATCATGTGTCAGTTTTCTTTCTCGGCTTTTACCATTTATTTGCTATAATCTATATATTTGCTCTTGTAGTTCCAATTGTCTGGATTTGTGGTGCAATAAAACTATTACTAAGAACTATAGTAATCACTTTGATTTCTATAATTGATTTCAACACTACAAATTATGATAGATTGGACTTGGTGTGATTACGCACACCAAGTGTTTGATAAAAGTCCAAAAGTGCAAATTTGTGAGTTTTTCTTTGCACCAATTCATTGGAAGTAATTGACAATAGTTAAATAGTATAAGTGATCTATTATAATTGAATTAAGTGTTAATAATTATCATTGATTCATTCCATTCGGTTTTACGTATATCTGGTCTTTTCAATAGAGGATCGTTTTTAGACGAGTGTATCCGGGTAGCTTTCACTGTGTTTCAAGCTTTGCTTAGAAACTAATTTTAAAATTCAAGTATTTATTCAACCACCCCTTCTAGATACGTCCTATGTCTAACAGATAACCTAAGGCAAAAGTTGGTTAATAATTGAGAGAACTATTAACTAGTGGACTTCATGGTAAATATGGTTGAAAATAGTAAGATTTACATATTTACTCGATCAGTAACTTTAGACATAAAGGAGTACAACCATAGGTGGGAAATAAAAAGTTAAACAATGTGTGTTTTAATGTTATTGCGAGATCTAGAGGTTTATTCCCCTAACTTAATGCATATGCTTTGATGTTGTAGACATACACAACTAGATCATTTTTTGCCTCATGCCTTTCACAACTAGACATACACAACTAGATCACAACTGGATCATTACCAACATGCCTTTCACTATTGATTTAACTTCTCTACTCTTATATATTACTACTCAACTTGGATCTGTGACAACCAACTATTATTGTTATATTTTTCTCATGGCTATTCACAAATTTGTACATTAAGAATAAACTTAAGTTATTACAATTTATGTGAATCGATACTTTTACTTTTACATCACTTCCTACTATTTGAATGTGTATACTTGCATGTATAAATAACACAACTAACTTGACGCAAGGTGCAACGACCATATGACTGGCAATAATAGCAGGTTCATCACTCTTGATGAATCAACAAAAAGATCCATTAGGCTTGCAAACAACAACATGGTTACATTAGAAGGAATGTGAAACATTCTTATGAAGAGAAGGGATGGGTAATTAGCAATGATAGGTGGTGTTTTTATGTTCCTTAAAAGGCAAGTAGTCTGATATGTTTAAGTCAGTTTCTTGACAAGTTTACATAATAAGGTTGAAATATAAAGAGCTTAAGGTTTTTTATGTAATTTTCAAGCTAATCTTGAAGGCACCTTTATCAACCAACATGACATTCAAGATTTTTATCAACATGATAGACCATCAATGTCTTGCATCAACCACAATTGAAGATAAAAATGGAATTAGCATTAGAGCTTTAGCCATCTCAATTTTATGAGTCTTAGGTTGATTCACATAAAGAAAAAGGTGTATGGCCTTCTCGAGATCACAATTCCAAAGAACCTATGCGAGGAGTGATGAATTTCATAGAAATTAAAAAGGTCATTCAAACATGACTTGGCAATAAAGTCACAACAAAAAATGAAAGATTATGCACTCGGATGCATGTGGTCCCTTTATAGTGATGTCACTAGGAGGTAACTTCTACTTCCTAACCTTCATAAATTATATATATATATATATATATATATATATATATATATATATATATATATATATATATATATATATATATATATATATATATATATATATATATATATATATATATATATATATATATATATATATATATATATATATATATATATATATATATATATATATATATACCTATTAGATAAGAAAACTGGGGTTCACCAATTTCAAGATATTCAAGCTTTAGTTGAGAATCATGCTCAATGTGAAGTCAAAATGTTGATAATTGATCAGGGTGGTGAGTGCACCACAATTGAGTTTGCTCAGTTTTAGGAAAAACAATAGATTGAGCATGAAGTTATAATACCTTGGGCACCTCATCATAATGGCATTATTGATACAAAGAATAGAAATATTTTGAATATGTAATAAACATGCTTAAAGCAAGTCAAAAGCCAAAACATTTTTGGGGTGAGGCTACTTCTATTGTTGTCTACATCAGCAATAGATGTCCAATAAAGAAGTTGAACAATAAGACACCTTATGCAGCTTGGTCTGGCCTGAAACCAAGTGTTGGATACTTTAAGAATCTTGGCTCATTATGTTACAAACATGTACTTAAGCAACTTAGAAGGAAACTTGGCAATAGAGGCCAAGCTATGATCTTAATTGGCTACCATCCCATAGGTGCCTACAAATTCTTCTCACCAAATGAGAACAAGGCGGTATTAGTAGGGATATGGAATTTAATGAAAGTAAGTGATGGAAGTGACGTAACTCAATGTTGGAGGGTGAAGCTTCAAGTCACATTTGAACATCTCTCCAACATGATGACAAAGAAGTTGAGTATTAGACTAAACATTCCCAACCTCAGGTGGTGAGAAGATCAATAAGATCCACAACTCAATTAATCTGACTAAATTATTATAAGAGGTTTCATTATTAATCCATAAGAGAAAACAGTGACCTAATTGAAGAATCCATGATGGTTTAATTAGAGCCAATATATCGTGTTCAAGCCATGAAAAATGGGAATTGGAAAGCTGCCATGAATGAAGAGATCGAGGACATTGAGAAGAACAAAACATGGAAACAGGTCAAATACTCATGTAAGAAATCTATAGATGTCAGTGGATTTACAAGATAAAGTTGAAGCCTAATGGTGAAATTTCCAAGCATAATGCAAGGTTGGTAGCAGAAAGATTTTAAAATCCTGGCATTGATTTCAATGAAATCTGTGCATCGGTTTCTATACTTGAAACCATACGATTGGTTGTATCCATTGCAACATATAGAGGTTGGAAGATGCACCAACTTGATGTAAAGTCAGCCTTCCTCAATGAGCCTCTAGAAGAAGAAGTTTATGTGAAACACACTTGGTTTAAAGGTGAAAAAGCAAGAAGATGGTGTAAAGGTTGAGAAAATATTTGTATGATTTAATCAAGCACATAAGGCTTGGAACAAGAGGATTTATAGCTTCTTAATGAAACATAGTTCAACAAGTGTACATTAAAACATAGAGTGTATGTGAAAGGTTCAAGTGAACAAGACTAAGCTATCCCATCTCTCCGTGTGGATTATCTATTGCTCATAATTTATATGAATTGGAAAAGTTCAAGGCAAGCATGGAGAATGAGTATGAGATGTCAAACATAGGAAATTTGGCCTACTTCCTAGGAATAGAAATTGTGAACACAAATCATGTAGTATTTTTACATCAAAATAAATATGCAAAAGACGTCCTAACAAAGTTCAAGACGAGTAATTGAAAACCTGCAAACACACATATGGATACCAACATCAAATTTAAGAAGGAGTCATAAGATGATTTGATGGGTAGCACATCATACAAGCAGATCATTAGCTCATTTAGTTATCTTTGCAATGCAAAGCTTGATATTTGACATAGTGTGATATTGGTTAGTAGATTCATGGAGAAATTAAGGACACGTCATCTACTTGCAACAAAGAGGATCCTAAGGTACATTAGAGGTACAACTAACCATAGAGTACTCATGCCAAATAAATATAATAAAATAATGGAAGCCAAGATATATGGTTGTTATGATTCATATTGGTGTGGTGATCAAGATGATAGAAAGAGCACAACCAGTTACTTGTTCATGTTTGTATAAACACCAATCTCATGGATTTCAAATAAGTAAGGAAGTGTGTTTTTGTCTTCATTTGATGCATACTATGTTGCGGTCTCCTATGCTGAATGTCAAGCACACTGGTTGAAGATGATGCTTGAAAAGTTGAATGTAACTCTAAACCCTAACATGCAATTTATAAAGTAATCATAGTAATTTTCTATAAAAAAAGGGTGTCACATTTTTCTCAAATTAAATGCCTTCCTCAAAATTGTACTTAATAGCAGCGAAAATTAAACAATTGAAAAACACAACTTTATTATCTAGTCAAAATAGAAGTCATTTTAACTCAATGAGTTATTAGTTTAAGTAAACATATGTCACGAATGATGCCTTAACATACAAGCACAATATCATTACAGATGTTACGACATCTACAGACTGACAGAACTTTTACTAAAATAAAATCTATGCAGAATTTAAACGCAGAAAGTAAAAGAACACAAAAAATTGTTAACCCAGTTCAGTACAACTCACCTACTCTGGGGGCTATCAAGCCATGAAGGAAATTCCCTATTAGCAGTATTAATTCTAATCCTAACATTCCTACTTTACAACTTATCACTTAATCACTACTTAGTGCAACTTCTACTTAGGCACCTCCTAGATATGAGAACCCCTCTCCCTTCCAATCACCACAATGATAAAAGACTTGTCCAAATCCTAGTGACAGTCTATAATCAAGTTACAATCACAGTGACTCGAAACCAAAACAAAACCGAAGTGTACACTTCAATCACGATACTCAAACTCTTTCTTAAAAGCTTTAGAGTGAGAATAATAACTTGACAAACAATCAAGTAACAATCAGTCAACTCAAATGCATCAAGAGATGAATGAGGATGTACAAATAAAACAGGAACTCCCTTGAAGAACCCTCAAACCCTAAGACTGAGAAAATACGACTTCCTCTTATTTTTATAAAGTTCTTAATGAGTTTAGGTCTAGGTAGTTTCTTTAAATACTCTTCAGTAATTCTTGGACCCTGAATTTGCACCCAGATATTCCATATTGCACACGCTGAGAGATGCATCAATCTGTGCAGAAAAATCTCCTTGAATCTTTGAACAAAATACAAGGTTTCCTAAATTGTCTCAAAGTCCAATTTTGGCAACATGTTTACAGTTGGAGATAAATCAAATGTTCCAGATTTTAATATCCTTGACCTATGAAAACTTTGAGATAAAACGAAAAGGAATCTCACAAAATCAATTTAAACATGTCAATAATAAACCAAAAGGTGACGCCTACTGTACCAGACCAAAATGTCATGACATTGTCTTCGACTTCTAGTTGAAAATCACATAACATCAAACCTTCTATGTCAAACCATGTTTTTCCAAAATTTATCCAATCAAAAAACCATGGTATTAACAATAACCATCACCTTAACTCTAAGAACCATCAAAGATTTGCAAAAGGAAAAGCTCTAAACATATCAAACTCAACTCTAACTCATCAAATAACTCACGACTTAACTCTTTTAAATATAGATAACTCAAACTCAACACTAAAAATATCAAATAACTCAAAATCAACTCTAAACATATCAAGCTACTCAAATTAAAGTTATTCATAAATATATTCAATTCCTTAAATTGCTAAAGGGTTTCCCAAAACTCTAGACTTGACTCTAAAATTGTCTCACTTCACAATAGCACCAAATATTATAAACTTATGATAAAATTATGAAACTCTCTAGTTTAAATTTCTATAAACCTTCTTTCAAACGCAATTGATTGCATGTCAATCAGATTTACTAAACTCCAATTCTATTTGTTTCAGTTCCGCCATATCACAATATTTCTTGCATAAACTCTAAAACTGAATGCCTAATTTCATAATAGCACCAAAAATTATAGACTTATGATAAAATTATAAAATTCTCTAGTTTTAAGGTTCCTTAAAGCCTTTTTCAAACACAATTAATTACAGCTCGATTGGAGTTACAAAAATCCAATTACGAGTGAAACAAGATGACTCACAGAAGACTAAAATTTGACTACACCTTTGGTATACAACCAGATAACTGCTGTTATTGTAGTGCTCCTAGACCCAATTTCCCCACTTTTAAGTAAATATTATTGTATTAGCTTTCTAACGCAACTGTTGACACCTCAAACACACTCACGAAACACAATTTAGGCATCAAACAAGATGATCAATCCTCTTTTATGTCTATCTGCGCTTTTCTGCATTTTTCTCCTTATTGAACAGATCCAAAACTCTCCTATTTGAGTCTCAACCGTCTCATACCCCAAATTTTCCCGCATTATTTCTACAGTCAAAAATACTTTTAAACTTGGGTTTTATAAGATTTTTGGTTCAATTATACTAACATTTTAATATTTGTTTATTTAAAAATATAATAGTTTACTTTAAATTATTTGTATTTCTTAAATAATAAATATTAATTGACCTTCATATGTTTTCTAATGCCATTTTATTTTGAATAAATGAATTGGTATAATTGATAAGAAGGTAAAGCTTGATTCACTCATATTTTCTAGAGGGCCAATTTCCATTCACCCACTTTGATACACTCATATTTTTTACATAATTTCATCTAAATCCACACACCTCTCATACACAATTTTAAAGTTTTTTCTATGTATTCTTTGACATGTACATGATTAAGTAATTAATGAGTTTTGTAGAAATGTTAAAATGCCCCATAACATTATGCATTTTGTTGTACCCCAAAATTTTCCCTCCCATATTTCTCAAAACATTTCAAGAAAGATCCTCAAGTTGCTCAAGGAAGTCCAAGGGTTGACCAGACAAGCTCTCTCCTAAGGCAGCCTACCTCAAATTAGGGTTTCATGTTGCATCAAGATACTTGAGTCCAAGGGATCCCAAATGCTAACCAATGTCCTAATATGTTCTCAAGATCATCCATGTCAAGTTTCAAGCCTTGCAGAGGAAGTTTGCTCAGTCAATTGCTCAAAGGCCTGAAAATCGACTATGCTAGGGCAAAAGTCAACTGTGGCCCACATACAGTCAAACTTCAAGATTTTTTATCAACATCCTCATTTTGAAGTATATTTCATAATTTGATAAAGGGTTGATAATGATTCATCAAGGATTGATCACAATTCAGCAAGAACCAAAAGTTGCTAAATTAGGGTTTTGCAGGAAAAGTCAACTCAACTTTGACCAAGCATAACTTTCTCATACTTTATGAGAAATGACCCATCCAAAGTTCATTTTGAAGAGGATGCAATTCTCTACAATCCATCTTAATCTCCCAAGTTCAAAATATGTACTCACAAGAAGTTATGAATTTGGACATTATAGGTCATTTTGAAAAGTCAACAAAAACACCTTTTTTGTCAAAGCTTCATAAATGAACATGGAATACTGTTGTACCCCAAAATTTGACCTATCATATTTCTCAAGACATTGCAAGAATAATCTCCAAAATGGCTCAAGATTACTCAAGAGTTGGACAGTCAAGTCATCTCCTAAGGCAGTCAACCTCAAATTAGGGTTTTGTGTTGCATCAAGGTCCTTGCATCCAAATGACCTCAAGTGCTCCCCATTGTCCTAATATGTTCTCAAGTTCATCCATGTCAAATTTCAAGCCTTGCAGAGGAAGTTTGGTCAGTCAATTGCTCAAGAGGTCCAAAAACCGACTGTGCTAGGGCAAAAGTCAACTGTGACCTACAATATAGTCAGACTTCAATATTTTTTGTCAACGTTCTCATTTTGAAGGATATTTCATCATTTGATCAAGGGTTGATCATGATTCATCAAGGATTGCTCAAAATTCATCAAGACTCAAAAGTTGCTAAATTAGGGTTTTGCAGGAAAAGTCAACTCAACTTTGACCAAGCATATCTTTTTCATACTTTATGAGAAATGAACCATCCAAATCTCATATTGAAGAGGATTAAATTTCCTACAATCCATATTCATACCCCAAGATCAAGAAATGCACTCACAAGAAGTTACAAAATTGGACATTATAGGTCATTTTTGAAAGTCAACAAAAACACCTTTTTTGCCAAAACGTATAACTTGAGAATGGAATATCAAATTGAGATGAGACCACAAGGTTTGATTAGATGACATCTCAAGCTTTCTAAAAAGTCCAAGAACACTTCCAAAAGTTCAAAATTGAAGAAGTTATGCATTGTTGAAGTTGGGCATTTTTGCAAAATTGCCAAAAGTCAACTATCCCCAAAACTTCAAATTTTGTCAAATGGGCCCATTCTTTTCCACTTGATTTGATCTTGTCACACTTCACACGTGTCCTAACTTCAGCCTTGTGTCCATTTATTAATTTTTCTATTTTATTTGATTTTTTATTGAATTAATTCATTTTAAATCAATTTAAATCAAATAAAATCCAAATATTGATCACTTAAGATCTTTTTGATTGTTATAGGTCTTAATTATCATCATGGTCAGCATCAAATTCATATCTCACCATATCATGAACAAAAAGATGGATTTTTGACAAAATTGGAAGGTTTTCAATGGTGAATCAAATCATATCTCCAAGCCATAATGCACAAGGATTCAGTCCAAAATAGTTGACCTAATACATTACAGCATACATATACAAGCTAAAGGCACACGAATTAGAGGTTAGAAGCTGCAGAACCATCAAAAGCAAACTTGGAAAAATTGCAAAAAAGTGTGAAATTGAAATCGTGCATAGAGGCCAATTCAACACCAAAACTCCACACCAATCACTTGCTGGGTATCCACTGAAGCAAAACCAACCCCTAACAAGCTTTCATACGCGCCCTAGAGCACTGTAAGCATTTCACGAACCCTCTATGTTCATGAAATCTTAAATCTTTATTCTTGCATCCATTCTAAAAAACGTTTGCATATTTTGATTCCTCATGAAATTTGCTAACTTTCTGTAATAATCAATTTCATTCTTGTGCTGTGAATCTTAAAACGCCATTGAAGGGTTCTTTAGGTTTTTTTAGGGCTTTCCATTACAGGAACAATTGGCTTGTGAGAAGGTTACCATCTTGTTCAGGGGAACAAGACGAGTTCATCCATGGTATCACCTTTCATTTATATGGCCTGAGATGGATTTTGGAATTAACATATGCCTTTTGCTGCAGATTTAAATCCGCATGTAATCTCTGTATAAACCAAAGGACAGGGACGACAACGTGTCCCCATCCGGTTGCTCCGTTCAAATTTTTGCGCTTTATTTTTTTATTATAGCATAATCACGCGTTTTCATATATTATATTTAGTTTGTATTCAACTAACAATTGAGAAGCAGTGGTGCAGTGGTAGACGCGTTGTGCAATGACTCACAGGACCTGGGTTCGAATCCCAGGTCCCCATATTCCTTATTATTATTTTCTTTCAGATATTCCAGCGTGTTTCAGGAAGTGTGGCATACCATGGTCCTTAAATCTCAAAGCGCCAAATGGCCCCCAGGCCAGATCTGGTGGTCCAGAGGGGATGTCCACCATACTCCCTAGTCAATGTGCCACGTTGAATCATGAAAAGTCAGCCAGGCCAGCGAATTTGGGCCTTGGAAATTGCCAGTCTCACCCCCTATACAGGCCCAAACCCTCACTCTCTCTATTTTTATTATTTTCTTTTTATTATTTCTTTAAATCATTTATTGTTATTATTATTATTTAACTAACCGATCAAACTTTTTTCTTCAAAAATTAAAAACCCAAAAATATTTTGTTTATTAAATTAATTTTCAGCATTTTATTTTTGTAAATAAATATTAATTTAATTAATTTAGTTTAATTAGGAAATAACTTTAATATCTTTTGCAATAATTAAAATTAATTTAGATAATTAGGTTTTACTAACTTTGATCAAATTTATTTTATTTCTTTAAATATCAAAAATCCAAAAATATCATTTTTATTAATTGATTAATTTGTTTATTAATTTAATGCTTAACCTAATTTAATTTCTTTTAATTTAAAATAAACCAAAAAATCTTTTCTTTAAATAACAAAGGGTCAAAACCCTAGAATGCTCCCGATTTAATTTTCCCGCACGTGATCTATTTTGTTTCAATATTGTATCTGTTTCCCAGAATATAATAGTTCAATAGGACCCTTTAATTATTTTATCACTTTATTTATTTTCCGCATTTTAATTTCAAGGGTTGTTTTTGGCGATGTAAATACCCGACGTCTTGTAATAGTTAGTTTTAATTTCCACGATTTAATTTCCGCAACTTATAAACTGTTAGATGTTTGGTAATAGGGAATGCATGACAAGATCAAAATGTTTAACCTAAAATCAACATAGATAACCATTGACATGTACAAAGACAAATTAACCGAAATAACACACTCGCACATGCGCACTCTTAGGGTACACCTCGCTTGGTTGCCTTCGAACGTGGTCGTTAAGTATAGGAAGTTTTAGAGGTCGCCCTCTTGTCCAAAGATCATAGTTGCCTCGAAACGGTTGCCTCAGAAAAATGATCTAAGATATTAGGATTACTGCTAAGGCGTCCTAACATTGCTTTAGTGACCACATGTCCCTTAATCGAATTGACCCTTAAACTCCAACGACGATGCTACCTACTTGTCAATAGTGGGATAGCATTGTCTAAAGGACATTAGTATAGATTGATTCTTTTTTCGAGTAAGTAGATGGTTCTTAAGTACTTTCTCCTTTCAAAACAAAATAAAACTTTTCGCACTTACACTTTTCAAACAAAAACTTCTTTCAAACCCACAAACACAAAGAAAAGCAAATTTTGAAAACACTTTGAGCAAGTACCTAAGAGCCCGTGGATAACCACGGATAGAAAGAGTGCTAACACCTTCCCTTTCTATAATCTACCCCCCGGACCCGAGAAACATCTCGAAAAAGGAATTTTTCTGTGCTTTTTTCCTTTCCTTGTTGGATAAAATAAAAGACGGTGGCGACTCTTGCTTACCGCGAAATTTTGTGAAAACAAACGCAAAACGCAAACCAGCATTCCAAAAACAGACAGTTCTTCCCACCGTATCACAGAACTGGCGACTCTGCTGGGGACGCTTAATAAGTGGGGTGTACCTTAGGATTAGATCATTGTATTTTCAATTTTTTGCTTTGTATGCTTTATATTTATGGGCTTGTATCGGAGTTACTATAGATCCTAACCCGGATCTGGGGGATACCCTTTAGGTAAGTAGCAATAAACTGTGAGGGAACTATACGGTGTAGACCGATACGGTTGAAGCAGTAGCTACGTTGGTGTGGCACTTTAGATTGTACCGATATCCCTTGTGTTGGAACGAGGAGAATATGGGTCATCTAAGGGGTCATTAAGCACCAACTGATCTTAGAACCTTTAAATTGACCAACTTGGCCATAGAACAGTAGCAGCATGCTACACTCATTGAGACTAAACTCTCGTGATGATTCCGGCTGCAAGAAAAGGTTGATAAACTGGAATTATGACTGATTGAGGGTAGTCAGTGATATTGAGATCCTCTAGAACCCGGTTACTATTTTTAGGACAGGTTTAAACCAACTGAACTGAAAGAGGGTAGTACCTAAGCTCCTTGCCAGCCTAAAATCTAAGGGCTCTCTGTGTGACTTGTGTGCCTTTACCATGTTTGCTTTTTGTGGATACATGTGGTGTGCTTTCTATCATGACATCATGACATCATAACATTGCATACATCTTTCATAGGACTAACCTATTTCAAAGACAGGAGGGATTCATCTTTGTTCTGTTTTGTAGGTCATGGTGCCTATGCATAGGAATACCATCCGGATCAACTTTGTCCAGGTCTCCACCATGCTTAAAGAATTGATTGCAAAGATGCCTGATACTACTTCCTTCATCAGGAGACATGGGTATCTTCTCAGTTTGGTTACCTCCAAATTGGAAGAGCAGATGATGAGTGCTCTGGTCCAATTCTATGATCCACTGTACCATTGTTTTACTTTCCAGGACTACCAGTTGGTTCCCACCCTAGAAGAGTTTTCTGATCTGCTCGGTATCTCCATTTTGGAGCAAACCCCATTTACTGGTTGGGAGAAGACCCTTAGGCCGGAAGAAATTGCTTCAGCCCTTCATTTGACAAAGGATGAGGTAATGGCTAATTGGGAGACTAGAAGTGGAGCAAAGGGCTTTCTGACTAAGTTCTTGGTTGTTAAGGCTAATTATTTCTGGGATAGTCTAGACTTCAAGGCATTCGAAGATATTCTGGCTCTTCTGATATATGGCTTGGTATTGTTTCCGAACTCTGACTCTTTTGTTGATGTGAATGCGGTGAGAATCTTCATCTCTTGTAATCTTGTACCCACTCTCTTGGGTGACATTCTTCATCAGCTTTATGCCTGTACCGCCCGAAAGCGGGGAACCTTGATGTGCTGTGCTCCATTATTGGCGAGGTAGTTTATTTTGCACCTCCCCAAATCAGTGCTGAAGAACAAAGAAGGCATGGGATGGGCTTATAGGGTTATGTCTCTCTCGCATAATGACATCATTTGGACTCTTAAGGGTATGGACGAGGTG
Source organism: Vicia faba (assembly GCA_948472305.1). Taxonomy (NCBI): domain Eukaryota; kingdom Viridiplantae; phylum Streptophyta; class Magnoliopsida; order Fabales; family Fabaceae; genus Vicia; species Vicia faba. The sequence goes on from OX451739.1 coordinate 1,530,903,802, forward strand.
GCCGTTATTGATTGTTATGGGGAATACCCCAATGTTCCACTGATAGGAACCCATGGAGGAATTTCTTATAATCTGTGCTTGGCCTTACGTCAGTTTGGAAGAGCCAGAAGAGAAGGACCTCATGAGCTGCTAATGCCTAGCATCATCTTTGACTTTCAGGGGGATAGCGACTAGCAACGCCGCAGATTCATAAGGGCTTGGGATAGAGTTCACAAATCTGATCCACATGAGCTGGGTCCAAAGACTTCTCTTCCAATGGAGCCCTACCTCAGATGGGTTCGTATCCGTGCCCAAAAGCTGGGTATGCCATATGAAGCCGTCCTGCCTATCATTGTTGAGGTTGATAATGAAGAGGGTGTTCTGCCTACCATTCTCCATCCTTACATGCCCACTGACATTGGGGCACTGAAAAGGTCTTGGATGCAGCTGAGAGAAGAACGGGATGCTTACCGAGAGAAGTTTAATGAGCAAGAGCAGAAGATCCAGAGGTTGACTAAGCAGCTGGAGAACGAGCGGATTCTCAATGTCTATGTCTGCACCGACAAGAAGAGACCATGGGAGCACTGATTGTCCTTTGATTATTTCCTTTCCAGTTTTTATTTACTTTTCAGTATTTCCTTTCTTGTAACACCTTACAGGCAATTTGTTGAACAATTTGAATTTCAAAGTTTATCTAATAAAGTGTGTTTCATTTCTTATTTACAAATTTGAATCTCCCAATTGTCTTTGAAATCATGTCATACGCATTTCATCCCATGCACTTCATAACAGGTACCCATTACAGGTCACTTATCTTCTTCGATGTTTATTTCAGCACTCATCATGTCTACTGAACCATCAACTGAGCAAGCAATCAAGGCCCTACAGGCCCAGAATGCCCAATTTCAAGAGATGTTCATGAATCTAGCTAAGGGTCAGCAAGATCTGAAGACCCTGATTCTGAAAGAGAAGAAGAAGAAGAAGAAGAAGAAGAAGAAGAAGAGGACAATCCTGTTTAGCACAGGTCACAGGTTTGGAAACAGGCTACGGGAGGAAGTTGATTTGACCACCTCATCTGGAGGGAAAGATAGTCAAGAGGAAAGGAGGGCTCCTAGCCTTGTGGTCTCCGACAATGAGACGGACTTCGATGAAGACCAATATCCTCCTGCTGAGGATAGATACAAACAACTGGAAGACCGGTTGAGTGCGATGGAAGTTCAGAAAGTGCCTGGTCTGGACTTTGGTGATCTGGGCCTATCATCTGGGGTAGTGATTCCCCACAAGTTCAAGGCACCAGCCTTTGCTAAGTATGATGGAGTTTCATGTCCGAAGCTGCACCTCCGGTTATATGTAAGGAAGATTCAGCCGTACACCGCTGATAAGAACCTATGGATCCACTTCTTTCAAGACAGTCTCTCAGGGACTCAGCTTGAATGGTTCTACCAGTTGGACGGAACCAGTATCCACAATTGGGAAGATTTGGCCATTGCTTTCTACAGGCAGCACCAATACAACTCTGACCTTGCTCCCACGCGTACCCAACTCCAGGGTATATCAATGGGAACGGGTGAAGGATTCAAATATTATGCTCATAAGTGGAGGGACCTCGCCGGAAGAGTACAACCACCCTTAGCTGATCGGGAGCTTGTGGATATGTTTCTGGGGACCTTGTCTGGCCCATTTTTCAACCATCTGATTAGAAGCTCTTCGTTTGGGTTTACAGAGCTGATTATGACCGGTGAGAGGATTGAGGATGGTATTAAGGCTGGTAAGATACAGAAGGGTGCCTCGTCAAGCACTGAGAAGAAGCCTTTTAAGAAAGAGTCTAGTGCCGTCTACAGTTCAAGAAACCAGAATAGACCTGAACGCCACCAAGCTGTTAATGCGGTTGTTATTTCAAGACCTGCTGGTGCGCCTCAGCACAACAATCAACAAAAATACGAGAGACCTCGAAGGCAATTCACCCGTCTCAGCATGACTTTGTCTCAGATTCTGCCACAGTTACTGAAAACCAACCTAGTGATTCCAAGGGAAGCCCCGAAGAATCCAAATATCACATCACCGAAGTACAACCCTAATGCCCGTTGTGCTTATCACTCTGATAGCCCGGGGCATAATACAGATGATTGTTGGTCTTTGAAGAATAAGATACAGGACTTAATTGATGCTAAAGAGATTGAGTTCGAGGCGCCCGAGAGGCCTAATGTTGTGACCGCTCATATGCCCAAGCATGGAGTGAATGCTATAGATGAAGACTCGTTTTTGGTTTATGTGAACGACATTGTTACCCCTTTGATGACTGTGAAGAAGAACCTTTTGCTAGCCGGTTTATTTCTGGGCTATGACGAAGGTTGCTGTATGTGTTCTATTCTACCTACCGGTTGCCATCTTTTGAAGTCAGGTGTCCAACGCCTGATGGATAGTAAAGAAATTATGTTTGAGAAGACTGTTGTCCCTTTAGTTCGTACTGAAGAAGTTGCCATCATTACCATTTTCGACAATTCTTCCAAGGCTTCCTCGAAAAAGCATATTAGGATTACATCTGTTCCAAGAATCGCACCTGTGATCATCACTATTCCTGGGCATATCCCCTACATCTCCGATAAAGCTGTCCCTTGGCACTACGGGGTCGATGTTTATTTTCATGGAGTTAAACAAGAGTTGGATGCTGATACTGACGTCAGCAATATTGTTGGACCTGCTAAAGTCACTCGCAGCAGAAGACTTTTCTCACCTAATATTTCTCCACCAACTGCCTGAAAGCCTGTTGTTATTACACCTGCCAGTGTACCTGCTACCATTCCTGTTCAAGTTCATATTCTTACCCCTGTCGTCGAGTCATCTGACACTCGGGGCAAAGGGATCACCACTGATGTGCCTGCCCAGACGGAGGCGCCAAAGACGATTACCATTGAAGCTTCTAAACAAGAGATGGAAGAGATTCTGAAAATTATTAAAAAGAGTGACTACAATGTAGTTGAACAGCTGGGGCAAACCCCGTCCAAGATTTCTATGTCGTCACTGTTGCTATGCTCAGAGGCCCGTGCCAAGGCTCTGATTACATTTCTGAAGACCGCACGCGTACCACAAGAGACATCAGCTGATCAGTTTAAGGATTGCGTGGCCAATCTGACTGCTGATAATGGTTGGGCTTCTCTAACGCCGACTTGACTGCTAAGGGGAAGAATCACAACGATGCCATGCATGTCTCCATTGAATGCAGGGACACTACTCTTCCACATGTATTAGTAGATATTGGTTCCTCATTGAACGTCTTGCCTAAGAAAGCTCTAGACCGGTTGGATTGTGAAGGGTTGGAGCTGAAGCCAAGCAACATTGTTGTTAGGGCCTTTGATGGGTCTAAAAGAATGGTGCACGGAGAAGTTGATATTCCGATTAAGGTTGGTTCTCAGGTTTTCAACTCTACATTCTATGTGATGGACATTCGGCCATCTTATTCCTGTTTGCTGGGTCGTCCATGGATCTATAAAGCTGGGGCCGTAACCTTAACACTCCACCAGAAGCTGAAGTACCCGGTCAAAGGGAAGATTATGACAGTACAAGGAGAGGAGGAGTACATGGTGAGTCACCTCAACTCTTTCCGATATGTAGAGATGGATGGGGAGTTCATTGAGACCCCATTTTAGCATTTTGAAGAGGTTCCCCAGACACTGGCATCAGCTGAGGCTGTGGTTGAAGATTCTCCTATGAAGATGGCTTCCTTTAAGGATGCCCGGGCTGTTGTTGAGAAAGAATCTCAATGGGTTATTCGGAATGCACGGATCGGAAGACCTCCCGTGTTCATCAGCAACTCGGGAGTAAATGCCATTGAAGACGATGTGGAGGAGTCTGAATTCGACAACTGGATCTATCCTACGACCGACGGTGGACCAAGAAACTAGACAGCAAAGGACTTCATCCTTATTTCTTTTGTTACCCGGTAATGAAACTTTTTGTTTTGAATATGTAACAGACAATGTTTTAAACTTTGCGGCCCGATGTCTTACCCGGGGTACCGTGGCTTCATTTGTGAGGGCTTTATGTATGTCATTTTCATATATCATTAATAAAAGCATTGGACGTTTCTTGCATTTCAAATCTTGCGCTCCTTGTTTTTCTTTTATTATATATTGCAAAACAGCTATTTTACACACACTCACATATACAGGTCTACATCCACTCTGGATCTCACTTGTAACGACTCTGCTACTGCCAGTTATGACTTCGAAAATCCGATCAACTTGGCCGAAGACGAAGGTGAAGATGATTGCGAAGTTCCTGGTGAACTTGCAAGACTGTTACTTCAGGAAGAGAGGGTTATTCATCCACATGAAGAGCCGATGGAATCAGTAAATCTGGGTACAAAGGTAGACAAGAAAGAAGTTAAGATCGGTGTAAATCTGGAGAAAAATGTGAAGCAGCGGTTGATTCAGATGCTGCGTGACTACGTTGAGATCTTTGCCTGGTCCTATGAAGACATGCCTGGGTTGGATACTGATATTGTGGTTCATCGCTTACCTACCAAGGAAGACTGTCCTCCAGTGAAACAGAAGGTCCGTCGAATGCGCCCAGAGATGTCTGAGGAAATCAAGGCTGAAGTGATGAAACAGTTTGACGCCGGTTTTCTAGCAGTTACTTCTTACCCTCAGTGGGTGGCCAACGTGGTTCCGGTACCGAAGAAGGATGGTAAGGTTCGAATGTGTGTTGACTACAGGGATTTGAACAGGGCAAGCCCCAAGGATGATTTCCCTCTACCCCATATCGACGTTCTGGTTGACAACACCGCTCAGCACAAAGTATTCTCCTTTATGGATGGTTTCTCCAGTTATAATCAGATTAAGATGGCTCCGGAAGACATGGAGAAGACCACCTTTGTTACTCAATGGGGTACCTTTTTCTACAAGGTCATGCCTTTTGGATTGAAGAATGTTGGGGCAATTTATCAGCGTGCTATGGTTGCTTTGTTTCATGACATGATCCATCATGAGATTGAAGTATACGTCGACGATATGATTGCAAGGTCCCAGACTGAGGAGGAACACCTTGACCACCTTCAAAAGTTGTTTGACAGGCTGAAGTTGTACGAGTTGAGGTTAAACCCGAACAAGTGCACCTTCGGGTGAGATTTGGTAAGCTGCTTGATGGGTGTTTTATCTGTAACGTATAGCCTAAATGTAGTACTGCAAGTGTACAGCCTATCGAAGTAATATATAAGATTATCGAACCACAGAGACCAATTGTCAATCTATCAACTCTATTGCTAAGGTGCTTATCTAAGGCGAACAAGAATATTGATGTGAGTGCAGTGCACAAAGTGAATGAGCGAGGTAAATAACAGTTTAGAAGACAGGTTGGAATGTAAATCATGTAATCAGATATTGGTCCGGTCATGCGTAGATGAACCTACTTATGGGGCAGTATTTTCTATTGATAGCAAAGAATCAGTTTAACGGGAACTTGTAGCTTTTGACTACTAAGAACCGAGTTTACTCTTTAAATTAAATTCCTTTATTGTCACATATAAAGGGTGCCTTCCGCGTTAAAGAGGTAAACTTATTTTTAAGAAATTGATAGTTTTGACTTAACAGAAAAGTGATCTTACTCGGAAAGATTAACTTAAAGAGACTTTTGGCTTTTGACCAAGAGTCAGATTTTAAACCTACAAACGCGTCCGAAAATAGTTTCAAAATCGTTTTCTAAAAAGGTCAATGATTCCTATTTAACCAATCAACGGCTGTCGCTCTTTTTGTTTGGTTAAATAATAATCAAGTCGTATCATTAGTTTGGACGGCTTTCGATCTTACCCAATAAACATTAAAACACAATTGACTTAAGTTAGAAGCAAAACATCCCCAGAGTATTTTCACTAGCATGATAATTGGAACACAACCACGATGACAATCATTACATCCTAACCTTTATAGTTTAGCCAGACATAATAAGTGCGAGTCTATAAAACGTGTAGACTATGGTAAGAGCATTTAAAGTCTATAAAACGTGTAGACTATGGTAAGAGCATTTAAAGTCTATAAAACGTGTAGACTATGGTAAGAGCATTTAAAGTCTATAAAACGTGTAGACTATGATAAGAGCATTTAAAGTCTATAAAACGTGTAGACTATGGTAAGAGCATTTAAAGTCTATAAAACGTGTAGACTATGATAAGAGCAATTAAATAAAGAAATGCAATAAATTAGAACCTTGCTCCGGTCGGAGACTTGAATCTGATACAAATCTACGGAAAAGTAAGGCCGGTATGATGAACTTCAACCAAAGTGCTCCAAGACTCGATTACAACTCAATCTACACCGCAATAACTCCCCGATGTGAAGAGATTATTACTTTACAGAAACTGATAGTATATGGCTTAAGATTGTACTAAGCTTGGATGAAACTAAAGAATGAGAATCGAAAGCTATTTATAGAGGAACTTTGTGGTGCGTAAGGACCAGCATGTCCCTTAACTTCTTTTGAGCGGGAACCTTTTTGTGAAGGCCGCGGGCGCGGTGAGGGTGGCCGCGGGCGCGGCACCTGGAACCGCCACATCATGGGAACGTGGCAGTTGATCTCTGGGTGAAAGTGGGCCACGTCATCGCGTTTCCTGTAGCCAGCGTGGTGCTGAACGCCATAAGTGCAAAATATCTTGAAAAACCCTAATTTCTGGGCGTTTTGGCTCGTTTCTTCACAGAAGGCTCTGAAATGACAAGAATCCTGAAAACAAAGGAAAAAGGAACATAATACGAGAAAATGACAATAAAAACTAAGGAAAACATGTGATATTTGAGTCAGAAACATAGTGCGATTTAGTGCGATCAAATCCTCCCACGCTTAGACCTTTGCTTGTCCTCAAGCAACAACTCTTAAAAGTAGATGAAAGAAAATTATGGTGTATACAGGTTTTGGGCAAAGAGGGCTTCTAAGTCCGAGTAAGGGTGTGTCGTCAGGTACTGACAATCTGAATCAAGGGTATCGTAATTACACTACTCGCAGAAATGCGGACATAAACCTCATAAGTATACAGATCGATCCTAATATCCTTACTATGCTAAGACTTCCCTTTTTTACGAGGTCCTTTTTCATTCAGGCGCAATCACATTAAGCCCGTTATCCGTACATACTCATGGTGTAGTGACCGGTTAGTGACTCTGATCTCAAGTGATGGGATTCTGGTACAAGAGTTGGTTTAATCCCTTTTTATTTTACCCATTTGCAGTTGCGGGGGATCGGACCGTAGTCCGCCCTACCAAGTTCAGCACCAGATACCTCTGAACCAACTACAACAGATATGCCTTATATATATTTTTTCTTTGTTTTTGTTAGTGCTTACAACTTTCTTGAGTTGAGTAATCTTTGTGAGGATTACCCAACTCGTAGTCGCATTCACACTTTATTTTATAACTTTTAAGGCAAAATAGAGATCATCCACTTATATTCATCGATCCCACACTTAGAGCATGCTTAGGCCGGAGCTGACTGCTAAGATAAACTACTTGAAGACCTATTTGTACAGTTTTATTCAAAATCATAGCATATTGGGGAGAAAGGATCTAATCTAAATATTCAAAAAGGTTTATGGTGTAAAAATGATAACGAATTTTTCAAAAAGTGAGTGTCCGAGAAACAGACCCTATCTAGGACCTGTCTCATAGCCCAAATCCTTAAAAACAACCATAAATCTTTGAAAAATAAAAATTTTGTAAGGCTAAAAGGTGGGGGAAATGAAAGGGTACACTACGCAGAAAGACTCGCCTATCACATGCATTTTATTAACTACGAAAAAAAGGAAAAATGCGGAAGGAAAATAAAAGCAGGAAAAACGGAAAATAAAAGCGAAAAATAAAAGCGAAAAATGGGAAATAAAAGCGATAAATGCTCCTCCCACACTTAAATCAGACATTGTCCTCAATGTTCCAAAATAAGGTAGGAGGAGGTACCTGAAAATACTAGTGGGGGCCACTAGGACCTTCACCATCCTGGTTGGTACGACCGGAACGGCGGCTACGGCTGCGACGGCGGCTATCTCGGTCCAAAACAAGCTGCTCCAGTCTCTCTGACAAGGCGGCATTTGCCGCTTGTAGCTCTTGGGTCCGACCAATGAGGGTGCCTTGGGTTGCCTCCATCAATTGGAAGTGACGAGCGTTTGTGGTCTGGTGTAGGTGCTGTTCTCTCTGAAAAGCCAGCTGACTTTCCATAATAGTGCGCAGAGAGCTAGCATTTTGTTCTTGGGACGCTTGCATGAAGGCCATGTTGTCGGCCGCCTGTTGCTGCAAGGTAGCAAGGAGGGTGTCCCTCTGGGCCTCTCGGGCCATATGCTCACGCCACATGTCCTCAGTGACATGGAAGCTAGGAGCTGTACCTGCATGTGGGTTAGAGGTAGAAGGTGCCGTGTGTGAAGGTGAAAAATGGGGTGGTTCCTCTGTTTGGAAATCGTACTCATCATCAGTGTTGTTACCCTCATTTAAAGGTAGATTTGGGGGCAACGGACCAATAAAAGCAGGAGCGTTGAGATCGTAGGTCCAATTACGCTCAAATCTAATATCAGTACGACGGGTGCAAGGCATAACAACACTGGGTATAGCAGCACCTCCAACCATGAGGAAGTAACCACCTTCCTTCCTCGTCTTGCATAAACGCATATCCCTGAAAAATTTAAGATTTGCAATCCGAGGAGGAAGTGGTTCTAGGGTGGCAAGTTCCGTATCCAATCCTATGGCACGGGCAATAGTGGTAATCAGTCCACCAAAGGAAATCGGCCCACCTTTTCTTAAAACATGGTGCATGTGGGCAATCATGAATGGGACGGGATTAACTTTGGTGTCTGTGAGGCAGCTCTGCATGATAATTAATTCTTTAGCATTCACCTTGTTTGGGTTTTCCCGAGCAAAGATGGTGGATGCTAAAAGAAATCTAAAGACACGAAGGGCAGGATTGTGGATGTGAGAAGCAAGAAGGCCATCAAAAGATGTTGCATTTTGTTTAGTAATTCTGGCCCAAAATGCTTCAAATGCCCAATCCGTGTCTAAAGGTGCTTCACAAATGGCACCATCCCCATAAGGCAATCCTAACATGGCGGCTAGACCGTCAGTGGAGTAATCATATTCGACATTAAACATTCTAAATTTGACTCCACCTACGGTGCTAGCAGTGTTAGGGGAGACGTTATAAATTAAAGAACTTAAAAACTCGAACGTCAGCCTAGGGTAGGTTGGTGCTGGAGTAGCAAAAATATCATGCATACCTATTTTATCTAGAAGGAAGAATACACTATGGTATATACCTAATGAATATAGACAGTTTTCATCGATATACCTGGTAGAGTGTATTGGTGTTGTCAGCAATTTTTCAAGCCGCTTTAGTTGCCTTTCTCCGGCTTGACCACCATGTAAAATGTAACCGTGATATTCCATAGGATTTTCTTGTGGGTAAAAAGAGAGAAAGAATGGGATGTAGAAGTAATGAAGGTGTGAGGAAGAAAATGATATAGTAGGGGGTATTTATAGGAAGGGAAGAAAGAAAAATGGTGGTTGTAAATATTTATGATGAAAATAATGGAAATAAATGTAGTGGGTTGGTATGGGTAATAAAGTGGGTTAAAATTGGAAGAAAATGGGATTGGGAATTGAAAAAGTGGTAAAATGGGGGGAAAAACGAGCTACTAGCCGTTAGGTGACCGTTGCGTCACCGCGGGCGCGGCAGGGCCTACCGCGGGCGCGGTGAGGTCGAGGTCAGTTGGGCTGGCCTGGCTTTCTTTCCATTGGGCTTTTTCTTCCTCGCCATTATCTTCAATTTCTGGAGGTGTACCTATTTTTCTTATAAATGTGCATATATGTACGTGAATACATATACACATGTTTATTTATTTTATTTTTATATTAAAACTATGGTGACCTAGAAAAACAAAAACATTAGTAAATAAATAAAACATATGCATATATATATATATAGATATAGGTACGGACATTGGGTCATCAAAATAAATATTAACAACTCAGGAAACAGATAATGCAAAAATAAAAATGAGTCTGAAAAGTAAATCAACATAATACGAATAATACTGAAACTAGATATCTTGTGAACAATACAGATCTATTGCCAACCGGTAGGATGCTCTGCAGGAGTGTCTGGGCCACGCAGCTCAGTCAGCTGGCGTCGAATCTCTGCCACCTCGTGAGCTAATTCATCTAACTCACCAGCGAAGGTAACATCATTCACTTCCAACTGCAAATGAAGGTCAGCCACCTCATTGCGGAGAGTGGTTATCTCAGTGCGCATAGCAGTCAATAGAGTGCGAATATCAGGTTCCTGCAAGCTGAGGTTATTAGTAAGAACAGTAGTATGTGTAACCTCGGGTCGGGATGTGTGATCTGGAGCGGAGTCCTCGGAGGCAGGAGTGTAGTCCTGAGTGGGATCTTCAGAAGCAGGAGTGTATTCTGGAGTGAGATCTTCGGAAGCAGGAGTGTACTCTGGAGTGTACTCTTCGGAGGCAGGAGTGTATTCTGGAGTGTACTCTGATATCTCACCCCAACCTTCTACAGAATAGTTCCAGTTAGCAGAGTTGGAAACACAAGTCATCTGAGGGTCTGGCATGGTGAAGGTGTAAACTGTCTGGTCATTGATAAGCAATCTGTACCGATATGGGTGGAAAGAGGCCCTCCTCATGAATCCACGATCCATGCAAAAGTCTAAATCCAGAAAAGTATATCCACAGTATGGGGTCAGCTGTGCTATCATACTGTCTAAACCCAAAGCAGAAGCTATCTGTGTCACATTCCCTCCGGAATGAATGAGCCCTACAGCGGATCGAGCAGTCTGCTCGAGGCTCTCTATCAGAAAACCTCCACTAGCTATAGGTCTGGACTGACTAGCACAGTATAAGAAAAGGATCTCCTCAGCGGTGACCAAGTGGTCACAGTAACTCCTCCCAAAGAAAGTGTGGCATAGGATCATCTCGAAGTATCGGAAGGCCGGGTTATGGATCTTCCGGGACAGCTGGGTAGAGGGGTCAAGACTGGCTCTATCAGTAATGTCCTGCCAAAATTTGTCAATGTCTCTGTCCATGTAGCAACTCAATGGGAACTCAGTTATAGCGGTCGGTCCAGTTTGGAAACCAAGCAAATCCCCAAATTCTTTGGTGGTCAGGGTATACTCGGTGCCAAACAATCTGAAACTCAGGCGTCCTCGCTCATCTCCTTCACCTACTCGTGGATTATAGTCCATAGAGCTAAGAAACTCCAGAGTAAGGTTCCTGTAGGTTTTGTGGACATCATCGGCATAAGAATCCCAGCTAAGTTGGTTGCATAGATACCGAATACTTGGCTCAATCCCGAGTGCCTCCATGCAGCTCTGATCGGGGTACCTAGTGGGTACCATAGGTCTAGCAGATAAGGTAGCAAATCGGGCCTTTTGCGCTTCATCTCTGAAAATCACAACCATACCATCGGGGTGATGCATCCTGAAAATATAAACACAAGAAATTAGTCCAGATAAAATATATAAATTACTAAAATAAAATAAAATAAAATAAAGAATAAACCATGGGTTGCATCCCATGCAGCGCTTGTTTAACGTCGTTTAGCTTGACGATTAGATCTTACTTTATGTGGGTATTGGTGGGTCTATAAGAATATGACTAGAGTAGTCAACAGGCAAATCGCCTCCTTTGTAGAGCTTCAGTCTTTGTCCATTTACCACAAATGGAGCACATGAATTGTTTTTGATTTCTACTGCTCCAGATTTTAGAACTTTTGACACTTCAAATGGGCCTGTCCATCTTGAACGAAGCTTACCAGGAAAAAGTCGTAACCTTGAGTTAAATAGGAGAACAGGATCACCAATGTTGAAATCTTTCTTGATGATTTTTTTATCATGCCACATCTTGGTTCTTTCCTTATATATGATGGCATTCTCATAGGCATTCAAGCGAAGCTCTTCTAGCTTGTGAATGTCCAGGATACGTTTTTCTCCGGCTTTCAGGTAATCTAGATTCAAGGATTTAATGGCCCAATAGGCTTTATGTTCTAGTTCGAAGGGTAAATGACAGGACTTTCCATAAACCAATTGATAAGGAGTTGTTCCAATAGGGGTTTTATAAGCCGTTCTATAAGCCCATAAGGCGTCTTTAAGTTTTCCAGACCAGTCTTTTCTGGATAGTGATACGGTTTTTTCTAGGATCTGCTTAATCTCCCTATTCGATACCTCTACTTGGCCACTGGTTTGCGGGTGATATGGTGATGCTACTCTATGTTTTACTCCGTATTTGCTTAGAAGCTTGTCAAATATCTTAGATATAAAATGAGATCCTCCATCACTTATGACTAACCTCGGGGTTCCAAACCTAGGAAAAATAATATTCTTAAACAGTTTGATAACTACCTTGGTATCGTTTGTGGGTGATGCAACAGCTTCGATCCACTTTGAGACATAATCGACAGCTACTAGGATATACTTGTTACCCATTGAGGAAGGAAAAGGTCCCATGAAATCTATACCCCAGACATCAAATATTTCCACTTCTTGGATGTTTCTTAAAGGCATTTCATCACGTCTTGAGATGTTCCCAGTGCGTTGGCATCGGTCACATTTTGTAATGTAAGTGTGGACATCGCGCCATACAGTAGGCCAATAAAAACCTGCTTGAAATATTTTGGCGCATGTTTTAGACGTGCTTGCATGTCCACCATAAGGTGAAGCATGACAATGTTTAATGACATTGCCTACTTCTTCCTCCGGCACACATCGTCGGAATATATTATCTATTCCTCTTTTGAATAGGAGGGGTTCATCCCAAAAGGAGTGTTTAACATCTCTGAAAAACTTCTTCTTCTGTTGGTAGCTTAAGTCGGGGGGTATGATATCAGCGGCTAGATAATTTACAATATCTGCGTACCATGGTATGTTGTTCATGGTTGAGATTTCCTCATAGGTCTCTTCTTCAGTTAAGTTTATCCCAGCTATTAATCTTTCATAAGTAGAGTGATCGTCTATAGGTATAAGTTCAGGCTTAAGGTGTTCTAACCTGGAGAGATGATCAGCTACTAAGTTTTCAGCTCCTTTTTTATCCTTAATATCCAAGTCAAATTCTTGGAGTAAAAGTACCCATCTGAGCAATCTAGGCTTAGCATCTTTCTTACTTAACAAGTACCGGATTGCTGCATGATCTGTGTATACTATTATTTTTGCTCCCACCAAATAAGATCGAAATTTATCAATAGCAAAAACTACGGCTAGCAATTCTTTTTCTGTGGTTGTATAATTTAGCTGGGCGGCGTCTAGTGTTCTACTAGCGTAGTAAATTGCATGCAGTTTTTTGTCTTCTCTTTGCCCTAGTACAGCTCCTACAGCAAAATCACTAGCATCGCACATGATTTCAAAGGGTTGTGTCCAATCAGGTGGTCTTATGATAGGTGCTGAAATAAGAGCTTGCTTTAAAACTTCAAAGGCCTCAAGACATTTTTGGTCGAATTCAAACTCGACATCCTTCATCAATAAGTTAGTTAAAGGTTTTGTTATTGCGGAAAAATTCCTGATGAAACGTCGGTAGAACCCGGCATGTCCTAGGAAACTTCTTATTTCCCTAACGGTCTTAGGTGGGTTTAAGTTTTCTATAACTTCTATCTTGGCCTTATCGACTTCTATACCTCTTTCAGAAATAATGTGTCCCAAGACTATCCCTTCACTTACCATAAAGTGGCACTTTTCCCAATTCAACACAAGGTTTACTTCCACACATCTTTTTAAGATTTTCTCCAAGTTCGAGAGGCAGTTTTTGAAATCAAACCCACACACTGAAAAATCGTCCATAAATACTTCCATAATTCCATCTAGGTAGTCTGCGAAAATTGACATCATACAACGTTGGAAAGTGGCAGGTGCATTACAGAGTCCAAAGGGCATTCGTCTATAAGCGAATGTTCCATAAGGGCAGGTAAATGTGGTTTTTTCTTGGTCCTCTGGGTGAATAGGGATTTGGAAAAATCCCGAATATCCATCAAGATAGCAGAAACATGAGTGTCTTGCTAGACGTTCAAGCATCTGATCTATAAATGGGAGAGGGAAATGGTCTTTTCTTGTTGCCTTATTCAACCTTCTGTAATCTATACACATTCGCCATCCTCCTTCTGTACGTTTTGCCACATGCTCACCTTTCTCATTTTTTAGAACAGTGATACCTCCTTTCTTGGGTACCACATGGACTGGGCTTACCCATTCACTGTCCGAAATTTGGTATATGATACCAGCCTCTAATAACTTAAGAACTTCTTTCTTGACTACATCACTCATGATAGGGTTTATTCTTCTTTGATGTTCTCTTGAGGGTTTCGAATCTTTTTCTAGCATAATCCGATGCATGCATACGGATGGGCTTATACCTCTTAAATCTGAAACTTTATACCCTAAAGCTGAGGGATATTTTCGCAAGGTATCTAATAGTTGATTTGTTTCTATTTGGTTTAGAGTGGCGCTAATTATAACAGGTCTATTCATCTCCTCATCCAAAAACTCATATCTTAGATTCTTGGGTAGTTCCTTAAGTTCTATAGTGGTTTTCTCAGTACGTGGCATAAGGTCATGGGTAAGAGCTAAGCATTCGAAAAGGTTGTCGTCAATGTATGGTTCGATACTCTCAAATCCGTCATCCTCTAAAATAGGGGTTGATGGTAATTTGGTTAATAATTCGTTTTGTTCGAGCTTATTTACACATTCATCAATGATGTCGATGGCATAACACGCATCTCCTATCACTGGTGCCATTAGAAATTTTGATAAAATGAACTCAATCTTTTCATCTCCTACCTCGAAAGTCAGTTTCCCTTTCTTAACATCTATTATAGCTCCGGCGGTCGATAGGAAGGGTCTTCCTAAGAGGATTGGGATGTCTTCATCTTCTTTGATATCCATTACGACGAAGTCGGTCGGAATGTACAACTGACCAATCTTGACAGGTATGTCTTCTAAAATACCCATGGGATATTTGACAGATCTATCAGCTAGTTGTAAGGACATCTTAGTAGGTTGAAGTTCTCCTAATTTTAACCTTTTACAGACGGCCAGAGGCATCAGACTTACACTTGCTCCTAGGTCTAAAAATGCTTTGTCTATCATATGGTTACCTAGGATGCAAGGGATAGAAAAACTTCCAGGGTCTTTATCTTTCTTGGCGAGTTTATTTTCGGATATAAAACGACATTCTAAAGGCTTGGGATCATCGAGTCGTCGTTTATTGGTCAAAATATCTTTCAGAAACTTAGCATATGATGGTATCTGGGTTATAGCTTCAGTAAAAGGAATCTCAACATGGAGTTTCTCTATTACCTTAATAAACTTTTGGTACTGGTTTTCTACTTTGGTGTTTTTCAGCCTCTGTGGGAATGGAATAGCTGGTTTATAAGGTTGTTGAGTGTTTTTCTCTACTTCTGGTTTTGATTGCTTTCCTGGTTTCTCTGGTTCCTCCACCTGGTCTTTGGGCGTAGCATCTTCCATAGGTTTTTCTGATGTGCTTAAGTCAGGATTTCTAGGTCCTTCATAAGCGGTTCCACTTCTTAGTGTGATAGAATTTGCTTGGCCTTTTGGATTTGGTTGAGTTTGTCCAGGGAATTGTCCTCCAGGTGCAACTTGTACAGAGGTGTTTTGTGCTACTTGGGAAATCTGAGTCTCAAGCATTTTGGTGTGGGTTATTATCTGGTCAAACTTGGTTGCTAGTTGAGTAACCAGTTCGTTCGTGTGAATATGTTGGTTCATAAACTCCTTATTTTGCTGGGTTTGAGCTTGAATAAAGGTGTCTATGGTTTCTTTAAGGTTTGGTCTTGGGGGTACTATTTGCATAGGTTGGTTTTGTTTTTGCGTTTGGAATCCTTGAGGTCTCGAAGGTCCGGGATTTTGGATAGGGTTATTGTTTTTGTAAGAGAAATTCGGGTGGTTCCTCCATCCAGGATTGTAGGTATTCGAGAAAGGGTTCCCTTGAGTATAGTTAACTTGGTCTGAGCTTGATTCGTTCAAAAGGTTACAGTCAACGGTTTGATGTCCTTGAGTTCCACAGAGTTCGCACTCCGATTGGATCGCTGCTACTGTGGTTGGGTTTTGAGACATGTTCTCGACTCTCAAGGCTAGGGCGTCCATCTTGGCATTGATCATGTCCATGCAACTTACCTCATGCTTTCCTCCATGGCTCTCCTTTTTCTCTACTGTCGCTCGTTCTAATCCCCATTGGGCGTGGTTTTGGGCCATGTCCTCTATTAGGGCACAAGCGTCAGGGTAAGGTTTGTTCATCAACGCTCCGCCAGCGGCAGCGTCTATGGACATCTTTGTGTTGTAATGGAGTCCATTATAGAAGGTATGTATGATTAACCATTGCTCTAGGCCATGGTGCGGACAGGCTCTTAAAAGTTCTTTATATCTCTCCCAGGCATCAAAAAGTGATTCGCCTTGGTTTTGGGTGAAACAAGTGATCAGGTTCCTAAGAACAGCGGTCTTGCTTGGTGGAAAATACCTCGCAAGAAAAGCTCTCCTAAGGTCTTCCCAAGTTGTTATTGAGTTAGTTGGAAGGGCGTCTAACCAGTCGTGAGCTTTACCTCTAAGGGAAAAAGGAAATAGTCTTAATCGGATAGCTTCGGGCGTGGCTCCATTTGCCTTAAGGGTGTCAGCTAACTGGATAAATACCTTTAAATGTTGATTCGGGTTCTCGGTAGCGAGACCAGCGAATTGGTTTTGTTGTACTAATTGTAGTAACGAGGGCTTTAGTTCAAAGTTGTTGGTAGTTATAGCAGGGTTTACTATACTAGAACTAGGTTCCTCGTTAGATGGTTGGGCGAATTCCTTGAGCGGTCTTTGGTTACGATCTTCTGCCATAGCTCTTCTTATCTTGCGAATAAAAAGACGGGCACGAGCGTAACGTTCAGGTTCTACTAAAGGATCTATTAGGTTGCCGGTGCTACGATTTCTACGCATCTACCGGCTAGAATAGCCTTAGTCTAAACGGGATAACAATAGGGTACGAAATTTGACGAAGTTGGTCCCCGGCAACGGCGCCAAAAACTTGATGGGTGTTTTATCTGTAACGTATAGCCTAAATGTAGTACTGCAAGTGTACAGCCTATCGAAGTAATATATAAGATTATCGAACCACAGAGACCAATTGTCAATCTATCAACTCTATTGCTAAGGTGCTTATCTAAGGCGAACAAGAATATTGATGTGAGT
The DNA here is from genome assembly GCA_948472305.1 of Vicia faba. Lineage (NCBI taxonomy): Eukaryota > Viridiplantae > Streptophyta > Magnoliopsida > Fabales > Fabaceae > Vicia > Vicia faba. The sequence goes on from OX451739.1 coordinate 1,530,920,977, forward strand.
GCAGTGCACAAAGTGAATGAGCGAGGTAAATAACAGTTTAGAAGACAGGTTGGAATGTAAATCATGTAATCAGATATTGGTCCGGTCATGCGTAGATGAACCTACTTATGGGGCAGTATTTTCTATTGATAGCAAAGAATTAGTTTAACGGGAACTTGTAGCTTTTGACTACTAAGAACCGAGTTTACTCTTTAAATTAAATTCCTTTATTGTCACATATAAAGGGTGCCTTCCGCGTTAAAGAGGTAAACTTATTTTTAAGAAATTGATAGTTTTGACTTAACAGAAAAGTGATCTTACTCGGAAAGATTAACTTAAAGAGACTTTTGGCTTTTGACCAAGAGTCAGATTTTAAACCTACAAACGCGTCCGAAAATAGTTTCAAAATCGTTTTCTAAAAAGGTCAATGATTCCTATTTAACCAATCAACGGCTGTCGCTCTTTTTGTTTGGTTAAATAATAATCAAGTCGTATCATTAGTTTGGACGGCTTTCGATCTTACCCAATAAACATTAAAACACAATTGACTTAAGTTAGAAGCAAAACATCCCCAGAGTATTTTCACTAGCATGATAATTGGAACACAACCACGATGACAATCATTACATCCTAACCTTTATAGTTTAGCCAGACATAATAAGTGCGAGTCTATAAAACGTGTAGACTATGGTAAGAGCATTTAAAGTCTATAAAACGTGTAGACTATGGTAAGAGCATTTAAAGTCTATAAAACGTGTAGACTATGGTAAGAGCATTTAAAGTCTATAAAACGTGTAGACTATGATAAGAGCATTTAAAGTCTATAAAACGTGTAGACTATGGTAAGAGCATTTAAAGTCTATAAAACGTGTAGACTATGATAAGAGCAATTAAATAAAGAAATGCAATAAATTAGAACCTTGCTCCGGTCGGAGACTTGAATCTGATACAAATCTACGGAAAAGTAAGGCCGGTATGATGAACTTCAACCAAAGTGCTCCAAGACTCGATTACAACTCAATCTACACCGCAATAACTCCCCGATGTGAAGAGATTATTACTTTACAGAAACTGATAGTATATGGCTTAAGATTGTACTAAGCTTGGATGAAACTAAAGAATGAGAATCGAAAGCTATTTATAGAGGAACTTTGAGGTGCGTAAGGACCAGCATGTCCCTTAACTTCTTTTGAGCGGGAACCTTTTTGTGAAGGCCGCGGGCGCGGTGAGGGTGGCCGCGGGCGCGGCGCCTGGAACCGCCACATCATGGGAACGTGGCAGTTGATCTCTGGGTGAAAGTGGGCCACGTCATCGCGTTTCCTGTAGCCAGCGCGGTGCTGAACGCCATAAGTGCAAAATATCTTGAAAAACCCTAATTTCTGGGCGTTTTGGCTCGTTTCTTCACAGAAGGCTCTGAAATGACAAGAATCCTGAAAACAAAGGAAAAAGGAACATAATACGAGAAAATGACAATAAAAACTAAGGAAAACATGTGATATTTGAGTCAGAAACATAGTGCGATTTAGTGCGATCAAACTGGGTTTCGTCGTAAGCGACAAAGGTATTCAAGTGGATCCTGCAAAAGTGAAAGCTATACAGGAAATGCCAACTCCCAGAATAGAGAAAGAGGTCAGAGGCTTTCTGGGACGACTGAACTACATTGCCCGATTCATCTCGCACCTGACTGCTACTTATGAACCAATCTTCATGCTGCTGAAGAAAGATCAAGTGGTACGTTGGAACGAAGAATGTCAGGTCGCTTTCAAAAGGATCAAAGAGTATCTCCAAGAGCCACCTATTCTGATGCCACCAGTTGCAGGGAGACCTTTGATCTTATACTTGACAGTACTCGACAACTCGATGGGGTGTGTGCTGGGTCAACATGACGAGTCTGGCCGAAAAGAGCATGCTATTTATTACCTTAGCAAAAAGTTTACCGAATGTGAGACCCGATACTCGCTGCTCGAGAAAACTTGCTGCGCTTTGGCATGGGCTGCTCGCCGGCTGAGACAGTATATGCTGACTCACACCACTCTATTGATATCAAAGATGGATCCAATCAAGTATATCTTCGAAAATCCCGCCTTGTCCGGAAGAATAGCGAGATGGAAGATGATCTTGACTGAGTATGACATCCAATATACAACCCAAAAGGCAATCAAGGGAAGTGTGTTAGCAGACCATTTGGCACATCAGGCAGTGGATGATTACCAGTCTATGAACTTTGAATTCCCGGACGAGAATATCATGTTGGTAACTGATTTTGAGACACCTGGACCGGATGAAGGACCTAAGGAGGGATATCGATGGTCTATGTACTTTGATGGAGCTTCGAACGCTTTGGGCAATGGCATTGGCGCCGTGATCATATCTCCTAAAGGCTCTCATACTCCGTTCACCGCCCGACTATGTTTCAACTGCACCAACAATATGGCGGAGTACGAAGCATGCATCATGGGTCTTCGAGCAGCAATTGACCTAAGGATTAAGTTTCTAAGTGTCTTTGGAGATTCCGCTCTCATGATCAGTCAGATCAAAGGCGAGTGGGATACGAAACACCCAAATCTTATCCCTTACAGGGAGTATGTATTGACGTTGCTTCCCCACTTTGAGGAGATAACCTTTGAACACTTCCCTAGAGATGAGAATCAGTTGGCGGACGCGCTGGCTACGATGTCTTCTATGTTCAAAGTCAATTGGGACAATGAGGCTCCCCGGATTATCATTGAAAAATTGGACGAACCTGCACATTGTTGTGACATTGAGACTGAAGAGGTAGCAGATAAACCCTGGTTTCATGAGGTGAAAAGGTATCTTGAAGCTCAGGAATACCCCGAGGGTGAATCTGTTAATGATAAGAAGTTTCTGAGAAGGTTCGCGATGAAGTTCTTCATCAGCAATGACATTCTGTACAAGCGTAACCATGATTTGACCTTACTGCGTTGTGTGGATAAGAATGAAGCAGAAAGGATCATGACAGATTTACATGAAGGTCCTTTCGGAACTCATTCCAGTGGACATACCACGGCGAAGAAAATCCTACGGGCGGGATATTATTGGTCCACAATGGAAGCTGACTGTTATCAGTATTCTCGGACATGTCACAAGTGTCAAGTCTATGCTGATAAGGTGCACATACCTCCAGTTCCTCTGAACGTCTTGACAGCTCCTTGGCCTTTTGCAATGTGGGGCATTGATATGATCGACGAGATCAGACCTACGGCATCCAACAGGCAACGTTTCATCCTGGTAGCAATTGATTACTTTATGAAGTGGGTTGAAGCATCTTCCTTTGCTACTGTAACCAAGAACGTCATGGCACGGTTCATTCGGCATAATCTGATCTGTTGATAAGGTGTACCAGAGAGGATCATTACTGACAATGGTACCAATCTCAACAACAAGATGATCACCGAGCTCTGCGAACAATTCAAGATACAGCATCACAACTCTTCTCCCTACCGGCCGAAGATGAATGGGGTTGTCGAAGCGGCTAATAAGAACATTAAGAAGATTGTGCAGAAGATGACAGTGACATACAAAGATTGGCATGAGATGTTACCATTTGCTCTTCATGGGTACCGTACCTCAGCACAGACGTCAACACGGGCAACACCTTATTCCTTAGTATATGGCATGGAGGCAGTCTTGCCCATTGAAGTTCAGATACCCTCTCTTTGAATTATGAAGGATGCAGGTTTGAGCGAAGATGACTGGATTCAGACCCGGCTTGATCAACTGAACTTAATCGACGAAAAGAGACTTACTGCTATTTTTCATGGTCAGACGTATCAAAAGTGGATGATTAATGCATTTAACAAGAAAGTTAGACGACAAGAGTATCAAGTTGGGGATCTGGTAATCAAGCGCATTATTCTACCTCAAGGTGATCCCAGGGGAAAATGGACCCCTACTTACGAAGGGCAATTTGTGGTTAAGAACATTTTCTCAGGAGGAGCTATGATTCTAACCACCATGGATGGTGACGACCTTCCTCACCCCGTCAATGCAGACATAGTGAAAAGATACTACGCATAATCAAAGACCCGCTAGGGTGACTGGCTTAGGCAAAAATAAGGGCTTCCCGGCGAACCAAAAGGGTTCGGGCAAAAATAAGGGATGAAAATGAAAAATATGTACACCCGGCAAGTTGAAAACCTGAAAAGGCGGCTTGGGCAAAAAAGGGTATCCTGGTGGACTGAAAACCCGAAAGGGCGGTCTAGGAAAAAATTAAGGATCACAGCGTAACACTATGTCTCATTGGATCACCTTGCATCCAGACTTCGGTATCAACTATCAAGCTCGGACGACAATGATCAATCTGATCTACCTTCAACCAACAACAAAGTGATGAAATGCTCGAAGACATAAGGGCAATAGCAGAGTTGAAACCCAGTGGGATTATTCACATAGCTATTTTGTTTAGTTTTTCACAAATCGTGTAAATTCTATTATTCGGCGGTGTTCTCTTACTAGGACGTCAGCCTCTTGTACAAAAAACGCCTATTTACAGGCCAAACTTCAAAATCAATACAATTCATTTTCAAAGAAATTTCAAGCTGTTTTTCCTTTATCTGTTTTGTTTTGCAAAGAACGTCCAATGTTCATTTTTGATATATGCATTTGACATTAATCGCTGCTCATGAATATTTATATGCGAAACAAAAGATGATTACTGGTAATATCAGAAACAGGGGCAGATAAGAATTGTCCGAACTGTACAGTTGCTCTGTCCACCAGGTACAAAGGTATATTCAGCTGAAGAATATGGCTAAGGTACTTTCACTCCCCGCAGAGTAAGACAATAATGGTAGCTCTCCCAACTGAGACTTGCAACTATGAACGAATCAATAATGCTCCCCCAAGCAGAGTTGATCTACCATCAGCACTAAAAAGACTTGATATCCCCGGCAATCTTAAATATTCCTCGGCAGAATACAAGATACCCCCAGTGGAGTTAAAATTTTCCCAGCACAGACTGAAAAAGCTTCCCCCAACGGAGTTGAAGCATCATCCCCAGTAGACTCTGGCAGTTAATCCCCAGCGGAGTACAAAATAAATCTCCCCAGCTGATTTCAAAGGATTATCCCCATAAAAGGCTAACAGGGTTATCCCCAGCAAATCACAACTGAAAGATCGTCCCCAGCGAAGTTCTTTCCTTTCACAAACAAGAATTCAATCCTCAACAGATTCAATATCACCAGCAACGATAATCCATCCCCAGTAGAGCTTATCAGTGGAGTCCTCAGCAGAGCATCTCTTCCCCACAGTAATCTCCTCATCAGTTTATTCCCCAACGGAGGTATCTTCTCCTGCAGGTTTATTCTCGTAGTCACCTTCGTTCACCATCCCCATCGGAAACGAAGAATTCAACTCTATTCTCCAGCAGCTATCCGGGATTTATTTTCCCTAGCTAAAGCATTACATTTCCATACATCATGATACATGCATATACGCATCATACCATACAATCTCATTTATGTTGAGAACATCATTGCTTAATCCATATCATGCATTGCATATGACTGACCTTTACCTTTCAGGAAAGATGCAGTTAAATTCTCAGCTATGTCAAAAGACCTTGTCTGGTCCAGTTAAATTGATTCCTAAAGATTTTTCTGATGCCGATCCAGCCAAAGTTATTCCAAGACCTTGTCTGGTCTAGTTAAATCGATTCCTAAAGATTTTTCTGATGCCGATCCAGTCAAAGTTAATCCAAGACCTCCTCTGGTTCAGTCAGATCGCCGATGAGATCTCCCTGATTTGTATTCCAGTTGAAGTTATTCCAAGACCTTGTCTGGTCCAGTTAAATCGATTCCAAAAGATTTTTCTGAAGCCGGTCCAGTCAAAGTTATTCCAAGACCTTGTCTGGTCCAGTTAAATTGATTCCTAAAGATTTTTCTGATGCCGATCCAGCCAAAGTTATTCCAAGACCTTGTCTGGTCTAGTTAAATCGATTCCTAAAGATTTTTCTGATGCCGATCCAGTCAAAGTTAATCCAAGACCTCCTCTGGTTCAGTCAGATCGCCGATGAGATCTCCCTGATTTGTATTCCAGTTGAAGTTATTCCAAGACCTTGTCTGGTCCAGTTAAATCGATTCCAAAAGATTTTTCTGAAGCCGGTCCAGTCAAAGTTATTCCAAGACCTTGTCTGGTCCAGTTAAATCGATTCCTAAAGATTTTTCTGATACTGATCCAGTCAAAGTTAATCCAAGACCTCCTCTGGTTCAGTCAGATCGCCGCGAAGATCTCCCTAATTTGTATTCCGGTTGAAGTTATTCCAAGACCTTGTCTGGTCCAGTTAAATCGATTCCTAAAGATTTTTCTGATGTCGATCCTGTCAAAGTAAATCCAAGACCTTGTCTGGTCCAGCTAAATCGATTCCTAAAGATTTTTCTAATGCCGATCCAGCCAAAGTTAATCCAAGACCTCCTCTGGTTCAGTCAGATCGACGATAAGATCTCCCTGATTCGTATTCCAGTTGAAGTTATTCCAAGACCTTGTCTGGTCCAGTTAAATCGATTCCTAAAGATTTTTCTGGTGTCGATCCAGTCAAAGTTAATCCAAGACCTCCTCTGGTTCAGTTAGATCACCGATAAGATATCCCTGATTCGTATTCCATTCGAAGTTCAGACCACCTATCAACAGTATCCAAATGGCATCTGTAAGCCCATTCCCGATATCATCACAATGCTGATACCACCTCATGCGAGTGCAAATTTCTTGGCACTCTAGTGTTCAATCATCTTCCACCTTCGGATCACGAAAGGCCCGAAAGCCAATCTACATCCTCAGGTTTAAGAAAATTGAACAGGGGCAGTTGTTGTACCCCAAAATTTTCCCTCTCATATTTCTCAAGACATTGCAAGAATAATCTCCAAAATGGCTCAAGATTGCTCAAGAGTTGGACAGTCAAGTCATCTCCTAAGGCAGTCAACCTCAAATTAGGGTTTTGTGTTGAATTAAGGTCCTTGCATCCAAATGACCTCAAGTTCATCCATGTCAAATTTCAAGCCTTGCAGAGGAAGTTTGGTCAGTCAATTGCTCAAGAGGTCCAAAAATCGACTGTGTTAGGGCAAAAGTCAATTGTGACCTACAATACAGTCAAAATTCAAGATTTTTTGTCAACATTCTCATTTTGAAGGATATTTCATCATTTGATCAAGGGTTGATCATGATTCATCAAAGATTGCTCAAAATTCATCAAGACTCAAAAGTTGCTAAATTAGGGTTTTATAGGAAAAGTCAACTCAACTTTGACCAAGCATAACTTTCTCATACTTTATGAGAAATGACCCATCAAAAGCTCATTTTGAATAGGATGAAATTTCCTACAATCCATCTTCATACCCCAAGATCAAGAAATGCACTCACAAGAAGTTACAAAATTGGACATTATAGGTCATTTTTGAAAGTCAACAAAAACACCTTTTTTGCCAAAACTTATAACTTGCGCATGGAATATCAAATTGATATGAGACCAAAAGTCTTGGTTAGAGGAAATCTCAAGCTTTCTAAAAAGTCAAATAACACTTCCAAAAGTTCAAAATTGAATAAGTTATGCATTGTTGAAGTTGGACATTTTTGCAAAATTGCCAAAAGTTAACTATCCCCAAAACTTCAAATTTTGTCAAATGGGCCCATTCTTTTCCACTTGATTTGATCTTGTCACACTCCACACGTGTCCTAAATTCATCCTTGTGTCCATTTATTAATTTTTCTATTTTATTTGATTTTTTACTGAATTAATTCATTTTAAATCAATTTAAATCAAATAAAATCCAAATATTGATCACTTAGGATCTTTTTGATTGTTATAGGTCTTAATTATCATCATGGTCATCATAAAATTCATATCTCACCATATCATGAACAAAAAGATGGATTTTGGACAAAATTGGAAGGTTTTCAATGGTGAGTCAAATCATATCTCCAAGCCATAATGCACAAGGATTCAGTCCAAAATAGTTGACCTAATACATTGCAGCATACATATACAAGCTAAAGGCATACGAATTAGAGGTTAGAAGTTGCAGAACCATCAAAAGCAAACTTGGAAAATTGCAAAAAAGTGTGAAATTGAAATCGTGCATAGAGGCCAATTCAACACCAAAACTCCACACCAATCACTTGTTGGGTATCCACTGAAGCAAAACCAACCCCTAACAAGCTTTCATACGCGCCCTAGAGCACTGTAAGAATTTCATGAACCCTCTATGTTCATGAAATCTTAAATCTTTATTCTTGCATCCATTCTCAAAAACGTTTGCATATTTTGATTCCTCATGACATTTGCTAACTTTCTGTAATAATCAATTTCATTCTTGTGCTGTGAATCGTAAAACACCATTGAAGGGTTCTTTAGGGTTTTTTTAGGGCTTTCCATTACAGTAACAATTGGCTTTTGAGAAGGTTACCATCTTGTTCAGGGGAACAAGACGAGTTCATCCATGGTATCACCTTTCATTTATATGGCCTGAGATGGATTTTGGAATTAACCTATGCCTTTTGCTGTGGATTTAAATCCGCAGGTAATCTCTGTATAAACCAAAGGAGAGGGACGACAACGTGTCCCCATCCGGTTGCTCCGTTCAAATTTTCGCGCTTTATTTTTTTATTCTAGCATAATCACGCGTTTTCATATATTATATTTAGTTTGTATTCAACTAATGTAGCGATAAAAAATGTAGCGGGGTAAATCGGAGATCGAATTATTGATTAATTCGTCTCACAAAAGCAAGAGTCGCCACCGCGCTTTATTGTTTCCAAGGGAAAAGGGGAAAGAGCGAAATAAAACCCTAAATATGCAATGTAAAGAATACTTTTTAAAAGTAATAAAAATACAAGGCGTTTTTGAAAAGAGATCTATGGTTCGGGGGTTGGTTATACAGTGGGAAGGTATTAGCACCCAATGCATCTATAGTACTCTATAGGAACCTTTTGAAATATCCGTTTTATTAAAATTGATTGTTTGATTTAAAATAAATTGTTTTGGCCGAAAAGGGGTACGGACGGGTTTTTGAAGATACGACGACCTAATGTCGAAGTTTTTGCTTAAAAGGTAGAAGTTTTGAAAAGATTGAATATTTGAGGAAAAATTATCCTAAGTTTTAATGAAATGCGAATGTTCGCGTGATCGGACTTGAGGACATGAAGTCAACAAATTTAATCGTTTTTCCCTTGGATTTAGACGTAAACAGAATAATCATGTAAATATGAAATGATTAAACAGAAAAATTATGCGGATAATGATATATAACAATTAAATAAAAGACTAAGTGTGTGAACGTGCATTTTTTGGATTTTTGTTTAATATATGCAAAACAAGAGAATTAATTAAGAAATAAAATATTTTTTAAGGCTTTTATATGTTTCTATTTTTTTTTATGTTTTTGTATTAGTATTAACTAAAGCGAGGGAAATAAGTTAAAGGAAAATAACATGCTTTTAATTTTAAATCATTTTTATTTTTTTATACATTTTTAGAGTTTTTATTTAAAGCATTATTTTTAAGAGTTATTAAATAATTAAACTAGATTAAAACTTAAAAGGTTATTAACTTAAATCTAATTAAAAGGAATACTAAAAATTATTAAATTAGTCCTAAAGTTAACCTAATAATATGATCAAATTATTAAAATGTATTAATTAAATACATCTCTTATTTTGATTACACTTACTAATTATCTAGACTAATAAAATTCTAAAAGAAAAAACTAAAGGAAAAATAGAAAAAAAGGTATATAAAAAAAATGGATGATAAATAATTATATGGGCTAAAGGTCTAAAGGGCCCAATCAAACTGAAAACAGGGGGGGTGCATAAGGAGAACGCTGGGCTTAGCCAGAAATGGGTAAGGCCCAATGCACATTCATAATTTTTTTGTTTTAGGGTTAAACGCGTTTTGGTTCACTGAGAAAAGGATTAGGTTTTGGTTTAACAGCGACGGCGCTCGTTCTTTCTCGTTCTCGTGTCTTCGCGTTCTTCTTCGCTTGAGTTTCTGAAATCGCCCTCTGTCCATGGCCACCAGTGACCTCGATCTTCTTCTTCCCTCCAGCAGAGCATTAAGGGGACGACGGATTCACGGTAAACTTATGTTTTATTATTCGTTAGGCTTTTTGTTACAATTGCATGTTTGTGATTCTTATATCCATTTCTGATTCTAATTCTCCAATTATTAATGGTTATTGAGGTACTTGAAAGAAAAAAGAAAGTGAAAGGCTACCTGGAGACGGAAGAAGGAGAGTGGGGAAAGCTAGGAGGCCGGGACGAGGAGGAGTACGCGTGATGCTTGCTTCGTACTACCGGTATTTCGTTCTTATTTTTGTTTGATGATGAGCAAAACTGAAAACTTGTGCAATATTTCTTCTCTTCTGCCTTTACCTTGCTTCTGTATGTTGGGTTGTTGCCTGGATGCCTTGAATGCTTTACCGTTGCCTGGACATGTTGAAATGGTTTGACAGTGTTGATGCTTTTTCTCTTCTCCTCAGCTATGCTTCTGTATGCTTTTGTTGGCCGATGATGATATAATCTGAGGCCTGATGGGTTTGGGATGTTGGTTGGACAGTTTTGTGATTTTCTGATCTTTAGGCCATGCTTTTGGTTTTACTGGTTTAGCAGGTTTTATGGTCTTGGTTTATGATTTAGGGTGGTACAGGTTTGTGGTTTTAGACCCTGCTTTTGGTTTATGCAGATGGCAGGTTTAGGTTTTTAGGCCATATGGTTTGATGGTTTATGCAAGCTTAGCATTTGGTTTAGGCCGAGATTTGTGTTTTACAGGTTATGGAATAGGTTGGTGGTTTATGAGATAGCAGGTTAATGGTTTTTAGGCCATATAGTATGATGGTTTTGAAAATGGTTATGGCAGCGGGTTTGGTGGTATTATGCAGGTTAATGGTTGTAGGCTATATTTGTTTGAAAATGGTTATATGGTTTTTAGTTTGACAGTAGATTCTGCTGGTTTTTTGTTTGAGACTTGGAGAAAAAAGGTTTTGCTTTGATAGTTTTGTTTTTCCAAGCTTGAAGACAGGTCTCTCCCTTTTTCTTGAAGGGGTTTCGTGTTATCTTATAACCGTTTGTTTTGCATATCCTTTATGGCTCAGGTTTTGAATATTTTTTATAATTCTTGGCCTTCTGCACCTCTACTGCTCCAACAGTTTGTTTGTATTCTATTCTTATGCTTTCTATTTCTATCTGAGTTACTGTTGTTCTGTTTCTATCCTCTTCCTGCCTAAACCAAAACCTGCAAAACCATACTTCTATCTCTCTTCTCTCTCTCCTCAATACAAATTTGACATAAAAATGATATGTTATGCATTTGTTCTAAAAAAGCAATACTGCTGGAAAATGATGTAAATGGAAATATTTCATGCTTGCATATTTGATTTTAAAACTGCATGCTTCTTTGACTTGCAATGTAACAGTAGGAGCCTATTGTTTTGGCATCTTCTTACCTCTTGGCATAGTTTACGTTGGCTTTGGTTTGTGTACATTGCATATGGGACTTGCATATGTTGTTGCTATGCATATGATGTTAATTCTTTGTATGCTATTTTGACAAACAATTGAATTGATGCATATGCTGTTTGAAATATGCAGTGGACTTTTTGAAAATGCAATTGATTTTAATTATGAAGTTTTGAAAACAAAATGAATTTGTGCATCTTTAAATTGTGCATTCATTTTGAAAATAAAATCCATCCCTTTTTGTGAACCGGGAGAAATCCCGCGATTTGCAAAAAGGGTAAAAACTGATTCCAGCTGTTTGCTTTTAATGATGAACACTAAAAATAATTTTCTGCTTTTAATTATTTCTTTATCTCTGACTTTTTCTCTTTTAATTGTTTTGCAGGTAAAATTAAAATGAGCAGACAAAGAAGCATTGGATAGAATATGAAGATTTAGAATTTAGGAAAAATTAGAATAGTTTTTATTTTACTTTAAGCATTTTATATAATTGTTATTGTAAATATTTTGTAAATAATACAATATTTAAATAACAATTGTAATAATTAGAATAAAGTAAATAAAATTCCAATATTTTACCAATTAATTCTTTCTTCTTTCCAACTATTTATTTATCGTTTATAATTCTTTAAATTATATAGTAACTGAAAATCAATTTCAATTACTTAAATTCAGAATAATAAACAAATAAATAAACATCATTGATCAATTAATAACTTCAATTATTTACTTCACTATTTTTAATTCTTCTAAATTATAATAACTGAAAATAAAATTTCAACTATTTAAACTTAGAACAATAAATAATTAAAGAAACATTGCTTGATCAATTAACAAACTCCTTTTCAAATGTTTATTTCATTATTCATAAATATTTAAATTATATAATAACTAAAAATAAATTCCAATTATTTAAATTTAAGATAATAAATAATTAATAAACATTGTTTTAGCATTGATCGATTAATTAATTTAGCGTTCAAAAAATAAACAGTTCTCGACTCGAAAAAGTTATGAATTTTAAAAATCAAAAGATCCAAACGCTCGCAATGTAACGATGCAGATGGGAGATGGTATCTTAGATCAAAATTTGGGGTACAACAGCTGCCCCTATTTAAGTTTCTTCTATCCGGAGATATGAAGATTAAAATCTTCGTTTCGACGAGATTGAAGGTACTTAAATACATAATGCACAAATTTTACCCTAAGATACCGCCATTATGTTTGATATGAATGCAGTGATTGAATTCATAGAGAAATATACTGTATGAAACAAGACAATGCTGGAGAAATCAAACACCAACAAAACACAGAGACATGGATTATACACTGCTGGGGAAATGAGCCATCGATTTCAAGTAATGGACTCTTGACAGCGAATAAAATTGAGGGAATACGACCTCTGACCCTAACAAAGAAGGCATCTTGCATAGGCCATAAAACAGATTATTGACCCAAAACAGTGAGTTCACAACTCGAGGTCAAAGATAGACAGAGAGTATCAAATTTGCTGGCGACAGATTACCGACTTCTGAAGGTAAAGATTCATAACAAACTTTCTCTGCGAGATTTTCGGAGATATACTCATTACTGCTGAAAGAATAAGATTGTAGATACGCAAGTCGCTCCAATAAAGAAGTTGTCACTTGCTGTCTTCCCAAAAAATATTATGACATACAAGCTGCTCAAATAAAGAAGCTGCCACTTGCTGTCGTCCAAAGATACTATGACATACAAGCTGCTCAAATAAAGAGGCTGCCACTTGCTGTCGTCCAGGGGTGTCAATAACACACAAGCTGCTCAAATAAAGAAGCCGCCACTTGCTGTTTTCCAAAGAAAATACCAATAACATACAAGTTGCTCAAATAAAGAAGTTGCCGCTTGCTGTAATCCAGAAAAATAATAACGTACAAGCTGCTCAAATAAAGAGACTGCCGCTTGCCGTTTTCCAAAATAATAACGCACAAGTTGCTCGTGAAGAGCTGCCGCTTGTCGTTTTCCAATAACAATAATAACGCACAAGTTGCTCGTGAGGAGCTGTCGCTTGTCGTTTCCCAACGATGTCTATAACGTACAAGTTGCTCATGAAGAGACCGCCGCTTGTCGTTTTCCAAAAATAATAATAACGCACAAGTTGCTCATGAAGAGCTGTCGCTTGTCGTTTTCCAAAATAATAACGCACAAGTTGCTCGTGAAGAGCTGCCGCTTGTCGTTTTCCAATAACAATAATAACGCACAAGTTGCTCGTAAGGAGCTGCCACTTGTCGTTTCCCAACGATGTCTATAACGTACAAGTTGCTCATGAAGAGACCGCCGCTTGTCGTTTTCCAAAAAATAATAATATACGTACAAGTTGCTCGTGAAGAGCTGCCGCTTGTCGTTTTCCAACGATGTAATTCAGAAAGAAGTTGCGATGACACTGGCAGAGAATAAAACCTTCGTCAAAGAGAAACATGAATCAATCCTTCCCGAGGAGACCACACTTAAACGTGCAAAATAAATGCACCATCCGTCTAGGTCGAGATTTCACTGGGGAAAATCAATGAGATAGCCTATGCAAGAGACAACAACTTCATCCAGGAATAACTAGAGAGAAAACAGTCAAACAAGACTCTACCCAATGAGAAAGTAACTTGATCGGGGAATTCATCCCATCCAGAAACGGACAAGGTGAGCTAAATCAAAAATCATCCATGAGGATTAGCTCAGTTGGGGAATTTAGAAAGGAAGCACATTTTCTGCTTAAGCTAGCTTTCCACTTGGAAAGAAACATGTATGTTGTTTGAATAAACAGAGTACAACCAAAATCAACGGCAAATGTGAATATGCGTGCGGGATATGAGTGTAAATGAATATAATGAATGTTATGCTGACAAAACGAACAGATGGAATATCTTGAAGATAATAAGATGTCACATCATGATAGATACTCGGCCAATCTTAAAAAGACGGAAAATAACTGGAACTGGAACCCCAAAGCAACGTCAGAGTGTATCACGCTACAAGGCTCAAATCTTCTGAGGAGAAAAGCATTCAAATCTAATCTTACAAAACCAATAGACCACTGGCAGGAGACAAAGCGTACCACACTTCCGAAATCTGCTCGAACAAAGGTAGCCGAAACAACGCTTAACTGGGACAGCCGGGGAGTCCACAAACTTAGTACCACCAGAAACGCAAGTTTAACACAACCAACCCCTCATGACAAATTGAAATAAAACATGTTCATCATGCAAGGATAAATTACTGTATTGTTTTGCATTTCATGGCTTGACCATCCTTGGAACAACTGTTAATATTCCTTTCGCTATTCGCGACACATTTTAAAAATAAGAATACTTTAAATGACTTTGTTTCAAATATTGCCGTAAAAAATTAAAATTTTGCCCACAGAAGGTAAATGCTCAAATTTCATTAATAAGATGGTAGTTCGCTAACAACGTGACTCCAACGGTTTACAAAAGTTCGGGAAATAGTACATGAAAGAAAGGGTTACATAAAAACAATGATCATTATTCTCCCTAACAACTTCGGATTCCAAAATGTGCTCAAATGCCAAGACTGGTCTGACCAAAAGCCTGCCTAAGCCACCCTTTCGGGTTTTCAACTTAGCAAACTGCCAACTCAAACCTAAGCGAAATACTTCTTGACTGCATCAGCGTTTAAAGGGTGCGGGAGCTCGTCACCGTCCATATTGGTGAGAATCAAGGCACCTCCAGAGAAAACTTTCTTGACGACATACGGTCCTTCATAGTTCGGAGCCCAATTGCCCCTAGAATCAGGTTGGAAAGATAATATCTTCTTGAGCACAAGGTCACCTTCTCTGAACTCGCACGGTCGAACCTTCTTATCAAAAGCCTTCTTCATTCTCTGCTGATACAATTGACCGTGACATAAAGCTGTCAATCTCTTTTCTTCGATTAAATTCAACTGATCATACCTACTTTGACACCATTCAGCCTCAGAAAGTTTAGCTCCCATCAACACTCTCAGAGACGGAATCTCGACCTCCACGGGGAGTACTGCTTCCATACCGTAAACTAGGGAAAATGTGGTTGCACCTGTTGAAGTTCGAACTGAAGTACGATACCCATGTAAAGCAAACGGAAGCATTTCATGCCAATCTTTATAAGTTACCACCATCTTCTGGACAATCTTTTTGATGTTCTTGTTAGCAGCTTCAACAGCCCCATTCATCTTCGGTCTGTAAGGAGAAGAATTATGATGTTCGATCTTGAACTCTTCACAGAGCTCTCTCATCATCTTGTTATTCAAATTCGAACCATTATCAGTGATGATCTTGCTCAGGATACCGTATCGACAAATAATCTGATTCTTGATAAATCTGACCACCACCTGTCGGGTTACATTAGCATAAGATGCTGCTTCCACCCATTTAGTAAAATAATCGATCGCTACCAAGATGAAACGATGACCATTTGAAGCTTTGGGTTCAATCATTCCAATCATATCAATGCCCCACATAGAGAAAGGCCAAGGTGAAGAGATAACGTTGAGGAGGGTCGGCGGCACGTGCATCCTGTCCGCATAAATCTGGCATTTATGACATTCTTCACATATTTGCAGCAATCAGATTCCATAGTCATCCAATAGTAACCAGCTCTCAACATCTTTCTAGCCATTGCATGTCCGTTGGCATGAGTGCCAAAGGATCCTTCATGTACTTCTTGCATCAGCATGTCTGCTTCACGTCTGTCTACACATCTGAGTAAGACCATGTCATAATTTCTCTTATACAAAACTTCTTCATTGAGGAAGAAACTGCTTGCTAATCTTCTCAACGTCTTCCTATCTTTATTGGATGCCCCAGGCGGGTACTCTTGAGTTTTAAGAACACGTTTAATGTCATAGAACCACGGTTTGTCATCGGTAACCTCTTCTACTGAGAATGCATGAGCAGGTCTGTCAAGGCGCATGACTCGGATCGTAGGCACATCGTTCCAACCATTCACTTGAAACATTAAAGACAAAGTAGCTAAAGCATCAGCCATTTGGTTTTCATCTCTAGGGATATGATGTAATTCTACTTTGTTGAAGAAGGTTAACAATCTTCTAGCATAGTCTCTGTAAGGGATCAAACCAGGATGACGAGTCTCCCATTCTCCTTTGATCTGATTAATCACCAATGTCGAATCTCCATAAATATCAAGAATCTTAATCCTTAGATCCACCGCTTCTTCGAGACCCATAATACACGTCTCATACTCAGCCATGTTGTTCGTGCAGTCAAACTTCAATCTCGCCGTGAACGGGATATGAGTACCTCGGGGAGTGACGATGATTGCCCCAATTCCATTTCCATAAGAGTTCACAGCTCCGTCAAATATTAAACCCCAATGTGATTCGGGATCAGGTCCTTCTTCAGGTAACGGCTCTTCATAATCTTTAGCTTTCAAGTACATAACATCTTCATATGGGAAATCAAACTTGATGGATTGATAATCGTCAATTGGTTGGTGAGCCAAATGATCAGCTAAAATACTCCCTTTGATTGCTTTTTGAGTGTGATACTCAATGTCATATTCGGATAACAACATCTGCCAACGGGCTATTCTTCCAGATAAGGCGGGTTTCTCAAAGATATACTTGATCGGATCCATTTTGGAGATCAACCAAGTGGTGTGGTTAATCATATACTGGCGCAGACGGCGAGCAGCCCAAGCTAAAGCACAACAGGTTTTCTCAAGCAATGAGTATCGAGACTCACAGTCTATGAATTTCTTACTCAGATAATATACGGCATGTTCCTTTCTTCCAGTCTCATCTTGTTGACCAAGCACACATCCCATAGAGTCTTCCAATATAGTTAGGTACATAATCAAAGGTCTTCCTTCCACCGGAGGAATCAAAATGGGAGGTTCAAGCAAATATTCTTTGATGCTATCAAAAGCTCTCTGACAATCTTCTGTCCACACACATCCTTGGTTCTTTCGGAGAAGCTTGAAAATCGGCCCACAGGTAGCAGTCATATGAGATATAAACCTAGAAATGTAGTTCAGTCTCCCAAGGAATCCTCTTACTTGTTTTTCCATCTTGGGTGCGGGCATTTCTCGAATAGCTTTGACTTTATCAGGATCTACCTCAATACCTTTCTGACTGATAATGAACCCCAGAAGTCTTCCAGAACGAACACCAAAAGTGCACTTGTTGGGATTCAGACGGAGTTTATACTTCCTCAAACGTTGGAATAACTTCAACAAGTGTTCCAAATGATCTTCCTCAGTCTGTGATTTGGCAATCATGTCATCCACATACACTTCTATCTCCTTATGCATCATGTCATGGAACAAAGCAGTCATGGCTCTTTGGTATGTTGCACCAGTATTCCTTAAACCAAACGGCATAACCCGATAGCAAAATGTTCCCCAAGGTGTAATGAAAGCTGTCTTCTCCATATCTTCTGGTGCCATCTTGATTTGATTGTAACCAGAGAAACCGTCCATGAAAGAAAAGACTTTGAACTTTGCAGTACTGTCGACCAATACGTCAATATGCGCTAATGGGAAGTCATCCTTTGGGCTAGCTCTATTCAGATCTCGATAGTCTACACACATCCGAACCTTTCCATCCTTCTTAGCAACAGGAACTATGTTGGCTAACCACTGAGGATAGACCGATGTAACAAGGAAACCTGCATTAATCTGTTTCTGAACCTCCTCTTTGATCTTGTCAGCCATATCGGGACGAGTCCTTCTCAACTTCTGCTTGATCGGCGGACATTCAGGTCTCAACGGTAAACGATGCTCCACAATATCGTTGTCTAAACCCGGCATATCTTGGTAGGACCAAGCAAACACATCAACATACTCTTTGAGAAGCTCCAACATTTTCTCTTTAACCTCTGGGATAAGCAATGCTCCGACTTTGACTTCCTTTCTATCTTCTTCATCACCCAAATTGACTAACTCTACAGGTTCTTCAAATGGCTGGATAATCTTCTCATCATGCTCAAGCAAACGGGAAATTTTAACAGGAATCTCTTCATCATCCTCTTCTTCGGCTCTGAACACAGGGAATTCAAAGTTGGGAGAGGGCATAGGATCATTGTTTTCGATGGTTAAGTCATGGATTAATCTGCACATATGATTATGCTTTAATTTAGAAATCGATTTGTGCAAATAAAACAAAAGGTTATTATATTTTCCTATTACTACCAATTAATTTTCATTGCTATTTCCCAGAAAAAGTGAAAAACAAAACAGTAGTGGACAAAATAACAATTTTATTCATTGAAGGGAAATACTTGAAACAAAAGGCCTAGACATTTCTCTTTTGCCTTGGGCAGAGCAAAAGGATTTATTTTATCATAGCCCGACTCAAAATACTTTTCGCCTTGGGCAGAGCGAAAGTTTTCAAAAAAAATAAATAAAACATTACTCGGAAATATGCATCACAACAGGAACATCAACAGCTATCCAGTTTTGGCAAGCCAATCCATGCGTCACAAAATCGGGTAAATCCTCCTCGGAATCGTCCTCTATGATAGCATCAACCTCAGGAGGAGTCGGATGGATAAAACCAGCGCTTCGGAAAACCTCTTGAATCGGACGAGTAACCACTTCATGCTTGACTCTCGCAGACACGGGACGAAAACCAAGACCTTCTCCAGATTTGTTCTCGGGCAAAGTCAACACCTGGCCCCATCCTTCGGCCGAACCACTTTCCACCACTCGTCGCGCATCCTCAAAAGAAGAAATGGATGCCCCTTGCTTCTTCACTTCATTCTTAGCAACAGATAGACCTTGGAACTGGGTTCCATCATCCTCATCAGCATCAATAAAAGAGAAGGATGATAAATGGCTTACCACTATAGCCTGCTCTCCACCGATCATTACTAGCTTCCCATGCCTCACAAACTTCAATCTCTGATGGAGCGTGGAAGTGACTGCCCCCGCATCATGGATCCAAGGACGACCCAATAAGCAACTGTAGGCAGCACGAATATCCATTACTTGGAAAGTGATTTGAAAAGTATGGGGACCAATTACTATAGGAAGATCCACTTCACCAATGACAGTCTTCCTAGAACCATCAAACGCTTTGACAATTACTCCACTAGGTCTCATGGGAGCACCTGGATATGAGAGCCGAGATAAAGTAGTTTTGGGCATTACATTCAACGACGAACCTGTATCTACCAACACACTTGACAAAGTATCATTTCCACAACTTACTGAGATATGCAAAGCCATATTATGGTTTCTCCCCTCCTCCGGGAGTTCTTCATCACTAAAACCAAGATTGTTACACGAAGTAATATTTCCCACAATTCCATCAAATTGGTCAACCGTCACATCATGATCCACGAACGCCTGGTCCAAGACCTTCATCAAAGCTTCTCTATGGGCACCAGAATCTCTCAGTAAAGCAAGCAAAGAAATCTTGGAAGGAGTTTGCAAAAGTTGGTCCACAATCTTATATTCACTTCTCTTGATAAGCTTCAGAATCTCATCATCCTCAGGGTGAGGGATAGGTTCATTGGATCGGCCTATCTCAACCCTTGGTTCAACATTTCTCACTGGAATTTCTGTAGGTATGGGCCTCCTGACTTGAACTTCTGGTCTCTTCAAAGGTATTGCTGCAAAGACACGTCCACTCCTCGTAACTCTACTCACATCAGCAATGTTAACAAAAGACGGACTTGTTGGTATAGGGACTTCTTCCCCATTCTCAATCATTGTGGCATTATACTTATACGGTACAGCTTGGTCTGAGTTGTAAGGCACAGGACCAGGTGGGTAGATAATCAAAGGATCAACAGGTGTAGTCTGACTGTCGTAAACGATCTCTACTGATTCAGGCAAATTGAATTGTGGTATGATAACATTCACTTCATCCTCCGGATCTCTGTCATATGTAATAGTGATAACTCTCTGGTCTAACAACTTCTGAATATCCTCCTTCACAATAGGACAATCAACCTCTCTTGAACAAAATTCACAAACATCATAATCATGCTGATGCTTAACAAAGGCAAGTCTTCTCAAACTCTGATGTAACCTGATCAACGACTCTCTTATGTGTTCAACTTGAAAAACTCGAAACTTCCCCGGACAACTTTCCACCATATTCACTGAAGCTGCCCCATGTCGAGGCAAAGGATTATCTCTAACATTCGGATTAACATCCTTGAAAGACAAGATACCATTCTTAATCAATCTCTGCACGTCCGCCTTCAGAGCAAAGCAATTCTCAAGGTTGTGCCCCGGCGACCCTTGATGATATTCACAAAACCGATCTGCCTTGTACCATGGAGAAGTACTATTCGGTGCGACAGGAGGAGGCTTTGTCGTTATGAGATTATTTTTAATAAGAGCAGGGGACAATTCAGTATAAGTCATAGGAATGGCATCGAACTGCGGTTTTCTGGGTGAACGGTTCTGATTGTTGAATGGATAAGCCTGTTGTCGAGGCTGCTGCTGAAATGGCCGTTGTTGAGTTGGTGGGGTTTGATGAACTGGGGTCATCAAAGCTGGGCGGACAGCCGGAGTGACTGTTGCAACGTGAGAGTAACCTCTCCTTGGTCTCCCTGGGAACAATGCGATGACATCCTGCTCTTTTCTTTTCGGGAAAACACTTCCAAACTTCTTAGTACTGCTAGACGGACTTCCTTCTTTAACCAAACGCCCTTCACGAATCCCTTCCTCTAACCGCATGCCCATGCTTACCATTTCGGTGAAGTCACTGGGTGCGCTGGCGATCATTCTTTCATAGTAAAAGGAACCTAAAGTCTTCAAAAATATCTTAGTCATCTCTTTCTCCTCAAGAGGTGGATAGATTTGAGCAGCAATTTCACGCCACCTCTGGGCGTATTCCTTAAAAGATTATATGTCTCTTTGCGACATCGCCCGGAGTTGATCCCTGTCCGGCGCCATGTCAACTTTATACTTATACTGGTGGACAAAAGCTTCGCTAAGATCGTTGAAGTTGCGGATCCAAATACTGTCTAAACCCATATACCACTTTAGAGCAGCACCCGTCAAACTGTCTTGAAAATAGTGAATCAACAAGTCATGATCATCGGAATACGTAGACATCTTTCTCACGTACATAGTCAAGTGACTTCTAGGACACGAATCACCCTTATATCTCTCAAAGTCTGGCACTTTGAATTTTGCTGGAATCTTGACATTCGGAACTAAACAAAGGTCATGCGTGTTCTTCCCAAACAAATCCTTCCCCTTTAACGCTCTGAGCTCCTTCTGCATTTCTTGGAACTGATCCTGAAATTCTTCCATTCTATCAAAAAGACCCAAACTTTCAGCAGGCTCGGCAGGATAAGTAGGTTCATTCAAGTATGGCACGGAGTGAACCACAGGAGCGACAATTGTCATAATCGGTTGCGGAAAGGGTGTCACAGACGGAATTACTGGCGGCATGGCAGTTGTCTCTGGTTGAGGAAGAGACAAAGCAGGTTGAAACAAAGGCTGTACGGCAGGCTGATACCCCTCTGGCACAAAGTTGTAAGGCATTCCCCACGGAAAACCTTTCGGCATTTGATGTTGAAGCGGAGAGTTGATTTGAGTCACAGATGTTGGAACGGTGACAATCTCGGAAACCACTGGAGTTGAAGTCTGAATCTCAACAACTGTAGTCAATGGCTGATTCTGAACAGCCACCAAACTTTCCACTAACGCAGTTAACTTTTCCATCTCGATACGAAGGGTAGCAACTTCCCCACGAAGCTCATGGTTTTCCTGTTCCAGATCTTCCATTTTCCTCTGACGATTGGCTCGAGTGTCGTATCGGTGAGACAGCTTGACAACCCTTTAGAGTGGAAAAAGAAACAAAGATAAGACTCTAGAAAACATGTGAAGTGGAATGTCGGATGATGCATGACGTGCGATGCAAATGACGATTCATTTTAATAGTTTTTCAAGGAACTTCGATAATTTTGCATACATCAATGGTAAAGGAATTTGGAACAACAAAAACTCAATCCATTAATCAAAAAAGGTAAACTACAACTTACAACTTTGAAACAACAAAATAATAAATTACACTTTGGGATAACAACCCAATAATAAAAGCAGTAAACTACAACTTTGGAACATGAAGCCCATAATAAAGCAATAAATTACAACTTCGGAGCATGAAGCCCTTAATAAAGCAATAAATTACAACTTTGGGACATGAAGTCCATAATAAAGCAATAAATTACAACTTTGGGACATGAAGTCCATAATAAAAGCAGTAAATTACAACTTCGGAACATGAAGCCCTTTTACAAAGTTTTACAAAATGACATCAATAAAATAAAACTAAAAGCTAAATATCACTCTGAAACATCGGATGAAGGACCAAACACCAACTGTAACCGGAGCTTCTTGATCTTCTCTTCATAAAAGTCTTCCATCTCTTTCTTCTCAGCTACCAGTCGATCAATGATTTCCTTCTGCGGATTAGGAACAAGAGCAACGCTTACCGAACCTTCCTTCTTTCTCTTCCTCTCACTAGCATACTTCTTCAGCAAAGCATCCTTTTGACGAAGCTTCTCATCATGATCAATGAACCAGCCGTCTTGAATAAAGAGTAAATCCTCCTTTTCCTTTAGTTGTCGAGTCAGGACTCGATTCTCATATTCAGACATATTATACTTTTCCTTCCAAGCATCTCTCTCGGACTTCATCCTGGCCAGATTTCCTTGGTATTCTCCTATATTCGTGATAGGGATAACAACAGATGATGATGCGACGTTAGGCATTAAAGGTTTCTCAAGTTTATAGGGCATCTTGAGAGCACAAGCCCTAGCACGGACCCACTGTAGGTAAGGCTCCAAAGAAACGGAACCTCTATGTCCTAACATATCTCTCCCTTTCCTATGGATGTGGCGCCAAGCTCCTTCGATCTCCCTCTTAGCTGCCTGATGATCTTGTCCTTCCTGTAGAAAGAAACCACTCACATGGATGTTGTTTGGCTTATCTCTCATCGGGTACCCAAACTGACGGCGCGCGAGAACAGGGTTATAGTTGATTCCACCTCTCGTACCAAGAAGAGGCACGTTAGGAAAAGCACCACAGCTATCGATGATCTTCACGTCATAGTAAACTCGATTATACCAATCAATGTCGAAATGAGTGAGAGCCATAATCTTTGGCGCCCAACGCGGTTCCTTCTCGAGATCCCAGAAAACATCAGACCCAGGTAGATGCGAGACATACCACTGATACAGCAACGGTGCACAACAAATAATCATCCCTCCTTGATAAGAGTTTCGAAGATGAATGGAGTAGTAGGTATCTCCTAGCAGCGTAGGGACCGGATTTCCAATCAAGAAAATTCTGATGGAGTTGATATCCACAAACTTATCAATGTTAGGGAACAAGAATAGACCATAAGCGAGTAAAGCAAAGACGTCTTCAAAGGCAATAGTATCTTTTATCTCAGCGAAATGACGAGCTTTCCTCAACAAAAACTGCGCAGACAAGCCTCGGATTCCCCCTTTTGTAGTCATGTTCTCCTCTATCTCTGATTTCTTCAAGTGGGTGATGGTCACTATCTCGTGAGATTTGGGTTCCTCTTCTAATCCAGAAAAAGGAACACAGTCGGTGATCGGCAAACCAAGTATGTAGGAGTACTCTTCTAAGGTGGGCATCAACTGGTAATCCGTAAAGGTGAAACATCGGTACAAAGGATCGTAGAATTGAACCAACGTATTGAGGATGTCTTCCTTCATCTTGCGCTTCATGAGAGGTATAATGGACCCATACTTCTTCTAAAAATCCGTCGGGTTCTCGATCTTCGGAATTAAACTCTTCAGTTCTTCAATCTCGGGCTCCTTAAAACTAAAGCTTCGAGTGTTTCTCCTTCCAAATTCCATAATAACCTGAGATGTCTGCAAAAATCATTCCGAAGTTCCTTGAAAAATAAGTTTTTTTACAAAAATGTTGATGAATGCATGAATGAATGATAATGCAACAGTTACACACAAGTTTGCAAACATGGGGTTCAAAGGTTCAACGTTCAGCATGGAGTCGAGGGTAAACTCCACCCCAAGGTATGTACTAATGGTTCAATCACACCTGTAAGACAAGGTTCTAAGAGTTCCCAGAGTCTACATTCCTCCTTCGGATATTACCAACGTCTTGATTACTCAATAATTAGCAATATTCTCAAGAGAAACTCGTCCGAGCGTAGCATCGCGTAACAACTACTTCCGAATTACTCTGTTATAGTCTCCGCGCTACACCTAAAAAGGCCAAGATGGGTTAGGGTTCTACGGTCCTCAACTTCTCGGGCTCCTAGGTCGAAAATAATAATGTCTTCCCGATTACTCGGTAAACAAATATTAAGTTCAAGAGGGCCTTCCATTGAGTGGGGGATCTCATGCCTCCTTCTTCGGGATTACTCCCTCAAAGTTAACATGAATGTACCGCCCGTCCTATTCCTTAAGTGTAACTTAATCCGGGTATAGGATTCGTCCTTCGCAAAAACCCAAACACCCCAATTTAAACACATAATCAAACAAATCAAATAATAATAAAACAGATAAAACAAATTAGGCTTAACCCACTTAGGGATGGACCAGCAAGAGGTCAATCTTTCCCCAGCAGAGTCGCCAATTCTGTAGCGATAAAAAATGTAGCGGGGTAAATCGGAGATCGAATTATTGATTAATTCGTCTCACAAAAGCAAGAGTCGCCACCGCGCTTTATTGTTTCCAAGGGAAAAGGGGAAAGAGCGAAATAAAACCCTAAATATGCAATGTAAAGAATACTTTTAAAAGTAATAAAAATACAAGGCGTTTTTGAAAAGAGATCTATGGTTCGGGGGTTGGTTATACCGTGGGAAGGTATTAGCACCCAATGCATCTATAGTACTCTATAGGAACCTTTTGAAATATCCGTTTTATTAAAATTGATCGTTTGATTTAAAATAAATTGTTTTGGCCGAAAAGGGGTACGGACGGGTTTTTGAAGATACGACGACCTAATGTCGAAGTTTTTGCTTAAAAGGTAGAAGTTTTGAAAAGATTGAATATTTGAGGAAAAATTATCCTAAGTTTTAATGAAATGTGAATGTTCGCGTGATGGGACTTGAGGACATGAAGTCAACAAATTTAATCGTTTTTCCCTTGGATTTAGACATAAACAGAATAATCATGTAAATATGAAATGATTAAACAGAAAAATTATGCGGATAATGATATATAACAATTAAATAAAAGACTAAGTGTGTGAACGTGCATTTTTTGGATTTTTGTTTAATATATGCAAAACAAGAGAATTAATTAAGAAATAAAATATTTTTTAAGGCTTTTATATGTTTCTATTTTTTTTTTATGTTTTTGTATTAGTATTAACTAAAGCGAGGGAAATAAGTTAAAGGAAAATAACATGCTTTTAATTTTAAATCATTTTTATTTTTTATACGTTTTTAGAGTTTTTATTTAAAGCATTATTTTTAAGAGTTATTAAATAATTAAACTAGATTAAAACTTAAAAGGTTATTAACTTAAATCTAATTAAAAGGAATACTAAAAATTATTAAATTAGTCCTAAAGTTAACCTAATAAAATGATCAAATTATTAAAATATTTTAATTAAATACATCTCTTATTTTGATTACACTTACTAATTATCTAGACTAATAAAATTCTAAACGAAAAAACTAAAGATAAAATAGAAAAAAAGGTATATAAAAAAAATGGATGATAAATAATTATATGGGCTAAAGGTCTAAAGGGCCCAATCAAACTGAAAACAGGGGGGGTGCATAAGGAGAACGTTGGGCTTAGGCAGAAACGGGTAAGGCCCAATGCACATTCATAATTTTTTTGTTTTAGGGTTAAACGCGTTTTGGTTCACTGAGAAAAGGATTAGGTTTTGGTTTAACAGCGACGGCGCTCGTTCTTTCTCGTTCTCGTGTCTTCGCGTTCTTCTTCGCTTGAGTTTCTGAAATCGCCCTCTGTCCATGGCCACCAGTGACCTCGATCTTCTTCTTCCCTCCAGCAGAGCATTAAGGGGACGACGGATTCACGATAAACTTATGTTTTATTATTCGTTAGGCTTTTTGTTACAATTGCATGTTTGTGATTCTTATATCCATTTCTGATTCTAATTCTCCAATTATTAATGGTTATTGAGGTACTTGAAAGAAAAAAGAAAGTGAAAGGCTACCTGGAGACGGAGGAAGGAGAGTGGGGAAAGCTAGGAGGCCGGGACGAGGAGGAGTACGTGTGATGCTTGCTTCGTACTACCGGTATTTCGTTCTTATTTTTGTTTGATGATGAGCAAAACTGAAAACTTGTGCAATATTTCTTCTCTTCTGCCTTTACCTTGCTTCTGTATGTTGGGTTGTTGCCTGGATGCCTTGAATGCTTTACCGTTGCCTGGACATGTTGAAATGGTTTGACAGTGTTGATGTTTTTTATCTTCTCCTCAGCTATGCTTTTGTTGGCCGATGATGATATAATCTGAGGCCTGATGGGTTTGGGATGTTGGTTGGACAGTTTTGTGATTTTCTGATCTTTAGGCCATGCTTTTGGTTTTACTGGTTTAGCAGGTTTTATGGTCTTGGTTTATGATTTAGGGTGGTACAGGTTTTTGGTTTTAGACCCTGCTTTTGGTTTATGCAGATGGCAGGTTTAGGTTTTTAGGCCATATGGTTTGATGGTTTATGCAAGCTTAGCATTTGGTTTAGGCCGAGATTTGTGTTTTACAGGTTATGGAATAGGTTGGTGGTTTATGAGATAGCAGGTTAATGGTTTTTAGGCCATATAGTATGATGGTTTTGAAAATGGTTATGGTAGCAGGTTTGGTGGTATTATGCAGGTTAATGGTTGTAGGCTATATTTGTTTGAAAATGGTTATATGGTTTTTAGTTTGACAGTAGATTCTGCTGGTTTTTTGTTTGAGACTTGGAGAAAAAAGGTTTTGCTTTGATAGTTTTGTTTTTCCAAGCTTGAAGACAGGTCTCTCCCTTTTTCTTGAAGGGGTTTCGTGTTATCTTATAACCGTTTGTTTTGCATATCCTTTATGGCTCAGGTTTTGAATATTTTTTATAATTCTTAGCCTTCTGCACCTCTACTACTCCAACAGTTTGTTTGTATTCTATTCTTATGCTTTCTATTTCTTACTGAGTTACTGTTGTTCTGTTTCTATCCTCTTCCTGCCTAAACCAAAACCTGCAAAACCATACTTCTATCTCTCTTCTCTCTCTCCTCAATACAAATTTGACATAAAAATGATATGTTATGCATTTGTTCTGAAAAAACAATACTGCTGGAAAATGATGTAAATGGAAAGATTTCATGCTTGCATATTTGATTTTAAAACTGCATGCTTCTTTGACTTGCAATGTAACAGTAGGAGCCTATTGTTTTGGCATCTTCTTACCTCTTGGCATAGTTTACGTTGGCTTTGGTTTGTGTACATTGCGTATGGGACTTGCATATGCTGTTGCTATGCATATGATGTTAATTCTTTGTATGCTATTTTGACAAACAATTGAATTGATGCATATGTTGTTTGAAATATGCAGTGGACTTTTTGAAAATGCAATTGATTTTAATTATGCAGTTTTGAAAACAAAATGAATTTGTGCATCTTTAAATTGTGCATTCATTTTGAAAATAAAATCCATCCCTTTTTGTGAACCGGGAGAAATCCCGCGATTTGCAAAAAGGGTAAAAACTGATTCCAGCCGTTTGCTTTTAATGATGAACACTAAAAATAATTTTCTGCTTTTAATTATTTCTTTATCTCTGACTTTTTCTCTTTTAATTGTTTTGCAGTTAAAATTAAAATGAGCAGACAAAGAAGCATTGGATAGAATATGAAGATTTAGAATTTAGGAAAAATTAGAATAGTTTTTATTTTACTTTAAGCATTTTATATAATTGTTATTGTAAATATTTTGTAAATAATACAATATTTAAATAACAATTGTAATAATTAGAATAAAGTAAATAAAATTCCAATATTTTACCAATTAATTCTTTCTTCTTTCCAACTATTTATTTATCGTTTATAATTCTTTAAATTATATAGTAACTGAAAATCAATTTCAATTACTTAAATTCAGAATAATAAACAAATAAATAAACATCATTGATCAATTAATAACTTCAATTATTTACTTCACTATTTTTAATTCTTCTAAATTATAATAACTGAAAATAAAATTTCAACTATTTAAACTTAGAACAATAAATAATTAAGGAAACATTGCTTGATCAATTAACAAACTCTTTTTCAAATGTTTATTTCATTATTCATAAATCTTTAAATTATATAATAACTGAAAATAAATTCCAATTATTTAAATTTAAGATAATAAATAATTAATAAACATTGTTTTAGCATTGATAGATTAATAAATTTAGCGTTCAAAAAATAAACAGCTCTCGACTCGAAAAAGTTATGAATTTTAAAAATCAAAAGATCCAAACGCTCGCAATGTAACGATGCAGATGGGAGATGGTATCTTAGGTCAAAATTTGGGGTACAACAGCTAACAATTGAGAAGCAGTGGTGCAGTGGTAGACGCATTGTGCAATGACTCACAGGACCTGGGTTCGAATCCCAGGTCCCCATATTCCTTATTATTATTTTCTTTCAGATCCAGCGTGTTTCAGGAAGTGTGGCATACCATGGTCCTCAAATCTCAAAGTGCCAGATGGCCCCCAGGCCAGATCTGGTGGTCCAGAGGAGATGTCCACCATACTCCCTAGTCAAGGTGCCACGTTGAATCATGAAAAGTCAGCCAGGCCAGCGAATTTGGGCCTTGGAAATTGCCAGTCTCACCCCCTATACAGGCCCAAACCCTCACTCTCTCTATTTTTATTATTTTCTTTTTATTATTTCTTTAAATCATTTATTGTTATTATTATTATTTAACTAACCGATCAAACTTTTTTCTTCAAAAATTAAAAACCCAAAAATATTTTGTTTATTAAATTAATTTTCAGCATTTTATTTTTGTAAATAAATATTAATTTAATTAATTTAGTTTAATTAGGAAATAACTTTAATATCTTTTGCAATAATTAAAATTAATTTAGATAATTAGGTTTTACTAACTTTGATCAAATTTATTTTATTTCTTTAAATATCAAAAATCCAAAAATATCATTTTTATTAATTGATTAATTTGTTTATTAATTTAATGCTTAACCTAATTTAATTTCTTTTAATTTAAAATAAATCAAAAAATCTTTTCTTTAAATAACAAAGGGTCAAAACCCTAGAATGCTCCCGATTTAATTTTCCCGCACGCGATCTATTTTGTTTCAATATTGTATCTGTTTCCCAAAATGTAATAGTTTAATAGGACCCTTTAATTATTTTATCGCTTTATTTATTTTTCTCATTTTAATTTCAAGGGTTGTTTTTGGCGATGTAAATACCCAACGCCTTGTAATAGTTAGTTTTAATTTCCGGAATTTAATTTTTGCAACTTATAAACTGTTAGATGTTTGGTAATAGGGAATGCATGACAAGATCAAAATGTTTAACCTAAAATCAACATAGATAACTGTTGTACCCCAAAATTTGCCCTCCCATATTCTTCAAGATTTGCCAAGATCAATCTCCAGATGATTCAAAATCCCTCAAAGGTTGCACAGTCCAATTGCCTCCTAACACAGTCAAAATTAGGGTTTTGGTTCTGGCAAAGAAATTGAGGTTTTCAAGGGTCCAATCATGTCCCACATGCCCATATACATTGTCAAGCATTCATATGCCAAGTTTCAAGACTCACAGCATCAAATTGCACAGTCAAAAACCCTAATTGCTCCACAGTCAACTGCAGAGGCAAAATGGTCATTTGACAGTCAAAAGTCAAAAATTTTGGTCAACATCTTATTTTGAAGCCACAAACATCATTTGATCAATTCTTGATCATGATTCTCAAAGCATGGCTCAAAAAGTCTCAAGATGCAAAAGTTTCTATTTTTGGACAGTTGAAAAGTCAACTGCAAATTGACCAAGGCATAACTTCCTCATGGTTTATCATAAAAATCCCATCCAAAGCTCATTTTGAAGAGAATGACATTTCCCACAACTCATCTTCACACTTCAAGTCCAAGAAATGCTCTCACAAAAAGTTATCAATTTCAACATTATAGGTCATTTTCAAAAGTCAACAAAAAGGCACTTTAAGTCAAAGACCATAACTTGAGATTGGTAAATCAAAATGACATGGGACCAAAGACATTGGTTAGAGGACTTCAATACCTTTCCAAAATGTCCAAGAACATGTTCATAGCTTCAAAATTGAGCAAGATATGCCTTGTAGAAGTTGGGAAATTTTTGGGAATTTTGAAAAGTCAACTTTGCACAAAAGGCTTCAAAAATGCTAATGGGCCACAAATCCTTCCATGAATCATTACCCAGAGGCTATGCACGACCCATTGACCTCAAAGGGATGTATTTTCTTATTTTTGATTAATTATTTGTATTTTTATTATTATTAATTCACTTAATTAAATTTAAATATGAAAAAATATCAAATAACACTTATCAAATCTTTTTGTGCAGCAAATTCACTCATTATGAGCTAAATATCTCGTGCACCTTCTCAAGGGACAAAAATCTTCCATAATTGGCATAATTTTCATGAAGAAAAGATTGAAAAAAGATATGGAAAATCAAATATTCAAAACATTGATTCAATGGACTATGGGCTTGGTTTTTGACCTAGAAAGCATCACATACAAAGGCATAACCTAAACCTATTCCATTACACGCGAAAAACTGCTCAAAACCATAGAACCAAATTGCAACTTTTGATCAAATTTTTGGAATCTAAAAACATAGCTACAAGGCGATTCAAGGTCTAAAAGCTTGTCCATTGTCTTCCTGACATTGCTAGGAACGTGTTGCAATCAAGAACACGCCTCCAGACCTCAAGAATTGGTAGAGCGACATCACACTTTTCTTGAACTTGTCCATTATCGTTTTTTAATTTACATACATTATTCATGAGTTTTAATCATTGATTCTTGCTAATATTGATGCTCTGAAGCCATTGGTAGCAATTAATTGAACTAATACTGCCTGTAGCCAGATCTGCCATGGACGTGTTTTAGGGTTTCAGAAGCTCTAAATTAGGGTTTCCCTCATGTGGTAAAATTGGACATTCAAACCGGTGCAGACCAAATAGTGGCAACAAGACGAAGCGATTGAACCATTCGCGCTCAATTTATGTTAACCATAGGCGTATTCGCTATTTTTACAGGCCTTGTTTAGTGGGGGTTTAAAACCCCCGCTACTTGTTTGATGTTTTTGCAGAAACATGAAGAAGAAGCCTATGTGTCAAGACATGACTGGGGGGATTCAAATCCTAGCGCGCTTTTTCTTGTTTCATACTATTAACTTTGTTTTCTATTATAATAATTGTGTTCCACTAATATTACAAAGAAATGCGCTAGCCTGGATGGTTGTTGAGGTGTCTGGCAGGTATTGGGACCTGGGTTCGATTCCCAAGTCCCCCCATATTATTCATAATTTTTGTGATAGCATGTTCCTATGCAATTTCTCTCCAGTGGTCCACCATACGCGCATATACTAAGGCTTGACAAGTGGCTTCATGAGCAATCCAAAGGCCAGAACGTGAAGACTACCATATACGTTAGTCAACCACTCCACATGCAAGCACAGAAAGTCAAAAAAGGGCTTGCATTCTTGGGCCAGATTTCTCACAAAAACCTCCCTTTGGGTCTGAATACCCCCCATGGTTTGCACATTTTTAATTTTTATTTGTTTTTCTTTCTAATTCTATTAATTGTTTTTTAATTGTTTTCTTTAATTTCACAAATTAATTTTCACAATATAAAATACAGAAAAATTAAAATATGTTTAATTATATTTAATTTCTATTAATTTATTTTGTAAATAAATGTTAAATAATCAAATTAGTTAAATTAGGTTTTAAAACTTAAATCTTTTTCTTAACAAATTAAAATATGTAGAAATTAGGGTTTTTAACTTTTCATCATTTTTTCTTAATAAATAATTTTTTTCTTATTATCATTATTATTAATTACTAATTTATTTTGTAAATAAATATGTACATTAATTAATTAGTAAATTAGGTTAAACTTTCATATTTTTCATTAATAATAAAAAACAATTTAGAACTAGGGTTTCCTTCTAATTTTAATTCTTTTCTTATTTCATTAAATACCAAAAACATAAAAAATATTTCTTTTTTTGTTATTAAATAATTAATTAACTTTTAATTCAATTTAATTTCAGAAGGGTCCAACGCCCTCGAACGTTCAATTTCTATTTCTATTTCGCACGTTATTTTATTTTATTGTGAATATTATGTAATTGCTCAAGCCTTGTAATAGTAACTAGGTTTTACTTTCCGCATTTTTATTCAAACGGGTCTTTGTTAATTTGGTGATGTATAGACCCGCGCCTTGTAATAGCGTAGGATTTACCTTTCTGCATTTAAATTTCCGCACTTTTAAACTGCTAAACTTTGCATGAAAGAATGTATGGCCTAAATTAAAAACAAGCGTAGATCACCACAAATGCATGATCAAAGACAAATATTAACATGAAAAACAATACACAAATTCACACACCACTCTTAGGGTACGCCTCACTGTTGCCTTGCCCTCGAAACGTGGTCGTCGAGTATAGGACGTTTTAGTAAGTCCTTATGTCCATGACATGATCCAGTTGCCTCGAAACGGTTGCCTCGGGATTAAAAAGGATCAATGGCATAAGGGTAGCTTCTAAGGTGTCCTACTGTTGCTCTGGTGACCACACTGTCCCTACCAACGAATTGACCCGAACACCTCCAACGGTGGTGCTACCTACTTCTCAATAGTGGGATAGTACTGTCTAAAGGACTCTTACACAGCCTAATTCCTTAGAGTAGGTAGATCTCATAGGTACTTGCTCTTTCAAATAAACAAAACAACTTTTCGCACCTACACTTTCAAAAAGTTTTCAAACAAATTTTTCATACACTCTTGAGGACAGATACAAGAGTTACTTAGAAATTTTTCAAACGAAACTTTTTCAAAACCCACACACACTTAAAAAGCAAACAATTTTTGAAAACATAAGAGCAAGTACCTAAGAGCCCGTGGATAACCATGGATAGAAAGGGTGCTAACACCTTCCCTTTCTATAAATCTACCTCCCGAACCGAGAAACATCTCGAAAAAGGAATTTTGCTGTGCTTTTGTCCTTTCCATGTTGGAGAACATAAAAGACGGTGGCGACTCTTGCTTACCGCGACATTTTCGCGAACCAGCTTTAAAATAGTCAGTTCTATTTCCACCGATCACAGAACTGACGACTCTGCTTGGGACTAATATAAAAGTGAGGTGTACCTTAGGATTAGACCACTCTTGTTTTCAATTGCTTGCTTTGATTGCTTTTATATTTGTGGGCATTGCATCGGAGTTTCATAGATCCTAACCCGGATCTGGGGAATACCCTTTAGGTAGAATAAGCTGTGATGGACCTGTCCGGAGTAGACCGACACGGATGAAGCAGTGGCTACGTTGGTGTGACACCTTGGTCTGTACCGATATCCCTTGTGTTGCAACGAGGAGAATATGGGTCTTCTGAGGAGTCATTAAGCACCAACCGACCTTAGAACCATAAATTGACCCAACTTGGCCATAGAACAGTAGCAGTATGCTACACTCATTGAGGCTAAACTCTCGCGATGGTTCTGGCCGCAAGAAAAGATTGCGATGCTGGAGTTATGACCAATTGAGGGTAGTCAGTGATATTGAGATCCTCTAGAACCCGGTTACTATTTTCTAGGACAGGTCTTAACCAACTGAAACTGAAAGAGGGTAGTACCTAAACTTCATGTTGGCCTAAACTCTAAGGGCTCTTTTGTATGACTTGTGTGCCTTCAAACTTGACTACTTGCATACTTGTTATCTAACAACATGAGTTCCTTGCAGGTTTTGTTTACAGTCCTTAATTGGGACTCATTATAGGGCCTACTTACATCACTCCACGCATGGCATAACATCATACCATCATACCATTGCATGCATCCTGCATAAGGACTAACCCATTTCAAGGATCTCAAGGGTCTGTGATGCAGGTCATGATGAACCAACTGTCTAGCAAGGGGCAAAGATGATTTATTTTCCTCTAGCCAAGGTTGATAACTTGAGTCAGGGGCTATGACCCACTCGATATGGTGAGCCTTGACTCTTGAAGAAGGACTCTCAATAACATGAAGTTCCTTCAATCAAGCTACTGTATTCAAGTTCTAACAAATTTCTCTGTTTACCCCGTGAGATCCTTGAAAACATTGCATGCATACATACACATCATTGTATAACAGGTACCCTTGTCACAGGTCACTTACCTTCTTCGCTGTTTATTTCAGCAATGGCTTCCCAACAAGACAACCAGGATCTTCATGCTCAAGAGACTCGGTTCTGGGAAATCCTCCTAAACCTATCCAAGGGGCAGGAAGAGTTAAGAACACTCCTCATGGGGACTTTGGTCAAGAGCAGTTCTGAGGACGATAAGGACGAACGGCTGAAACGACTACAAGCTGAGGTGGATACAATGAGAACCCAGATGCTGGGGAAAATGGCTCTCATCCAAGGCTTAGCTCGGGAGCAAGAAGAGTTGAGGACCATGATCAGTCAGCTTCATCAAGACATGAAGCAACCAGTCCAAGTCAGGGACCAAGTCATTAATCAGCCTCCAAGAAGTCAAAGGTTTGGTTCAATGAATAGACCTCTCCAAGCTGCTACTACTTCACAGGTCCAACCACAACCCCGCCCAGAGCAACAGGTTGATCAGAGTAAGCCTAGCAGGTCCAGGAGGCAATTCACCCAGCTCAACGTGTCGCTGTTTCAAGCTTTATAACACCTGTTGAGTTTGAATCTGATTACACTAAGGGCTCCTCCCCGGAATCCCAACATCTCTGCTCCTAACTATCATCCCAACAAAAGATGTGCATACCACTCCGATAGTCCTGGACATGACACTGCCGACTGCTGGGCTCTGAAGAACAAGGTCCAGGACCTGATTAATGAAGGAGCAGTGGATTTCACCCAAGTGGGTCAGGCTGAGTGCTTCTACCATCCCAGCAGGATTCACCATTTGAAGTAATAAGTCCCGAAATGAGAAGACTTTTTGTCCGTTAGAATTTTCAAGTTGTAATTTTCTTTTGATTGTTCAAACAATTATCATGTCAAACGCTGTTATTTCATTAATGCATCGCATGTGTCTGTTTTGAATCAATATATTCGCATTCGCTATATTCAAACTGCTTTCATTTTTTTTTTATGTCAACTCTCAATTAATAATTCTAAGCCTCTTGAGGGAGGATGACGAAAACGATACCGCAATCTACAGTATGCTTTTGAACAGACCCCGCTGATGAGGTACAGGCATTGTTTCAATTCCTAAACACTGGAGTTATAAGGAAGATAATCCCTCGTTACCCCCCTTCGAGCCAAAGAAGTAGGAGTTTTTCTTTTCGAAAATTAAAACCCTTAATCATAACCTGGGGCAGGGTAGTTCTCTCAGTTAATCCAGGTGCACAAAATGGCATCAAATGAGTCCTTACAAAACAAAAGATGGGGATGGTTCTGTATAATCATAAGGACAAGCAGTCATTATCTATCAAAACGAAAGCCCAATAAGTCAAAACCTATGAAGGAGACTTACAAAACTGGGGCATCCCGCTGACTGTAATCAAAAAGAAACAGTTCAGGCAAAAAACAAGGATAACGAAATCAAAAAGAAAGAGGTCCTACAAACCCTCAACAAAAAAGAAATGGCTGCCTATTCAAAATAAATTGTCAATATCCGAACCATCATTGGAATATCAGGACAAAGACCCAAACAAGGTCAAACGCACGATCAGCTGAGTTTAGGTTTGAAGAACATTACGAAGAGCGGGTGGGTGCAAATAAAATTTGAGCCTTTACCCTTTGTTTCTTAAACCGTGAACCTGGCCACATTATAACCCTTAAAAGTCCTAGCTGAAGGATGGGTTAGTTCGAAAGCATACTGTTACAAAGGTATCCTGACTCCTTAAGGCTTGCTGTAAAATACTGAGTTGACATCACATTTTACAAAATTCGCTTGTTTTACAAAAAATGCATTTTCAAAATTTTCAAGACAGACACAAGCTTTGCATTTTTAAATAACATTGTTTGCATATGGCTATTTGTTCGAACAGCAGAGAAACTCGCACGATGAATATCTAGTGAACAAAATCACTTCCAACTAAGGGGCATGGCATGATCATTGTCCATCATCTGGAGCAGTTAAGTCAAGATTCAGAGAATCTCTCGAATGCCAAATACCAGGGGCAATTCTCCATTTGAATCACTTGGGGCATTGGACATGAATTCCAGCAACGAGTCTTGCACGATTAAACAAAGATCTTCTGGTGGTATGGCATACAATGCTATCAACAGTAACAACTCCCTACATCCTGAGAGCGCGGACATAGTCGGAAAAAAATACTGCACAAAATCAAAGACCCGCTAGGTTGACACACCTACGCAAAAATAAGGGCTTCCCGGCGAACCAAAAGGGTTTGGGCAAAAATAAGGGATGAAAATGAAAAAAATCTGTACACCCGGCAAGTCGAAAACCTGAAAAGGCGGCTTGGGCAAAAAGGGGTATCCCGATGGACTGAAAACCCGAAAGGGTGGTCCAGGCAAAAGTTAGGGATCACAGCGTACGACTATGTCCCGTTATCTCGTCACTTGCCTACCAGAAGAAGATTTGTCAATCAACAGTTATCAAGCTCCTCTTAGGACTTCTTCTCCCACAGAAACAGGGGCAATAAAGAGTTGTCTAAGCAATCTAGTTGCTTTGTCCACCAAGGTACCAAGGTAAGTTCGACTGAAGAACGTAACTAAGATACCTCCACTCCCCGCAGAGTAAGGACAAGATTCAACAATTCTCTCCCAAGCAGTTGGTCTCCAATTAGCCCTAAAAGGAACAATATCCTCCAGCAAGTCAGCAACACTCTCCCCAAGCAGAGTTAGCCTACAATCAACCTTAAAGAAGTTGGACTATCCCCCATAAGATCTCAACATTCCTAACAAGCATCCCCGGCAGTCTTGATCTAAGATTGTTCCCCGGCGGAATACAGACACCCTAGTGGAGCCACTTCCCCAGTGCAGTCCAAAGTTTCCCCAGGAAAGTGGAATCCATATCCCCAGCAGGTCTTAAATCTTATCCCCAGTAGATTCAGGAAGCCATCCCCTGCATAGCACGAACGCTCCCTCGGCTTTGTTCAGAAGTTATTCCCCACCAGAGCTTCTAACTGGGTTATCCTCAGCTAATTACCACGGAAAGATCGTCCTCGGCGAAGTTCTTCCTATCCTCCAGCGGAGTTCATCAATCTTCCAACATAACACATCAACGGTATCCCCAGCAGATTTATCATCAACATCTCAGCAAAGTACCTCTCTTTCCCCACAGAGCAACTCTCCGCAGAGTAATCTATTCGCCAAGTTTATTCCCCAACGAAGTCATCTTCTCCTAACGGTTATTCTTGCAACTATCATCCCCAGCGGAAACAAAGCTCTATTCTTCAACATCAGCCCAGGAGTTAACTTCTCGGCACCCGTCAAGGATTTATTTTCCTAGACGAAAAACACATTTCATAAACATCACATCTTCATACATTATAGCATGCACATACGCATCACGAACATACAATCTCATTCATTCTGAGAACATCACGCATGTCATACATCATGACATCGCATACAACTAATGTTTTGTCTTTTCAGGACAAAAGTTAATACAAAGATAATTGCTATCAACGGTCGCAACTAAAGATCTGATTCCTGTATCTTGCCAGGGTGTATCTGTTGACGACTGATTCCAGACTCGATTCCTGTATCTTGCCAGGGCACGTCTGAAGAGTTCGAAGATCTGATTCCTGTATCTTGCCAGGGTGTATCTGTTGACGACTAACATTACCAGACTCGATTCCTGTATCTTGCCAGGGCACGTCTGAAGAGTTTGAGGATCCGATTCCTGTATCTTGCTAGGGTGTATCTGTTGACGACTAATATTACCAGACTCGATTCCTGTATCTTGCCAGGGTACGTCTGAAGAGTTCGAAGATCCGATTCCTGTATCTTGCCAGGGTGTATCTGTTGACGACTAACATTACCAGACTCGATTCCTGTATCTTGCCAGAGCACGTCTGAAGAGTTTGAGGATCCGATTCCTGTAGCTTGCCAGGGTGTATCTGTTGACGACTAACATTAACAGACTCGATTCCTGTATCTTGCCAGGGCACGTCTGAAGAGTTCGAAGATCCGATTCCTGTATCTCGCCAGGGTGTATCTGTTGACGACTAACATTACCAGACTCGATTCCTGTATCTTGCCAGGGCACGTCTGAAGAGTTTGAGGATCCGATTCCTGTATCTTGCCAGGGTGTATCTGTTGACGACTAACATTACCAGACTCGATTCCTGTATCTTGCCAGGGTACGTCTGAAGAGTTTGAAGATCCGATTCCTGTATCTTGTCAGGGTGTATCTGTTGACGACCATATTCTCCGGACTCGATTCCTGTATCTCGCCAGGGCACGTCTGAAGAGTTTAAAGATTCGATTCCTGTATCCAGCCAGGGCACATCTACATAAAGAATTTGAAGATCAACTCCTGTAACAGGCCAGGTAATTATCTTTCTTTTTCAGGTACGCAAGTTCTCGCTAAGGAAACTCTTACGCGATCGACACCTAGATGGCATCTATAAGCCCATCCATATACCAACAGTCTCCAAATGGCATTTATAAGCCCATTCCCGACAAAGTTCTGTCACACCTCCAGATGGCATCTATAAGCCCATCCCCCTATCCATCATCTCTCCAAATGGCATCTGTAAGCCCATTCCCTACATCATACTGCTAACACTCTACTATGTGAGTGCAAATTTCTGGGCACTCTAGTGTTCAATCATCTTCCACCTTCGGATTATGAAAGGCACGCCAGCCAATCTACATCCTCAGGTCTAAGAAGATTGAACAGGGGCAACTGTTGTACCCCAAAATTTTCCCTCCCATATTCTTCAAGATTTGTCAAGATCAATCTCCAGATGATTCAAAATCCCTCAAAGGTTGCACAGTCCAATTGCCTCCTAACACAGTCAAAATTAGGGTTTTGGTTCTGGCAAAGAAATTGAGGTTTTCAAGGGTCCAATCATGTCCCACATGCCCATATACATTGTCAAGCATTCATATTCCAAGTTTCAAGTCTCACAGCATCAAATTGTACAGTCAAAAACCCTAATTGCTCCACAGTCAACTGTAGGGGCAAAATGGTCATTTGACAGTCAAAAGTCAAAAATTTTGGTCAACATCTTATTTTGAAGCCACAAACATCATTTGATCAATTCTTTATCATGATTCTCAAAGCATGGCTCAAAAAGTCTCAAGATGCAAAAGTTTATATTTTTGGACAGTTGAAAAGTCAACTGCAAATTGACCAAGGAATAACTTCCTCATGGTTTATCAGAAAAATCCCATCCAAAGCTCATTTTGAAGATAATGACATTTCCCACAACTCATCTTCACACTTTAAGTCCAAGAAATGCTCTCACAAAAAGTTATCAATTTCAACATTATAGGTCATTTTCAAAAGTCAACAAAAAGGCACTTTAAGTCAAAGACCATAACTTGAGATTGGTAAATCCAAATGACATGGGACCAAAGACATTGGTTAGAGGACTTCAATACCTTTCCAAAATGTCCAAGAACATGTTCATATCTTCAAAATTGAGCAAGATATGCCTTGTAGAAGTTGGGAAATTTTTGGGAATTTTGAAAAGTCAACTTTGCACAAAAGGCTTCAAAAATGCTAATGGGCCACAAATCCTTCCATGACTCATTACCCAAAGGCTATGCACGACCCATTGACCTCAAAGGGATGTATTTTCTTATTTTTGATTAATTATTTGTATTTTTATTATTATTAATTCACTTAATTAAATTTAAATATGAAAAAATATCAAATAACACTTATCAAATCTTTTTGTGCAGCAAATTCACTCATTATGAGCTAAATATCTCGTGCACCTTCTCAGGGGACAAAAATCTTCCATAATTGGCATAATTTTCATGAAGAAAAGATTGAAAAAAGATATGGAAAATCAAATATTCAAAACATTGATTCAATGGACTATGGGCTTGGTTTTTGACCTAGAAAGCTTCACATACAAAGGCATAACCTAAACCTATTCCATTACACGCGAAAAACTGCTCAAAACCATAGAACCAAATTGCAACTTTTGATCAAAATTTTGGAATCTGAAAACATAGCTACAAGGCGATTCAAGGTCTAAAAGCTTGTCCATTGTCTTCCTGACATTGCTAGGAACGTGTTGCAATCAAGAACACGCCTCCAGACCTCAAGAATTGGTAGAACGACATCACACTTTTCTTGAACTTGTCCATTATCGTTTTTTAATTTACATACATTATTCATGAGTTTTAATCATTGATTCTTGCTAATATTGATGCTCTGAAGCCATTGGTAGCAATTAATTGAACTAATACTGCCTGTAGCCAGATCTGCCATGGACGTGTTTTAGGGTTTCAAAAGCTCTAAATTAGGGTTTCCCTCATGTGGTAAAATTGGACATTCAAACCGGTGCAGACCAAATCGTGGCAACAAGACGAAGCGATTGAACCATTCGCGCTCAATTTATGTTAACCATAGGCGTATTCGCTATTTTTACAGGCCTTGTTTAGTGGGGGTTTAAAACCCCCGCTACTTGTTTGATATTTTTGCAGAAAGATGAAGAAGAAGCCTATGTGTCAAGACATGACTGGGGGGATTCAAATCCTAGCGCGCTTTTTCTTGTTTCATACTATTAACTTTGTTTTCTATTATAATAATTGTGTTCCACTAATATTACAAAGAAATGCGCTAGCCTGGATGGTTGTTGAGGTGTCTGGCAGGTATTGGGACCTGGGTTCGATTCCCAGGTCCCCCCATATTATTCATAATTTTTGTGATAGCATGTTCCTATGCAATTTCTCTCCAGTGGTCCACCATACGCGCATATACTAAGGCTTGACAAGTGGCTTCATGAGCAATCCAAAGGCCAGAACGTGAAGACTACCATACACGTTAGTCAACCACTCCACATGCAAGCACAAAAAGTCAAAAAAGGGCTTGCATTCTTGGGCCAGATTTCTCACAAAAACCTCCCTTTGGGTCTGAATACCCCCCATGGTTTGCACATTTTTAATTTTTATTTGTTTTTCTTTCTAATTCTATTAATTGTTTTTTAATTGTTTTCTTTAATTTCACAAATTAATTTTCACAATATAAAATACAGAAAAATTAAAATATGTTTAATTATATTTAATTTCTATTAATTTATTTTGTAAATAAATGTTAAATAATCAAATTAGTTAAATTAGGTTTTAAAACTTAAATCTTTTTCTTAACAAATTAAAATATGTAGAAATTAGGGTTTTTAACTTTTCATCATTTTTTCTTAATAAATAATTTTTTCTTATTATCATTATTATTAATTACTAATTTATTTTGTAAATAAATATGTACATTAATTAATTAGTAAATTAGGTTAAACTTTCATATTTTTCATTAATAATAAAAAACAATTTAGAACTAGGGTTTCCTTCTAATTTTAATTCTTTTCTTATTTCATTAAATACCAAAAACATAAAAAATATTTCTTTTTTTGTTATTAAATAATTAATTAACTTTTAATTCAATTTAATTTCAGAAGGGTCCAACGCCCTCGAACGTTCAATTTCAATTTCTATTTCGCACGTTATTTTATTTTATTGTGAATATTATGTAATTGCTCAAGCCTTGTAATAGTAACTAGGTTTTACTTTCCGCATTTTTATTCAAACGGGTCTTTGTTAATTTGGCGATGTATAGACCCGCGCCTTGTAATAGCGTAGGATTTACCTTTCCGCATTTAAATTTCCGCACTTTTAAACTGCTAAACTTTGCATGAAAGAATGTATGGCCTAAATTAAAAACAAGCGTAGATCACCACAAATGCATGATCAAAGACAAATATTAACATGAAAAACAATACACAAATTCACACACCACTCTTAGGGTACGCCTCACTGTTGCCTTGCCCTCGAAACGTGGTCGTCGAGTATAGGACGTTTTAGTAAGTCCTTATGTCCATGACATGATCCAGTTGCCTCGAAACGGTTGCCTCGGAATTAAAAAGGATCAATGGCATAAGGGTAGCTTCTAAGGTGTCCTACTGTTGCTCTGGTGACCACACTGTCCCTACCAACGAATTGACCCGAACACCTCCAACGGTGGTGCTACCTACTTCTCAATAGTGGGATAGTACTGTCTAAAGGACTCTTACACAGCCTAATTCCTTAGAGTAGGTAGATCTCATAGGTATTTGCTCTTTCAAACAAACAAAACAACTTTTCGCACCTACACTTTCAAAAAGTTTTCAAACAAATTTTTCATACACTCTTGAGGACAGATACAAGAGTTACTTAGAAATTTTTCAAACGAAACTTTTTCAAAACCCAC
Organism: Vicia faba; assembly: GCA_948472305.1. NCBI lineage: Eukaryota > Viridiplantae > Streptophyta > Magnoliopsida > Fabales > Fabaceae > Vicia > Vicia faba. The sequence continues at coordinate 1,530,963,924 of OX451739.1, forward strand.
ACACACTTAAAAAGCAAACAATTTTTGAAAACATAAGAGCAAGTACCTAAGAGCCCGTGGATAACCACAGATAGAAAGGGTGCTAACACCTTCCCTTTCTATAAATCTACCTCCCGAACCGAGAAACATCTCGAAAAAGGAATTTTGCTGTGCTTTTGTCCTTTCCATGTTGGAGAACATAAAAGATGGTGGCGACTCTTGCTTACCGCGACATTTTCGCGAACCAGCTTTAAAACAGTCAGTTCTATTTCCACCGATCACAATAACCATTGACATGTACAAAGACAAATTAATCGAAATAACACACTCGCACATGTGCACTCTTAGGGTACACCTCGCTTGGTTGCCTTCGAACATGGTCGTTAAGTATAGGAAGTTTTAGAGGTCCCCCTCTTGTCCAAAGATCATAGTTGCCTCGAAACGGTTGCCTCGGAAAAATGATCTAAGACATTAGGGTTACCGCTAAGGCGTCCTAACATTGCTTTAGTGACCACATGTCCCTTAATCGAATTGACCCTTAAACTCCAACGACGATGCTACCTACTCGTCAATAGTGGGATAGCATTGTCTAAAGGACATTAGTACAGATTGATTCTTTTTTTGAGTAGGTAGATGGTTCTTAAGTACTTGCTCCTTTCAAAATAAAATAAACTTTTCGCACTTACACTTTTCAAACAAAAACTTCTTTCAAACCCACAAACACAAAGAAAAGCAAATTTTAAAAACACTTTGAGCAAGTACCTAAGAGCCCGTGGATAACCACGGATAGAAAGGGTGCTAACACCTTCCCTTTCTATAATCTACCCCCCGGACCCGAGAAACATCTCGAAAAAGGAATTTTTCTGTGCTTTTTTCCTTTCCTTGTTGGATAAAATAAAAGACGGTGGCGACTCTTACTTACCGCGACATTTTGCGAAAATAAACGCAAAACGCAAACCAGCATTCCAAAAACAGTCAGTTCTTCCCACCGTATCACAAATACCAAATTGAGATGGGACCAAAAGGGTTGCTTAGAGGACATCTCAAGATTTCTAAAAAGTCCAAGAATGCCTTCAAAGAGACAAAATTGAGGAAGTTATGCATTGGTGAAGTTGACCTTTTTTGCAAAATTGTCAAAAGTCAACTATGCCTAAAAATGCAATTTTTGCCAAATGGGCCCAATCTTTTGCACTTGTTTTGAGTTGGCAACATGGTCCACGAGCCCTAGCCCTTGCCACTTGTCATTATCTTGTTTTTATTATTTATTTTGATTTTTATTTGAATTAAATCAATTTTAAACAAAACAAATCATGAAAAAATCTAAAGCATTGAAAATTCAAGATTTTGTACTTGTTTCAGGTATCAAATCTAGTTGACAAGCATTTGAAATCGTGCAAAGCATTGGTGTGGACAAAAAGATTGAATTTGCCTAATTTTAGAAAGATATTCAAAGTGAATCAAATCCAAATCAAATACATTGATGGAGGTAGATTAAGATCAGTTTTTGAACCCTAATTCATTCCTCAGTGAAATTCTGGCACCAGATACTCAATGTCACAGTGAATGTTATGACACCGTATCTGACTTTCTATAAGACAGTAAATAAAAAAACAGTAAAGAACACAGTCAATTGTTTACCCAGTTCAGTGTGAAACAACACCTACTCTGGGGGCTACCAAGCCAGGGAGGAAATCCACTATAAGAGATATTAATTCAGGAATAAACCAACCAGTTTATCTCCTTCACTTAAGACCTACCCAATGCAACTTCAATCTAAGTTCAACTTAAACCTGAGTTCCTACTCACTCCCCCTCAATCACAGCAGTGATACTAAACAATTGACTAATGAATTAATGAAGACACTCTTCAGAACATACACTTAATTATGCTTCACAGCTTTTAATCAAGTAACACAACCACTCGTGCTTCAAAGCTTTGAGTGATACATAAACCTAACTTGACCTTGCTTCAAAGCTTTAGTCAAGTGAAACAAACACTCTTGCTTCAAAGCTTTGAGTGATACACAACCCTTACAATCAAAACCTACTCCAAGTCACTTATCACAATGATACTTGCTTGGATTACAGTAGTTAAAACTATACAGCCCCTAATTGATCTTTTGTAAAAGAGTTAATTTCCAATCAGCTTTCCTGTTGAATATATATGCAGCTGTTTCTTCAGTTAGGGCTTCCACGAAAAGCTAGGGTTAATTAGGGTTAACCTCAAGACTTGGTCACAAGACTTTATCAACCAGATTAGGGTTGAGCTCAGTTAACCTAAAGTCCACGTGAGATTCTGTTCTGGAATGTATGAACCAAATTCCTGAAAAATCTCAGAATTAACCAAACTGCATAACTGTTAGATCAGTACAGGATGTCTTAACATTTGTTATGACAACAGAAATCCTGTTTACTGATTTTGGTAGAAAGTAATAAATGTGATCATTGCAAAATGCTCAGATACACACTCATAAATAGCAGCTTCTGTATGCCATTTTTTTCTGCATAAAGTACCTAATAACCCAGAATGTTATGACATCAGTCATGACATTCACACACCTGGTTTTACCAAAAATACATGCCAATAACTAAACACTTACAAACTCCCCCTTTGGCAAATTTTTGGCTAAAACCCCTAAGCAATCAGAGAATAGAGAGCAGCAGAATGAATATGTCTGCAGAAAAAAATAATGTCTACCAAGTAATTAACACAAAATATCTCCCCCTCTTTAGCCACAAATAGGCCAAAGATACATGTACTTATATGTTATACAGTCATCCAAAATGGGTAATAAAATAACAAAAATGAAATCACTTGCAGCAACAGGAATCAGAAGCAAGCTTGACAACTCCACCAAACTTCAAGCACTGTCATCTTCAGAGGAGGCACTTTCTTCAGCATTAAGCTGATCTTCAGCAGCATCCTCTTCCCTTCTTTGTCCTTCAGTCTCCCCCTGTTCTAATCTGGCAATTAGGTTCTCAAGAGTCCTTTTCCTTGTCTCCAGCTCTTTGCAGGTTTCTTTCAGCACAGCTATAACATCAGATGTCTTGGACTGGGTTTTGACAGATGATGTCTCAGATGATGTCATGACAATGTCAGGAACATGAGTTCCCTGAAATAGCTTATAGTGCAACCCAAGAGCAGGGGCTCTTTTGCATACAGTATCTCTTTCCACTAGGATGTCAGGATACTGAGCAAGGACAATACCACATAGGAGGGAGGGAAAGGCAATAGGGCCTTTAACAGCATAGCTTCCAGCATGTTTTAAAGTTTGATCAAAGATATACCTGCCATAGTCAAATTTTGTCCTGGTTCCAACAGCGTAAATGAATCTTCCCAATCCTGTGGAGATGGTTGATTTATGGTTGGTAGGAACCCAGTTGGCTGCACCAATCTTGTGCAGGATGGCAAATTTCATGCTTAGCTTGCTTGCATTCAACTTGCCTTTTAAGGGCCAGCTCCTTACTTGATTTGCAGTGATGGTTTGGCATAATTGGTTGTCAGTAACCTCTAGTTCAGGGCAAGCCTCATCTGGTCTTCCAAGGAATTTGTTTATTTCAGAGGGAGAAAAATTAACTTTTCTTCCTCTCACATAGACACATTTAAAGTCAGCTGACCTTCCATCAGCACATCCATCAGATAAATTCACTATGAATTCTTTGACAAGCTTTTCATAGCATTTGGTAAACTTTACCACAGTATTCATTAGTCCAGCAGCTTTGATTAGGTCCATGATTTCCCTACATTCCATGGCCCCATTGTTCAGTTCTCTTTCCAAGGCTATTCTTTTCAAGCAAACATACTTCCATCTGTTGGCATTTTCAGGGTGGTGAAAAGAAATGTTGTCAGTGGGGACTTCAGGAACTTTAGCCATTTTGCTTGAAGGGAGTTTCCTTCTGAGAGGAATGTCTTCAGCATCAATTTCAAATTCTGATTCCTCATCAGAATCAGAAGGTTCAGGCTCTTTCCTTTTCTTTACTATTGGTTGTCTCACAGGCTTTGAGAGACTCCCAGCATGTACTCGGGTTTTCACCTTCTCTTTGGACAATCCAGTCTTCACAGTTTCTACACCAGTCTTGCCTTCAGACCTGGTTTTCTTGTGAGCAACATCAGCAGTCTTCTCTTTGGTCAGACATTTTGCAGCATCCTGCTTGCCTTTTCTGTTCATCATTCTCCTAGCTATGCTAGGTTTGATAGTTGCAATTAGGTCATTGTCAGAGTAGTCTTCATCCACATCAATAACTGGGGGTTCAACATCCTTATTTGAAGGGTTCTGGAGATCATCAAGATTTTCAGATGATTTCTGAATGTTGTCATTTGGTGTCTCAACATTCTCAGAGACATCTGGATTTATTTCAACATTTGGACTTGCTGATTCTTGATTTAAAGGAACAGAAATGTCGGGTACATAGTGGTTCTCACTCAGAATTCTTGTAACAAGCCTAGCTATTGCTTGATGAACATAAGTTGAGCCTTCCTTATTTGGAACAGAAGATGAAGGTTGAGAGGGATTACCGGATGAAGTAGCTTGAGACCTTCCTGCATGCCTTGTTCTCAGCTTTTTAACCTTAGAGGAGTTAGTTGCCAGTACTCTAAGAGGAGTAATCTCCAGGACTTCAGAATCCATGCATGATGTGATTGCCCTAGAATCTCGATCAGAGGAAGCGGATGAAACTGTCGTCTTGGAAGAGGATGATGTTTGAGACATTTTGATAGTCTTAGAAAACTAGTAGCAACGAGAGAGAAATCTTTGATTGAGAGAATGGGATTTGTTGCAGAGCCGAGAGAGGAAGGAGGTAAATGAGTGTATATTCAACTTCTTAATAATTTTGATTGAAATGGGAAAACATATGATTAACCCAATCAAAATAGACTTAACACAAAAAACTCCTTCAACCCTTGTTTTAAGCAAAATTAATTGCTACATTTCCTCATGTTGGCAAATACCCAACTTGCCCCTCAAATTTTCAAATTGATTTGCATCAAGAGCTTTGGTAAAAATGTCAGCCAGCTGTAGTTCAGTGGCAACATGTTCCAGTTTAATCGTCTTCTCCTCTACAATATCTCTAATAAAATGATGTCTAATGTCAATATGCTTGGTCCTGCTATGCTGAATAGGATTCTTGGAAATGTTGATTGTACTCAGATTGTCACAGTACAATGTCATAACATCTTGTGTGACATTATACTCAGTAAGCATCTGTTTCATCCAGATCATTTGAGAACAGCTACTACCAGCTGCAATGTATTCAGCTTCAGCAGTAGAGAGAGACACACAGTTTTGTTTCTTGCTGAACCAGGAGACCAGATTATTTCCTAAGAAGAAACATCCTCCAGAGGTGCTTTTTCTATCATCAGCACTTCCAGCCCAATCAGCATCACAATAACCAGTCAGAGTTGGTTCACAACCATGAGAGTACAGCAAGCCATAGTTGTAAGTTCCACTTACATACTTCAAAATTCTCTTCACTTGGTTGATATGACTGACTTTAGGATCAGCTTGGTATCTTGCACATACTCCAACTGCAAAAGCAATGTCAGGTCTGCTGGCTGTTAAGTACAACAGACTTCCTATCATGCTTTTGTACAGGATTTGGTCCACCTTAACCCCACTTGAATCTTTGGATAGCTTTAAATGAGTAGGTGCAGGAGTCCTTTTGTGATTGGCATTCTCCATACCAAACTTCTTGACAATGTTCTTTGCATACTTGCTTTGAGATAGAAAAATTGAGTCTTCCATCTGTGAGACTTGCAGTCCACGAAAGTAGGTCAGTTCTCCCATGAGACTCATTTCGAATTCAGCCTGCATCTGGTCAGCAAAATGTTTAACCATTTGATCTGACATTCCCCCAAACACTATGTCATCAACATAGATTTGAGCTACCATTATCTTTCCTCCTTCATTTTTGACAAAAAGGGTTTTATCCAAGCCTCCTTTTCTGTATCCTTTGTCAGAGAGAAATTTTGTCAACCTGTCATACCATGCTCTAGGAGCTTGTTTCAGGCCATATAAAGCTTTCCTCAATTTGTAGACATGATCAGGGTAGTTTGGATCCACAAAGCCTTTAGGCTGTTCCACATAAACTTCCTCATTTAAGTACCCATTTAGGAAGGCACTTTTTACATCCATCTGAAATAACTTGAACTTCAGAAGACAAGCAATTCCCAATAGGAGTCTGATAGATTCCAGTCTGGCTACAGGGGCAAAGGTCTCATCAAAACCAACCCCTTCAACTTGAGTGTATCCTTGGGCAACAAGTCTTGCCTTATTCCTGGTGACAACTCCTTCAGCATCTGATTTGTTCTTGTATATCCATTTTGTGCCAATGATGTTTTTTCCCTCTGGTCTAGGAACTAACTCCCATACTTCATGTTACTTAAATTGGTTCAATTCATCTTGCATTGCACCAATCCAGTATTCATCAGTTAAGGCCTCCTTAACATTTCTTGGTTCAATTTTAGACACAAAGCAAGAGTTTGAGATGATTTCTCTAGATCTTGTAATGACTCCACTGTTAGGATCTCCTATGATGAGTTCTTTAGGATGATCTTTCTGAATTCTGATGGAAGGGATTTTGCTAGCTTCCTTGGATTCAGAGTCTGCTGCAGTGGTGTTAAGTAGGTCATTCTGTTGAGTTGGAGTCTCAAAGAATGTCTCAACATTACAAGGGACATATGTTTCCTCATGATAATCATCAACTATGACATTTATTGATTCCATCATGACTTTGGTCCTGGAATTGAATACCCTATAAGCTCTGCTGTTGGTGGAGTATCCTAGAAATATTCCTTCATCACTTTTAGGGTCCAGCTTTCTCCTTTGTTCACGATCTTCCAGAATATAGCATTTGCTACCAAATACATGGAAGTACTTCACAGTTGGCTTTCTTCCTTTCCAGAGTTCATAAATGGTGGATGAGGTTCCCTTTCTCAAAGTGACTCTGTTATGGACATAACAGGCTGTATTCATAGCTTCAGCCCAAAAATGAATAGGAAGTCTTTTGGCATGTATCATTGCTCTGGCAGATTCCTGTATGGTCCGATTTTTCCTTTCTACAACTCCATTTTGTTGAGGAGTTATAGGAGAAGAGAATTCATGACTAATTCCTTCTGAGGAACATAACTCATTAAACTTACTGTTTTCAAATTCCTTGCCATGATCACTTCTGATTCTGACAATACACCCTTCTTTTTCTCTTTGAATTCTTTTGCACAGTTCTTTAAAAACTTAAAATACATCATATTTTTCCCTAATGAAGTTAATCCAGGTGAATCTGGAAAAATCATCCACAACAACATAGGCATATCTTTTTCCACCAAGACTTTCCACCTGCATTGTTCCCATCAGATCCATATGTAGAAGTTCTAGAACCTTAGAGGTGGTCAGATGTCTTGACTTTGGATGTGACATCCTAGTCTGCTTACCAACCTGACATTCACCACAAACTCTCCCTTCATCAATTTGCAGTCTTGGAATCCCTCTGACTGCCTCCATGGATATAATCCTTTTCATTCCTCTTAGATGAAGATGGCCAAGTTTTTGGTGCCACAGTTTCACCTATTTTTCTTTTTTGGCAATAGAACACACAGTGGAGTAGTTAGTGTTCTCAGGCTCCCACAAGTAACAGTTGTCTTTAGATCTGACTCCTTTCATTACAACTTCTTGTTTCTCATTAGTTACAAGACATTCAGATTTTGAGAAGTTGACCTTGAATCCTAGATCGCATAATTGACTGATACTAATGAGATTAGCAGTCAGGCCTTTTACCAATAATACTTCATTTAGATTTGGAACTCCAAGGCAGTCCAAGTTACCAACTCCTTTGATTTCTCCTCTAGCACCATCTCCAAAGGTCACATAACTGGTGGTGTGAGGTTTAACATGATTGAGAAGGTTCTTGATTCCAGTCATGTGCTTAGAACACCCACTGTCAAAGTACCAGTCTTCCTTTGCAGAGACTCTAAGGGAAGTGTGGGCTATCAGGGTAGTAGCCTTTTTCTTCCACTGTGGAGTATGTGGTACCTTGTTAGACTTAGGTTTGACACCTGGGTTCTGATTAGGGTATCCATACAATCTGAAGCAGAATGGCTTTATGTGACCAAACCTCCCACAATGATGACATCTCCATCTTTGGTACTTTTTCTTCATATTTCTCTGTTCCCGATGTTGAGTGCTATGTTGTGACATCTGCTTTGACATTTGTTTATCAGGTCTGATCTTCTTGTCTGCACCAGATTTCTTTGCTGCCACAAATCCTAGACCAGACTTGTTTCCCACATTTTGTCCAACCTGAAGGATTTCTTCTAATTTGTCAGTTCCATTTGTCAGCATCTTGACAGATTTGGTCATATGGTTCAGTTTTGAGTTCAGCATTTGAACTTCCCCTTCTAGATGACTTATAGTTTCAATGTCTGCCCTTTTCTCAGCCTCCAACTTTATTATGAGTTTAGTTTGTCTCTCATTTTGCTGACAGACTTCAACACTTCTGATACATGATTTCTTGTAGGTATCAGCCAGTTCTTCAAATGTCACTTCCTCATCACTAGTGTCACTTTCAGAGGTACAAACACCAGTTAGTGCAGTAACTAGTTTGGCAGATTCTTCTTCAGAGTTACTTTCTGAATCACAGTCAGACCAGGTAACAGACATTCCTTTCTTTTGTTTCTTAAGAAAGGTAGGACATTCAGCTCGAATGTGCCCATATCCTTCACATTCATGGCATTGAATTCCTCTGCTTTGATTTCCCTTCTCTTTAGACTTTGGTCTTCTGCTGGAGTCATAAGATCTGTTAATGTCAGAAGGAATGTTCTTAACATTTGACCTTGACTTTGGATCCATTCTCTTAATGAGTTTGTTGAATTGTCTTCCAAGCATGGCTATAGCTTCTGAAATATTTTCTTCTTCATCCTCCTTGTTTTCATCTTCAGTGTTGGATACAAGTGCTATGCTCTTGTTTTTCTTGTCAACATTGTCACTGATCCCCATCTCAAAGGTCTGAAGAGACCCGATGAGTTCATCCACCTTCAACTTGCTGATATCATGGGCTTCCTCTATAGCAGTTACCTTCATTGCAAATCTTTTAGGCAAGGATCTGAGAATCTTTCTCACCAGTTTTTCTTCTGACATCTTTTCTCCCAATGCTCCTGAGGTGTTGGCAATCTCCAAGATGTTCATGTGTGTTGTACCCCAAAATTTGCCCTCCCATATTCTTAAAGATTTGCCAGGTCAAAGCTTCAAAACTCCCCAAGGGTTGCACAGTGCAAAGGTCTCCTATACAGTCAAGATTAGGGTTTGTGGTCTGATCAAGAAAATGAAGCTTCCAAGGGTCCAATCAAGTCTCATATGCCTACAAATATGGTCAAGCATCCTCATATCAAGTTTCAAGGCTTTCAGCACAAAATTGCACAGTCAAAAACCCTAATTGCACTACAGTCAACTGTAGGGGCAAAATGGTCATTTGACAGTCAAAAGTTCAAATTTTTGGTCAACATATCATTTTGAAGCCACAAACATCATTTGATCAATGCTTGATCATGATTCTCAAAGTTTGGCTCAGAAATCATCAAGATGCAAAAGTTTCCTTATTTGGACAGCTGAAAAAGTCAACTGAAATTGACCAGGGCATAACTTTCACATGGATTATCAGAAAAATTCCATCCAAAGCTCATTTTGAAGATAAAGACATTTCCTACAACTCATATTCATACTTCAAGTCCAAGAAATGCTCTCACAAAAAGTTATCAATTTCAACATTATAGGTCATTTTCAAAAGTCAACAAAAAGGGACTTTAAGTCAAAGGCCATAATTTTAGATTGGTAAATCAAAATGACATGGGACCAAAGACATTGGTTAGAGGACTCAAAGACCTTTCCAAAATGTCCAATAACATGAGAAAAGCTTAAAAATTGAGCAAGATATGCCTTGTGGAAGTTGGGAAATTTTTGGATATTTTGAAAAGTCAACATTGATTCAAATGACCTAAAATTGCTAATGGGCCCATTTTTCCTCCACAAATCATCATCCATGGCATGTGCACGACCACTTGGCCCAAAGGGAAGTATTTTCTCATTTTTTATTTATTTATTTGAATTTTTATTTATAATAATTCATTTAAATCAAATTAAATATATGAAAAATATGTAATCTAGGTTTTATAATCTCTTTGTGCACAAAATCCACTCAATAATTCGTGTGAAATCAAATAGGGAAAGATTTGGAGTAAATTGATCATAATTGATACAAGAACACATGGAAAAGATTGAAAAAGATCCTTAAAAATCAAATTTCCAAAAACCATGAATGCATTGGATTTGTTCTATTTTTCTTAACCTAATTGATTCATACATAAGCCAGGAACACAACCCTAATGATGATACACACGCAGCTGCCCAAAAACCAGAAAATCAAACTTGGAATTTTGTCTAAAAAACTCAAAACTGCAAACTCACTTCCAGGGCGATTCAAGGCATAATACCTATCCCATTAGCTTCCTTGAGCAATATAGGACGTATTCCAATCAAAAACATCAATCCAAACGCTGTGAAACGGTATCCAGAAGTCACACTTTTTCCATTTTTTTTCATTATCGTGTTTTAACATTTACGCACATTCATGGCATTTTGATTATATATTCATGATCAGTGAAGTGTTTGCAAGCTAACCATATGCCTTAATTTGATTATCATGCGCTATAGGCAAATATACCATGTTCGTTTTTTAGGGTTGCAGGAGTTATAATTTGGGGCTTTCCACCCAAAGAAAAATTAGCCTTCAAGACCCATCCCATTAGATTCAGCAGGTTTGGACGATTAGGAATCCATCATCGCGCTCAATTTATGAGCGACCTAGGCTTATTCGCTATTTTCTGGAAAGTGGCCTAAAGGAACATTCAAAAAACCGTGGCCTATCTGTTTGTATTTCATGAACGAAGAAGAAGATGACCTCGTGGCGAGAGGTGATAGGGCCGTTTGAATTTCGCGCGCAGTATCCACTAACTCTTTTGTTTTCTTTTATATTATTTGTTCGTTATTAATATATCAAACGCGTAAACTGGCACGGTTGGTGAGCATAAGGATTGGCAAGGTATGTGACCTGGGTTCGAACCCCAGGTCTTCATTGTTTCAATATTATTTTGTCATTTACAATCACATGCAGGCATAATATTAAGGACCATCATATTCCTTCATCATCTATCCATCCACGCGTCCGGCTTCATCAGATCAAAGGCCTTGGATTGGAGAGCACCATACACCCTGGTCAACGCGTGTACACGCGTCCTGAAAAGTCAAAGAGGCCATCAATTTAAGTGGGCCTGGATTGCTATCCAATACCTCCTAATTTGGGACTGCAGCCCCCTAGGTTTGTCATATCTTTTTTTTATTTTATTTCTTTTAATTATTATTTGTTAATTTAATTATTATTTTCATAAAATTATAAAATACAATAAAAATCAAAAAAAAAGGAAAAATACAATAAATATTTTTATTTCTAATATTTTCATAAATAAATTTGCATGTAATTAAATTTAGTTTTAAATTAGGTTAATTTTAATTCTTTTAACAAAAATCTAAAAAATGTAGAAATAGGTTTAATTAATAATTTTTCATCCTTTTTATTTTTCTTTCCTAAATATATCAAATAATTAAATATTTTATTTTTGTAATTAAAATTGTAAATTAATTAGATTTAATTTTAGGTTAAAAACTCCAATATTTTTTTTTTATAAATTAAAAGCCATTAGAATTAGGGTTAGTATTAATGTTAATTAATTCTTTTTCATTTAAATCCTAAAATACTAAAATACAAAAAAAACAATTTCTTTCTTTCCTTTTAATTAATTAATTTCATTTAATTTTTATTTTGCAAAAGGGTCCAACGCCCTCGTTTCGATTTAAATTTCAATTCGCATATTTATTTCCTTCGTATAATAATTATGTATCTCTCCCAAGGCCTTGTAACATTTTAATTACTTCTCGCACTTTTAATTACTTTATTTATTTTCTGTCAAATCGGGTTCTGGAAATTTTGGCGATATGGACCCGCGCCGTTTGTAATAGCTTAGAATTTACTTTCCTCGCAACTTTTAACTGTTAATCAAATGACATGAAAGAATGTATGGATAAAATAAAAACAAGCGTAGAACACCAATAACATGACAAGATAGATGCAAATGAAAACGACACACAAATCGCACACACCACCCCTAGGGTACGCCTCACTGTTGCCTTGCCTTCGAAAGGTGATCGTCGAGTAGAGGATGTCTTAGTAAGTCCTCATGATCCGGGAACCTGGCATGAGGGTAGCTTCTAAGGTGTCTTCCCATTGCTCTGGTGATCACCATGTCCCGAACCTCGAATTGACCCGAACACCTCCAACGGTGGTGCTACCTACCTCTCAATGGTGGGATGGCACTACTTTAAAGGACATTTACACAGACGAATTCCTTAGGGTAGGTAGACGACTCTAGATACTTGCTCTAACTTCAAAACAAATTCAAAAATACTTTTCACACCAACACATTTTCAAAAAGCTTTCGAAAGCAATTTTTCAAACACTCTTGAGGACCGATACAAGAGTCAAACTGGAATTTTCAAAGAAACTTTTTCTAAAACCCACATTGAAAAGCAAACAAACCATTTTTGAAAACACAAATGAGCAAGTATCTAAGAGCCCATGGATAACCATGGATAGAAAGGGTGCTAACACCTTCCCTTTCTATAACCTACCTCCCGAACCGAGAGCAATCTCTATAAGGAATTTTTCTGTGCTTTTGTCCTTTCCATTTGGAGAAAATAAAAGACGGTGGCGACTCTTGCTTCCGCGACATTTCGCGAACCAGTGTTAAACAGTCAGTTCCAGATCCACCGATCACAGAACTGGCGACTCTGCTGGGGACCAAACTTAAAGTGAGGTGTACCTTAGGGCTAGTTCATAACTGTGTTTTCAATTGTATTGATTTGTGTGCTTTATTATTGTGGGTTGCATCGGAGTTACATAGATCCTAACCCGGATCTAGGGATACCCTGTTTAGGTAGCATAAGCTGTGAGGGACCTGTCCGGCGTAGACCGACACGGGTGAAGCTGTGGCTACGTTGGTGTGGCACCTTGGTCTGTACCGATATCCCTTGTGTTGCAACGAGGAGAATATGGGTCTTCTGAGGAGTCATCAAGCACCAACAGACCTTAGAACCTTAAATGACACAACTTGGCCATTAGAACAGTAGCAGTATGCTATGCCCATTGAGGCTAAACTCTCGTGATGGTTCTGGCCGCAAGAAAAGATTGTGATGCTGGAGTTATGACCGATTGAGGGTAGTCAATGATATTGGGATCCTCTAAGAACCCGGTTACTTTGATAGGACAGGTATGAACCAACAAACTGAAAGAGGGTAATACCTAGACCTCATGCTGGCCTAAACTCTAAGGGTTTCTCTTGTGTGACTTGTGTGCCTTTGTACTTGCCTACTTGCATGCTTGTTAACTGACACATGAACTACTTGCAGGTTTTGTTTATAGTCCTTAATTAGGGCTCATAACAAGGTTTACCGAGTTTCTTGCAGGTTTTGTTTTTAGTCCTTAATTGGGACTCATGACAGGTTTTACTTGAGTTTCTTGCAGGTTTTGGGTTGCAGTCCTTAATTGGGACTCATAACAGGGTTACTCACATTACCCCATGCATACCATAACATCATATCATTGCATACACCCTGCATAAAAAACTAATCCATTTCAAGGATCTCAAGGGCTTGTGATGCAGGTCACGGCGAATCAATTATCCCAGCAAGGGGCAAAGAGGATTTATTTTCCTCTAGACAAAGTGGTCAGGGGCTATGACCCACTTGATATGGTGAGCCTTTGACCCCTGGAAGAAAGACTCTCAACAAATATGAAGTGTCTTCAATCAAGTCACCAGTTTTCAACTCTAACAAGTTTCTCTGTTTACCCCGCGAGGTCCTTGAAATCATTGCATGCATATCATACACATCATTGCATAACAGGTATCCATTCTCTGCAGGTTGCTTACATTCTTCGCTGTTTATTTCAGCAGTCTCGTCATGAATCCTGAATCCTCAACCGAGCACACTATCAAGGCCCTCCAGGCTCAGAACGCCCAGTTCCAAGGGCTGATCATAAATTTGACCCAGGGGCAACAAGATCTGAAGGCTCTGCTCTTGAAGAAGGAAAAGAAGAAGAAGAGGACTATTTTGTTCAGCCCTAGACGTAGATCTAGGAATACACTGCAGGATCAAGCTGAGAGGACAACTCCATCTGTGGGGAAAGGCAGTCATCAAGAGGAAAGGGTTCCCAGTCCAGTGGTCTCTGACAATGAGACAGATTTCAACGACGAATAATACCCTCCGGCTGAGGATAGGTACAAACAGTTGGAAGACCGGCTAAGTGCTATGGAGATACAAAAGGTGCCTGGCCTGGACTTCGAGGATCTAGGTTTGTCTTCTGGGGTAGTGATCCCGCACAAGTTTAAGGCACCTGCCTTTGCTAAATACGACGGGGCATCCTGTCCTAAATTGCATCTCAGGGCCTACACAAGGAGGATCCAGCCCTATACAGCTGACAAAAACTTATGGATCCATTTCTTCCAAGAGAGTCTTTCAGGGACTCAGCTCGAGTGGTTCTATCAACTGAATGGAGCCAACATCCGTACCTGGGAAGACTTAGCCACTGCATTCTACAAGCAGTACCAGTACAATGCCGACCTTGCTCCTACGCGTACCCAACTCCAGGGTATGTCGCTGGGGTCAAGTGAAGTTTTCAAGGAATACGCGCAGAGATGGAGAGTGAAGGGGTGAAAAACACAAGAAGGGGGGGTTGAATTGTAAAACTGAAATCTTAAAGCAATTGACAAGATATTTTTATCCTGGTTCGTTTGATCTCAAACTACTCCAGTCCACCCGTCAAGGTGATTTCGCCTCTCTCCAACGAGGTCTTAATTCACTATATTCAACTGAATATTACAGACTGCTTTAACAACTGCTAAAGCCTTCTTGATTCAAACCACAATCCGGTTTGTCAAGGCAACACTTTCTTACAAAGGTACAAAACAAATGTGTGTGAATGTTTTCTACAAAACTTTATCACAACTGTGATGTATACACAAATGAAGCTTAGAAACTTAGATTGCTAAACACTAATGGAGTATCAGAGTTTGTGGTTTAGCAAAACTGGTAGATGAAGATTATTGTTCAGCTTTGTGCGTGTAGAGAATTGGAGAGCATTAGCCATTATAATCTTCGAAGCCTTGTTTATATAGCACTTGAGAAGATGAACGTTGAATGCAATATTCTTGATTCAATGCTAATAACAAGCTTTCCTTTTTGAGCAGATCTTGTCTAGAATGATGCCGTTGGAATTAATTAGCGTTCAATGCACAGTACCGTTGCTTCTTCAATGCACGTTCTGGCTTGGCTCATTCTGATTCTGCTTCGCTGCTGATGAACTATTGTTTTTGTATCAGAGTGTTTACGCGCAGTTCTGTTCATCAAGCTTCAGCATGTACGTGAGTTGATCATCTGATCTTCACGTTCTGATTCAGCAACTTCTGATGCTGGTGTATGAAATCAAATTCTGATGCTGAAGAAGTGATCTTGCTTATTTTAATCAGCGTATCTGCAGGTCAGAGCATAGTAATTTTAGGCAGCATATAGTTCAAACATGAAACATATAAATACTATATCTTTTCACTTTGTTATCATCAAAACTTAAATATAGGGTACTAGATTCAAACATTGTTCTAACAATCTCCCCCTTTTTGATGATGACAAAAACTAGATATTTTAAATAAAAAATAACGTGAAAAGGTATCTAGGAAATGTTTCAGAGTTAAGAAGTAAGGAGAAATCAGAGTTTAAGAGATACTCCCCCTGAGTTTGTTACTTCCCTTTGATATACGTGTTCTTCAGGATCAGATCTTTTTCTATCTTTGAGCATCAGATTATAGGTCTTTGACTTATCAGAGAGCAGAGCTTCAGAGCTTTTCCTGTCAGAGCTTTGCTTCGGATCAGAGTGTTAGGTCGATCAGAACTTCATATTTGATCAGAGCAACATGAGCTTCTACATTTTGATCAGAGCTTCTAGCTTCTAGTCTTCATAGTGTTCAGGAGCTTCCTTGTGCCTGTAGACTTAAAAACAAAACAGAAAAACATTTCAAGTAATAGAGTTAGAATGTTTGAGAATTTCTGTCTAGTTAGCCGTTATTGATTTTAAATATCATTCTTGTTCTCCCCCTTTTTGTCAGCAATCAAAAAGTGTTGGTGATGTGCTAAAACAATTTAGATCAGAAAAACAAATTATATTAAAATAGTTCATAATCAGAGCAAAAGAACATTACAAAACATAGTCAAAACAGTACATCAGAAAGTGAGGAAAACATAGAGAATGTCATGCATGAAAAAAAAATTTAAGGTTGTGGGGGCATGCGTGAGAACAGGCTTTCCAGCATTGCTTGAATCTTTTCAGAAGTTTCATTCTGCTTCTGAACCATGTTGACAACAGTGTCAATCTTGCTGTCCTGTACATCCATTCTTGCTTTCATTTTCTGATCATTCTCTTCCATCCGCTGCTGTAGACGCAAGTCATTCAGCCTTAATTCTTCCAGAGCCTGCCTGTCCAAGGCAGCTTGAGAAGGGTCAGAAGGAGGAAGCTTCTCAGAACTTTCAGCTACATCTTCTGCTGGATTTTCTTCAGCCTGAATGGTCTTGTCTTCTTCTGATGGTTGCACCTGTGCAGCTTGCTCTTTCTCAGACCAAGATTCACTGTCCAGAGGGAGCACAACTTCTTGAGGCAGTTGACTCTCAACTTCCTTCAGCAGCTTGCTAAAGTTCTGTTGAGCCTGCTCGTAGTTGACGTCCTGCAGCTTGAGGGCTTCAGCACGTACCCATAGTCTGAACTTTGACCAGAGCTGATCAGAAGCAGCTGGGTCGATCATCCCCGGACAGACTTGCTTCAAAGAAGCAATCCATTGCAGCATACCTGTTTCAAAATTCAAAATACCAGAGCCAACATCTGGTTGCTTTGGTTTGGGTATGGCAATTTTGTGTCTTAGATCAGCAAGACGTTCAAGACTTGTCAAGTCAATGAAAGTTCTGCTGGGGTTTTCAGCGGTTTTCTGAGAGGTTGTTTGTTTTGGAGGAGGGTTATCAGAATCAGAGTCAGATATTTCTATTGGAGTGGTTGGAGTTTTTGGAGGTGTTGATTCCTCTGAAGATGGCAACTGGGGCCTGACAATAGTGGTTCCACATGGCAACTGGATTGCCAGCGGTGAAGGTTGAGGTGAGTGGGGGTCAGAATGATGAGGAGAAGGGGTTTCATAGCGGCGAAACTCTGTTTGTGGTGAGGGTGGATTATTTTCTGGTTGAGGAGGTGGAATCTCTGATTGCTCAGGGATCAGAGGTTCTTCTGTGAGTGGTTGTTGTTGTTGTTCTGGTTCTGGTTGTTGTTGTATTTCTGGTTCAGGTTGTGGTTCTGGTTGTGGAGGAGGAATATTTGGTGGTTCAGAATTTGGTTGAGCAGAAGCATGTTCACGCTCAATATCAGCTAGCACTCTATCAAGTGCTGGTGTTGTTGAAACAGTTGGTTGTTTGGGAATCTTAGTTCTGGGTCTTCTGAGTAGTAAGGCCTCAGAAGGGTCTTCTGGTATGGTTTCATCAATAGTAGGGATTGGAATGGATATTCTGTGAGAGGTTTTAGGAGGGGCAGCAGATGTTGGAATAGTAGATGAAATTGAAATAGGGGCAGCAGATGAAATACCTCTTTTCTTTGGAGTCTGATGAGATGATCCTTCTGTTGGCGCTTTCCTCTTCTTTGTCTTCTTCTGAGTCACTTCTGGTTGGGCTTGACTCAGATCTTTGATCTTCAGCTTTGAACCTGTATCTTCTTCCTTGTATGAATCTGGATACTTGAGAAACATATCCGGTTTGGATTCCATTTCAGAAAATTTTGGGAAATCACTCAGAGGCACTCTTCTGCTGGAGATGTCAGCAGTTGAAGTAGCTCTGGGTTCCTTCTTAATATTTTCTATCAGCTTCATCTTTTTCAGGTTCTTAGCGTTCAGCGGTTTTCCAACAGTTGGTTCAAGGGTGCTCAGCACTTGAGCTTCGCTCAGATAATCTATCAGCTTATTCTCTGTCAGAATATCTGATATGAGCCTTCCAAACGGTATCCAGTCCCTTTTGGTCCTTTCTTCTTCTCTTGTTTCTTTGACACTGGTCTTGAGATGGTTGAACAGGAAGTGTGCCAGATTGATCTTTACCCTCTGATCAATAAAGTAGATCAGAAATTGCTGATCCACGTTTATATAATCAGGAGAACTTGTTGGTTTCCTGTGATTGAAGCATCCAAGAACAATCTTGGCCCATACTCTGCAGTGATCCTTCAGATCCTTAATTTTGCTGCTGGGAAATCCAAGAGTGAAAATGCTATTGGCTACCACACCTATATCAGGGCATCTATCAGCCATGTCCACACAACGGACTCCACCACCACTTTGACCGATTAACCTAGCAATGAGGTCTTCAGAAATTACTATCTTCTTTCCCATGACAGAAGAGATGACTAGATGTTTATAAATCTTGGCGTGAATCCAAACTTCCTTGACAAGCTCTGGGAATGTTGGTCCAACCAACCTATCGAAATACCTCTCCCACTTTTGAGCCCTAATTTCTTCAGTTAGGTCAAATCCATTTTCCTTCAAACTTTCAAAGTCGATGATTAACTCAGAGAGAACCTCAAGATTCTTTACCGGTGTGAGAAGAGTTCTGAGGGGCACCTGATATTGTTCAGAGGTTTCTTTCTTCTGATTGCCTGCAGAAATGCTGGAGGATGCCATTGTTCTCACACAAAAGCTTTGAGAATGATTTGAGAGAAAAAGGTTTGTAGGAGATAAACTCAGAAATATGCAGAAAATACTTGAATGATTATGAGAAAGCGTAAAGAATAAGAATGAAGGATTAGTGTGTTTAAATAGAGTTTTCAAAAATTATTTTGAAAAATTAAACGTTTTTAAGAGAGAGAAAAAAAATAATGATTGCCATTAACAAGCGTGATTACTTTTCATTAAATGCTTGCTGATTTTGGGGGATTTGAGAAAGATACTTAAAAACGGTTACCAGACATGTGTCTCAATGCACCCAATCAGCGCTTTGCCTTCTCAGAAGCGTGCACGCGTTCTGCTTCAGAGATTTGCTGATGATTGGATGACACTTGTTTGATGTAGTGATCAGCACGTCTGTCTTTGAGATTAGACTCTCAGATCTTTAGACTTGCATCTGATACAATCTGCATGTTCTATCTTTCTGAAAGAAGATTGATCAGAAGTTCACAGTAAAATAATTACATTCTGAAGATAAATACATGGAATTAAAACATTTTCATTCTGGGCATACTTTCATGCTGAGATGTTTCATAATGAAATTGAACCTATCTTCTGAAAGGGGTTTAGTAAAGATTTCAGCCCATTGATGGTCTGTATCTATAAATTTCAAGTTTAAAATACCTTTCTGAATATAGTCCCTAATGAAATGATGTTTTATTTCTATATGCTTAGCTCTAGAATGTAAAATAGGATTCTTACTTAAGCAAATAGCAGAAGTATTATCACAAAGAATAGGAATGTTACTCTCAAAAATCTGGAAGTCTTCAAGCTGACTTTTCATCCAGAGCATTTGTGTGCTACATCCTGCTGCTGCTATGTACTCAGCTTCTGCTGTTGACAGAGCAATTGTTGATTGCCTTTTGCTGGACCACGAGATCAGATTTTCTCCCAGAAACTGGCAGCTTCCAGAAGTACTTTTACGTTCCACTCTGTCTCCAGCAAAATCAGCATCACAGTAGCCTACTAAGCTGTAATCACTAGATTTTCTATAAAACAAACCCAGATTAGTAGTACCTTTCAGATACTTGAAAATTCGCTTAACAGCTGTTAAGTGAGATTCTCTAGGATCTGATTGGAATCTAGCACAAATACATACGCTGAATAAGATATCAGGTCTTGAAGCAGTCAGATAAAGGAGAGAACCAATCATACCTCTGTAGACCTTCTGTTCTACACTTTTGCTTACCTCTTCTCTTTCCAGAATGCACGTGGGATGCATTGGAATCTTTGATGGCTTACATTCTGAGAGGTCAAATTTCTTCAGAAGATCTCTGATGTATTTGCTCTGATGAATGTAAGTTCCCTCTGGAGTTTGATTGATCTGAATTCCTAGAAAGAATTTCAGTTCCCCCATGAGGCTCATCTCAAATTCTGCCTGCATACACTTAGCAAATTTTCTTCCAAGAGAAGGATTAGTAGAACCAAAAATAATATCATCAACATAAATTTGACAGACTAAAATGTCACTCTTAACTGTTTTACAGAATAGAGTAGTGTCCACTTTCCCTCTGGTGAATTCATTTTCAAGCAGAAAGTTACTTAGCCTTTCATACCAAGCTCTGGGAGCTTGTTTCAGACCATACAGTGACTTTTTCAGTTTGAAAACATGTTCTGGATGTTTTGTATTTTCAAAACCTGGGGGTTGGTGAACATAAACTTCTTCTTCTATATAACCATTTAAGAATGCACTTTTGACATCCATCTGATACAGAGTGATGCCTCTATTAACAGCAAATGAAATTAAAAGTCTGATAGATTCTAACCTGGCGACTGGGGCAAAGGTTTCTGTATAGTCTATCCCCTCTTGCTGACTATAACCTTGTGCAACCAGTCGTGCCTTGTTTCTGATGACTTCACCTTGTTCATTTAGCTTGTTTCTGAACACCCATCTTGTTCCAATGACGTTGAATCCTTTTGGTCTGGGAACGAGATCCCATACGTCGTTTCTGGTGAATTGATTCAGCTCTTCTTGCATTGCCAGAATCCAGTCGTTGTCCAGAAGTGCTTCATCAATAGAAGAAGGTTCAATCAGAGACACAAGTCCCATAAGAGTTTCTTCAGAGTTTCTGAAGCTTGCTCTTGTTCTGATTGGATCTTCCTTTCTTCCTAGGATAGTCTCTTCTGGGTGATCCAAACTGCTTCTGGGTAATCTCTTCTGAGGTTGATCAGCAGCAGTTGTAGGATTTCTAGCATTGCTCCTTTCAGACGTTGAAGGAATGTCTGTGTTGAGAGCTTCTGATGACTTGTCTTCAGAACCTGCAAATTCAATTTCTATACCTGCAAGATTTTCATTCTGCTTTGACTTTTCAGAGTCAAGCTTGTCATCAAAATGAACACTGATCGATTCTTCCACAATCTGTGTTTCTGTATTGTATACTCTGTACCCTCTTGAGCGTTCAGAGTATCCTAACATAATACACTTCTGTGCCTTAGAATCAAACTTGTTCAAATAATTCTTTGTATTTAACATAAAGCAAGTACATCCAAATGGATGAAAATACGAAATGTTGGGCTTTCTGTTCTTCCACAATTCATATGGAGTCTTTTCCAGAATAGGTCTTATTGAGATTCTATTCTGAATGTAGCACGCTGTGTTTATTGCCTCTGCCCAGAAAGTCTTAGCAACGTTTGTCTCATTGATCATGGTTCTGGCCATTTCTTGCAATGTTCTGTTCTTTCGTTCTACAACTCCATTTTGTTGGGGAGTTCTAGGACAAGAGAAATCATGCAGAATGCCTTTGTCATTAAAGAATGACTCAAAATCTTTATTTTCAAATTCTCCACCATGATCACTTCTGACTTTAACGATTCTAAGATCTTTTTCATTCTGAACTTGGTTACAGAAGGTAACAAACACAGAGTGTGACTCGTCCTTGTGTCTTAAGAACTTTACCCATGTCCATCTGCTATAGTCATCTACGATTACTAACCCATACTTCTTACCACTGACTGAAGCAGTTTTAACTGGTCCAAATAAGTCAATGTGCAGAAGTTCTAATGGCTTAGAGGTAGAAACAACATTTTTGGATTTAAAAGAAGGTTTTGCAAATTTGCCTTTCTGACATGCTTCACACAGAGCATCTGAATTGAACTTCAAATTTGGAAGTCCTCTGACCAGATTGAGTTTGTTAATCTGAGATATTCTTCTCATACTAACATGCCCCAATCTTCTGTGCCAGATCCACTGCTCGTTGTTAACAGACAGAAGACATTTTACGTTCTGACTCTTTAGTTCAGAAAGTTTGATTTTGTAAATGTTGTTTTTCCTCTTTCCATTAAACAGGATAGTCCCATCTTTCTGACTAACAGCTTTACATGATTTTTGATTAAAGATTATATCATAACCGTTATCACTTAATTGACTTATGGATAACAGATTATGCATCAATCCATCTACAAGCAGAACATTATTAATAGAGGGAAGATTTCCATTACCTACAGTTCCAGAGCCAATTATCTTTCCCCTCTGATTGCCTCCAAAGCCAACGTGGCCTCCAGGCTTAAGTTCCAGGCTTTGGAACATATGCCTTCTTCCCGTCATGTGTCGTGAGCAGCCAGAGTCCAGGTACCATGACTGGTGTTTCTGACTTGCTGCTAAAGATATCTGCAACATGTATTATTCTATCCTTAGGTACCCAGATCTTCTTGGGTCCTGACTTGTTAGTTTTACCAAAACTCTGGTTGAATTTTGGTTTCACAGAGTGCTTACTACTAGTATATTTGATGTCATGTGTGTGACCATACACAAAGTGTGAATTTAGAGGAGTGTGTTTAATGGTTAAATCCATGACATTCTTAGGTGTAGGAACCTTACCTTGGTATCCTATTCCTTTCCTGCCGTTTCTGCTAACTCCATAGATCATTGAAGCCATTCTGCTTCTATCTATGTTTTTAGCAAGGAACTTCTGGAAACTATGATCATACTCCTTGATGATCTCATCAGCGTTGCTGGGAGTTTCAGAAATTGGTTCCTTCTGAGAGTTTTGTAAAGAGTTTTCTAATTTTAAAATTTTATCTCTCAGCTCAGAGTTTTCCAATTTGAGACTCTCAGACTTATTAGAGTCAGATTCAAGATTCCTTTTCAGGTCTCTGAATTTAGCTCTAATCTGCTGATAACGTTCCAGAATTTCATTGAGGCTTTCAGCAAGTTCATCCTTTGTAAAATTAACAGCGAAGTTAGGGAATACCTCTTCTGTGTCTGATTCTGAGTCTGATTCAGAAGCTTCACTATCATCTGGAATGTTAGCCATGAGCGCTATGTTCGCCCTTTCATCATCTGATTCTGAGTCAGCTTCAGACGAGTCAGAGTCATCCCATGTGGCCATGAGACTTTTCTTCTTCTCTCTTCCAAACTTCTTTTTGGGCTTTTCCCTCTGAAGCTTTGGGCAGTCACTCTTGTAGTGTCCTTGCTCATTGCACTCGTAGCAGATGATGTCTTTTGTGTTTGGCTTCTTGCTACCGGAGGAGCCTTCAGATCTTCTGTATCCAGAGGAAGAATCTGTCCTTCTGTATCTGGAGGAAGACTCGTTCTGATCAGATCTTCTGGGATTCCTGAACTTCCTTTGTCTTTGCTTCCACAGTTGATTTACTCTTCTGGAGAGAAGGGAAAGTTCGTCTTCTTCTGATGAGGATCCATCAGATGTTTCTTCAACTGCCTGCAAAACTTTAGATTCAGATTTTCTGTTAGATTTTAAAGCTAAAGGCTTACCTTGCTTCTGAGGCTCATCAGCTTCTAGCTCTATCTCATGACTTCTGAGGGAGCTTATAAGTTCCTCCAGAGTGATTTTGTTGAGATCCTTCGCTAGCTTCAGAGCAGTAACCATAGGCCTCCACTGCTTGGGTAAACTTCTGATTATCTTCTTGACATGGTCAGCAGTAGAGTATCCTTTGTCCAGAACTTTGAGACCAGCTACCAGAATCTGGAATCTAGAGAACATAGTTTCAATGGATTCAGATTCTTCCATTTTGAACGCCTCATACTTCTGAATGAGCGCCAGAGCTTTTGTTTCTTTGACTTGAACGTTGCCCTCATGCGTCATTCTGAGAGAATCAAAGATGTTCTTAGCTGTGTCTCTGTTGGAGATCTTTTCATACTCAGTATAGGAGATGGCACTGAGGAGGATGGTTCTGGCCTTATGGTGATTCTTGAAGTCACGCTTTTGTTGATCAGTCATTGATTTTCTTTCAATCTTCTGACCAGTTGCATTCACAGGGTGCGTGTATCCATCTGTCACCATATCCCACAGATCAGCATCATGTGCTAGAAAGAAGCTTTCAATTCTGTCTTTCCAGTAATCAAAGTTTTCTCCATCAAAGATTGGAGGTTTGCCGCTGAATCTGTCTCTGTCCTCATTGTTGTCATTGCTGAAATGAGAGTTGTTTCCTGCCATTGTGTTTTTCTGACGCTAGATCTTGTACTGACACGGTTAAGTGTTTTAGCTCAGAACCAGGCGCTCTGATGCCAATTGAAGGGGTGAAAAACACAAGAAGGGGGGTTGAATTGTAAAACTGAAATCTTAAAGCAATTGACAAGATATTTTTATCCTGGTTCGTTTGATCTCAAACTACTCCAGTCCACCCGTCAAGGTGATTTCGCCTCTCTCCAACGAGGTCTTAATTCACTATATTCAACTGAATATTACAGACTGCTTTAACAACTGCTAAAGCCTTCTTGATTCAAACCACAATCCGGTTTGTCAAGGCAACACTTTCTTACAAAGGTACAAAACAAATGTGTGTGAATGTTTTCTACAAAACTTTATCACAACTGTGATGTATACACAAATGAAGCTTAGAAACTTAGATTGCTAAACACTAATGGAGTATCAGAGTTTGTGGTTTAGAAAAACTGGTAGATGAAGATTATTGTTCAGCTTTGTGCGTGTAGAGAATTGGAGAGCATTAGCCATTATAATCTTCTAAGCCTTGTTTATATAGCACTTGAGAAGATGAACGTTGAATGCAATATTCTTGATTCAATGCTAATAACAAGCTTTCCTTTTTGAGCAGATCTTGTCTAGAATGATGCCGTTGGAATTAATTAGCGTTCAATGCACAGTACCATTGCTTCTTCAATGCACGTTCTGGCTTGGCTCATTCTGATTCTGCTTCGCTGCTGATGAACTATTGTTTTTGTATCAGAGTGTTTACGCGCAGTTCTGTTCATCAAGCTTCAGCATGTACGTGAGTTGATCATCTGATCTTCACGTTCTGATTCAGCAACTTCTGATGCTGGTGTATGAAATCAAATTCTGATGCTGAAGAAGTGATCTTGCTTATTTTAATCAGCGTATCTGCAGGTCAGAGCATAGTAATTTTAGGCAGCATATAGTTCAAACATGAAACATATAAATACTATATCTTTTCACTTTGTTATCATCAAAACTTAAATATAGGGTACTAGATTCAAACATTGTTCTAACAGAGAGACCTTGCTGGAAGGGTGCAGCCTCCGTTAACTGACCGGGAACTCGTTGATATGTTCTTGGGGACCCTATTTGGGTCGTTCTTCAATCACCTCATTGGTAATTCATCTGCTGGATTTACCGACCTCATCCTGACTGGCGAAAGAATTGAAGCTGGTATCAAGAGTGGGAAAATTCAAGAGGCCACACCTTCTGACACTCATAAAAAGCCTTACACGGGAAAGAAAGAATCTAATGCTGCATACAGCCAAAAGAGTCGTCGTGACCAACATGCAGGGGCAGTCATGATCTCTGGTTCTGCACCACGCCGCCAACCACAAAAGGGAAATCAGCGAAGGTCGGACGAGCCTAAAAGACAATTCACCAACATTAACATGCCATGGTCACAAGCATTGCAGCACATGTTGAAGATGAACCTGATTGCAGTAATCAACCCTCCTGCAAACCCCAAGACCTCCTCTCCAAGCTATAACCCAGAAGCAAGGTGTGCCTATCATTCTGATAGCCCGGGGCACGATACCGAGGATTGTTGGGTGCTGAAATACAAGATTCAGAATATGATCGATGCTAAAGAGATTGAATTCGAACCTGCCGAGACTCCCAATGTGATCACTGCTCCCTTGCCAAAACATGGCTAGGATTGAGAGATTTTTGTTCATTTGAATTCAAGTTGTATTTTTCCTTTCTTGACAAACAATTATTATGTTAAACTCTTTTATTTCATGAATGCATTACACATGTCTGTCTTGAATTAATTATGTTTACTATACTTAAAACTGCTTTCATATTTTTGTGATGATCAACTCTTAATTGAAAATTCTAAGCCTCTTGAGGGAGGATGACGAAAACGATACCACAATGTACAGTATGCTTTTGAACAGACCCCGCTGATGAGGTACAGGCATTGTTTCAATCCCTAAACACTGGAGTTATAAGGATGATAATCCCTCGTCAACCCATCTGAGCCAAAGAAGTAGGAGTTTTTCTTTTCGAAATTTAAAACCCTTAATCATAACCGGGGGCAGGGTAGTTCTCTCAGTTGATCAAAGTGCATGACGAATGGCACCGAAGAGATCTTTTACAAAACGAAGAAAGACAGTGATGGTTCCGAATAATCGATAAAGACAGGCAGTCATTATCAAATTCATAAATAAAAAGCCCAAAGAGTCAAAACCCATGAAGGAGACTTACAAAACTGGGGCATCCCGCTGACTGTAATTCCAAAAAAGGAAACAGTTCAGGCAAAAAGAAAGGGATAACAAAAATCAAGAAAGAGGTCTTACAAACCCTCAACAAAAAAAAAAGAATGACTGCCTATTCAAAATAAGTTATCAATATCTGAATCATCACTGGAAAATCAGAGCAAAGACTCAAACAAGGTCTAACGTATGATCAACTGAGTTTAGGTTTGGAGAACATCACGAAGAGCGGGTGGGTACAAATAATTTGAGCCTTTATCCTTTGTTTCTTAAACCGTGAACCAGGCCACGATATAACCCTTAAAAGTCCTAGCTGAAGCATGGGTTAGTTCGAAAGCATACTGTTACGAAGGTATCCTGACTCCTGAAGGTTTGCTGTAAAATCTTGAGTTGACACCGCACTGTATTACAAAAAAAATGCATTTTCAAAATTCAAAACAGACATAGGCTTTTGCATTCTTAAAATAACCTTGTTTGCATATGACTATTTGTTTGAACAGCAAGGAAATTCGCACGATGAACACCTTGTGAACAGAAGTACCTCCAATCAAGGGGCACAGTAGGAGCATTGCACGTTATCTAGGGCATGGCAAAATACTTCCAACAGGGGCAACTCCCTACATTCTGAGAACATGGACATAGTCGAAAGAATACCACGCATAATCAAAGACCCGCTAGGTTGACACACCTAGGCAAAAATAAGGGCTTCCTGGCGAACCAAAAGGGTTCGGGCAAAAATAAGAGATGAAAATGGAAAAATATGTACACCCGGCAAGCCGAAAACCTGAAAAGGCGGCTTGGGCAAAAATGGGTATCCCGGTGGACTGAAAACCCGAAAGGGCGATCCAGGCAAAAGTTAGGGATCAAAGCGTACAACTATGTTCCGGTATCTCATCACTTGTCTACCCGAAGATTTGTCAGTTACCCACACAGGTATCCTCTCCCCTCACCTCCGAAACAGGGGCAATAATGAGTCATCCAGGCGACTCGATTGCTCTGTCAACCAAAGTACAAAGGAAAGATTAACATAAGGATGATTACCATCTACCTTTACAAATTCCCGATCATGGGTTAACATCCGAGACCAAACAGGACAATCATCCACTTAATCAAAATCAGGCAACCTAACCCCGGTTCCTCCAGAAATCTTACATGGATTTATCCCAAAGTAACCTAACCCCGGTTCCTCCAGAAGTCTCACATGGACCTATCTCAAGATGACCTAACCCCGGTTCATCAAGAAGTTTTACACAAACTTATCCTGCCGTAACCTAACCCCGGTTCCTCCAGAAGTCTTACATGGACCTATCTCAAGATGACCTTACCTCGGTTCGTCAAGAAGTTTTACACGAACTTATCCTGCGGCAACCTAACCCCGGTTCCCCCCAGAAGTCTTACATGGATTTAGCTCAAGATAACCTCACCCCGGTTCATCAAGAAGTTTTACATGAACTTACCTCACCAAGCAACCCTACACCGGTTCCCTCTCTTCAAGATGCAGTTTTACATGGACTCGTCACCCAGAAACCCTACACAGGTTCTCCCTTTCCAAGAAAGAAGTTTCACACGAACTCATCATCAAAGTAACCCTACCTAGGTTCCTTCTCCATTTCAGATACGGTTATACACAAGCTCATCAGCAGGCAACCCTACATAGGTTCCCTCTTTCAACTTACAAAATTGCAGTCCAAAACTTCCCCAAGAGAATCCAATCTAGTTCCCCAGGAAATTTGGAATTCATATCCCCAAGCAGTAAGCTTATCCCCAGTAAATTCTGGAAGCTTATCCTTCGCAGAGCACGAACGCGTCGCCCGGCTTTATTCAAAGAGTTATTTCCTTAACAGGATATAACTGGGTTATCCTCAGCCAAAAGCCACGGAAAGAGCGTCCTCGACGAAGTCTTCTTACCCCAGCGAAGTCCATTAGCACTTCCAATACAGCAAAGATGCCCTCAGCAAGTCATTCTCAACAATTCAGCAAAGCATCTCTATCCCCACAGAGTATCACTCCCCAACATGGACGCTAGAGTATTTTTTATCCCCGCTGAATCTTCCATTTGCCAAGTTCATTCCTCAACGGAGTCATCCTCTCCTACTGGTATTCTTGCAGTTATCATCCCCAGCGGAAGCAAAATCTATTCTTCTGCGTCAGCCCAGGATATGACTTCCCGGCACCCGTCAAGGATTTACTTTCCTAGACGAAAGCATACATAAAACATCACATACATCATCATAGCATGCATAGACGCATCATATCATACAAATCTCATTTATGTTGAGAACATCATTGCTTGATCCATATCATGCATTACATATGACTGATCTTTACCTTTCAGGAAGGATTCAGCTAAATTCTCCATCATATTTCAAGACCTAGACCGGTTCAGCTAATCAACTCCAAAGATTTCTTATCCAGTCCAAGGCCTTCTCTAGTCCAGCTAAATCGACTCCCAACATATTTTTCTGATAAAGACTCAGTGGAAGTTATCCCAGGTTATAAGTTCATATTGGTTCCCTCTCCGACGGTGAGTGAGGTGATAATTCCTTTTCAGATGGTTCCCTCTCCGACAGTGAGTGAGGTGGTAATTCCTTTCCTAATGGTTCCCTCTCCGACGGTGAGTGAGGTGATAATTCCTTTTCAGATGGTTCCCTCTCCGACGGTGAGTGAGGTGATAATCCCTTTTCAGATGGTTCCCTCTCCGACGGTGAGTGAGGTGATAATTCCTTTTCAGATGGTTCCCTCTCCAACGGTGAGTGAGGTGATAATTCCTTTTCAGATGGTTCCCTCTCCGACGGTGAGTGAGGTGGTAATTCCTTTCCTAATGGTTCCCTCTCCGACGGTGAGTGAGGTGATAATTCCTTTCCTAATGGTTCCCTCTCCGACGGTGAGTGAGGTGATAATTCCTTTTCAGATGGTTACCTCTCCGACGGTGAGTGAGGTGGTAATTCCTTTCCTAATGGTTCCCTCTCCGATGGTGAGTGAGGTGATAATTCCTTTCCTAATGGTTCCCTCTCCGACGGTGAGTGAGGTGATAATTCCCTTTCAGATTATAATTTCCTTTGGTCCTCTTCCCGATACTGCGAAGATGGTAATTCCCACCAAGATTTTCTCAACGAGCGTAGTTGAAGTTAAAGTCACCCAAGGTTCTCTTACCGTTCACGCTAAGGTAGTAACCATCCCTGGTTCATTCATCGCCGTTTGAAGCTCCAGACTCAGCTCCTGTAACCAGTCAGGACACATCTATACCAAGCATCTGAAAATCAGCTCCTACAACGTGTCAGGTACTCATTTTTTTTCTTTTACAAGTATGCAGGTTCTCGCTAAGGAATCTCTTACGCGATCAATATCCAGATGGCATCTATAAGCCCATCATCCTATCCAGCAACCTCTAAATAGCATCTATAAGCCCATTTCACCATCACATTGCTACTATGTGAGTGCAAATTTCTGGGCACTCTAGTGTTCAATCATCTTCCACCTTCGGATTACGAAAGGCGCGTCAGCCAATCTGCATCCTCAGGTCTAAGAAGATTGAACAGGGGAAACTGTTGTACCCCAAAATTTGCCCTCCCATATTCTTAAAGATTTTCCAGGTCAAAGCTTCAAAACTCCCCAAGGGTTGCACAGTGCAAAGGTCTCCTATACAGTCAAGATTAGGGTTTGTGGTCTGATCAAGAAAATGAAGCTTCCAAGGGTCCAATCAAGTCTCATATGCCTACAAATATGGTCAAGCATCCTCATATCAAGTTTCAAGGCTTTCAGCACAAAATTGCACAGTCAAAAACCCTAATTGCACTACAGTCAACTGTAGGGGCAAAATGGTCATTTGACAGTCAAAAGTTCAAATTTTTGGTCAACATATCATTTTGAAGCCACAAACATCATTTGATCAATGCTTGATCATGATTCTCAAAGTTTGGCTCATAAATCATCAAGATGCAAAAGTTTCCTTATTTGGACAGCTGAAAAAGTCAACTGAAATTGACCAGGGCATAACTTTCACATGGATTATCAGAAAAATTCCATCCAAATCTCATTTTGAAGATAAAGACATTTCCTACAACTCATCTTCATACTTCAAGTCCAAGAAATGCTCTCACAAAAAGTTATCAATTTCAACATTATAGGTCATTTTCAAAAGTCAACAAAAAGGGACTTTAAGTCAAAGGCCATAATTTTAGATTGGTAAATCAAAATGACATGGGACCAAAGACATTGGTTAGAGGACTCAAAGACCTTTCCAAAATGTCCAAGAACATGAGAAAAGCTTAAAAATTGAGCAAGATATGCCTTGTGGAAGTTGGGAAATTTTTGGATATTTTGAAAAGTCAACATTGATTCAAATGACCTAAAATTGCTAATGGGCCCATTTTTCCTCCACAAATCATCATCCATGGCATCTGCACGACCACTTGGCCCAAAGGGAAGTATTTTCTCATTTTTTATTTATTTATTTGAATTTTTATTTATAATAATTCATTTAAATCAAATTAAATATATGAAAAATATATAATCTAGGTTTTATAATCTCTTTGTGCACAAAATCCACTCAATAATTCGTGTGAAATCAAATAGGGAAAGATTTGGAGTAAATTGATCATAATTGATACAAGAACACATGGAAAAGATTGAAAAAGATCCTTAAAAATCAAATTTCCAAAAACCATGAATGCATTGGATTTGTTCTATTTTTCTTAACCTAATTGATTCATACATAAGCCAGGAACACAACCCTAATGATGATACACACGCAGCTGCCCAAAAACCAGAAAATCAAACTTGGAATTTTGTCTAAAAAACTCAAAACTGCAAACTCACTTCCAGGGCGATTCAAGGCATAATACCTATCCCATTAGCTTCCTTGAGCAATATAGGACGTATTCCAATCAAAAACATCAATCCAAACGCTGTGAAACGGTATCCAGAAGTCACACTTTTTCCATTTTTTTTCATTATCGTGTTTTAACATTTACGCACATTCATGGCATTTTGATTATATATTCATGATCAGTGAAGTGTTTGCAAGCTAACCATATGCCTTAATTTGATTATCATGCGCTATAGGCAAATATACCATGTTCGTTTTTTAGGGTTGCAGGAGTTATAATTTGGGGCTTTCCACCCAAAGAAAAATTAGCCTTCAAGACCCATCCCATTAGATTCAGCAGGTTTGGACGATTAGGAATCCATCATCGCGCTCAATTTATGAGCGACCTAGGCTTATTCGCTATTTTCTGGAAAGTGGCCTAAAGGAACATTCAGAAAACCGTGGCCTATCTGTTTGTATTTCATGAACGAAGAAGAAGATGACCTCGTGGCGAGAGGTGATAGGGCCGTTTGAATTTCGCGCGCAGTATCCACTAACTCTTTTGTTTTCTTTTATATTATTTGTTCATTATTAATATATCAAACGCGTAAACTGGCACGGTTGGTGAGCATAAGGATTGGCAAGGTATGTGACCTGGGTTCGAACCCCAGGTCTTCATTGTTTCAATATTATTTTGTCATTTACAATCACATGCAGGCATAATATTAAGGACCATCATATTCCTTCATCATCTATCCATCCATGCGTCCGGCTTCATCAGATCAAAGGCCTTGGATTGGAGAGCACCATACACCCTGGTCAACGCGTGTACACGCGTCCTGAAAAGTCAAAGAGGCCATCAATTTAAGTGGGCCTGGATTGCTATCCAATACCTCCTAATTTGGGACTGCAGCCCCCTAGGTTTGTCATATCTTTTTTTATTTTATTTCTTTTAATTATTATTTGTTAATTTAATTATTATTTTCATAAAATTATAAAATACAATAAAAATAAAAATAAAAGGAAAAATACAATAAATATTTTTATTTCTAATATTTTCATAAATAAATTTGCATGTAATTAAATTTAGTTTTAAATTAGGTTAATTTTAATTCTTTTAACAAAAATCTAAAAAATGTAGAAATAGGTTTAATTAATAATTTTTCATCCTTTTTATTTTTCTTTCCTAAATATATCAAATAATTAAATATTTTATTTTTGTAATTAAAATTGTAAATTAATTAGATTTAATTTTAGGTTAAAAACTCCAATATTTTTTTTTTATAAATTAAAAGCCATTAGAATTAGGGTTAGTATTAATGTTAATTAATTCTTTTTCATTTAAATCCTAAAATACTAAAATACAAAAAAAAAACAATTTCTTTCTTTCCTTTTAATTAATTAATTCCATTTAATTTTTATTTTGCAAAAGGGTCCAACGCCCTCGTTTCGATTTAAATTTCAATTCGCATATTTATTTCCTTCGTATAATAATTATGTATCTCTCCCAAGGCCTTGTAACATTTTAATTACTTCTCGCACTTTTAATTACTTTATTTATTTTCTGTCAAATCGGGTTCTGGAAATTTTGGCGATATGGACCCGCGCCGTTTGTAATAGCTTAGAATTTACTTTCCTCGCAACTTTTAACTGTTAATCAAATGACATGAAAGAATGTATGGATAAAATAAAAACAAGCGTAGAACACCAATAACATGACAAGATAGATGCAAATGAAAACGACACACAAATCGCACACACCACCCCTAGGGTACGCCTCACTGTTGCCTTGCCTTCGAAAGGTGATCGTCGAGTAGAGGATGTCTTAGTAAGTCCTCATGATCCAGGAACCTGGCATGAGGGTAGCTTCTAAGGTGTCTTCCCATTGCTCTGGTGATCACCATATCCCGAACCTCGAATTGACCCGAACACCTCCAACGGTGGTGCTACCTACCTCTCAATGGTGGGATGGCACTACTTTAAAGGACATTTACACAGACGAATTCCTTAGGGTAGGTAGACGACTCTAGATACTTGCTCTAACTTCAAAACAAATTCAAAAATACTTTTCACACCAACACATTTTCAAAAAGCTTTCGAAAGCAATTTTTCAAACACTCTTGAGGACCGATACAAGAGTCGAACTGGAATTTTCAAAGAAACTTTTTCTAAAACCCACATTGAAAAGCAAACAAACCATTTTTGAAAACACAAATGAGCAAGTATCTAAGAGCCCATGGATAACCATGGATAGAAAGGGTGCTAACACCTTCCCTTTCTATAACCTACCTCCCGAACCGAGAGCAATCTCTATAAGGAATTTTTCTGTGCTTTTGTCCTTTCCATTTGGAGAAAATAAAAGACGGTGGCGACTCTTGCTTCCGCGACATTTCGCGAACCAGTGTTAAACAGTCAGTTCCAGATCCACCGATCACAATGTGAAACTCATGAATGGTTTCATCTTCCATCATCCTTAGGTTCTCAAATTTGGTAGTCAGCATCTGAAGCCTTGACATTTTTACTTTGGATGTGCCCTCATGGGTAGTTTTGAGAGTGTCCCAAACTTCCTTGGCCAGTTCACATTGATGTACTAGTCTGAATATGTTTCTATCAATTCCATTGAACAAGGCATTTAATGCTTTGGAATTACCCAGGGCTAACTCATCTTCTTCTTTGCTCCATTCTTCCTCAGGCTTCAGACTGATTGTCCCATCTTTCTCAGTTATGGTGGGATGGTTCCATCCTTTGTCAGCAGCTCTCCAAGCCTTTTTGTCCAGTGATTTTAAGAAGGCAATCATACGAGGTTTCCAGTAGACATAATTTGATCCATCCAGAATGGGTGGTCTGTTTCCAAAAGCTCCTTCTTTGTCCATAGCGCCAGAAAGTGATATCTCTAGATCTCACCCAGTAAGACAGGCAGGGTGCCTGCTCTGATGCCAATTGAAATTATGGCAGCAGATACTCAATGTCACAGTGAATGTTATGACACCGTATCTGACTTTCTATAAGACAGTAAATAAAAAAACAGTAAAGAACACAGTCAATTGTTTACCCAGTTCAGTGTGAAACAACACTTACTCAAGAGATATTAATTCAGGAATAAACCAACCAGTTTATCTCCTTCACTTAAGACCTACCCAATGCAACTTTAATCTAAGTTTAACTTAAACCTGAGTTCCTACTCACTCCCCCTCAATCACAGCAGTGATACTAAACAATTGACTAATGAATTAATGAAGACACTCTTCAGAACATACACTTGATTATGCTTCACAGCTTTTAATCAAGTAATACAACCACTCGTGCTTCAAAGCTTTGAGTGATACATAAACCTAACTTGACCTTGCTTCAAAGCTTTAGTCAAGTGACACAAACACTCTTGCTTCAAAGCTTTGAGTGATACACAACCCTTACAATCAAAACCTACTCCA
Organism: Vicia faba; assembly: GCA_948472305.1. Taxonomy (NCBI): domain Eukaryota; kingdom Viridiplantae; phylum Streptophyta; class Magnoliopsida; order Fabales; family Fabaceae; genus Vicia; species Vicia faba. Next base: position 1,530,998,653 of record OX451739.1, read on the forward strand.
AGTCACTTATCTCAATGATACTTGCTTGGATTACAGTAGTTAAAACTATACAGCCCCTAATTGATCTTCTGTCAAAGAGTTAATTTCCAATCAGCTTTCCTGTTGAATATATATGCAGCTGTTTCTTCAGTTAGGGCTTCCACGAAAAGCTAGGGTTAATTAGGGTTAACCTCAAGACTTGGTCACAAGACTTTATCAACCAGATTAGGGTTGAGCTCAGTTAACCTAAAGTCCACGTGAGATTCTATTCTGGAATGTATGAACCAAATTCCTGAAAAATCTCAGAATTAACCAAACTGCATAACTGTTAGATCAGTACAGGATGTCTTAACATTTGTTATGACAACAGAAATCCTGTTTGCTGATTTTGGTAGAAAGTAATAAATGTGATCATTGCAAAATGCTCAGATACACACTCATAAATAGCAGCTTCTGTATGCCATTCTTTTTCTGCATAAAGTACCTAATAACCCAGAATTTTATGACATCAGTCATGACATTCACACACCTGGTTTTACCAAAAATACATTCCAATAACTAAACACTTACACTCAGTACATAAAGAAGGTATGCAGACCTAAAACAAGGCTAGAGAGAGGCGCAACAACAAGAACAAAACTTGGAAAAACCATAAAAAGTGCAGGCACGAATTCATAGTTCCAGGCAACTACAAGACTCTTTGACCATCCCAATCGCTTCCTGGGATCACAAGGGACCTAAACCAATCAAGAACAAGCACTCCTAGGCCCTGAAACTCGCTGTAAGTCATCCACGACATTGATATATTTTTAAAATCAAATTGCATCATTCTGTTATTTATAGCACGAAACAATCATATATTCTTGATCCTTAGAACATTTGCAAGCTTTATGTGATACTTAATTGCGTTTTGATAGACTGAATCAAGAATTGCCATTGTTAGGTTTTTTAGTTCCGTTTTAGGGTTTCTGTATGCAGGAAAAATTAGCCTTCATGAAGGGTACCATCATGTTCAGGATGGCAAGACGGTTCGATACATGGCATTAGAAATCATTTATCATGCCCAGGAAGGATTTTGGAACGAGCCAAGGTTGTAGCTACGGACATATGTCCGTAGGTAAAAGTGTTTCACTTTTAGAAACGGACCAAGGACAGGGATAATGGCGTGGCATCACCTCACTCGTCCGTTTGAAAATTCGCGCGCATATTTCTTTATTTCGCTTGCTTATTATATAATAATTATTGTTTATGTTATATACAACAAAAATAGCTAGCGTGGTTGGTTACAGTGTGAGGGCAAAAGGCATCAGGACTTGGGTTCGAATCCCAGGTCCCCCAATTTCTTCACATTATTTTTCTTTCAGGGATTACATGCGCGTACAAGGCCAAGGTCTATCATGTGACCTCATCATCCAGTCTGCCAAGTGGCCAGATGGCCAGATCCAAAGGCCATCAGTGAAGGAGCATCATGAAGCCTAGTCAACACAAAGCATGTGATCCAGCAGGTCAACGTGGGGCTTCTCTTCTTGGGCCAGAATTGTTGTATACACACCCGCAAAATCACCTTTCAGGCCCATATCTCTTTCTATATTCTTTTTTTATTTTTCCTAATTAATTTAATTAATTCTTTTACTAACAAACTAATTATTTCTTTTATAAAAAAAATCACAAATAATATTTTTCACCCAATTAGACTTAGGTTTATTTTTTATCAATTAATTAATTAATTTAATTAGATTCTAATTTTAGATAACTTTAATTATTTTGTAAATAAATTAAAAATAATTAGAACAATTAGGGTTTTTTGTTTATAACTTAATTATATTTTCTTTTTCTTAAAATAACCAAAAACACAAAAATAGGCCATTTAATTATTTTCTTTAATTAATTTAATTACTAATTAATTGTATATTTAATTTTAAAACCTAATTATTTTCTTAAAAAATAATTAAAAAAAACAACAAAAACAATTTTTATTTCGATTAGGTTAGAAGGGGTCAAAACCCTAGTTCTCTCCCGATCTAAATTTCCTCGCGCACGCTTTATTGTTTTATTTTTATCCTATTATTGTAATTGCTCACAAGTTTGTAATAGTTTAATTAGGACTTTTATTTTCATTTATCGCTTTATTATTTAAGGGTTTGTTTTTGGCTATGTAAATACCCGAAGCCTTGTAATAGCGTAGTTTAATTTCTGCACTTTAAATTCTGCAAAATATTAAACTGTTAGATGTATGATATTAGGATACATGACAAGAATGTATGTAAAACTTTAAAACAATTAGACAACCCTAAAATGTGCAAAGATAATAATTTGAAATTGAATCACTCGCACATGCGCACTCCTAGGGTACACTCCCACTTCGGTTGCCTTCGGTAAACGGTCATTAGGTATAGGATGCTTTAGTGGTCGTCCTTTTGTCCCAAAGATCAATGTTGCCTCGGAATGGTTGCCTCGAATATTGTTGCCTCGAATAATTGAACTAAGACATTAGGGTTATTACTAAGACGTCCTAACATTGCTTTAATGACTGTACGTCCCTTTCGAATTGACCCTCAAACTCCAACAATGATGCTACCTACTCACTAATAGTGGGATAGCATTGTCTAAAGGAAACAAACATAGAACAATTCTTTTTTCGAGTAGGTAGATTAGTTCTTAAGTACTTGCTCAAAATAAACAAACTTTTCACACTTACACTCCTTTTCAAACAAAGTTTTAAAAAACACTTCATTACACTCTTGAAGACAGAAGCAAGAGTTAAATCGAAGTCAAAACAAAAACTTTTCAAATCACACAAACACACAAAGAAGCAATTTTGAAAATGATGAGCAAGTACCTAAGAGCCCGTAGATAACTACGGATAGAAAGGGTGTTAATACCTTCCCTTCCTATAATCTACCCCCCGTACTCAGAAATATCTCGAAAAAGGATTTTTTTGTGTGCTTTTTTCCTTTCCTTTGTTGGATAAAATAAAATCCGGTGTCGACTCTTGCTTACCGCGACATTTTGCAAACACAAACGCAAAACGCAAACCAGCATTCCTAAAAATAGTCCCGGTTCTGGCCAACGTATCACAGAACTGGCGACTATGCTGGGGAAAATAATAAGTGGGGTGTACCTTAGGAATAATTCATCATATTGTTTTCTATTGTTTGATTTGATTGCTTTATCTTTGTGGGATTTATATCGGAGTTACTATAGATCCTAACCCAGATCTAGGGAACACCTTTTAGGTAAGTAGCAATAAACTGTGAGGGAACTGTACGGCATAGACCGATACGGTTGAAGCAGTAGCTACGTTGATGTGGCACATTAGTTGGTACTGGTATCCCTTGTGGAGGAACAAGGAGAATATGGGGCTGCTATATGGGTCGTTAAGCATCAACTGACCTTAGAACCTACAATTGACCAACTTGGCCATAGGAAGTAGTGAGATAGTCGGTCTCCGTGTAGAGCTGGGAACTGGTTGATACTCGATGCTACACTCATTGAGACCATACTCTCGAGATGGTTCCGGCTGCAAGAAATGATTGCATGAGCTGAAACTATGATCGAGGGAGGATGGTCAGTGATATTGAGAACCTCTAGAACCCAGTTACTATTATTAGGATAGGTTGAACCAACTAAATTGCAAGAGGGTAGTACCTAAACTCCATGCCAGCCTGAAATTTAAGGGCTATTGTGTGACTTGTTTGTCTTTACCATGTTTGATACATGCTATACCTATTGTGTGTTTTATCATGACATCATGCATCATGACATAGCATGCATATTTCATTAGACTAACCATTTCAAGGACCAAGGGGATTCATCTTTGTTCTGTTTTGCAGATTATGGCTTCTATGCGCAGAAATACCATTCGAGTCAACTTCGTGCAAATCCCTGCTCAGCTTAGAGAGTTAGTTTCAAAAGTTCCTGATACTTCTTCCTTTGTTAGAAGACATGGTCATCTCCTTACCTTGGTCACTTCCAAGTTGGATGAGCAAATGATGAGCGTGTTGTTCCAGTTCTTTGATCCATTGCATCACTGTTTCACCTTCCCGGACTACCAGCTAGTCCCTACTTTGGAGGAGTTTTCTGATTTACTAGGCATATCTATCCTCGAGCAGACACCCTTCATAGGTTTGGAGGAGGTTCCTAGATCTGAGGATATTGCTTCAGCCTTACATCTAAAAAGGGTTGATGTAGTATCCAACTGGGAGACTCGGAGCGGGGTTAAAGGTTTCTTGGCTAAGTTTTTGATTGATCAAGCTCAACAGTTCTGGGATAACTTGGACTTTCAAGCATTTGAAGACATCCTGGCTCTCCTCATCTATGGCTTGGTTCTTTTCCCAAATCCGGATGCCTTCATAGATGTGAATGCGGTCAAGATTTTCATGTCTCGTAATCCAGTGCCTACTCTTCTAGGTGACATCCTGCATGCTCTTTATACTCATACTGTGAGAAGGAGGGGAACCCTCATGTGTTGCACACCGCTGCTGGCGAGGTGGTTTATTTCACACCTCCCCAAGTCTGTATTAAAGAATGAGGAAGGTGTAGGTTGGGCTTACAGAATCATGTCCCTTGCTCATACGGATATCCTTTGGAGTTCTAAAGATATGGAAAGAGTAGTTGTCATTGATCAATGTGGGGAATACCCTAATGTTCCATTGCTTGGAATTCGAGGGGGTATAACCTACAATCCTTGTTTGGCTTTACGACCGTTTGGACGAGCTCGGAGAGACGGTCCTCATGAGCTACTGCTTACAAATATTGTCTTTGACATCAATGGGGATGTTGACATGCATCGCCGCAGGTTTATACGAGCTTGGGGCATGGTGAACAGGTCTGACCCACATGAGCTAGGACTGAAGACTTCTCTCCCGATGCAACCTTACCTCCAGTGGGTTCGAGCCCCTGCTTAAAAGTTGGGGATGCCATATGAAGTTGTTTTGCCGGTGATTGTAGAGCATACTAATGAAGAAGGTGTTCCTCATACAGTCCTTCATACCTATATGCCTACTGATCTGGGGGCATTGAAGAGATCTTGGATCCAGTTGAAGGAAGAACGAGATACCTACAGAGATAAGTATCATGAGCAGGAGAGGAATATCCTGAAGCTTACAAGGCAGCTTGAGAATGAAAGGACAATCAACGATTATGTCAGCATGAAGGGAAAATGACCATGGGATTTCTGATGTCTTTTATTGTTTCTAGTTTAGATTTGCTTTTCAGTTTATTTCTTTTGTAACGCCTTGAAGGCATTGTTAAACATTGTTACAAGTTTTATCTAATAAAGTGTGTTTTATTTTGGTTTACAAATTTGAATCTCCCTAAGTCTGTGAAATCATTTCATACACATTCCATTACCATGCACCTCATCACAGGTACCATTACAGGTTTCTTATCTTCTTCATTGTCTATTTCAGCATAAAATGTCTTCTAAAACACCTACCGATCAAGCTATTAAGGATCTTCAAGCTTTGAATGCTCAGTTCCAGGAGATGTTCTTGAACTTAGCCAAAGGACAACAGGATTTGAAGACTCTCATCCTAAAGGACAAGAAGAAGAAGAAGAAGGTGGTTCTGCTGAATATGGGTCACAGATTTGGGAATAGGTTACGAGAGTAAGTTGATCTGTCTCATTCATCTGGAGGAGGAGAGAATCAAGAGGAAAGGAAGGCTCCTAGTCCTGTGGTCTCTGATAATGACATTGATTTTGATGACGAACAGTACCCTCCTGCTGAGGATAGGTACAAACAACTTGAAGACCGTCTGAGTGCCATGGAGGTTCAAAAGGTCCTGGGTTTAGATTTTGGAGATTTGGGGCTAGCATCGGGAGTGGTGATTCCTCACAAGTTTAAAGCTCCGATCTTTGCTAAGTATGATGGAGTGTCCTGTCCGAAGCTCCATCTCCGCTCATACGTCAGAAAAATTCAACCATATACTGCTGATAGAAACCTTTGGGTTCATTTCTTTCAAGATAGTCTGTCAGGGACTCAACTTGAATGGTTCTATCAACTGGAAGGAGCTAATGTCCGCAACTGGGAGGACCTTGCTGCTGCTTTTTACAAGCAATACCAGTATAATGCCGACCTTTCTCCCACGCGTACTCAACTTCAGGGTATGTCTATGGGTGCGAGCGAAGGTTTTAAGGACTATGCTCAGAAGTGGAGAGATCTGGCTGGAAGAGTACAACCCCCTCTGTCTGATAGGGAGTTGGTGGATATGTTTCTTGGGACTTTATTTGGTCCATATTTCAATCATTTGATCGGTAGTTCATCGTCTGGGTTCACTGAATTGATAATGACTGGGGAGAGAGTGGAAGCTGGTATTAGAAGTGGCAAGATACAGAAAGGTGCTTCGTCAAGTACAGAAAAGAAGCCTTTCAAGAAAGAAGCTAGTGGAGTTTACAGCTCGAGGAGCCAAAGTTGACCTGAGCGCCGCCAAGCAGGGAATGCGGTAGTAATATCAAGACCTACTGTTGCCCCACAATGCAACAATTGACAAAGAGTAGAGAGACCGCAAAGACAGTATACTCGGCTCAGTATGACTTTATTTCAAATTTTACCATAATTGTTGAAGACTAACCTGGTAACTCTAAGGGAAGCTCCGAAGAATCCTAGTACCACCTCTCCGATGTATAATCCGAACGCCCGTTGTGCCTATCACTTCGATAGCCCATGTCATGATACCAATAACTGTTGGGCCTTGATGAATAAGGTGCAAGATTTGATTGAAGCTAAAGAAATTGAGTTTGACGCACCAGAGAAACCCAACGTCATAACTGCTCCTATGCCAAAACATGACTCGGGAGTGAATGCAATTGAAGATGATGATGAAGAGTCAGATTTTGACAGCTGGATTTACCCGACTACCAACGGTGGCTTGAACAGTTGGATAGCGAAGGACCTTGTGATACGGTGGGAGAACTGACTATGAGTTTTGCGTTTGTATTCGCACTTGTTCGGTTGAGCAAGAGTCGCCACCGACTTTTTATTTTATCCTAAAGGAAAGGTTAAAAAAGCACAGCAAAAACCTTTTGAGATATTTCGTGGGTTCGGGGGGTAGATTATGAAAAGGGAAGGTATTAGCACCCTTTTCATCCATGGTTATCCATGGGCTCTTAGTTACTTGGTTTTTAGATCACTTGCCTTGATTTTCGATTGCTTGAAAATGGTGTATGTGTGTGTGTTTTTTTTGAAAATTTTTTGGAAGAAGATGCCTTGTCTTAGGCTACCCTTGTAACAATTCTTTACTCGAATGTTTTACAAAGGTGTGTATCTTTTTGAAAAGATGTTTCAAAGTGTTTTTGAGAGTTTGTTTTGAAAGTGTTTGTGGAATATGGTTTTTGAAAAGAAGGCAAGTGTTTTTGCAAGTTGATCTCAAGTAACTAAGAGTTTTGTCTACCCTATTGTACTCAAAGGTTTTCTCTATGTTTTCAACCCTTTTTAACAATTTTGTTCCACCATTGAATTTGGTGGACAATCTTGCGTTTAGGACGTTTGTTCGGGACGGGCGCGGGTCATCGTATGGACCATGAATGCAATGATGCCAAGTGTCTTTGGCAATTTTCTTTGAAGGGACTATGATCATTCCATTTATGCAACTTTCGAAAGCGTCATCGAGGGACTTATGATCATTTGGATTTGTTTTGCCAAAGAAACTCGACGTGCAAGCATGGCCCATTTTGGAAGGCAACATGTGGGATTACCCTAGAGGGTGCAAGTGTGATTGTGTATTGATTTCATATATTTGTCTTGTATTAGGTTATCTAGCGTTTGATTTTATGTACATGCAAACCCTAGGTCTAACCATGGTATAATTGAAAGCGGTAAATTGCAAGAATTTAAAGTCTACGCTATTACAAAATAAGTATCCGGGAGTGGGGGTACAAATTTACGAATGGGGATGAGACTTAGGAATGTAGTGTCCAATAGATTACAACCAAATCGAATCGATCAAATGTAAATGTAACGAATATACAAATATAAGCAAATGTATAATGTATCAAATGCAAGTATATTGTGTAAGTGTATATATGCATGTATGTAATTATTTACAGGTTAGGAAAATGTGAATTTGAATGTGTATTATTTAAGCATTGTTTTAACTTAAAGAAAAGAATTTAATATTTATTTAATTAATCTTTGTAATCTTGTATATTGTTAATATGTACAAAAAGAATGTTTTGATTAAATGTTTTAAATTCTAATTAAATTATGTATATAAAAATGTATTTTGTCTTGATTATGTATAAACATTTCTAAGAAAGGAAAATGTATTTATTTTAAAAGAATTTATGTTCAAAGAGAATACTTTAATTAAAAGAAAAAGGTGTTTTCAATTTTAATTATATTGTGTAATAAAAAATGTATTTTTATGTATTTGTGTTTAATATATATTCAAAGAATGTTTTAAATTAATTAAATTAGGTATATAAAAAAGTGTATTGATTATGTACAAGAAAAGTATTTTTAGAAATAAAAGAAAAGTATTATCTTAAGAAAAAATCAATATTCAAAAAGAAAATGTAAGTTTAATAGTAAGGAAAAAAATATTAGTTTCATGTGAAAAAGTATTATTAATGTAAAAAAAATGTTATGTTAATTTATCTAACAAAAGAAAAAAGTTTGATATGCTGAAAAAGTTTGGAGATTTGAATGGACCTAAAGGGCATTAGGCCCATACTAATCAAACAGAATGAATAAAAAAAAAGGGTGTGATTAGAAACGCAGTGGGCTTAGATGCTGGAGAAACGTGTTAGGCCCAGCTGTGGAAACGAACGCTTTAGGGTTTGAATCATTTGTTTTCAGTTGGGAATTGTTTTAGGGTTTTGAGACAGAGGCGCCGTTGCTAGTTTCGTTCGTCTTCGTTCATCCTTGCCATGGCTGTCTGAACGTCATCCCCTTCGCCTAAGCCATCAGCGTCCGCTTTACCTTCCTTCCTTCCTTGGTTCAGTGAAACCAAATGAGAGGTAAACGTCTTGTCTTGTTTAAACGCGTTTAGGGTTTGGTTCCTTTTACATGTTTATGATTTACTGCTTCTTCTTGATTAAGGCGTTTTGATTTTGTTTGTTTTAACGAGGTTGAAAAGGGAAGAGAAGAGAATTTTACTACCTTTCGTTTGAGGAAGGAGGTGAGCGCGGAGGTGCTCGGAGGCTTAGTGGTGAAGGGAGTTGCACGATAAGCTTAGCTTCGCAAGGACTCCTGGTATTTCTGTACTCTTCTCTAGGCTTTATGATGTTCGCCTGAAAGCTTGATACACATATCTTCTTTTCTTCTTCGCCTTCTTGTGTTGCCTTCTATTTATGTTGCCTTGAGATACCTTTGCCTTTTGTATGCTTGTTTAATGTGATGCTTGATGCCTTCTTTCTCTTCTCGCCCCTGACTTCTGTTGCTTATCCCTCACCTATTTTGTATGATATGCTTTATTATCCTTTGAAACGCTTGTTGCCTTTGAGTTGCCTTTGAACGTATGCTTCTGAATGTTGATTTTTTTTATGCCCAGTGATGAACCTTCTGAGGGCTTAGAGTTGGCCTTGAATGCTTTAGACAGGTTTGAGCTTATTTGGAGCCTTTTTGCTTTGAAAAGCTTAGGAGCTTGTGTTTGACATTGAGTAGCCTGAGTATGCTTCTTTATCTCGTCTTTCTGTGGGCAATCTGAATATGTTTGATAATGCTTGGTTTATTCGCCTATGATGAGGGTTTCTCTGAGGCTTGTCATGTGGGATAATTTTGTTTAGGCTTTGAGCTGGGCAGGTTTGAGTCTTGACAGGGTTTTGAATGTTAAGGCTTTTGGTGTTGAAACTGGCTTTTAGCTTTGACAGTGGTTTAATGGTTTATGCTGCTTCTGTAGAGGTTTGTGTTTTTACAGGTTGTGAGGTTTTGAGGCTCAGGCTTCAGGTTAGGCCTTTGACAGGTTATGGCCTTGACAGGTTATGCTTGTTGGTTTAAGGCTGGAAGGCTTTGGTTATGAACTTTGGGTGAGTGTTCTGGTTTGGTGATGGTTTTAGAGTTTACAAGCTTATGTTGGCTTTTGGATAGTTTGTTCTATCTTGTTTGACAGGTTCAGCAGGCTTTTGATGTTTTCTCAAAACAAAACAGGTTTAAGGTCTTTTTTTTTTAGACTGGAGGCTTATGCAGTTTTGTATCTTTTTTTTGTATTGGTTTACCTCTCCTCCCCTTTACTGTACTGTGTTCAGTTCTTTTATATTTCTTTCTTCCTTCCTAAAGCCTAAACCTGCTTTCTTTTTCTCTTCTCTCTCTCTTTTAGTACAGTTTGCATTAAAATAATGTTTATGCTGTACTTTTCTGAAAGGGCCACTTGGGAAATGATGAAAATGAGATAGTTTGCTTGCATAACAATTTTCCTCTGCATATTTGTCCCTTCTTTTGACAGCTTCTTGTACTTTGTATCTTTTCAAATCTTCTTCTTTGATAGCTTGGGTAGCCTTGTGACAGTTTGACAGCAAGTTTGAATTTTTCAGTTTGGACTTTGTAGTTTGATTTGCACTTTGGAGTTTTGAGATTTGAACTTATGCAGTTTGGACAATTTTTGAATTGTGCAATTTTGACTTTTGTGCATTCATTTTTAGCAAATAAAAATTCGTCCCTCTTTGTGAACCGGGAGAAATCCCGTGATTTGCAGAGAGGGTTAACTGATCCCAATCAGTGGCCCTTAATGATGAATTTTATATCTGTCTCTTTTATTATCTGCTATTGACTTTCCTTTTTTTTTCTTTTGCAGATGAATAATTAAAATGGAGCACTGGAGCAAGGGATAGCAGATGAAGAAATGAAGATTAGAAAAAATGTTTAGGATAGTTTTATTTAGGTTTAAATTACTTGTAAAATCATTGTTGTAAATAAATTGTAAACAATAATTGTACGAATAATTTAAAAATAAATAAAAGTTTTATTATCCAATTAATTCTTTTTCCTCCTATTGTTTATTTATTATTTACAATTCTTTAATTAAAATAATTGAAAATAAATTCCAATCATTTAATTTTAGAATAATAAATAATTTAAATAAACAATGCTTTAGCAATTTGATCAGTTAAACCTGGCATTTCCAATATCCAAAGCAAAGCAACAGTTAATCAAAACAACTGATCAGGCGCATTCCCTTTTCACTGATTTTTACCCAACACTGCAAATCCAAGCTGAATGTATCCTTTGACTGGTTCAATCAAACAAACGTGAATTCAATCCAAATGCATTCTTTTACTGATTAAGTCAAACAACGCGAATTCAAACCCAAATCTCGGAATAACTTGCAAAGCATCGTAGAATTAAATCTTTCTGAGGAACCGCGCACGAAAACCCTAATTCCTGATTAAATGCCAAAGAGCGTTCGCCTGACCAAAGTTGAGCCAAAATCAACCAAAACCCTAAACCAACTGTTTGAAACATTCCAGAGCCCTGAAAAATCAATAAAACCCTAATTGTGTCTGATTGATGAGAAAAGTCTGTTTGACCGATTCTTGAGCCAGTTTGAAGAATCAGGAAACGCCTGAAGTTGTGATTTCTTGAGGAAAAATGCGAGGTCAAATTTTGGGGTACAACAGTTGCCCCTGTTCAATCTTCTTGAACCTGAAGAGTTAGATTGGCAAGTTTGCCTTTCGCAACTTGAAGGTAAAAGAAGATTGGACACTAAAGTGCCCAGAAAATTTGCACTCGGCGATGCGATGGTAGAGGTGAATGGGCTTAAAGATGCCATTTGGTGATGGGCTTAAAGATGCCATCTGATGCGATAGAATCTTGTCGGGGGATGGGCTTAGAGATGCCATCTGGAAATGGGCTTAAAGATGCCATTTGGCGACTGCTGGTAGGAGGATGGGCTTATAGATGCCATCTGGAAATGGGCTTAAAGATGCCATTTGGAAATGTTGAACTGTATGTCAATGGTGAGTGGACGAGTATCAGAAAGGCACCCATGTTTTGGAACATCTCTGAATTGGGGGTCCGAGTAAGCAATAGATTGACATCCATGTTTGGAGAATCCGTAAACTATTTTGAAGTTGAGATTGAATAAGCAATAGAGCCACATCCGTTGTTGGGAAGCGTCCGTAAACTGTTTTCAAAAGTTGGAATCTGAACAAGTGATAGATTAACATCCGTTGTTGGGAAGAATCCATAAACTGTTTTCAGAAGTCTTGAGAAGAATCTGAACAAGTGATAGGTTAACATCAGTTACTGGAGAACCTGTGAACTGTTTTCAGAAGTCTTGAAGAGGAAGAGGAACCGGTGTAGGGCTTCCTGATGATGTGCTCGTATGAAACTGCATCTGGATGGATCTGGAATAAGTATCAGAATGTCGCCGTGTCCGGGTCACATCTGAACTATTTCTGGATGAATCTTGGGAGATGATCTTCGTCTGTCGACTGATCTTACCTGAAAAGGAAAAGGGTTAGTTGTATGCAATGTTATGATGCATGATGCAATGTATGTGACATCAATGTTTATGACATGAATGTGAAGAATGTGCATGTAAGCTGAAGAGCTGTCTTGCTGAGGATAAATGAATCATGGATGGCTGAAGATAAAAGAATCTTGACTGCTGCCGGGGAGAACAAATCCTTGGCTGCTACTGTGGAGGGCAAGAATCTTCTGATTGTTGAAAATGAGAAGTCTTGGGACCACTGTTGGGGAAATCAGAAGCTTGGGTTGTATGCCAAACTACTGGGGAATTCCTGTCTTGAGGAGATCTTCAGTCTGCTTGGGGATTGATAGTTGGAAGTTTTAGCTTCGCTGGGGATAATGAGACTTGACTCTGAGGGAAGTTAGCCTCTGGAAGGTTCTCTGGCTGGGGATTGCGAGAGTCCTCTGATTGCTGCAGGTGAAGGCTTGGAATCTGAACAAGCGATAGATTGACATCCGTTACTGGAGAATCTGTAAACTGTTTTCAGAATGTTGAGAAGTGTCTGAACAAGCGATAGGTTAACATCTGTTACTGGAGAACCCGTGAACTGTTTTCAGAACGTTGAGAAGAGTCTGAACAAGCGACAGGTTAACATCCGTTACTGGAGAACCCGTGAACTGTTTTCAGAAGTTTGAGAAGAGTCTGAACAAGTGATAGGTTAACATCCGTTACTGGAGAACCCGTGAACTGTTTTCAGAAGTTTGAGAAGAGTCTGAACAAGTGATAGGTTAACATCCGTTACTGGAGAACCCGTGAACTGTTTTCAGAAGTTTGAGAAGAGTCTGAACAAGTGATAGGTTAACATCCGTTACTGGAGAACCCGTGAACTGTTTTCAGAAGTCTTGAAGTTGAATAAGCAATAGAGCAGCATCCGTTGTTGGGAAGCGTCCGTAAACTGTTTTCAAAAATTGCATCTGAACAAGTGATAGATTAACATCCGTTGTTGGGAAGAATCCATAAACTGTTTTCAGAAGTCTTGAGAAGAATCTGAACAAGCGATAGGTTAACATCCGTTACTGGAGAACCCGTGAACTGTTTTCAGAAGTCTTGAAGTTGAATAAGCAATAGAGCAGCATCCGTTGTTGGGAAGCGTCCGTAAACTGTTTTCAAAAATTGCATCTGAACAAGTGATAGATCAACATCCGTTGTTGGGAAGAATCCATAAACTGTTTTCAGAAGTCTTGAGATTGAAGAGGAACCGGTGTAGGGTTTCCTGATGATGCGTCTGTGTAAAACTATATCTTCCAACAGGTGATGAAGGAGTCATTGAACACTTTTGACATTCGAATGCCCCAAGTGATGGTGACAGAGACTTGCCCCAGGTTCACTGAACTTTTGAGAGATTTGTTGAAATCTTGACTGGACTGCCCCAGGTTAACCGAACTTTGAGAGATCTGTTGAAACCTTGACTGGACTGCCCCAGGTTAATTGGATTTTGAAAGATCTGTTGGACCTCGACTGGACTGCCCCAGGTTAATTGGATGGTGACATGCCATGCCCCTTGCTGATAGGAGATTTGTAATGGAAGTGTCATCCTCTTGAAGTGATTTTGCTTACTGAGAGAGTTTTCGTTCCTCCGAACATTCGCTGTATGAATTTCTTCGCTGTCAAACAAAAAGCCAAATGCAGACAGTGATATTCAAGCAATGCAAAGTTTATGTTTGTCTCGAAGTTTTGAAAAATGCGTTTTTTAGCAGAAAACTTTTTATAAGACAGATCAACACAAGATTTAGAGCAAAGCCTTACAGGAGTCAGGATACCTTTTGTAACAGTACGCTTTCGAACTAACCCATGCTTCAATTAGGACTTTTGAAGGGTTGTAACGTGGCTTGGTTCACGGTTCAAGAAACAAAGGATATAGGCTCAAAGTATATTTGTACCCACCCGTTCTTCGTGATGTTCTCCAACCTAAGCTCAGTTAATTGTGCGTCATACTCTGTTTTGAGTTCCGAACGACTTTTGGGCGATGGTTCACCAGTTGAATTTGGGGAGACAGTCATCATCTCCTTTTCTTTTGCAACATTTTTTCATGTTGTTGAGGATTTGTAATGACCTCACTATTTTGATTTTGATTTGTTATCCCTAACTTTTGCCTGACTGTTCCCATTTTCGAGATTACAATCAGCGGGGTGCCCCAGCTTTCTCGAGCTTCCTTTACAGGTTTTGACTCAGTGGGCTTTTCTCTTTTGAGAGATTGACTGTCGATGTGATAGGGAACCACCCTTGTCTTTTGATTCCAAAGGAACGCTTTTCTTTTTCTTTGACGTCGTTCGTTGTGTTACGAACCGAGAGTTTGCGACTTCAATGCATGTTTCTCTTGAATTAACTGAGATACTACCCTACCCCGGGTTTATATCAAAGGTTTTGATCATTTAGAACAGAAAACTCCTACTTCTTTGGCTCGAAGGGGTTGACTAGGGATTAACTTCCTTATAACTCCAGTGTTTGGGAATTGAAAGAAATGCCTGTACATCATCAGCAAGGTCTGTTCAAAAGCATACTGTATATGATCATGGTATTGTTTCGTCATCCTCCCTCTAAAGGCTTGAAGCTTTTTATCAAGAGTCAAATATCATAAAGAAAAGCATAAAAGTAGTGAAACGCATGGATGAATTCAAGACAAACATATGCAATGCATTAATGAAAACAGAGTTTAACATCAACAGATAATTGTTTGACAGCAAAAGAAATTACAACTTTGAAAATTCAAAAAGAAGCAAAAGTCTTTCAGCTTGAGCTTCGTCACTTCAGGTGGAGAACCCTTTAACGGAAGATTTTCATCTCGCCGTCTGGCATGAATTCCAGCACTCCAATGTCGATCAGATCTTGAATCTTGTTCTTCAAGGCCCAACAGTCGTTGGTGTCGTGTCCCGGGCTGTAGGAGTGGTAAACACAAAATGCGTCGGGACGATAGTTAGGAGAGGAGGTATTGAGCTTCTGAGGAGGGTCCTTTAGGGTAAGCAGGTTGACCTCCAACAGGCGCTTCAGTATGAAATATGATGGTATTTCAGTCTCCGTGAACTGTCTTCCCGACGTTTCTTGCTTACGCCGATTACCCCGTTGACGCTGGCGAGGTTGTTGATGGGCTTGTGACCCTGAATCAAGCGAAGGAGCCTTCCCCTTGTCTTCTTGAGTGGACGGAGGCTGAGCGGTGACTTGCTCTTCAACCTCAGATGTTTGCCCCAATTGGTTGTTTGGAAGCAACTGGCGGACAAGAACTCTGAGTTCCTCTTGTCTTTGAGATAGGTCTTGGATGAGAGCCATCTGGCCCACCAACTGTCCCATCACTTGGGTCCTCAAGGTTGTCAGATCAAACTGCAGCTCCACAAGCTGATCACTCCTGGCATTGTTTGAATTCTCCAAGCCCTTTGTGAGGAGAGCTTTCATCTCTTCTTGCCCCAGAGACAAGTTCAGGAACATCTCCTGCAGCTGAGCAGTCTGGTCTTGGATGTCTTTGACAGACCTTTCTAGAGCCATCTCTTACTGAAATAAACAGCAGGAGAGTAAGGAAACCTGAAAAAGGAAAGATCGTCAAGATGCAATGCATGATATGTGGATACATGCTTTCAAGGATCTCTTGGGGTAAACACAAGAAAATGTTAGAGGTTGAACTTTGCTCTTTGATTGGAGAACTTTGCACCGGTGGATGTCTTTCCACTAGAATCAAACTCACCATGTCGAGTGGGTCATAGCCACTGATTCAAGTTGTTTCACTTGATCTTTGTTTGGAGAACTTTGTATCGGTGGATCTCTTTCCACGAGAATCAAGCTCAACATGTCGAGTGGGTCATAGCCACTGATTCAAGTTGTTGCATTTGAACTTTGATTGGCATTGGTTAGAGGAAAAACCTCTTGCGCCTTGCCCCTTGGTAGACGTCTGGTTCAACGTAACCCTGCATCAAAAGAACCCTCGAGATCCTTGAAATGGTTATTGAAAATGCTATGGTATGATGTTATGATGTTATGATGTTATGTACATGTATGCAAAAAAGCGAGTGAGTGTATATACAGACAAACATATTCACACAAAGCAAACAAGTCCTTAGGTTTAGGCTTGCATGAGGTTTAGGTAAGTACCCTCTTGAAGTTAGTTGGCTCATCCTGTCCTAAAATAGAAACCGGGTTCTAAGGAGCTCAATATCATTGGATTGTTTTCTGTGTTCATTGTTTCGGTTTAGCCACTTAACTGGCGACCAAAATATTCCAAGAAAACAACCCTCAAATGAGTGTAGTATCGAGTATCTACCAACTTCGGATTGCACCAAAGTCGGTCATCTCACTACCCCTAAAAAGGCTAAGATGGTCAATTAAGGTTCTAAGAGTTCGTTAGTGCTTCACGACATCACTCAGCGGCCCCGTACTCTCCTTGATTGAACTCAAGGGTTACCGGTACTCACAAATATGTCACACTAACATAGCTTACTGCTTCAACCGTGTCGGTATACCCTGCACAGTTCCCTTACAGTTTTTTTGCTATTTACCTAAGAAGGTGCCCCAAATCCGGGTGGAGGATTTACAACAAACCCAAACAAGAACCCAAAAGATAAAGCAATCAAGTCAATCAAAGCAATAAAGTAAAGGTGATCTAAACCCTAAGGTAACCCCACTTTTAAATTTCTCCCCAGCAGAGTCGCCAGTTCTGTGATACGGTGGGAGAATTGACTATGAGTTTTGCGTTTGTATTCGCACTTGTTCGGTTGAGCAAGAGTCGCCACCGACTTTTTATTTTATCCTAAAGGAGAGGTTAAAAAAGCACAGCAAAAACCTTTTGAGATATTTCGTGGGTTCGGGGGGTAGATTATGAAAAGGGAAGGTATTAGCACCCTTTTCATCCATGGTTATCCATGGGCTCTTAGTTACTTGGTTTTTAGATCACTTGCCTTGATTTTTGATTGCTTGAAAATGGTGTGTGTGTGTGTGTTTTTTTTTTTGAAAATGTTTTGGAAGAAGATGCCTTGTCTTAGGCTACCCTTGTAACAATTCTTTACTCGAATGTTTTACAAAGGTGTGTATCTTTTTGAAAAGATGTTTCAAAGTGTTTTTGAGAGTTTGTTTTGAAAGTGTTTGTGGAATGTGGTTTTTGAAAAGAAGGCAAGTGTTTTTGCAAGTTGATCTCAAGTAACTAAGAGTTTTGTCTATCCTATTGTACTCAAAGGTTTTCTCTATGTTTTCAACCCTTTTTAACAATTTTGTTCCACCATTGAATTTGGTGGACAATCTTGCGTTTAGGACGTTTGTTCGGGACGGGCGCGGATCATTGTATGGACCATGAATGCAATGATGCCAAGTGTCTTTGGCAATTTTCTTTGAAGGGACTATGATCATTCCATTTAGGCAACTTTCGAAAGCGTCATCGAGGGACTTATGATCATTTGGATTTGTTTTGCCAAAGAAACTCGACGTGCAAGCATGGCCCATTTTGGAAGGCAACATGTGGGATTACCCTAGAGGGTGCAAGTGTGATTGTGTATTGATTTCATGTATTTGTCTTGTATTAGGTTATCTAGCGTTTGATTTTATGTACATGCAAACCCTAGGTCTAACCATGGTATAATTGAAAGCGGTAAATTGCAAGAATTTAAAGTCTACGCTATTACAAAATAAGTATCCGGGAGTGGGGGTACAAATTTACGAATGGGGATGAGACTTAGGAATGTAGTGTCCAATAGATTACAACCAAATCGAATCGATCAAATGTAAATGTAACGAATATACAAATATAAGCAAATGTATAATGTATCAAATGCAAGTATATTGTGTAAGTGTATATATGCATGTATGTAATTATTTACAGGTTAGGAAAATGTGAATTTGAATGTGTATTATTTAAGCATTGTTTTAACTTAAAGAAAAGAATTTAATATTTATTTAATTAATCTTTGTAATCTTGTATATTGTTAATATGTACAAAAAGAATGTTTTGATTAAATGTTTTAAATTCTAATTAAATTATGTATATAAAAATGTATTTTGTCTTGATTATGTATAAACATTTCTAAGAAAGGAAAATGTATTTATTTTAAAAGAATTTATGTTCAAAGAGAATACTTTAATTAAAAGAAAAAGGTGTTTTCAATTTTAATTATATTGTGTAATAAAAAATGTATTTTTATGTATTTGTGTTTAATATATATTCAAAGAATGTTTTAAATTAATTAAATTAGGTATATAAAAAAGTGTATTGATTATGTACAAGAAAAGTATTTTTAGAAATAAAATAAAAGTATTATCTTAAGAAAAAATCAATATTCAAAAAGAAAATGTAAGTTTAATAGTAAGGAAAAAAATATTAGTTTCATGTGAAAAAGTATTATTAATGTAAAAAAAATGTTATGTTAATTTATCTAACAAAAGAAAAAAGTTTGATATGCTGAAAAGGTTTGGAGATTTGAATGGACCTAAAGGGCATTAGGCCCATACTAATCAAACAGAATGAATAAAAAAAAAGGGGGTGATTAGAAACGCAGTGGGCTTAGATGCTGGAGAAACGTGTTAGGCCCAGCTGTGGAAACGAACGCTTTAGGGTTTGAATCATTTGTTTTCAGTTGGGAATTGTTTTAGGGTTTTGAGACAGAGGCGCCGTTGCTAGTTTCGTTCGTCTTCGTTCATCCTTGCCATGGTTGTCTGAACGTCATCCCCTTCGCCTAAGCCATCAGCGTCCGCTTTACCTTCCTTCCTTCCTTGGTTCAGTGAAACCAAATGAGAGGTAAACGTCTTGTCTTGTTTAAACGCGTTTAGGGTTTGCTTCCTTTTACATGTTTATGATTTACTGCTTCTTCTTGATTAAGGCGTTTTGATTTTGTTTGTTTTAACGAGGTTGAAAAGGGAAGAGAAGAGAATTTTACTACCTTTCGTTTGAGGAAGGAGGCGAGCGCGGAGGTGCTCGGAGGCTTAGTGGTGAAGGGGGTTGCACGATAAGCTTAGCTTCGCAAGGACTCCTGGTATTTCTGTACTCTTCTCTAGGCTTTATGATGTTCGCCTGAAAGCTTGATACACATATCTTCTTTTCTTCTTCTCCTTCTTGTGTTGCCTTCTGTTTATGTTGCCTTGAGATACCTTTGCCTTTTGTATGCTTGTTTAATGTGATTCTTGATGCCTTCTTTCTCTTCTCGCCCCTGACTTCTGTTGCTTATCCCTCACCTATTTTGTATGCTATGCTTTATTATCCTTTGAAACGCTTGTTGCCTTTGAGTTGCCTTTGAACGTATGCTTCTGGATGTTGATTTTTTTTATGCCCAATGATGAACCTTCTGAGGGCTTAGAGTTGGCCTTGAATGCTTTAGACAGGTTTGAGCTTATTTGGAGCCTTTTTGCTTTGAAAAGCTTAGGAGCTTGTGTTTGACATTGAGTAGCCTGAGTATGCTTCTTTATCTCGTCTTTCTGTGGGCAATCTGAATATGTTTGATAATGCTTGGTTTATTCGCCTATGATGAGGGTTTCTCTGAGGCTTGTCATGTGGGATAATTTTGTTTAGGCTTTGAGCTGGGTAGGTTTGAGTCTTGACAGGGTTTTGAATGTTAAGGCTTTTGGTGTTGAAACTGGCTTTTAGCTTTGATAGTGGTTTAATGGTTTATGCTGCTTCTGTAGAGGTTTGTGTTTTTACAGGTTGTGAGGTTTTGAGGCTCAGGCTTCAGGTTAGGCCTTTGACAGGTTATGGCCTTGACAGGTTATGCTTGTTGGTTTAAGGCTGGAAGGCTTTGGTTATGAACTTTGGGTGAGTGTTCTGGTTTGGTGATGGTTTTAGAGTTTACAAGCTTGTGTTGGCTTTTGGATAGTTTGTTCTATCTTGTTTGACAGGTTCAGCAGGCTTTTGATGTTTTCTCTAAACAAAACAGGTTTAAGGTCTTTTTTTTAGACTGGAGGCTTATGCAGTTTTGTATCTTTTTTTTGTATTGGTTTGCCTCTCCTCCCCTTTACTGTACTGTGTTCAGTTCTTTTATATTTCTTTCTTCCTTCCTAAAGCCTAAACCTGCTTTCTTTTTCTCTTCTCTCTCTCTTTTAGTACAGTTTGCATTAAAATAATGTTTATGTTGTACTTTTCTGAAAGGGCCACTTGGGAAATGATGAAAATGAGATAGTTTGCTTGCATAACAATTTTCCTCTGCATATTTGTCCCTTCTTTTGACAGCTTCTTGTACTTTGTATCTTTTCAAATCTTCTTCTTTGATAGCTTGGGTAGCCTTGTGACAGTTTGACAGCAAGTTTGAATTTTTCAGTTTGGACTTTGTAGTTTGATTTGCACTTTGGAGTTTTGAGATTTGAACTTATGCAGTTTGGACAATTTTTGAATTGTGCAATTTTGACTTTTGTGCATTCATTTTTAGCAAATAAAAATTCGTCCCTCTTTGTGAACCGGGAGAAATCCCGTGATTTGCAGAGAGGGTTAACTGATCCCAATCAGTGGCCCTTAATGATGAATTTTATATCTGTCTCTTTTATTTATCTGCTATTGACTTTCCTTTTTTTTTCTTTTGCAGATGAATAATTAAAATGGAGCACTGGAGCAAGGGATAGCAGATGAAGAAATGAAGATTAGAAAAAATGTTTAGGATAGTTTTATTTAGGTTTAAATTACTTGTAAAATCATTGTTGTAAATAAATTGTAAACAATAATTGTACGAATAATTTAAAAATAAATAAAAGTTTTATTATCCAATTAATTCTTTTTCCTCCTATTGTTTATTTATTATTTACAATTCTTTAATTAAAATAATTGAAAATAAATTCCAATCATTTAATTTTAGAATAATAAATAATTTAAATAAACAATGCTTTAGCAATTTGATCAGTTAAACCTGGCATTTCCAATATCCAAAGCAAAGCAACAGTTAATCAAAACAACTGATCAGGCGCATTCCCTTTTCACTGATTTTTACCCAACACTGCAAATCCAAGCTGAATGTATCCTTTGACTGGTTCAATCAAACAAACGTGAATTCAATCCAAATGCATTCTTTTACTGATTAAGTCAAACAACGCGAATTCAAACCCAAATCTCGAAATAACTTGCAAAGCATTGTAGAATTAAATCTTTCTGAGGAACCGCGCACGAAAACCCTAATTCCTGATTAAATGCCAAAGAGCGTTCGCCTGACCAAAGTTGAGCCAAAATCAACCAAAACCCTAAACCAACTGTTTGAAACATTCCAGAGCCCTGAAAAATCAATAAAACCCTAATTGTGTCTGATTGATGAGAAAAGTCTATTTGACTGATTCTTGAGCCAGTTTGAAGAATCAGGAAACGCCTGAAGTTGTGATTTCTTGAGGAAAAATGCGAGGGCAAATTTTGGGGTACAACAGACCTCATGCTCGTTTCTTTTATTACACAGTAATAGACTTTTGTTTTAAATTTGTAATAGACAGTTTGAAACTTTTACGGCCCGATGCTTTGCCCGAGACACCGTGGTTCTATTTGTGAGGGCTTATTATGTGTCATTTCCATATATCATCAATAAAGCATTGGACGTTTTCTTGCATTACAAATTTTGCGCTCCTTGTTTTTCTTTTCTATCTTGCACTTTATCAAAAACAGCTATTGTCTTACACACACTCACATATCGTAATACAAGTCCACATCCACTCTGGATCCCACTGATAACGACTCTGCTACTGCCAGTTATGACTTTGAAAATCTGATCAACCAAGCCGAGGACGAAGGTGAGGATGATTGTGAAGTGCCTGGGGAACTTGCTAGACTATTACTCCAGGAAGAAAGGGTCATACAGCCGCATGAAGAGGCAGTGGAATCAGTGATTTTGGGTACCGAAGAAGACAAGAAAGAGGTCAAGATAGGTGCAAATCTGGAGTCTAGTGTCAAGCAACAGTTAATACAAATGTTGCGTGACTATGTTGAGATATTTGCTTGGTCTTATGAAGATATGCCTGGGTTGGATACTGATATTGTGGTTCACCGCCTACCAACCAAAGAAGACTGTCCTCCAGTGAAACAGAAGGTTCGCCGAATGCGCCCCGAGATGTCTGAGAAAATCAAAGTTGAGGTTATGAAACAGTTTAATGTCGGTTTTCTAGCAGTTACTTCTTACCCACAGTGGGTTGCCAACGTGGTTCCGGTGCCGAAAAAAGATGGTAAAGTTCGAATGTGTGTGGACTATAGGGATCTGAACAAGGCGAGTCCCAAAGATGATTTCCCTCTACCTCATATCGATGTTCTGGTTAACAACACCGCGCAGCATAAGGTCTTCTCCTTTATGGATGGTTTTCCGGTTACAATCAGATTAAGATGGCTCCTGAGGATATGGAGAAGACAACTTTCATTACACAGTGGGGTACCTTTTGCTACAAAGTCATGTCGTTCAGATTGAAGAATGCTGGGGCAACATATCAGTGCGCCATGGTCGCTTTGTTCCACGACATGATTCATAATGAGATTGAGGTATAAGTTGAAGACATGATTGCAAGGTCCCAGACTGAGGAAGAACACCTTGACCATCTTCAGAAGTTGTTTGACAGGTTGAAGTTGTACAAGCTGAGGTTAAACCCGAACAAGTGCACCTTCGGGGTAAGGTCTGGTAAGCTGCTGGGTTTCGTCGTTAGTGATAAAGGTATTCAAGTGGATCCTGCAAAGGTGAAGGCTATACAGGAGATGCCAACTCCCCGAATAGAAAAGGAAGTCAGAGGCTTTTTGGGACGGTTGAATTACATTGCCCGATTCATTTCACACATGACTGCTACTTGTGAACCGATCTCTAAGCTGCTGAAGAAAGATCAAGTGGTAAGATGGAACGATGAATGTCAGGATGCTTTCGAAAGAATCAAGGAGTACCTCCAAAAGCCACCTATTCTGATGCCTCTAGTTGAAGGAAGACCTTTGATTTTATACTTGACAGTACTCGACAATTCAATGGGGTGCGTGCTGGGGCAGCATGACGAGTCTAGCCAAAAAGAGCATGCTATTTACTACCTTAGCAAAAAGTTTACCGACTGTGAGACCCGATATTTTCTTTAATTAATTTAATTACTAATTAATTGTATATTTAATTTTAAAACCTAATTCTTTTCTTAAAAAATAATTAAAAAAACAACAAAAACAATTTTTCTTTCGTTTAGGTTAGAAGGGGTCAAAGCCCTAGTTCTCTCCCGATCTAAATTTCCTCGGGCGCGCTTTATTGTTTTATTTTTATCCTATTATTGTAATTGCTCACAAGTTTGTAATAGTTTAATTAGGACTTTTATTTTCAGTTATCGCTTTATTATTTAAGGGTTTGTTTTTGACTATGTAAATACCCGAAGCCTTGTAATAGCGTAGTTTAATTTCCGCACTTTAAATTCCGCAAAATATTAAACTGTTAGATGTATGATATTAGGATGCATGACAAGAATGTATATAAAACTTTAAAATAGTTAGACAACCCTAAAATTTGCAAAGATAATAATTTAAAATTGAATCACTCGCACATGCGCACTCCTAGGATACACTCTCACTTCGGTTGCCTTCGGTAAACGGTCATTAGGTATAGGATGCTTTAGTGGTCGTCCTTTTGTCCCAAAGATCAAAGTTGCCTCGGAATGGTTGCCTCGGATATTGTTGCCTTGAATAATTGATCTAAGACATTATGGTTATTACTAAGACGTCCTAACATTGCTTTAGTGATCGTACGTCCCTTTCGAATTGACCCTCAAACTCCAACGATGATGCTACCTACTCACTAATAGTGGGATAGCGTTGTCTAAAGGAAACAAACATAGAACGATTCTTTTTTCAAGTAGGTAGATTAGTTCTTAAGTAGTTGCTCAAAATAAACAAACTTTTCACACTTACACTCCTTTTCAAACAAAGTTTTCAAAAACACTTCATTACACTCTTGAAGACAGAAGCAAGAGTTAAATCGAAGTCAAAACAAAAACTTTTCAAATCACACAAACACACAAAGAAGCAATTTTGAAAATGATGAGCAAGTACCTAAGAGCTCGTAGATAACTACAGATAGAAGGGGTGTTAATACCTTCCCTTCCTATAATCTACCCCCTGTACTCAAAAATATATCGAAAAAGGAATTTTCTGTGCTTTTTTCCTTTCCTTTGTTGGATAAAATAAAAGTCGGTGGCGACTCTTACTTACCGCGACATTTTACGAACACAAACGTAAAACGTAAACCAGCATTCCTAAAAACAGTCCCAGTTCTGGCCACCGTATCACACATTTATAGTTGATTTTAGATTTAATCACTTACTCTTTCTCAATTCATGAATTGATCTAGATTTCTCCATATATCCACTTTGCATTAAAATAGTTTGAATCCCATTTGTTTTTATCTCTTTCTTTTCTTAAAGATACCGACAGAGTTTTTCCTAACTGATCTTTCTGGTTGATCAGAACCTAGTGAACGGTCGGAGGATGATTTGTAGTCAGGCTGTAATTTGAGGAGAAAGGGGGTTGTACCTGCAAGGTACTCAAACGATCAAATAAGAGCGGGAACAAGGAGGTACAGACGGAAATATCAGGTAGTGAGTAGTGAATATGTGATACCTGGCCCTCACAGGTGTGAGGGTTTATATAATTCCCCTGGTGCATGGCTATTGGTTCCTGATTTCCCGCCTAGATATGTTGGTCCAGAAAATCAAGTAACTGCCAGGACTTGGTCAAATCGGGCGGATACGCCCGTAACTAGCCATTGGTTTCAAGGAAGGGACTAATTACGGGCATCTCTTTGGTCGGTTCCTGGTGGTCTGTACGACGTTGGAGTCAGGCAGACAGAGAGGATGCTCGTCAATCATCTTGGGCCAGTGGCGAAGCTGAAGGGCAACGATCGTCATTGCCCGACATAAGAAGGTCGTGCGGGCGATCTGGGTTGTGGCCGTGCGGACTGTACCCAAGGAGATCTTTTGGGTCGGGCTTAGTCAGATTGTCAGGCCAGTCCAGAACAGTAGCCCCCCAAGTTGTTGCTTTTGGGCACAAGAGTGATGACTTTGGCATTTGTTCGAATAATGGGGCGTGTCTTATGGGCGAGTCTACCGGGGAGGTGAGGCGTTTGGTCGTTAGAACTTTTGAATTTAGAGAGGTAGCATGTTTTGGTAAGCTCACATGTGAAGCGGCACAATGATGACCTAGGGCTAGGGTGTCATGATGACGACCCTAGGGTTCCCCAAGCGCGTGTTTCGTACGCGCGGGATATCTCAGTTATAAATACGAGAGGAATAGGGCATTTAGTATTTTTCTCCTTCTCTTTCATATGCTTGCATTAGCTCGACAGTTGACCACCGGTGTTTGCTTAGTTTCTTCACTTGTTGTCATCCAGTTTCATCTCTTCTTCTTCTACTGGTAAGTTTTTGATATGCCATTGTTGTTCTCTTTTTGCATTTTCGCTCCTTACTTTCTAGATATGCATACGGTTAGGATTTATGGTTCCATTAGGGAGGAGACTGTTAGAAACTCATGATGGTGGATGTTGTTCTTGTGGTGTATGACCGTCAGAGCCGCCGTGGGCTCTCCTAGGGGATTTGGTGTTGCGTCGTACGTGGCTTGTTTAGGGCTTAGGATTTTTTTCTATAATTTGCATCCGTTAGACTGCCTCAGTAAGGGGTTTAGGGCTTTTCTCGTAATTTGTGCCCGTTAGCGTACCTTAGTGAGGGTTTTGGTCGGGGATATAATCCTCGTTTCTCAGCGCCCTTTCGCTTGTTTAGCGGTGGAAGGGTGATTCTGGAATTAATGTCGAGATCATCATTTTCCTCTTCTTTTGAGGTGCCATGGCTGATGATGCTTAGGTCGTCATTTCGAGCGAGTCTACAGAATCTTTTGGGAGTTCTTTGAGCGAGACCAACAGCTCATCGAGCATCTTGGAAGTCTCTGTGGAAATGTAGAACCAGACAGACCACAGATGGAGGAGCCCGACGCGGAGGCGCCCTCTGTGGTTCAGGGTAGCTTGTTTACTCCCCGGGACGAAGAGAACCTTCTGGATTGGGTCGCAAAAGATCCCTGGGAGTGGCGGTCATATTTCTATGAACACAGGGAAGATGTTTTTATTGACGTGTATACTTATGAGGAGGGGGGCCCAGGGGAGTGGTCGTTGTATATTCCCGATAAGGATAGTAGGATCTACTCCAGGTACGATAGGAGGCGGATCCCGATGTATGATATTGTCTTTCGAGAGATGGGCCTCTGCCTTTCCTTCTCTGACTTCGAGGTAGCCGTTTTCTGGCATCTGCACGTGACTCCTTCTCAGTTGCATCCAAACGGTATTGCATTCGTATGGGCGTTACAGATAGTGTGTGACTATCTGAAGATAGGGGCCACGATCCCGTTGTTTTTCTACTATTTTCACATCCAGAGGAGTAGGACCGATGGAAAGTGGGGATGGGTCTCCCTCAAACAAGGAAACGGGAAGTTATTCAAGGCCTATCTAGAATTCGTCCGCCATTTTGAGGATAAATATATCTTGGTGCAGCCCTCTTCGACGAAGGCAGTGTTGAGCATTTTTAGGACTGTGTCGTCTCTCAACGAGGATGGGACTCCTCATTTGAATGAGCTGGGGGAGCCTACTGCGACACTGATTTGCAAGTTCCTGTTTCAATGGACCAGCAAGCACTTCGATCGAGAATTGAGCTCCTATGTTTAGAGAGAGGGGGATCTCATGGATGGGGATCTGGAGAGCTTCGCCAATTTGTCTTTGTTTGTAGCTCAGATCCCTCCAGTCCAGCGAGTTGGTTGGGGGGGTAGGCCAGTGCTAGATAGGAACGGGGAGCCCGTGTATGAGTCGGGTCTTATAAATGTCAGGGAGCTCCTCGGAAGCGAGGATCCCGTCAGATATTTGGGTATATATTTTTAATAGCAGTAAATGATTATTGTTTGTTTAATTCCTCGTTTTACTGACTATTCTCTTTTTCTTGTTTGTTTTGCAGAAGGTATGAATCCCGCACAGGAGCATTTGGCCAAGACACTTGTTACTCGAGCGAGGAGGGATATGAAGGATACACAGGCTGGCATGGGGCCAGCTCCTGCCTCGGGGTCGAGTGGCTCGTCCTCAGCCCAGCCCACAGACGCCCTATCTCCTACTGTTGTTTCTTCAAAGGCGAAGAGGACGTGAGCTGATGGGAGTGTTGATCTTACCAATGAAACAGGGAAATGAACTTATGACTTGCCTCCATGCTGGTTGGAGAGGTCTTTCTTTGAGGGTGCAGCTCTTCGTCTCCCGGGGCCGAATCTCTCCTCCTTGAGGGAACGAGACATCCGGAGAAGAGGGAGACGCTGGCTCAAGATGCAGGGGGTTTGATGCAGATCTTGGAGATGGTTGTTACATACACCGAGGGAAGTCCATCCCAGAAGGAAGAGATGAAGAATCTCCAGGCCAAGTTGTCAGCAACCGAGAAAGCCTTGGTCGAAAAGGATAAAGCCTAAAAGTTGTCCGAGGCAGAGTCAGGGAAAGCTCTTTGAGGAGCGCATGGTCCTTTTGCTTGAGAGAGAGGGTCTTGAGGAAAAGGTAGCGACCTTAACTGCCGAGATTGCGCCCGCTGAGGATGAGCCAGAAGATACTAAAGATCTAAAGACTCGGGCCGAATTAGTAGCTCGTTATCAGTTGGCCGTGGATGATGCTCAGGCCGCTTCTGAGGGGAGCTTCGAGAACACAGTGAATCAGGTGCGTATGTTGAACCCTAGCGTCGAGCTTAACACTTTGGGCATGGGGTTCAATTATTACGTGGCTGATGGCCAGATTCTGGTTCCCGACTACCTGAGGGACATCGTTGCTCAACCGGCCAGAGGTCCTGCCCAACTATCGCATATTGTTGAATGAGAAGTGGAAGGATGATTCTGTTTGTTTCGGAATGCATGCTAATTTTGTTATATTTGTTTTCTCGGGCTATTTCCTGTTTATGTAATATTCTTACAATATCGGCCCAAGTGGTCATTTTATTTATATACCGGCCATTGGTCTTTTTATGTGAATGTTTAATTTGTGTTATTTGTGTGTCTTCCGATAAATTAGCCCGTTTAGGACGTTAAATATTTTGTTAAGAGTTTGTATCGAGGATGTGCTCATTTTGTATGTTCGTCGGTATGGGGAAACTGATTGAACGGCCAGGATGAATACCAGGTGGGGGACATAACCCAGGTCTCGTTTTGAGGAACCTAGGTTCGATAGCATGAACATTCTATCGTGAATCGGGCGCTCTGCCTTCGTGGCACAAAGACTACGGAGCTCGGTCGAGTTATCCACGTCGGGCTGAGGGTGCACTCGTTAATAGAGCGGAGCCTCGCCCCTTTTGAATACTTTGGGTGCTATACTCCTGCCTAGGCATGCACGTGTGGTCGGGCCTGGGTGAGTTTTTCTTGTCGACCAAACTCGCCGACTGCTGAGTGTTTTCAATTGTAATATTGTTTTAGATTTTTAGTGTTCCATGATCAAACGAGTTGTTCCCCTTGTAAGTTTTCTAAGTAATACGCTCCAGTCCTCGTCTTCACATAGACGTGATAAGGACCTTCCCAGTTCGCTACAAGCTTGCCCTTGCGAGATTATTTATGATTTCTCTTCAAGACATGGCTACCGGCCTCGAACTCTCGTCATATGATCTTGGCTTCGTAGCGCTTGGCTATTTTTTGTTTGAGCGAGGCCTCTCGTAGGGACGCTCTTTCTCTAATTTCTTCCACCAGATCCAGTTCTTATCCGATGGTGATGTCGTTCATCTCCTCATCGAGGGGTGCCTCAGTTCATCTAAAAGGCTCCTCGATTTCCACGGGGATGACGGCCTTTGTCCCGTATGCTAGTCGGAACGAAGATTCTTCGGTAGACGAGTGTATGGTCATTTGGTGCGCCCAGAGCACACTGTGTAACTCTTTGACCCATCGTTTCTTGGTTTCGTCCAACCTTCGCTTGAGGCCTCTGAGTATTACTCTGTTGGCAGACTTGGCTTGACCATTTGTTTGGGGGTGCTCGACAGAGGCGAAGTGTTGGTTTGTGCCGAGTTTGGCAATGAATTCTTGAAAGGCGCGGTCCATGAACTAGGTTCCATTGTCGGTGACTATCGCTTGCGGGATGCCAAGACGAGCGAGGATATTTCTTTTGTAGAAGCGAAGGACGTTTTGGGAGGTGATTTTGGCCAAGGCTTCGGCTTCTATCCACTTGGTGAAGTAGTCGACCGCTACTATTAGGTATTTATTCTGATTGGTTCCAACCACGAACGGGCCAATGAGGTCTAGTCCCCACCAGGCGAAGGGCCACGGAGAGGAGAGGGACTTAAGCTCGCTAGGAGGAGCTAAATGCACGTCTCTGTGCTATTGAGATTTATCGCATTTCTTTACGTCCTCTCTTGCATCGTGCTGCATGGTGGGCCAGTAGTATCCTTCCCATAAGGCTTTCCTCGCGAGGGATCTTCCGCTCAGATGTTGATTGTCGATGCCTTCGTGGATTTCGAGCAATACGCGTTCCACTCCACTTTGATCGATACACTTGAGGAGTGGAATGGAAAATCCTCTTATGTAAATCTTGCCTTCGACCGAGACGTACAAGCAAGCCCTTCGCTTGACGACGGACGCTTCTTCTAGATCGTTGGAAATCTTGCCCTTAGTGAGGTAGTCGTGTACAGGGGTCATCCAATAATCGCTATCCTCGATGGTGAATACTTCTAGGGTGGAAGATGGATTTTGGGTGCTTGGTCGAGGAAGTATCTACTGTATCACATATTTATTTCCTCCCTTTCTCTTTGTGCTTGCCAATTTGGATAAGACGTTTGCGCAGGCATTGTGCTCGCGGGGAACGTGTTGTACGTCCACCGGTTTGAACTTCCCTTTTTCCTCCTGGACCAGGGCCCAATATTCGGAGAGTTAGTCATTTTTGACCTAATATTCACCTCGGAATTGAGAGGCAACCAGTTGAGAGTCGGTGAAGATTTTTACTTCCTCGGCTCCCAGATCTCCATCCAGACGTAAGCCCGCGAGAAATGCCTCGTAATTGGCCTGATTATTGGAGGTCGGAGAAGATAGGGCAAGGGATACTTCTACTAGAATTCCCTCTTTGTTTTCTAGTATGATGCATGCACCACTTCCAGTCGAACTGGAGGCGCCATCGACAAATATCATCCAACGACGCGACCCATTGGGGCTCGTGAGAGAGGTCATTTTTGCCACGAAGTCGGCCAGGGCCTGAGCCTTAAGGGCCTTCCTGCTTTCGTATTGGATATCGAATTCAGAGAGCTCTAGGGACCATTTCATTATGCCGACCATGTCTGGTCTTCCGAGCAGTTGTTTTATTGGTTAATCCATCCAAACCATTATGGTGTGGGCCAAGAAGTAGTGTCTTAGTCTCCTCGTTGCAGTAACGAGGGGTAGAGCTACCTTTTCAATTTGTTGATATCTTGCTTCTGGGCCTTGTAGGGCCTTGCTCGTGAAGTAAAATGGTCTTTGTCCTTCGGGGGTTTCCCTAATCAACGTTGCGCTTATTGCCTCAGAGGCGACGGCCAAATAAAGGTAGAGGACCTCGTCTTTCTCGGGCCAGGACAGGACGGGCGGCTGTGAGAGCGTTCTTTTCAAATGAACGAGGGCTTGTTCGCATTCGAGCATCTAGTCGAAGGTGGCTTCCTTGCGCAGTATCTTGAACAAGGGAAGCGCGTGTTGGGCGGACTTTGCCACGAATTGGGAAAGTGAAGTGAGCATACCGTTCAAGATCTGGATGGATTTTTTCGAGGTGGGCATCAGAAATTTGGAGAATGCTCGACATTTGTCAGGGTTTGCCTCGATACCTCACTCTATTAAATAGAATCCGAGGAATTTTCCTGCCCATACACCGAAGGTGCATTTTTCCGGGTTGAACCATATTCGGATTTTCCGAGCTTGCTCGAATACTTTTTTCAAGTGGGAGGTGTTGTACCCCAAAATTTGCCCTCCCATATTTCTCAAAACATTTCAAGAAAAATTCACAAGTCCAACCCGGCGCGTCATATTCAGGTGTTATTTCACCAAGATATCTCTGATAACGTATTCTCAAATTCAGGTTCGGCTCAAGAGTCAATTCTTTAAAGAAGGTATCCGAATGTGTGAGTTTTCTCGAAGAAATATGGTGAAAAAAAGTGTGTTGAAAGTGCAGTTTTTACGCGCTAAAAAATTCATAACTTGAATATCGTGGCTCGTTTTGAACCTGTTCCGGTGGCCAAAATTCCGTCTTGACATTATCTACGTTTTCATCTCTCACGGCTGGAAGCCAATTTCGATCAGAAGGTCTTCAAAAATGTAGATTTATCAAGTATTTTCGTACAGAAAATTTGTGATAGAAGTTTATTTGCGTCATGTTCAGAAAATCATAAATTGGTCGATTTTCATCGTATCGAGCTGGTTCCGGCGCCAAAATTTCACAAATTGAGTTGGCTACATTTTCACAGAAGGTATTGAGTTCAAAAGGTATTCAAAAGGCCTTCGTTTTTTACTCAGAGTGCGTGACGCGCCGAAAATCCTGAATGCTGAATATTATTTCATCTGGGCCGAAACTTCGAAAATTCATAACTCGGTCAATTTTTATCGGATTGGGCTCATATTTTTACACAAGGTCACTGACTCATAGATCTACAACTTTGCTTCAAAAGTCGAGACCGGATTATGCTCCGATCAATACCACTTTTTTATTGAAGAACGTGTCAGAGTCGACACTAGAGCCCAAAATAAGTTTGTCTGAGCTGAAACTTTAAAAATTCATAACTAATTCACCGTTTATCTGATTGAGTCGATTTTCGGATAGGAGTTAGTTATCGATGTCGGCTACATTTTGTTTTCACATTTCAACTTCAAAAATTGCACTTAAGTCTCTGCGATTTAGCCTGGAAAGTGACGAACTCAAGTGAACATTGGAGGCCAATTGCACATTCAAAGCCCATTTTCTTTACCCTAATTTTCATTATATAATCACATTCTTTTCACACAAACCAAAAGGGGAGGAGAGAAAAAGAACCTTGCCACAACACTGTCAGAATATCAAATTCTTTCAAGAACCCTAAAACCTTAAAATCCTTATTACAAATCCCTTTCTCACTACAAACAAGCCATCCTAGTTACAAACCAACATCTCACTACAAACAAGTCATCTCAGTTACAAACCAACACCTCACTACTTCTTCAGTAAGGGTAAGGCTGGCTTGATCTCCATGATCAAAAGGGCATAAAAGCATTCATGTCACTACTTTTCCAGTAAGGGTAAGATTGATTTGATCTCCATGATCAAAAGGGTATAATCATTCATACATGTCATATTGTGCCTAAACATTAAATTTCTTCATATATTGGCTTTATTTGCATTTTATGATTTTATTTAATGTGTTCATGAGATTCAACACTGCAGATTTAGACAGGATCCCATGCAGGTTCATTAAGGAACGTTGAGGCCAAAACACAAATGGCCAAAAGTCAAATGGTCAAAACAGAACAGTTTACACATGACACCAATACATGGCGAGACAGACATCCTGAGAAGGTTAAGGAACGTTGAGGCCAGAACACAAATGGCCAAAAGTCAGAACACAAATGGCCAAAAGCCAAAACACAAATGGCCAAAACAAAACAGTTTACAGATGACGCCAACAACTGTTTCACCCCTCCAATCAGGCTCGTATACTCCTAAACTCTCTCTCTATTTGTATTATGTTCCTTTAATTAATTAATCGTTATTATTTTTATTAATCACTAACCAATTAACATTTTTTCCTAATAAAATCAAAAACACAAAAAATATTTTATTTATTAAAATTAGCTTCATCACTTTTATTTTTGTAAATAAATTAATTTAATCAATTTAGCTTTAATTAGATTTAACTTTTAATATTTTTTGCAATATTTAAAATCAATTTAGAATATTAGGTTTTTATTAGCATTAATTCAATTTATTTTATTTCTTTAAAAAAACTCAAAAATCCAAAAATATTTTCATTATTTAATTTAATTTAATTGTTCATTTAATTTAATTCCATTTAATTCAAAAATAACCAAAAAAATCACTTTCTTTCAAAAAAGGGTCAAAACCCAAAAAACTCGATCCAATTTAATTTCCCGCACGCGATCCATTTTTCCATATTATTGTACTTGCTTCCGGAATGTAATAACTTTAATTAGGACTTTATTTATTTATTGCTTTATTTTACTTTCCGCAATTTAAATTAAAGGGTTTGTTTTTGGCGATGTAAATACCCGACGCCTTGTAATAGTTTAGATTTAATTTCCGCAATTTAATTTCCACAACTATTAATTGCTAGATGTATGTTAATTACGTTATGCATGACAAGACTTATCCTTAAAATAAAATCAATCGTAGCTCACCATAACATGTACAAAGATAACATAAACTGAAACTCGACACACTCGCACATGCCACTCTTAGGGTACGCCTCACTTGGTTGCCTCGAGGTGGTCATTAAGTATAGGGTGTTTTAGAGGTCGCCCTCCTGTCTAAAGATCCAGTTGCCTCGAATCGGTTGCCTCGGATAAAAAAGGATCTAGGACATTAGGGTTACCGCTAAGGCGTCCTACTATTGCTTTGGTGACCACATGTCCCTATAATCGAATTGACCCGAATAACTCCAACGACGGTGCTACCTACTTCTCAATAGTGGGATAGTACTGTCTAAAGGACATTTACACAGCTTAATTTCTTTTGAGTAGGTAGAGGTTCTCAGGTACTTGCTTTTTCAAAACAAAAAACAAAAACAACTTTTCGCACCTACACTTTCAAAAAAATTTCAAACAAACACTTCATACACTCTTGAGGACTGATACAAGAGTTACCTAGAAGTTTTCAAAACGAAATTTTTTCAAAACCCACAAACACAAGAAAAGAAAACATTTTTGAAAACATAGTGAGCAAGTACCTAAGAGCCCGTGGATAACCACGGATAGAAAGGGTGCTAACACCTTCCCTTTCTATAATCTACCTCCCGAACCGAGAAACATCTCGAAAAGGAATTTTGCTGTGCTTTTGTCCTTTCCTTGTTGGAGAAAATAAAAGACGGTGGCGACTCTTGCTTACCGCGACATTTCGTGAACCAGCTTTGAAACAGTCAGTTCTATTTCCACCGATCACAGAACTGGTGACTCTGCTGGGGAAACTTATAAAAGTGAGGTGTACCTTAGGATTAGACCACTCTTATGTTTTCAATTGCCTGTTTTGATTGCTTTAATATTGTGGGCCTGTTTTGGGAGTTTCATAGATCCTAACCCGGATCTGGGGGATACCTTTTAGGTAGCAACAAACTGTGAGGGAACTGTGCGGGATATACCGACACGGTTGAAGCAGTTGCTACGTTGATGTGGCACTTTGGTGAGTACCGGCAACCCTTGAGTCAAGTCAAGGAGAGTACGGGGCCGCCACGTGGTATCGTGAAGCATCAACTGACCTTAGGAACCTTACTTGACCATCCTGGCCTCTTTAGGGGTAGTGAGATGACCGACTTTGGTGCAGTCCGAAGTTGGTAGATACTCGATACTACACTCATTGAGAGTTGTTTTCCTGGAATATTTTGATCGCCAGTTCAGTGGCTAAATCAAAACAATGAACACAGAAAACAACCCTATGATATTGAGCTCCTTAGAACCCGGTTACTTTTGATAGGACAGGTTTTTGAGCCAACCAACTTCAAGAGGGTAGTACCTAAACTTCATGTTGGCCTAAACTCTAAGGGCTGTCTGGTGTGACTTGTGTGCCTTCAAACTTGACTACTTGCATATTTGTGTTATCTGACAACATGAGTTCCTTGCAGGTTTTATCCTTAATCTGGACTTATTACAGGGCTTACTTACACCTCACACCTTTGCATCCACGTACATAACATCATACTCATCATAACATCATACCATAGCATTTCCTTAACCATTTCAAGGATCTCAAGGGTCTGTGATGCAGGTCATGATGAATCAAAATGTCTAGCAAGGGGCAAAGGGGATTTATTTTCCTCTAGCCAATGTAGCTTGAGTCAGGGGCTATGACCCACTCGATATGGTGAGCCTTGACTCTTGAAGAAGGACTCTCAACAACATGAAGTTCCTTCAATCAAGCTACCAGATTCTAACAATTTTCTTGTTTACCCCGCGAGATCCTTGAAAACATTGCATGCATACATACACATCATTGCATAACAGGTACCCTTGTTACAGGTCACTTACCTTCTTTGTTGTTTATTTCAGCAATGGCTTTCCAACCAGATAACCAGGATCTCCGTACTCAAGAGACTCAGTTCAGGGAAATCTTCCTAAGCCTATCCAAGGGGCGGGAAGAATTGAGAACGCTCCTCATGGGGAATTTGGTCAAGAACAGTCCAGAAGACGGTAAGGATGAACGGCTGAAACATATGCAAGCTGAGATAGACGCAATGAGGACTCAGATGCTGGGGCAGATGGCCCTTATCCAAGGGCTAGCTCGGGAGCAAGAAGAGTTGAGAACTGTGATCAACCAGCTTCAGCAAGACAGTATGGAGCAAGTAGTCAAGGCTGGGGACCAAACCGGTAATCAGCCTCCAAGAAGTCAAAGGTTTGGTTCAATGAATAGACCTCTCCAAGCTGCTACTACTTCACAGGTCCAACAACGACCTCACCAAGAACAATGGGTTGATCAGAGCAAGCCAGACAAGCCCAGGAGGCAATTCACCCAGCTCAACATGTCGTTGTTTCAAGCTTTACAACGCCTGTTGAGATTGAATCTGATCACATTAAGGGCTCCTCCCCGGAATCCCAACACCTCAGCTCCTACCTATCATCCCAATAAAAGGTGTGCCTACCACTCTGCCAGTCCAGGACATGACACTGACGACTGTTGGTCTCTGAAGAACAAGATCCAAGACCTAATTGATGAAGGAGCATTGGAATTCACACAAGATGGTCAGGCGGAATTCTTCTACCGTCCCTCCAAGGTTCACCATTTGAAGTGACAAGTCTTGAGACGAGAAGACCTTTTGCTCATTAGAATTTTTTTCAATTTGTAATTTTCTTTTGATTGTTCAAACACTTATTCATGTCAAACGTTGTTATTTCATTAATGCATCACATATGTCTGTTTTGAATCAATATATTCGCATTCGCTATATTCAAACTGCTTTCATTTTTGTGATGTTCAAACTCTCGATTAATAACTCTAAGCCTTTTGAGGGAGGATGACGAAAACGATACCACGATCCTTACAGTATGCTTTTGAACAGACCCCGCTGATGAGGTACAGGCATTGTTTCAATTCCTAAACACTGGAGTTATAAGGAAGATAATCTCTCGTCAACCCCTTTGAGCCAAGGAAGTTGGAGTTTTTCTTTTCGAAAATTAAAACCCTTAATCATAACCTGGGGCAGGGTAGTCTTCTCAGTTGATCCAGGTGCACAACGAATGGCATCAAAAGAAGTCCTTCTGAAACAAAAGACAGTGATGGTTCCGAATAATCATAAAGGACAGGCAGTCATTATCTTTCAAAATAAAAACCCATTAAGTCAAAACCTATGAAGGAGACTTACAAAAACTGGGGCATCCCGCTGACTGTAAACCGGTCAGGCAAAAAACAGGGATAACGAAATCAAAAAGGAAGAGGTTTTACAAACCCTCAACCAAAAAGAAATGACTGCCTATCCACAACAAATTGTCAATATCCGAACCATCACCAGAATATCAGGACAAAGACTCAAACAAGGTCTAACGCACGGTCAACTGAGTTTAGGTTTGAAGAACATCACGAAGAGCGGGTGGGTACAAATACATTTTGAGCCTTATCCTTTGTTTCTTAAACCGTGAACCAGGCCACGTTATAACCCTCAAAAGTCCTAGCTGAAGCATGGGTTAGTTCGAAAGCATACTGTTACGAAAGGTATCCTGACTCCTTAAGGCTTGCGGTAAAATAACGAGTTGACATCACAGTTTACAAAAAATTCACTTGTTTTTAGGAAAAAAATGCATTTTCAAAAACTTCAAGACAGACATAAGCTTTGCATTTCTGATATAACATTGCTTGCATATGACTATTTGTTTGAACAGCATAGAAGTTCGCACGAAGAATATCTAGTGAACAAAAGCACTTCCAACCAAGGGGCAGACATGATCGAAGTCCGTCATCTGGGGCAGTTAAGTCAAGATTCGAAAAATCTCTCAAATGCCAAATACCAGGGGCAAGTCTCCATCTGGATCACTTAGGGCATTAGACATGAATTCCAACAACGAGTCTTGCATGATCAGACATCTTCTGGTGGTATGGCAATGCAACACTACTGACAGTGACTACTGCCTATATCCTGAGAGCATAGACATAGTCGGAAAAACGCTACGCAGAATCAAAGACCCGCTAGGTTGACACACCTAGGCAAAAATAAGGGCTTCCTGGCGAACCAAAAGGGTTCGGGCAAAAATAAGGGATGAAAATGAAAAAATCTGTACACCCGGCAAGTCGAAAACCTGAAAAGGCGGCTTGGGTAAAATGGGTATTCCGGTGGACTGAAAACCCGAAAGGGCGGTCTAGGCAAAAATTAGGGATCAAAAGCGTACGACTATGTCCCGTCATCTCGTCACTTGCCTACCAGAAGAAGATTTGTCAAATCGGCAGTTATCAAGACCTCCACAGGAACCTTCTCCCACAGAAGCTGGGGCAATAAGAATTGTCCGAACTGTACTAGCTGCTTTGTCCACAAGATACAAGGTAGATTCAGCTGAAGAACGTAACCAAGATACCTTCACTCCCTCGAGAGTAAGACAGGTTCAGCAATACTCTCCCCCGAGCAGAGTTGGTCTCCCGTCAGCCCTGAAAAGGCACAGTACCCACAGCAACTCAGCAACGCTCTCCCCAAGCAGAGTTAGTCTACTGTCAGCCTTAAGGAAGTTGGGTATCCCTAGAAAATCTCAATATTCCCCAGTGGAGTATACATATGTTCCTCAGCAAGCATCCCTGGCAGTCTTAATATTCCTCGACAGATATAAGATTGTTCCCCGGCGGAATATAGACACCCCAGTGGAGCCATTTCCCCAGTACAGTTCAAAAGTCTTCCCAGGAGAGTTGAATCAATCTCCCCAGTAGATTTCTGGAAGCTTATCCCCAATATATTCTGGAGGTTTATCCCCCGCAGAGCGTAAAAGCATCTCCCCGGCTTTATTCAGAAGGTTACTCCCCACCAGAGCTTATAACTGGGTTATCCTCAGCTAATTACAACAGAAAGATCGTCCTCGGCGAAGTTCTTCCTATCCCCAGCGGAGTTCATCAAATCCTCCAACAGGGCTTATCAATGGTATCCCCAGCGGAGTTATCGTTAAAGTCTTAGTGAAGCATCTCTTCCCCCACAGAGTAGTTCCCCGCAGAGTAATCTCTCCAACAAGTTTATTCACCAACGGAGTCATCTTCTCCTAACGGTTTATTCTTGCACTCATCATCCCCAGCGGAAACGAAGAACTCTACTCTTCAACATCAGCCCAGGATTTAACTTCCTGGCATTCGTCAAGGATTTATTTTCCGGGACGAAAATACAATTCATAAACATTTACATACATAATGCATGCATACACGCATCATATCATACAATCTCATTTATTCTCTGAACATCATGACATCATGCATTTCATACATCATGACATTGCATACAACTGATGTTTTTCCTTTTCAGGAAAAAAGTCAATCCAAAGATGATTACTATCAACTGTCGCAATTCCAGATTCGATACCTGTATCTAGCCAGGGCATATCTGTGAGTGATTGATTGTGGATTCGATACCTGTATCTAGCCAGGGCATATCTACATTAAAGAGATTTCAGAGATAGCTTGGAAATGCTCCAAACACGGATGCTATTTTATCGCTTATTCAGAGGTTCCCTTCAGATATAGCTGGGAAATGCTCCAGATATGGATGCTATTCTTTTGCTTATTCAGATTTTCTCTCCAGAGATAGCTTAGAGATGCTCCAGATATGGATGCTATTCTTTTGCTTATTCAGAGTTGATCTCCAGAGATAACTTAGAGATGCTCCAACCACGGATGCTATTCTATTGTTTATTCAGAGATGTCCTTCTAGAGATGGTTCAGATGCGATCCAGACATGGCTACATTCTGATACTTATTCCAGATTCCCTTCTAGAGATGGTTCAGATGCGACCCAGATATGGCTACATTCTGATACTTATTCCAGATTCCCTTTCGGAGATAGCTTGGAAATGCTCCAGATATGGATGCTATTATTTCGCTTATTCAAGAGTTTCCTTTCAGATATAGCTGGGAAATGCTCCAGATATGGATGTTGTTCTTTTGCTTATTCAGATTTTCTCTCCAGAGATAGCTTAGAAATGCTCCAGATATGGATGATATTCTATTGCTTATTCAGATTCCCTCTCAGATAGCTTAGAGATGCTCCGGACCCGGATGCTATTCTATCGCTTATTCGGAGTTTCTTCCCATAAATGGCTCGGAAATGCTCCAGATCCGGACGCTATTCTATTGCTTATTCAGATTCCCTTTCAGAGATAGCTTAGAGATGCTCCTGACGCGGATGATATTCTATTGCTTATTCAGATTCCCTTTCACAGATAGCTTAGAGATGCTCCCGACGCGGATGATATTCTACTGCTTATTCAGATTTCTCTCCGAAGATGGCCTAGAGATGCTCCTGACCCGGATGTTATTCTACTGCTTATTCAGATTCAAACTTCTAAAGACAACTTAGAGACGCTCCAGACCCTGAGGCTATTCTATTGTTTAGTCCAGATTCCTTCAAGAGACAGTCCAGATACGATCCAGATTCGGATGATATTCTGTCACTCACTCAGATACAATATGGATATACCCCAGACGCGGCGGTCATTCTACTATTTTTTCAGACGTCAGCAATCAGATATAGACTAGATATGCTCC
This sequence comes from Vicia faba, assembly GCA_948472305.1. NCBI lineage: Eukaryota > Viridiplantae > Streptophyta > Magnoliopsida > Fabales > Fabaceae > Vicia > Vicia faba. Next base: position 1,531,038,815 of record OX451739.1, read on the forward strand.
AGACACGGAAGCTATTCTATTTCTTATTCAGATTCAACTATCCATTACACTTCCAAATGGCATCTATAAGCCCATTCCCGACAAGATTCTGTCACATTTCCAAATGGCGTCTATAAGCCTATTCCCGACAAGGTTCTGTCACATCTCCAGATGACATCTTTAAGCCCATCCTCCTATCCATCATCTCTCCAAATGGCATCTGTAAGCCCATTCCCGACATCACACTGCTGATACTCTACTATGCGAGTGCAAATTTCTGGGCACTCTAGTGTTCAATCATCTTCCACCTTCGGATCACGAAAGGCACGCAAGCCAATCTACATCCTCAGGTTTAAGAAGATTGAACAGGGGCAACTGTTATACTCCAAAATTTGCCCTCCCATATTTCTCAAAACATTTCAAGAAAAATTCACAAGTCCAACCCGGCGTGTCATATTCAGGTGTTATTTTGCCAAGATATCTCTGATAACGTATTCTCAAATTCAGGTTCGGCTCAAGAGTCAATTCTTTAAAGAAGGTATCCGAATGTGTGAGTTTTCTCGAAGAAATATGGTGAAAAAAAGTGTGCTGAAAGTGCAGTTTTTACGCGCTAAAAAATTCATAACTTGAAGATCGTGGCTCGTTTTGAACCCGTTCCGATGGCCAAAATTCCGTCTTGACATTATCTACGTTTTCATCTCTCACGGCTGGAAGCCAATTTCGATCAGAAGGTCTTCAAAAATTTAGATTTATCAAGTATTTTCGTACAGAAAATTTATGACAGAAGTTTATTTGCGTCATGTTCAGAAAATCATAACTTGGTCGATTTTCATCGTATCGAGCTGGTTCTGGCGCCAAAATTTCACAAATTGAGTTGGCTACATTTTCACAGAAGGTATTGAGTTCAAACGGTATTCAAAAGGCCTTCGTTTTTTACTCGGAGTGCGTGACATGCCGAAAATCCTGAATGCTGAATATTATTTCATCTGGGCTGAAATTTCGAAAATTCATAACTCGGTCAATTTTTATCGGATTGGGCTCATATTTTTACACAAGGTCACTGACTCATAGATCTACAACTTTGCTTCAAAAGTCGAGACCGGATTATGCTCCGATCAATACCAGTTTTTTATTGAAGAACGTGTCAGAGTCGACACTGGAGCCCAAAATAAGTTTGTCTGAGCTGAAACTTCAAAAATTCATAACTAATTCACCGTTTATCCGATTGAGTCGATTTTCGGATAGGAGTTAGTTATCGATGTCGGCTACATTTTGTTTTCACATTTCAACTTCAAAAATTGCACTTAAGTCCCTGCGATTTAGCATGGAAAGTGACGAACTCAAGTGAACATTGGAGGCCAATTGCACATTCAAAGCCCATTTTCTTTGCCCTAATTTTCATTATATAATCACATTCTTTTCACACAAACCAAAAGAGGAGGAGAGAAAAAGAACCTTGCCACAACACTGTCAGAATATCAAATTCTTTCAAGAACCCTAAAACCTTAAAATCCTTATTACAAATCCCTCTCTCACTACAAACAAGCCATCCTAGTTACAAACCAACATCTCACTACAAACAAGCCATCTCAGTTACAAACCAACACCTCACTACTTTTTCAGTAAGGGTAAGGCTGGCTTGATCTCCATGATCAAAAGGGCATAAAAGCATTCATGTCACTACTTTTCCAGTAAGGGTAAGATTGATTTGATCTCCATGATCAAAAGGGTATAATCATTCATACATGTCATATTGTGCCTAAACATTAAATTTCTTCATATATTGGCTTTATTTGTATTTTATGATTTTATTTAATGTGTTCATGGGATTCAACACTGCAGATTTAGACAGGATCCCATGCAGGTTCATTAAGGAACGTTGAGGCCAAAACACAAATGGCCAAAAGCCAAATGGTCAAAATAGAACAGTTTACGCATGACACCAATACATGGCGAGACAAACATCCTGAGAAGGTTAAGGAACATTGAGGCCAGAACACAAATGGCCAAAAGCCAGAACACAAATGGCCAAAAGCCAAAACACAAATGGCCAAAACAAAACAGTTTACACATGACGCCAACAGCTGTTTCACCCCTCCAATCAGGCCCGTATACTCCTAAACTCTCTCTCTATTTGTATTATGTTCCTTTAATTAATTAATCGTTATTATTTTTATTAATCACTAACCAATTAACATTTTTTCCTAATAAAATCAAAAACACAAAAAATATTTTATTTATTAAAATTAGCTTCATCACTTTTATTTTTGTAAATAAATTAATTTAATCAATTTAGCTTTAATTAGATTTAACTTTTAATATTTTTTGCAATATTTAAAATCAATTTAGAATATTAGGTTTTTATTAGCATTAATTCAATTTATTTTATTTCTTTAAAAAACTCAAAAATCCAAAAATATTTTCATTATTTAATTTAATTTAATTGTTCATTTAATTTAATTCCATTTAATTCAAAAATAACCAAAAAAATCACTTTCTTTCAAAAAAGGGTCAAAACCCAAAAAACTCGATCCAATTTAATTTCCCGCACGCGATCCATTTTTCCATATTATTGTACTTGCTTCCGGAATGTAATAACTTTAATTAGGACTTTATTTATCTATTGCTTTATTTTACTTTCCGCAATTTAAATTAAAGGGTTTGTTTTTGGCGATGTAAATACCCGACGCCTTGTAATAGTTTAGATTTAATTTCCGCAATTTAAATTCCGCAACTATTAATTGCTAGATGTATGTTAATTACGCTATGCATGACAAGACTTATCCTTAAAATAAAATCAATCGTAGTTCACCATAACATGTACAAAGATAACATAAACTGAAACTCGACACACTCGCACATGCCACTCTTAGGGTACGCCTCACTTGGTTGCCTCGAGGTGGTCATTAAGTATAGGGTGATTTAGAGGTCGCCCTCCTGTCTAAAGATCCAGTTGCCTCGAATCGGTTGCCTCGGATAAAAAAGGATCTAGGACATTAGAGTTACCGCTAAGGCGTCCTACTATTGCTTTGGTGACCACATGTCCCTATAATCGAATTGATCCAAATAACTCCAACGACGGTGCTACCTACTTCTCAATAGTGGGATAGTACTGTCTAAAGGACATTTACACAGCTTAATTTCTTTTGAGTATGTAGAGGTTCTCAGGTACTTGCTCTTTCAAAACAAAAAACAAAAACAACTTTTCGCACCTACACTTTCAAAAAGTTTTCAAACAAACACTTCATACACTCTTGAGGACTGATACAAGAGTTACCTAGAAGTTTTCAAAACGAAATTTTTTCAAAACCCACAAACACAAGAAAAGAAAACATTTTTGAAAACATAGTGAGCAAGTACCTAAGAGCCCGTGGATAACCACGGATAGAAAGGGTGCTAACACCTTCCATTTCTATAATCTACCTCCCGAACCGAGAAACATCTCGAAAAGGGATTTTGCTGTGCTTTTGTCCTTTCCTTGTTGGAGAAAATAAAAGACGGTGGCGACTCTTGCTTACCGCGACATTTCGCGAACCAGCTTTAAAACAGTCAGTTCTATTTCCACCGATCACAGGAGGCATGGTCGAGCTCTTCTGTGGACTTGACGACCATGTCGTCCATATAGACTTCGAGCATTTCGTTTATCTCATCGCAAAATACCTTGTTCATCATGTGCTGGTTAGTAGCACCCTCATTTTTTAGGCCGAAGGGCATTACGTTGTAGTAATAGTTGCCCGACTCGGTCATGAAAGTGGTATATTTTTTGTCCATTTTTTCCATGGGGATCTGGTTGTATCCGGAATATGCATCCATGAATGATAGCATATTGAAATCGGCCGAGTTTTCGACCAGTTTGTCAATATTGGGGAGGGGATAAGCATCTTTAGGGCAAGCCCGATTTAGATCAGTATAGTCAATACACATGCGCCATTTTCCATTAGATTTTTTAACAAGGACTACATTCGAGAGTCAGGTTGTGTACTAAGCTTCAAAAATAAAATGTGCCTCTAGGAGATCTTTTACAGCTAATTCAGCAGCCTTTGCTTTCTCAGTTGACTGCTTCCTTCTGTGCTGCGTAACCGCCTTGATGGCAGGATCAATGGTCAGGTGATGGCATGCGACCTCAGGATCTAAATCGGGCATCTCAGTCGCACTCTATGCGAACAGGTCGGCATTTTCCCTTAGGCAAGCTTTGAGTTGCCTCTTTGCCAGGCCGGGGAGGTCTACTCTGATCTTCACTCCCCTGGTGGGGAGGGCCTTCTCTGAGAGGAACTAGCTCAAAGTCACTGTCTGGGATGAGTCATACGTGACTTGAGAGTTTGTTATGATCAGCGGAGGAGGTTGATTCTTCATCTTCGACCATCGGCTCCTTCCCTCTCCTCCTCTGCTCGACCCGATCTTCCGTGGAGAGTGGGTGTCAAGGTCAATGGTGTCAACCCTCGACAGTGGTCTGGCTTCCTTAGAGCTGAAGGGCAGTGTGGCCCCAATGGTTGTTTGAGGTTGGGCGTTGATGGAGCTGAGGCTCTTGGAAGAAGCTTCGAAGAATCTCCTGGCTTCTTGGATGTCCCCGTGGAGAGTGGCAACCAAGCCCTCGATGGTGTAGTATTTCATCTTGAGATGAACGGTAGAGGAGACCGCGATAAGTTCGGCGAGAGTGGATCTCCCGAAGATGCATTGGTATAGAGATGGGCAGCCTTCCACCAAGAATTGGGTCTTGATGGCTCTGGCCGTTATTCCCCTCCCAAATGTGACGACCAGCTCTACATATCCCCAAGGCTTCGTGTTGGCCCCATTGAAACCCTGAAGATCAGAACCCACGTAGGGGGTTAGGTGGCTCTCGTTCAGCTGCAAAGTGTTGAACAATTGGGCGTACATGATGTCCACCGAACTGCCTTGGTCGACCAAGATACGACGCACGTCGCTCTCATGAGTAGTGGGATGCTCTAATTCGAGGCCCCTCTCGGCAACTCTTCCCTGTAGAATGCAAAGGGGTGAGATCCTCCTCGGAATTTGTCGAGTGTGGCATCCATTTTTGAGTTGGCCTCAATGAGTTGGTCGAACCTCCTCTTCACCGATCCAATTGTGTGCCTATTGAACCCTCTGCCGAAGATGACCATTGTTGCAGGGAAGGATTCCCACGGACTGTGGGAGGAGAAGTACAGGGGGACGTTCTCCATGTCCGGAAAGTAGAAGTCTTCCGAATGTGAGATGCTCAAGGCGACTGAAATAGTATCGAGGTCGGGGGACTTCTTCCCTTCCTCGACACTCTTGGTTTCTGGTGCTTCATCACGGGCACCCTCCTTCTTCTTGTACTGCTTGAGGTTCCCGTCTCTGATCAGTATTTCAATTGCATACTTGAGATGAATGCAATCTTCTGTGTTGTGGTCGTGACTCTTGTGGAACCTGCAGTACTGGCTCTTGTCGGTTCCTGGCTTGGACGATGTTTGTCGGGAGAAGTGCACCCTGGCTTGCTTGAATTCAGAATTAGCGCATTCGGAAAGAATACGCTCCCTTGGGGTCGTGAGAGGGGTGTAGTCGTGGAAACAACCGGCCCTCCCCTTGTAGTCTTAGGGATCACATGTTTTATCTTCCCGTTTCTTCTCCCCCGACGAGATGTCGAGGGTTCGTCGTTCTTTAAGGATTTGGCACTCTCTCCATGCCTAGATTCTCGGGCGCTGTTGGCCGCTTCCTTATCCTTGTACTGTATGTACGCCTGGGCTTTTAGGAGAAGGGAATCGATTGTAAATGGTGTTTCTATGCCCACAACCTTGGCAAATTCGCTGTGGGGACGGAGCCCGCGCTCGAGGAGGTACTTTTTCATATTGTCCATTGTCGGGACCAAGATCGCTTCTTTGTTAAAGCGTTCAATATATGCACGCAAAGACTTGTCCCTGCCTTGTATGATCGCTTCAAGCGAAGCTTATGATCTAGGGTGTCGACGGGAGGAGGTGAAATGCCTTGAAAATATCCTCCCGAGTTGTTTCCAGGAGGTGATGGATTCTTCGGGCAGACTCTTGTACCATGCCATCTCCCCCTTCCTGAGAGTGGTTGGGAAGAGCTTGCATTTGATGGCTCCCCTGACCCCTCTGTAGTCGAGGAGGGCATCAATGTTCTCGATGTGCTCGTCAGGGTCTGTTGTTATGTCGTAAGTCCCTAAAGTGGGTGGTTTCTCTAGGCCAACGAGAAGTGGAGCTTCAGTAATCTCTCTCGACAATGGGCCACGGGGCTCGTCATCCTCGCTATCGATGGGAGATGGAGAAGTAGAGTGATAGTTTCTCCCCCGTCGGTCGTCACGGTCCTGCCGGGGGTGTCATCGGTGGAAATAGAACTGACTGTTTTTAGTTGGTTTCGCGAAATGCCGCGGTAAGCAAGAGTCACCACCGTCTTTTATATTCTCCAATATGGAAAGGACAAAAGCACAGCAAAATTCCTTATTCGAGATGTCTCTCGGTTCGGGAGGTAAATTTATAGAAAGGGAAGGTGTTAGCACCCTTTCTATCTGTGGTTATCCACGGGCTCTTAGGTACTTGCTCTTATGTTTTCAAAATTTGTTTGCTTTTCAAGTGTGTGTGGGTTTGAAAAAGTTTCGTTTGAAAAATTTCTAAGTAACTCTTGTATCTGTCCTCAAGAGTGTATGAAAAATTTGTTTGAAATCTTTTAGAAAGTGTGAGGTGTGAAAAGTTGTTTTGTTTTGTTTGAATAGAGCAAGTACCCAGGAGAATCTACCTACTCTAAGGAATTAGGCTGTGTAAGAGTCCTTTAGATAGCGCTATCCCACCATTGAGAGGTAGGTAGCACCATCGTTGGAGGTGTTCAGGTCAATTCGATTATCGGGACGATGTGGTCACTGAAGCAATGGTAGGACATCTTAGAAGTAACCCTAATGTCCTAGATCCTTTTATCTGAGGCAACCGTTTCGAGGCAACTGGATCTTTAGACAAAGGGCGACCTCTAAGACACCATATACTTGATGACCACGTTCGAGGCAACCAGTGAGGCGTACCCTAGAAGTGGCATGTGCTTTGTGTGTTGTTTTTCAGTTAAGGTTATCTTGTACATGTTATTTGTGAGCTACAAATTGATTTTATTTACATACATTCTTGCAGGCATATTAGCAGTTAGGAGTGCGGAAAATAAATTGCGGAAATGTAAATTCTACGCTATTACAAGGCGCGGGTCTATACATCGCCAAAGACAAAAACCCGTTTTGGTAAATAAAGTGCAGGAAAATAAATAAAGCAATAAAGGAGGTCCTAATTAACTATTACACTTCCAGAAGCATTTACAAAAATAATCAAAATAAATAAATACGCACGAATAGAAAATGGAATCGGGAACGTCTTAAGGGTTTTGACCCTTTTTTGAATAAGAATTGAATTTTTGTCCCCTTTTGTGATTAAAGAAATTAAAACTAATAACTAATTAATTAATTTAATTAAAAGAAAAATATTTTTGTGTTTTTATGTTTTTTTATAAAAATAAAATAAAATAATTAAAATTAAAAGTTAATCTAATTCTAAATTATTTTTATTTATTGTAAAGAAAAAGAGATTAAAATTGACCTAATTAAACTATTTTATTTATTAGTATTTTATTTACAAAATAAGTTAACAAATAATAATAATATTAGTTTTTTTTTTTTTATGAAAAATATTATTTATGTTAATTTTGGTGGTAATAATGATAATTAAAAAAATAAATGATAACTAAATTAGAAAATATAAAAAAAGAAAAAGAATGAACAAAGGGGGTTAATGGACCAATGGGAGGTTTATTGTTGAATTTCTGGCCCAATAGAAGCAAGCCTGTTTGACTTTTTGCAATTGACTGCGCTGGCTTGATTGGGGAGCATGGTGCTCCTTCATTTCTTGGCCTTTGGATCCATGATTATGGACATGTGGCGCATGGATTGGTGAGGTGTATGATGAAGCCCTTCAGGGAGCCTGCATAGGAATATGTTAGGAAAATTGAAACAATTATTGAGTGGACCTGGGGATCGAACCCAGGTCCTGTAGCCTTTTCCAATAGCATGGCCACCAACTGAGCTGCGCGTTTCATTTGATCTAAGAATAAGCAATGATTAATATATGTAATAAAAAACAATATTCCTGGAAATAAAAAAAACACGCGTGTTATTTTAAACAGGCCAATCAGATGCAAGCATGTGGTCATCTTCTTCCTCAAAAATTGCAGGTTTTTTACCTGCGGATTTTATCCGCAGGTGGTTTCGTAGGTTGTCCTAGAATCATCCCTAGGAGCCTTAAACTTGTGCCATTATGTTTTTGGATTATGTGGAATATGACACATGAAGGCTAATCAAACCACAAGATACCATTTTTTTAATTTTTTTAATTTTATTTGAATTATTATGGATTAAAATGAATTAAATCCATAAAAATTAAATAAAAATGGAAAAATAATTATTTGGTCTTGAAATTGATCATGGGAAACGTGGGTGGCATGACAAGGATGAATCAAGTGGAAAAAAGTGGGCCCTTTTGTCAAAAATTGAAGTTTCAAGGATAGTTGACTTTTGCCATTTCACAAATATTTCCCAACTTCTCCAATGCATATCTTGCTCAATTTGGATCATATGAACATGTTCTTGGACATTTTGGAAATATCTTGAAGTCCTCTAACCAATGCCTTTGGTCCCATGTCATTTTGATTTACCAATCTCAAGTTATGGTCTTTGACTTAAAATGCCTTTTTGTTGACTTTTGAAAATGACCTATAATGTTGAAATTGATAACTTTTTGTGAGAGCATTTCTTGGACTTGGAATGTGAAGATGAGTTGTAGTAAATGTCCTCCCCTTCAAAATGAGCATTGGATGGGATTTTTCTGATGAACCATGAAAAAGTTATGCCTTGGTCAAGTTACAGTTGACTTTTCAACTGTCCAAAAATAGAAACTTTTGCATCTTGATGATTTTTGAGCCATTCTTGTGAAATCATGGTCAAGATTTGACCAAATGATGATTGTGGCTTCAAAATAAGATGTTGACCAAATTTTTTTACTTTTGACTGCCAAATGACCATTTTGCCCCTGCAGTTGACTGTGAAGCAATTAGGGTTTTTGATTGTGCAACTTGACCTTGTGAGCCTTGAAACTTGACATGTAGGTGCTTGACAATGTATATGAGCATATGGGACTTGATTGAGCCCTTGAAGACCTCAACTTCCTTGCAAGAACCAAAACCCTAATTTTGACTGGCTTAAGAGGATGGTTTGACTGTGCAACCCTTGAGTAGACTTGAGCAAATTTAGATGATGCTTGTCAAAACTTTGAAGAATATGGGAGGGCAAATTTTGGGGTACAACAGTTGCCCCTGTTCAATCTTCTTAGACCTGAGGATGTAGATTGGCTTGTGTGCCTTTCGTGATCCGAGGGTGGAAGATGATTGAACACTAGAGTGCTCAGAAATGTGCACTCACATAGTAGAGTATCAGCAGTGTGATGTCGGGAATGGGCTTACAGATGCCATTTGGAGAGATGGTGGATAGGAGGATGGGCTTATAGATGCCATCTGGAGATGTGACAGAACCTTGTCGGGAATGGGCTTATAGATGCCATTTGGAAAGATGGTATGGGAGGATGGGCTTATAGATGCCATCTGGAGGTGTAATTTTTGTAAGTTGAAAGAGGGAACCTGTGTAGGGTTGCCTGATGTTGAGCTCGTGTAAAGCTGCATCTTGGAAAGAAGGACACCTGTGTAGGGTTGACTGATGATGAGCTCGTGTAAAACTGCATCTTTGGAGGAAGGAAACTTGTGTAGGGTTTACTGATAATGAGTCCGTATAAGACTGCATCTGAAGTGGAGAAGGAACCTGTGTAGGGTTACTTTGATGACGAGTCCGTGTAAAACCGCATCTAGAGCTGAGAAGGAAACTTGTGTAGGGTTTACTGATGACGAGTCCGTGTAAAACTACGTCTGGAGTTTGAGAAGGGAACCTGTGTGGGGTTACTTTGATGATGAGCCCGTGTAAAACTGCATCCTGGAAGAAGTAAAACCTGGGTAGGGTTTCTGATGATGAGTCCGTGTAAAACTGCATCTTTGGGAAGAGAGAACCTGTGTAGGGTTTCTTTGACGACGAGCCCGTGTAAGACTACGTCTGGAGAGAGAGAGAACCTGTGTAGGGTTTCTTCGGGATAAGTTCGTGTAAGACTTCTGGAGGAACCGGGGTAAGGTTACTTCGGGATAAGTCCGTGTAAGACTTCTGGAGGAACCGGGGTAAGGTTACCTTGAGATAAGTCCATGTAAGACTTCTGGAGGAACCGTGGTAAGGTCATCTTGAGATAAGTCCGTGTAAGACTTCTGGAGGAACCGGGGTAAGGTTACCGCAGGATAAGTCCGTGTAAGACTTCTGGAGGAACCGGGGTAAGGTTACTTCGGGATAAGTCCGTGTAAGACTTCTGGAGGAACCGGGGTAAGGTTACCTTGAGATAATTCCATGTAAGACTTCTGGAGGAACCGTGGTAAAGTCATCTTGAGATAAGTCCATGTAAGACTTCTGGAGGAACCGTGGTAAGGTCATCTTGAGATAAGTCCGTGTAAGACTTCTGGAGGAACCGGGGTAAGGTTACTGCAGGATAAGTTCGTGTAAGACTTCTGGAGGAACCGGGGTAAGGTTACTTCGGGATAAGTCCGTGTAAGACTTATGGAGGAACCGGGGTAAGGTTACCTTGAGATAAGTCCATGTAAGACTTCTGGAGGAACCGTGGTAAGGTCATCTTGAGATAAGTCCGTGTAAGACTTCTGGAGGAACCGGGGTAAGGTTACCGCAGGATAAGTTCGTGTAAAACTTCTTGATGAACCGGGGTAAGGTCATCTTGAGATAAGTCCGTGTAAGACTTCTGGAGGAACCGGGGTAAGGTTACCGCAGGATAAGTTCGTGTAAAACTTCTGGATGAATCGGGGTAAGGTCATCTTGAGATAAGTCCGTGTAAGACTTCTGGAGGAACCGGGGTAAGGTTACTGCATGATAAGTTCGTGTAAAACTTCTGGATGAACTGGGGTAAGGTCATCTTGAGATAAGTCCGTGTAAGACTTCTTATGAAAGAAAAGGAACCGGTGTAGGGTTACTTTGATGATAAGTCTGTGTAAGACTTCTTCTAAAAGAAAAGGAACCGGTGTAGGGTTACTTGTGGAGGGTGAGTCCGCGTAAGACTTCGTCTGAAAATTGAGAAGGAACTGGTGTAGGGTTTCCTGATGATGAGTTCGTGTAAAACTACATCTGAGGTTGAGAAGGAACCGGTGTAGGGTTGCCTGTTGACGAGCCCGTGTAAGACTTCTTCTGAAAGAAAAGGAACCGGTGTAGGGTTGCCTGAGGATGATCAAGTAGATAATTGTCCCGTTTGGTTTCAGATATTAACCCATGATCAGTCGTCCACAGAATTTTCCTGGCTTGTTACCGGTGTTGATCTGGAACTGTAAAGGTAGATGGTAATCATCTTTTGATTGACTTTTTTCCTGAAAAGGCAAAGTATTAGTCGTATGCAATGTCATGATGCATGAACTGCATGATTTTAAGATGTTCTCAAAAATAAATGAGATTTGTGTTGTATGATGCGTATGCATGCTATAATGTATGAAGATGTGGTGTTTATGAATGTATTCTCGTCTGGGAAAATAAATCCTTGACGAATGCCGGGAGTTTGTTGAATCCTGGGCTGATGTTGAAGAGTAGAGTTCTTCGTTTCTGCTGGGGATGATGGTTGTAAGAATAAACTGGTAGGAGAAGATGACTCCGTTGGGGAATAAACTTGTTGGAGAGATTACTCTGCGGGGAATTACTCTGTGGAGAAGAGATACTTCGCTGAGGTTTGATGATAACTCCGCTGGGGATACCATTGATAAGCTTATGCTGGGGAATTTGATGAACTCCGCTGGGGGGTAGGAAGAACTTCGCAGAGGACGATCTTTCCGTGGTAATTAGCTGAGGATAACCCAGTTAGACCCTGGTGGGGAATAACCTTTGAATAAAGCCAGGGAGATGCGTTCGTACTCTGCAGGGATAAGCTTCCAGAATCTACTGGGGATGAGCTCCCAGAATCTACTGGGGAGATTGATTCAGCTCTCCTGGGGAGACTTTTGAACTGTACTGGGGAATAGCTCCACTGGGGTGTCTGGTATTCCGCCGGGGAATAATCTTATATTAAGACGGTCGGGGATGCTTGCTTAGGAACATCTGCATTCTGCTGGAGAATATTGAGATTTTCTGGGGATACTCAACTTCCTTAAGGCTGACTGTAGGCTAACTCTGCTTGGGGAGAGTGTCACTGACTTGCTAGAGATACTGTGCCTTTTTGGGGCTGATGAGAGACCAACTCTGCTCGGAAGAGAGTATTGCTGAATCTTATCTTACTCTGCAGGGAGTGAAGGTATCTTGGTCACGTTCTTCAGTTGAACCTACCTCGGTACCTTGGCGGATAGAGCAACTAGATCGCTCGGACAACTCATTATTGCCCCTGTTTCTGCGGGAGAAAAAAGACCTAGGAGGTGCTTGATAACTGCTGATTGATGAACCTTCTTCTGGTAGACAAGTGACGAGATATCGGGACATAGTCGTACGCTTTGATCCCTAACTTTTGCCTGGACCGCCTTTTTGGGTTTTCAGTCCACCGGGATACCCATTTTTGCCCAAGCCGCCTTTTCAGGTTTTCGACTTGCCGGGTGTACAGATTTTTTTTATTTCATCCCTTATTTTTGCCCGAACCCTTTTGGTTCGCCGGGAAGCCCTTATTTTTGCCTAGGTGTGTCAACCTAGCGGGTCTTTGATTATGCGCAGTATTTTTTCGACTATGTCCGTGCTCTCAGGATGTAGGGAGGTGCCCCTGTCAGTAGTGTTGCGTTGCCCTACTACCAGAAGATCTTCCAATGCCCCAAGTGATCCAGGTGGAGATTTGCCCCAAGTTGGTTGGCCTTTTGAGAGATTCTCCAAATCTTGACTTAACTGCCCCAGATAATAGACCATGATCATGTCTGCCCCTTGGTTGGAAGTACTTTTGTTCACTTAGATATTCGTCGTGCGAATTTCTATGCTGTTCGAACAAATAGTCATATGCAAACAGTGTTATATTAAGAATGCAAAGCTTATGTCTTTTTTTGAAAATGCATTTTTTCATAAAAACAAGTGAATTTTTTTTAAACTGTGATGTCAACTCGTTATTTTACCGCAAGCCTTAAGGAGTCAGGATACCTTTCGTATCAGTATGCTTTCGAACTAACCCATGCTTCAGCTAGGACTCTTAAGGGTTGTAGCGTGGCCTGGTTCATGGTTTAAGAAACAAAGGATAAAGGCTCAAATTTTATTTGTACCCACCCGTTCTTCGTGATGTTCTTCAAACCTAAACTCAGTTAATTGTGTGTTAGACCTTGTTTGAGTCTTTGTCCTGATATTCCAATGATGGTTCGGATATTGACAGTTTATTTGGAATAGGCAGTCATTCCTTTTTGTTGAGGGTTTGTGTGACCTCTTTCTTTTTGATTTTATTATCCCTATTTTTTGCCTGAACTGTTTCTTTCTGTATTACAGTCAGCGGGATGCCCCTGCTTTGTAAGTCTCCTTCATAGGTTTTGACTTAATGGGCTTTTATTTTTGGGAGATAATGACTGCCTGTCTTTATGATTATTCGGAGCCATCACTGTCTTTTGTTTTGTAAGTATTCCTTTGGTGCCATTCGTTGTGCACTTGGATCAGCTGAGAGAACTACCCTGCCCCAGGTTATGATTAAGGGTTTTGATTTTTGAAAAGAAAAACTCCTACTTATTTGGCTCGAAGGGGTTGACGAGGGATTATCATCCTTATAACTCCAGTGTTTAGGAATTGAAACAATGCCTATACCTCATCAGTGGGGTCTGTTCAAAAGCATACTGTAGATTGTGGTATCGTTTTCGTCATCCTCCCTCAAGAGGCTTAGAATTTTAGATCGAGAGTTGAACATCAAGAAAAAAAATAAAAGCAATTTTGAATATAGAGAACACAATTACTTCAAAACAGACACGTGCAATGCATTAATGAAATAATAGAGTTTGACATGATAATTGTTTGAATAAGCATAGAAAAATACAATATCAGAATTTAAATGAACAAGAGTCTCTCAATCCTAGCCATGTTTTGGCAAGGGAGCAGTGACCACATCGGGAGTCTCAGCAGGCTCGAATTCGATCTCCTTGGCATCAATCATGTTCTGAATCTTGTATTTCAGCGCCCAACAATCCTCAGTATCGTGCCCCGGGCTACCGGAATGATAATCACACCTCACAGCCGGGTTATAGCTTGGAGAAGAGATCTTGGGATTTGCAGGAGGGTTGATCACCGCAATCAGATTCATTTTCAACATGTGCTGCAATGCCTGTGACAATGGCATGTTGATGTTGGTGAATTGTCTTTTAGGCTCGTCTGGCCTTCGCTGATTTCCCTTTGGCGGTTGTCGGCGTGACGCAGAACCTGAGATCATGACTGCCCCTACGTGTTGGTCACGACGATCCTTCTGACTGTACGCATCATTGGACTCTTTCCTCTCCGTGTAAGGCTTTTTCTGAGTGTCAGAAGGTGTGGCCTCTTGAATCTTCCCAGCCTTGATACCAGCTTCAATTCTTTCCCCAGTCAAGATCAAATCTGTAAACCCAGCTGAAGAATTCCCGATTAGATGGTTGAAGAAAGGACCAGACAGGGTCCCCAAGAACATGTCAACGAGCTCACGGTCAGTCAACGGTGGCTGCACCCTGCCAGCCAGGTCTCTCCACTTTTGCGCGTACTCCTTAAAACCTTTACCCGTCCCCAGCGACATACCCTGGAGTTGGGTACGCGTAGGAGCGAGGTCGGCATTATATTGATACTGCTTATAAAAAGCAGTTGCCAAGTCCTCCCAGTTACGAATACTGGTTCCATCCAGCTGATAGAACCATTCGAGTTGAGTCCCTGAAAGACTTTCCTGGAAGAAATGGATCCATAGGTTCTTGTCTGCCGTGTAGGGCTGGATCTTCCTTGCGTATGAACGGAGGTGCAGCTTAGGACAGGAAGCCCCTTCGTACTTTACAAAGGCAGGTGCCTTGAACTTGTGAGGGATCACCACCCTAGAAGATAAACCTAGGTCCCCAAAGTCCAACCCAGGCACACGTTGAATTTCCATAGCATTTAACCGGTCCTCCAGCTGTTTGTACCTGTCCGCAGCAGGAGGGTACTGTTCATCATTGAAATCTATCTCGGTGTCAGAGACTACGGGACTAGGAACCTCTCTCCCTTGTGGGGTGTCCTTTCCAGCAGATGGGGTGGTCAGCTCAGCCTCATTTTGTGATCCATTCCCAGATCTGCGTCTAGGGTTGAACAAAATAGTCCTCTTCTTTTTTTTCTTTCAAAAGCAGAGTCTTTAATTCCTGTTATCCTTGGGCTAAGCTCATGACCAGCTCCTAGAACTGGGCGTTCTGGGCCTGGAGGGCCTTGATAGCTTGTTCATTGGATGATTCAGGATTCATGATGATGGCTGAAATAAACAGCGAAGAAGATTAAGTAACCTGTAGAACCGAATACCTGTAATGCAATTATATGTATGTATGCATGCGATGTTTTCAAGGATCTCACGGGGTAAACAGAGAAACTTATTAGAATTTGAATTTGGGTAGCTTGATTGAAGGAACTTCATGTTGCTGAGAGTCCTTCTTCAAGAGTCAAGGCTCACCATATCGAGTGGGTCATAGCCCCTGACTCAAGTCATCAACCTTGGCTAGAGGAAAGTAAATCCCCTTTGCCCCTTGCTAGACATCATGACCTGCATCACAAACCCTTGAGATCCTTGAAATGGATTAGTCCTTATGTAGGATGTATGCAATGGTATGATGGCATGATGTTATGCTATACATGGAGTGATGTAAGTGAACCCTGTTATGAGTCCAGATTAAGGACTGCAAACAAACCCAGCAAGAAACTCATGTGTCAGATAACAAACATGCAAGTAGTCAAATTTTGAAGGCACACAAGTCACACAGAGAGCCCTTAGAGTTTAGGCCAGCATGAAGTTTGGGGTACTACCCTCTTGAAGTTAGTGGGCTCAAAAACCTGTCCTATCAAAAGTAACTGGGTTCTAAGGAGCTCAATATCATTGGGTTGTTTTCTATGTTCATTGTTTTGATTTAGCCACTGAACTGGCGATCAAAATATTCCAAGAAAACAACCCTCCATGAGTGTAGTATCGAGTATCAACCAACTTCGGACTGCACCAAAGTCAGTCATCTCACTACCCCTAAAGAGGCTAGGATGGTCAAGTAAGGTTCCTAAGGTCAGTTGATGCTTCACGACACCACGCGGCGGCCCCGTACTCTCCTTGACTTGACTCAAGGGTTACCGGTACTCACCAAAGTGCCACATCAACGTAGCAAACTGCTTCAACCGTGTCGGTATACCCCGCACAGTTCCCTCACAGTTTGTTGCTACTTTCTAAAAGGTATCCCCCAGATCCGGGTTAAGATCTATGTAACTCCAAGGCAAACCCACAATATTAAATCAAGCAAAGCAAGCAATTGAAAACATAAGAGTGGTCTAATCCTAAGGTACACCTCACTTATTAGAGTCTCCAGCAGAGTCTCCAGTTCTGTGATCGGTGGAAATAGAACTGACTGTTTTTAGCTGGTTTCGCGAAATGTCGCGGTAAGCAAGATTCGCCACCGTCTTTTATATTCTCCAATATGGAAAGGACAAAAGCACAGCAAAATTCCTTATTCGAGATGTCTCTCGATTAGGGAGGTAGATTTATAGAAAGGGAAGGTGTTAGCACCCTTTCTATCCGTGGTTATCCACGGGCTCTTAGGTACTTGCTCTTATGTTTTCAAAATTTGTTTGCTTTTTAAGTGTGTGTGGGTTTGAAAAAGTTTCGTTTGAAAAATTTCTAAGTAACTCTTGTATCTGTCCTCAAGAGTGTATGAAAAATTTGTTTGAAATCTTTTAGAAAGTGTGAGGTGTGAAAAGTTATTTTGTTTTGTTTGAATAGAGCAAGTACCCAGGAGAATCTACCTACTCTAAGGAATTAGGCTGTGTAAGAGTCCTTTAGATAGCGCTATCCCACCATTGAGAGGTAGGTAGCACCATCGTTGGAGGTGTTCGGGTCAATTCGATTATCGGGACAATGTGGTCACTGAAGCAATGGTAGGACATCTTAGAAGTAACCCTAATGTCCTAGATCCTTTTATCCGAGGCAACTGTTTCGAGGCAACTGGATCTTTAGACAAAGGGCGACCTCTAAGACACCCTATACTTGATGACCACGTTCGAGGCAACCAGTGAGGCGTACCCTAGAAGTGGCATGTGCTTTGTGTGTTGTTTTTCAGTTAAGGTTATCTTGTACATGTTATTTGTGAGCTACAGATTGATTTTATTTACATACATTCTTGCAGGCATATTAGCAGTTAGGAGTGCGGAAAATAAATTGCGGAAATGTAAATTCTACGCTATTACAAGGCGCGGGTCTATACATCGCCAAAGGCAAAAACCCGTTTTGGTAAATAAAGTGCAGGAAAATAAATAAAGCAATAAAGGAGGTCCTAATTGACTATTACACTTCCAGAAGCATTTACAAAAATAATCAAAATAAATAAATACGCGCGAATAGAAAATGGAATCGGGAACGTCTTAAGGGTTTTGACCCTTTTTTGAATAAGAATTGAATTTTTGTCCCCTTTTGTGATTAAAGAAATTAAAACTAATAACTAATTAATTAATTTAATTAAAAGAAAAATATTTTTGTGTTTTTATGTTTTTTTATGAAAATAAAATAAAAGAATTAAAATTAAAAGTTAACCTAATTCTAAATTATTTTTATTTATTGTAAAGAAAAATAGATTAAAATTGACCTAATTAAACTATTTTATTTATTAGTATTTTATTTACAAAATAAGTTAACAAATAATAATAATATTAGTTTTTTTTTTTATGAAAAATATTATTTATGTTAATTTTGGTGGTAATAATGATAATTAAAAAAATAAATGATAACTAAATTAGAAAATATAAAAAAAAAAAAAAAGAATGAACAAAGGGGGTTAATGGACCAATGGGAGGTTTATTGTTGAATTTCTGGCCCAATAGAAGCAAGCCTGTTTGACTTTTTGCAATTGACTGCGCTGGCTTGACTGGGGAGCATGTTGCTCCTTCATTTCTTGGCCTTTGGATCCATGATTATGGACATGTGGCGCATGGATTGGTGAGGTGTATGATGAAGCCCTTCAGGGAGCCTGCATAGGAATATGTTAGGAAAAATTGAAACAATTATTGAGTGGACCTGGGGATCGAACCCAGGTCCTGTAGCCTTTTCCAATAGCATGGCCACCAACTGAGCTGCGCGTTTCATTTGATCTAAGAATAAGCAATGATTAATATATGTAATAAAAAACAATATTCCTGGAAATAAAAAAAACACGCGCGTTATTTTAAACAGGCCAATCAGATGCAAGCATGTGGTCATCTTCTTCCTCAAAAATTGCAGGTTTTTTACCTGCGGATTTTATCCGCAGGTGGTTTCGTAGGTTGTCCTAGAATCGTCCCTAGGCCATGAAAATCCATTTCAAAACCATGGTTGACCTCGTCCATGTCCCCTGATCACACTTATGCCCTTGGCTGGCCTTGATTTAACCTGAAACAAAAATGCCTAAAACGCAAGAACGTGAACCCTAGAATCGGGCATCACGATTCAGGGCCTAACAATGAAATTGGCTAATGCAATCATGTTGGAAATTAATCAAGGAGTATGAATATGCTAGCTTTTTTGAGAAAAAATGCAAGAATAGAGAATTCCAATTTCATGTTCAGAGACGAGTTTGTGATGACTTACAGTGCTTGATATTGAGCCTCAGGACTTGGCAAAGGTTACTTTAGCTTCAGGGTGTGGCAAGGAATAGAACCACATGCTTGTTTTGATCTGAAGATGCTCGCAACTATGTTTTAGAACTCTCACTTTTTGGACAATTTTTGGTTTTGCTCTTGGCCGTTTCTGCACACACTAGGTCGTAAATGAGGCTTGCATATGTAGTCATGAATGAGAATAATTCACCTTTAGGAGCCTTAAACTTGTGCCATTATGTTTTTGGATTTTGTCTTAACCACCATTAAAGGCCTTTCAAAGCTTTGTCCAAATTCAAAATTTCGTGCATAAATGAGCTTGGCATGGTTTTGGTATGTGGAATATGACACATGAAGGCTAATCAAACCACAAGATACCATTTAATTAATTTTTTTAATTTTATTTGAATTATTATGGATTAAAATGAATTAAATCCATAAAAATTAAATAAAAATGGAAAAATAATTATTTGGTCTTGAAATTGATCATGGGACGCGTGGGTGGCATGACAAGGATGAATCAAGTGGAAAAAAGTGGGCCCTTTTGTCAAAAATTGAAGTTTCAAGGATAGTTGACTTTTTCCATTTCACAAATTTTTTCCAACTTCTCCAATGCATATCTTGCTCAATTTTGATCATATAAACATGTTCTTGGACATTTTGGAAAGGTCTTGAAGTCATATAACAAATGCCTTTGGTACCATGTCATTTTGATTTACCAATCTCAAGTTATAGTCTTTGACTTAAAATGCCTTTTTGTTGACTTTTGAAAATGACCTATAATGTTGAAATTGATAAGTTTTTATGAGAGCATTTCTTGGACTTGGAATGTGAAGATAAGTTGTAGGAAATGTCCTCCCCTTCAAAATGAGCATTGGATGGGATTTTTCTGATGAACCATGAAAATGTTATGCCTTGGTCAAGTTACAGTTGACTTTTCAGCTGTCCAAAAATATAAACTTTTGCATCTTGATGATTTTTGAGCCATTCTTGTGAAATCATGGTCAAGATTTGACCAAATGATGATTGTGGCTTCAAAATAAGATGTTGACCAAAATTTTTGACTTTTGACTGCCAAATGACCATTTTGCCCCTGCAGTTGACTGTGAAGCAATTATGGTTTTTTACTGTGCAACTTGACCTTGTGAGCCTTGAAACTTGACATGTAGGTGCTTGACAATGTATATGAGCATATGGGACTTGATTGAGCCCTTGAAGACCTCAACTTCCTTGCAATAACCAAAACCCTAATTTTGACTGGCTTAGGAGGATGGTTTGACTGTGCAACCCTTGAGTAGACTTGAGCAAATTTAGATGATGCTTGTCAAAACTTTGAAGAATATGGGAGGGCAAATTTTGGGGTACAACAGGGGGGAAGGGCTTCTTCGTTTTTGCTTTGGCTCGGGAGAGGGTAGTCAAGCGCGGTCTATTTTCTTGTTGTCCTTTCTCTTCTTGAACGAATGGGAGTCTTGATCTCTGGGAGGAGGTGTCCGATTGCGTTTCTTGAAGAAAGAAACGTCGCGCCTCTCCTTTTTGGGCAGTAGGCCACGCCTGGGTGGCGATGCACTAGGGGAGTTTCATCGTTGGGCTCTCCGAGGAGGAGATCTTGGTCGCCTGTTCTCCCAGAATCCTATCCTTTGATTTTGTTGCAGGATGAGGGCGTTGGTCTGATTGATAGCAGCGAGCAGTGCTGCCATAGCCGGGTCGGCGTTGAGAGGGATAGGAATTGGTTGTATGATTACTGGCAGTTCCTCAGTAAGGTTCTTGGTATTCTCTTTATCCAAGAATTGGTCATCACCGCACCGAGCATCTGTAGAATCTGGAGACGCGGTTTGTCCGTCCTGGAAGCCCAAGTTGTCCTCAAGATGAGGGTGTTCCTGACTCCCGTCGGTTTTGCGAGCAGGGGAAAGAATGGTATTTCCTGATTTCCCGCCTATATATGTGGGTCCGAAAAATCAGGTAACTGCCAGGACTTGGTCAAACGGGGCAAATGTACCCGTAACTAGTCGTTGGTTCCGAGGAAGGGACTAATTACGAGTATATCTCTGATCGGTTCCCGGTGGTCTGCACGACGTTGGAGTCGGGCAGACAGAGAGGATACTCGTCGATCATCTTAGGCCAATGACGAAGTTGAAGGGAACGACTGTCGTTGCCCGACAGAAGAAGGTCGTGCAGGCGATCCAGATTATAGTCGTGCAAACTGTACCCAAGAAGATCGTTTAAATCGGACTTAGTCAAATTATCGGACCAGTCCAAAACACTAACCTTATCCTGGTTGATAAAAAAAAAAGAATGCCATTTTAACTTTTCAAACATTTCAAGTTTCGACTTGTATTTCTTTATATGACTTGTTTGATCTAATTAATTTTTTAGATGTACATACATAAATAACCTACGATATCATGACTAAACTCATCATCTTTGACCTTCTTCCATCAACATGAACCATGTTTTCAAACACAAAACATAACCTTACAACCTTTAATCCATGTTCCTCACATATCACTAACTTTCCAAAACCCCCATGTTATTGTAATATCAACAACCATAACTATTTCCATTATTACAACAACATTCTTGTACCAATTCATTTTGCTGGAAAAATAAAGTAGAAGAACCGAGATGCAATCACGAAGCCGCCCTTCCTCGCCGATCACAACTTCCTTCACGCATCCGCACCAGCTACTCAGCCATGCCGCCGTCGACATTGTTTCCACCACCGTCGTTACCGTCGAGCAGCCGCGGAATTCATTCCGTAACAAAGCTTCGATAGGGATTTATTTCATCTTATTTAATTAGTCAATCTAGTTTGTTTGGGTCCTTCTTATAAATAATCAATTTACTGTCTTAATTAGATTAGTTAGGCTTTTAAATTAATTATTTAATTGGGTTAATTAACATAGGTTTTTTAATTCATGAATAAAAATTATAAAAAAAAAACTAAAACGTGTTCTTTCTTTAACAATGAATGTCATGTTAGTCTTGGAATTAAAAGAGGGTCAAAAATGTTAGTTTTAGAATTTGAGAAAAGGTGGGTGGCAGATCCTCAAGTGAGCTTCTTCTTTTTTTTAATTAATTTGTTTTTATTTTATTCTTTAATCATATTAAGATTAATTTTAGGATTTGGTTTAAGTGTAGCCTTGGGTCTCATGAGCCTTCACTTTGTTATTACATCGTTTACTTTTGCACTCAGTCTTTTAAATTATTTCTTAGGTTAGTTTTTAATTAATTTTTAATTAGATTAATTTCTTTTATTAGGATTAATTAACTTAGATGTGAAAATATTCAAAATAATTAAATATTTTTTAAATCAAATTAATTCAACATTTCGTAAATAAAAGAATTTCATATTCTCGAATAATTAGTAAATCGGTTTAACGTCGTATCAATTGATTATTCAATTCAAACATTAAAATTCACCAATAAATTAAATGAATTTCTCCGCGCTGTGTGATTTAATTCCAATAAGAATTAACTTCTAATAAAAATTAATTTCTTCCCTCAATGCGATTTAATTATAATGAAGATCAACTCTTTTTTAAAATTCAAACAAAACTCATATTAAAATAGATAATCGATTTCAAACTATTTTTTATACTAACTTAATAAAAATTCAAGATCATTTTTAAAAAATGATTAAATAGCATTGCTTTCAAAATCAAAATTAAACTACATCATCACTCAATTTTCAAACTCAGACAAAGTTCAAGGATAATTCGAAAGCAATTATATACAATCCTATAATAAAACACTAATCAAGTCATACAAACTATGAATCTGGACTCTGACTCTTCGCAAGGAGATACATAGACACACAGTTAAAACCAAGGCGAGTCCCTTAATAAAAAAACTAAACATTTTCTTAAATTCATGGAAATAATACAATTAAATAGAAAACTCCCGATCTACCTTAGACCTAAAAGAGGACGCCCCTTCAGAACAAGGGAGATGAAGGGTGTCTAACACATTTCCTTCATCTAATCAACTCACGAATTTAGAATCTCTACACAAATTAGAGTTACTCGTTATTCCCCGTCCTTAGGACAAAAATTAATGGTGGTGACTCTTGTTTTTTCTGATTACGACAAACCGCCACAATAAATACAGGTTAACCATGTAATAGAAATAAAAAATCACATAGTCATATTATCGCGTATCATAAGACGTAACCATTGTTCATCCAATCAATCTCACCTTATCAAAAGGCATCAACACAGATTAAAAATTTAACTCTCATATTATCACAAGGTAACAACATAATTAATTCAATTTTCACCTTATCATAAGACATCAATAAAAAAATCTCAATTCAACCTTTGTCTTATCGCAAGGCGTCAACAAAACATATTATCAGTTCAAAAACTACAACCAACAAGGTAAAGAAAGAAAATCAAGTTATATTAACTTCCTTAAAAATGTTTTTCTCAAACATTTTTTGGCCATAAATATCATCAAAAGATAAAAGAAAGGAAGAAGAAAGTGTAAAATCGAGCTTCACAAATGAGCTTTTGTTTTGATGAAGACAAACCATGGCTAACAAAGAAGGCAAAGACTTTTGATCAAGCTCAAAGCATCAAAGGATAATATCTTCATTCAAAGCTCTCAACAACTTTAAAGGTATAATAATATTATCTACTTTGATCTTAAGATATAGTTGCTCAAAAATGAAAAAGAAATGTTTAAAAAATCATTACTCAAGTTTTTCAAAGTTAAAATTTCATTTTTCTCTTGCATGCAATCGATTTACATTTTAGTGCAATCGATTACACTCTTCAAACTTTCAGATCCTTTGCTTATGTTCACTACGCCAAAAATAAGTTTTAGCAGCACCTAAAAGAAAGCGCTTTTGGAAAAAGCGCTGCTGTAGGTTTTAAAAAAAAATCGCTTAAAAAAGCGCTTTCAAAGGGTGCCTTAAGAAAGCGCTTTTCAAAAGCGCTTCTAAAGGTCACCCTTAGAAAGCGCTTTTTGGGAAGCGCTGCTAAAGCTGGCCTTTCAGAGGGTACCTTAAGAAAGCGCTTTTCAAAAGCGCTTCTAAAGGTCAGCCTTAGAAAGCGCTTTTCCAAAGCGCTGCTAAAGCTGGCCTTTAGAAAGCGCTTTTAAAAGCGTTGCTATAGGATATGCTACGAAAGCGCTTTTTGATGTAAAAGCGTTGTTATAGATGGCCTTTAGAAAGCGCTTTTAAAAGTGCTTTCGTAGATAGTTTTATAATAAATATCAAAACACAATTCGTATCACTTTTCTATTCTCAGTCAGATTTTCTTCACGAAAAAACCCTAAACCAGAGCTTCTACGGCGGTCAACGACGCTCCACTTCTCCGGCCAACTGCAATTCGTATCAGGTTTCATTTTTTTCCTCATCTCGTATGTGTTTGTCTGGTTTTCGTGTGGTTTTTGTTTGGTTAACAATTTCATGTCATCCAATCCACACGTTAAGTATATACAACTTAATATAATTTGACTAAAGTGAACGTTTATCCAATCCTTCACCACAAAAAACGTCATCAGGAGACGTGGGAAGCTTTTTATTATAATCAATTCAAAAAAGCAAGTGGCCATTTCTTCTAAGAAATGATGATGAACGTGTTTGGTGAGACCATTAAATGACAATGTTAGCAGAGTCTCATTTTTTATCATTCTTTACATTTCAAGATAATCTATTTATTCATCCATCCAATTCCCGTCTCTATTCATATCAACCCTAAAAAAAATCGATCTATGATTACTTCTGAATCTTCGAACAACATGTAGTTACAACTGCAAGGTACTTATTTTGGTTTACGCATTTACACAAACACGTTGTCGTCAGTTTATATTTTGTTAATTTTTGTGATTTGACTCTCATATGGTACTGCTAGTAGTGTTAATGTGATGAGAAATCTCGCACATGTCATGGCAGCCTCCATCGTCGGATTAATCAGTGATAATTCAGTGATAGTTAACCAGCAGAAGATTGTTCCTTACTTACATCAAACAGAGTCAGGCCGTGTTGCCAAGCTTGAGATTTTCTCTCACTATGTTGGTAACTTCTTTACCACTTTACTTTTACTTCTCCAATTTAGTTTGGGCGTGAATTTGATGATGAATTTGTGTTATTATCAAATTGATTATGGCTACTTGTACATTTGTCTATGCAGCTAGGCAAATGGGATTTGTAGATGCTGGCGAGGTTCCAGAGTTGTGCAGATTGGCACAGGACTACTTGAGAAACACGGAAGGGTGTAAAGAAAATATATATCAATATCTAGCCAATGGGGACAACGCTAATGCACTATATGCAAAATTGATTGAAGAATTTGAAAGATGCATCCTCGGTTATTTTGCTTTTCATTGGAACCGAGCTTCATTTATCATTACCCAAGTACATAATTCTTTAATAAAAAAAACAATTACACATGTTTTCAGTCATATCTCACTATAATTTTGGTAAAAAAAATTTCACCTCACTATTATAACACTTTGTTATGACGATTTCTAAAATATCTCTACAGATATTTATGAGATGGTGATATTTAATTAGATGTAAGTGTAACTTCTTAATTAAGAAAGAATTTTATAGTTTGGGAACTATATTAACTATTAAGTTGATACATGCTTTTGTTTATTTGACATAGATAATTGTATGTTAATATATTGATGTTTTAATCGTCTTAATCATAGGTATTAAGTTCTCAGTCCCAACCCAAAATAAATCTCAAAAATATTCTTTTGGGAGTCACAAGGTAAATTTATATCTAATTTTGAGTTTAATTTTGGTGCAATGTTTTTTTTTAATAACAAACAGAGCCTAAGACCGAATTTTAATGTAATGTTAGTGTGTGAATGTTTTTACATGGAAAATCAATTATAGTAAGCCATATCCGGGATTTTTTAAGTAATTATAATCCATACCAAACAAAGTTTGATCTATTGATTATTAGACTAATAGTGTAAATTTCGGTTACACGTGCATAACAATTAATAATCCACTCACAATTTTGCTTTAAAATAACCTTTCAAAAACATGGACTAATTTAAATGTCTTATGCTATGTTTATAGGGAACATAGGTTTGAGAGAATAACAAAGAAACTAAAGGTGGCCAGAGTGTTCTCTACATTGGTTGAAGAGATTAAAGCAATAAAGGGCGACTCGCAAAGTTGTGATGACAAGGTCTCCATTGTAGAGAGTGAGAGGAGTCCAGTGTTGCTGCTTATGGGTGGAGGCATGGAATCTGGAAAAAGCATTGTTCTTAAAGACATTCTTAGAGAGTAAGTATCACCTTAACTCTACTTCTTCCATATATTAATTAGATCATTGTTCAATTCCAATTGTTGCAAATGTTATGAACCATGTGTATCCAAAATAAGAAGAAAAAAAAAACGATCTTATGAGTTATGACATGTGTTAAATTTTGTCACCCTTCACCTTTTTTCCTTGTTTTGCCCCTAATTAAATGGTTTTGGCAGATCATTTTGGTCAGAAGCTGCATCCAATGTTGTGGTTGTTGAAGCAGATGCTTTTAAGGAGAGTGATGTCATTTATAGAGCTCTTAACTCTAAGGGCCACCATGATGAAATGCTTCAAAGTGCTGAACTGGTATGCTTCTATTGTCCGAAACTTTCATGTTATTATTTTCAAAGTATTTCCTAATTAGCTTGTCATCAAAATCTAAACAGGTGCATCAGACTACGTCTGATGCTACATCATCTCTACTAGTGACAACTTTAAATAAAGGGCGAGACGTGATCATGGATAGTACCTTAGCATGGGAACCTTTCCTAGAGAAAACTATTGCTATGACAAGAAATGTTCACAAAAAGCGTTGTCTAATATAAACATATGACAACGCTTTTCCAGGCAAAAGTGCTGCTAAAAGACCACCTATGAAAGCGCTTTTCCAGAAAAAATCGTTGCTAAAAGCCTACCTAAGACAGCGCTTTTCCAGAAAAAAGGGCTGCTAAAAGAAAACTTATGAGAGCGTTTTTCCAGAAAAAAGCGTTGCCTTAGGTAGACCTATGAAATCGCTTCTTCATAAAAAAACGCTGCCAAAAGCCTACTTAAGAGAGCACTTTTTAGAAAAAGTGTTGTATTAGGTAGACCTACGAAAGCGCTTTTCATTAAACAAAAAGTGCTGCTAAAACCTATAGCAGCGCCACATACGAAAGCGCTTTTAAGCGCTTTTAAAGGCAAAAAAAAGCGCTTTCGTAAGTCTTTTTCGGCGTAGTGGTTTCTCTGTGCAATCGATTTACATTGCTTGTGCAATCGATTACATACTTAAATTTTCAAAATGTTTGCTTCTGTTTCTCAGTGCAATCGGTTTACATTGCTAGTGTAATCGATTGCACTCACTTACTTTTTGCTACTGACTTTGCATGCAATCGATTTGCATTGATAGTGCAATCGATTGCACTCTTAAAATTTTTGAAAAAATAGTTGTTGAAACCTTGTGCAATCGATTTACACAAAGGGTGCAATCGATTGCATGCTGCACGATTTTGAAAAACAGCAGCTTAGTACATACCTGTTCATCATGCCTTTTCATTGAAACTTTTCACTCAAACTTGGCATTTGTTCATGATACATTTTCAGAACTTCATGTTGTTTCAAAAGGGTGTTATGAACATATAAATATTCAATTTCAAAATCTATTTCAACACCTCTTCCATAAATATTTTCTGAAATTTCAAAATACAAACTCAAGCATTCCTTCACTTTCATGCATAAGTTTTCTGCACATTTTCATACATTAACAAACAGAAAACTTTGAGAAAATATATCTTGAGTCATTGTACAATAATATTATTGGAAGAGAAGATCATACATTGTTAAATCACTCTAAGTGATCAATATTACTCTACTCACTCAAACTCAAAAATTGATATTTACTTACTTATTTTTCCAGGATTGTTGGAAATAAGTTTAAGTGTTTTTTGAAATCTTGTCTTTCCAAAGTTGTTGGATACAAGTGTAGTTACATTGAGAGGATTGTTCTCATAGATAACTTAGTGAAAATCCAAGAGGATTGTTCTTGGTCCAAGATGATTTTTCTTGGTTGTTTGGTAGTTCTTATTTAAGTTTGCCACAATAAGGAAATCTCTTTCATGTTGAAAGGGAACTGGAGTACTCTCGGACTGTGAGGGGAACCAGGATATATTGCCCGTGTCTCTTTATTTTTCTGCATTTTTAAGCTTTCCTAAACTCACTTTTAACCAGAAATATAAGAACCATCATCACTAAAAACCAGAATTTTTAAAGTACCTAATTCACCCCCCCCCCTCTTAGGCGCACTTCGTACTTACAATTGGTATCAGAGCAGGTTATAGGTAACCTGCTCCTAAAAGATCCAGAATAGCTTCCGCAAATCAAAATCCCGTTTTCAGAGATGGTGGTAGTAACAACAAGCCTCCTCTATTTTGTGGTGAATATTTTGACTTCTGGAAAATACGCATGAAGGCACATCTAGAAGCACAAGGAGAAGAAATATGGGATGCCGTCGAAAATGGTCCATTTATCCTTATAACGGTAATCAATGGTGTTGGCTCATCAAAGCCTAAAACTGCATGGGACTATGATGATAAGAAGAAAGTTCTCTATGACAAAAAGGCAATAAACTTTCTTCAAGGTGCACTTAGCATGGACGAATTCTTCCGTGTCTCAGCATGCAAAACAACAAAAGAAATATGAGATACCTTGGTACAAACTCATAAAGGAACGGTTGAAATAAAAAGATCAAGACTAAATACCCTAAGTCAAGAATACGAATTATTTCGAATGCAGCCCGGAGAAACCATTATTGACTTACAAAAGAGATTTGTGCACTTGACAAATCATCTAAGTGTTCTTGGTAAAACTTTGACGAATGATGAACTAAATCTGAAAGTACTTAGGTCCTTAACTAGGGAATGGCAACCAAAGGTAACAACAATTTCAGAAAAGAAAAGTCTCTCCAACATGACATCCGCAACATTATTTGGAAAACTTCAAGAATACGAAACGGAACTCGGAAGACTTGAAAAACATGAAAATCAAGAGAAAAAATCCAAGAATATTGCTTTGAAGATAGACTCCAAGGAAGTTGAAAAGCAAGACAATCCGGAAGAAGATGAAAACTTCATGCTTCTTGTTAAAAGGCTTGGTAAGTTCTTCGGTAGAAATGATAAACCTTTTTCTCATTCAAAAGGAAAGAAACAATTTAAGAAAAAGGAAGTATTCACATCAACATAAGAAATCACATGTTATGAATGTGGTAAGCAAGGTCATATCAAGTCGGATTGTCCAAAACTCTTCAAGAAAGGTGGCTTCAAAAGCAAGAAGGGATTCAAGAACAAAAAGGCTTATGTCGCATGGGAGGATAATGAAATAAGTTCCTCATCTGATTCCGATAGTGATGAAAGTGCAAATCTAGCATGATGGCCTCACACCATTACGATGATGAAGACAATGAGGTTAGTAATGAATTTTATCTTTTTGATAGTGATGCGCAAGGTGCTATAAATGAACTATTGAATGAATGCAAAATTCTGTATAAAACCATTTCATCACAAAAGAAACAAATTTCATCCTTAGAAGAAAAATATGTTTCAATGGAAAAAGATTTCAAAGAAGAAAAACAAAAATCAAGTGATGAACAAAAATAGAATTTTGTATGCAAAAATTGTGATTCACTCTCTTTCCAAATTGTCCAATTAAAAAGAGTCATTGAAAGATATGTAAAAGGCCAAATTGGATTGGAAGGTGTTCTTAGCCAACAAAGATACTCCAATGATAAAGTGGACTTGGATATTCAAAGTTTTCAAAACCAAGTTCTAACAAAACTATCTTTGTTAAGGCTAGTGATCAATCATCCAAAGAGAAAGTGAACAAACCTAAAATAGTTCGTCACTATCCTAAAAAGAAAACATTTTCTAAGAAGAAATCTTATCCTTCTAGATATATAAGTAACTTTGAACCTACTTGTTTTTATTGTGGTATTAAAGGCCATACACCTAATGCTTGCTATGTTAGAAACTTCAGTGTGGTAAGTGGGCATTATGTATGGGTAAAGAAAGGCACTAATTATGAAGGACCCAAAGCAACTTGGGTACCTAACAAAACCTAATTTGTTTTGCAGGTATGCTTGAAGACCACATGCAATCTTTGGTATCTTGATAGTGGTTGTTCAAAGCATATGACAGGAGATATAAACCAATTTTCACATCTAGCGCTAAAGGCCTAGGGTTTTATCACTTATGGAGACAATAATAAGGGAAGAATCCTAGGCAAAGGCAAAATTGGTGCTCCACCTTTCACATCCATTGAAGATGTTCTTTATGTTGAAGGACTAAAGCACGATCTTCTAAGTATTAGTCAACTTTGTGACAAAGGCTTCAAAATCAAGTTCACCAAGGATGAATGTTTGATAGAAGACGAAGTCACTCATGAGGTTATACTTAAAGGTAAAAGAATCAATAATATATTCATGATTTCCCTTGATGATCCATCTTTGAAGGTTAAATGTCTCATGGCGAACAATGATGATTCATGGCTTTGGCACAAAAGAATTGCTCATATTCATATGGAACACTTGAATAAATTAATCAAGCATGATCTTGTAATTGGTTTACCTAAGAGAAATTTCGTCAAAGATAGACTATGCGATGCTTGTCAAAAAGGGAAACAAACTAGATCAACTTTAAAATCAAGAAATGTGTGAAGAATTCTCATCAATGATGCAAGGAGAATTTGAAATGTCTGTGATGGGTAAAATGAACTATTTTCCTGGACTTCATATCAAACAACTAAAAGATGGCATCTTCATCAACCAATCTAAATATTGCCAGGAACTCTTGAAAAGGTTTAACATGGATAACTGTAAGGAAATGTCTACACCAATGGGTTCTGGTTCTTATGTTGATCAAGATGAATTAGGTGTTTCCATCGACATCACTAAATATCGAGGTATGATTTGCTCCTTATTGTATTTGACGGCAAGCCGTCCTGACATAATGTTTAGTGTTTGTCTCTGTGCCCGCTTTCAAGCTAACTCAAAGGAATCTCATATCACGGCGATAAAGAGGATCATGAAGTATCTCAAAGGGACAACAAATGTCGGATTGTGGTATCCTAAAGGTATGCAACTTAATTGGTTATTCTGACGCGGATTATGCAGGTTGTAAAACGGATAAAAAGAGCACAAGTGGTACTTGTCACATTCTTGGCAATGCATTAGTATCATGGGCCTGCAAGAAACAAGCATGTGCTGCTCTAAGCACGACCGAAGCTGAATATATAGCAGCGGGTAGTAGTTGCGCTCAAATTTTGTGGCTAAAACAATAACTTCATGACTACGGACTCGATCTAGGGTGCATTCCTCTAAGATGCGCCAACACCAGTGCAATTAACATTACAAAGAATCCCGTCATGCATTCAAGAACTAAACACATAGACATTCGAAATCATTTCCTCTGTGATCATGTTCTTCAAGGAGATGTCGAGGTAACCTTTGTAGATACTCATAATCAGCTTACCGATATCTTCACCAAACCTTTGGCAAAAGAACCTTTCTACAAAATTCATCGAGAGCTCGGCATACTTGACGAACACGACTTATAAGGTGCATTCTACCCTTGATATAACTCTTATATATGTTTTATACATGCTATATGATAATCTATGCTATATGGTATTTAATTATTTAAGAAAAATTTGGTTTTGGACTTTTATTGTTGATGCAATTCGATTTCACAAAGAGTGTCAATCGATTGCTTACTGAGTATTTTCAATTATGTCCATTCTGTGTATGTGCAAATCGATTGCACCTTCAATGCCAATCGATTGCACTCTGCGTTTATGTTTTATTTTGATTCTGTTTGTATGCAAATCGATTGCACCTGGTATGCCAATTGATTGCACGTACTGCAACTTGCTTTTATGACAGAAAAATTATGTTGGTCAGAATTCCTCTCTCATATTCCCAAGCCAAATATACTTTATTTCAAATCACTCATTCCCTACCTATCCAAATCATTTCCAAATCTCAGCTCACAAACACCTTTCTCTCCCACAAAACCTAAAAACTCCATATCCATGGCTTCAAGACAAAAGAGAAAGGCTTCAGTTTCAGAAAAAGGGAAGAAAAAGGTTGATTCAACATCCAATCCATTGCTTTCAACTCTCACCAAAGAGCAAGAAGCCATATTTATCCAATACTTTCAAAGGAAAATAGTATCCAACCCCAAATATGGTATACTATCCTCCTTTCCTCAAGAATGTTTTTCCTTTCAAAATGATATAGCTGCTTATGGTCTAGAACCCTTAATTTCTTCGTCCGGTCCATATTACCCGGATTTGGTAAGAATGTTTTTCAGCAATCTAACACCCCACAAAGGCAAATTGGTCACATATGTGCTGGGCACTCGTATCTCTCTAACTCCTCAGGTTGTTGGTGAGATCCTTCATATTCCTTTCACTAGAAGTTCCCTATATGATCCTGAAAACGAGATATGGGATGACTATCGGAAAAAGGAGTTCTTTTACAGCATTGGGCGGTTAAGTGAAGCTGAATTTCGCGCCAAACGGATTCGTGGTCTTGGCGGAGTAATTCCATCCAGAGACTCCTGGAGTGCAGGTAACCTCCATATAGACGATCGCTTATATCATTATTTTCTGGTCTATATTATGTTTCCAAGAGCTAGAAACCACTGAACTGTTACCGACTTGGAAATGCAGCTAATTTATGCAAGAAAGAAAGGGGTAAGTGTAAACTGGGCAAGGCTTATCATGATGCATATGATGAGAGTGGATGCAAAATCTAAATTTCTTCCATATGCTTATTTTGTCACTTTGATTATGGAGGAATTTGGTGTGGATTTTGCTGGGTTTGAAAAGGTGAATATGGATCCTAATCTAAACAAAATTTCCATTAAGAATGTTGACTCCAGAATGGGCGTGCATTACAATCCGGAGACAAAGACCATCACCTACATTGGTGAAAATGTTGTTGGCGATGAAGGAAATGACCAAGAAGTCGAAGGCGGTGAAGCTGTGCCTCCTCCTCTTACTGCTCCCTATGGTCCAAGCAATCAAGAGCTTATGGATTACATGACTCAACAGTTTTCTTCCATGAACACCAACATCAACAATCAAGGGAGTGCGATCAATGATTCCACTACAACCCAGATTAATGACTTCCGAACGGATGTGAATCAACAATTCTCGTACCTACACTCTCATCTTCATATTCCACCATACGGTCCAAATAATCCAGTTGCACCTCCTCAACACTATACAGAACACCCACTTCAACAACAATTCCCGAATCAAGGCTCAAGATCTTATAACCATCCAGACATGTATCACCCTTAATATTCTGACTAACTGTTTTTTCTGTTATGTTCTTGTCTTGCTATTCAATGTCTTGTTTGTTCAAATTTCTGTATAATCCTTAAACAATTTGTGTTACTATTTTAAATTCTAAATTTTCTCAATATATTGCTCTATTATTATTTGCTTTAGGCATCTTTCCCTTCTTTTTGATAATGCCAAAGGGGGAGAAAGATGTGTGGTACTTTATGCTTGTATTTTATGTGTCTTAAGTTTTTAAGGTACTCTCCAATCAAGATGAAGAAACACATAGGATTCCAACCCTATCCTACATATGGGGAGTTTTGTATCTTAGGGGGAGAAACTCTTCCGGAAAGTACATCGCATAAAGCAAGATTGTTTGTCATCATAAAAAAGGGGGAGAATGTAAAATCATGCTTCACAAATGAGCTTTTGTTTTGATGAAGACAAACCATGACTAACAAAGAAGGCAAAGACTTTTTATCAAGCTCAAAGCATCAAATCCAATCGAGATGAAGAAACGCATAGGATTCCAACCCTCTCCTGCATAGGGGGAGTTTTGCATCTTAGGGGGAGAAGCTCTTCCGGAAAGTACATCGCATAAAGCAAGATTGTTTGTCATCATCAAAAATGGGGAGAATGTAAAATCAAGCTTCACAAATGAGCTTTTATTTTGATGAATACAAACCATGGCTAACAAAGAAGGCAAAGACTTTTGATCAAGCTCAAAGCATCAAAGGATAATATCTTCATTCAAAGCTCTCAACAACTTTAAAGATATAATAATATTATCTAATTTGATCTTAAGATATAGTTGCTCAAAAATGAAAAAGAAATGTTTAAAAAATCATTACTCAAGTTTTTCAAAGTTAAAATTTCATTTTTCTCTTGCATGCAATCGATTTACATTTTAGTGCAATCGATTACACTCTTCAAACTTTCAGATCTTTTGCTTCTATTTCTCTGTGCAATCGATTTACATTGCTTGTGCAATCGATTGCATACTTAAATTTTTAAAACATTTTCTTCTGTTTCTCAGTGCAATCGATTTACATTACTAGTGCAATCGATTGCACTCACTTACTTTTTGCTACTGACTTTGCATGCAATCGATTTGCATTGATAGTGCAATTGATTGCACTCTTAAAATTTTTGAAAAAATAGCTGTTGAAACCTTGTGCAATCAATTTACACAAAGGGTGCAATCGATTGCATGCTGCACGATTTTGAAAAACAGCAGCTTAGTACATACCTGTTCATCATGCCTTTTCATTAAAACTTTTCACTCAAACTTGGCATTTGTTCATGATACATTTTCAGAACTTCATGTTGTTTCAAAAGGGTGTTATGAACATATAAATATTCAATTTCAAAATCTATTTCAACACCTCTTCTATAAATATTTTTGAAATTTCAAAATACAAACTCAAGCATTTCTTCACTTTCATGCATAAGTTTTCTGCACATTTTCATACATTAACAAACAGAAAACTTTCAGAAAATATATCTTGAGTCATTGTACAATAATATTATTGGAAGAGAAGATCATACATTGTTAAATCACTCTAAGTGATCAATATTACTCTACTCACTCAAACTCAAAAATTGATATTTACTTACTTATTTTTCCAGGATTGTTGGAAATAAGTTTAAGTGTTTTTTGAAATCTTGTCTTTCCAAAGTTGTTGGATACAAGTGTAGTTACATTGAGAGGATTGTTCTCATAGATAAATTAGTGAAAATCCGAGAGGATTGCTCTTGGTCCAAGAGGATTGTTCTTGGTTATTTGGTAGTTCTTGTTTAAGTTTGCCACAATAAAGAAATCTCTTTCATGTTGAAAGGGGACTAGAGTACTCTCGGACTGTGAGGGGAACCAGGATATATCGTCCGTGTCTCTTTATTTTTCTGCATTTTTAAGCTTTCCTAAACTCACTTTTAACCATAAAAATAAGAACCATCATCACTAAAAACTAGAATTTTTAAAGTACCTAATTCACCCCCCTCTTAGGCGCACTTCGTACTTACAGAAAGTAGGGTAATGGACCCTCACTTACATGAATAATTTTCACTCCCTTACCTCAAATTTGTAGTAAAGATGAAGTTTGGCTATGGGATCTTCTCTCTACTCCTTCCAAAAGCTTCTTCTAGGTTTCTCTTTATTCTGTCTCTTTTCCACCCAAAACACGTACATAAACAAATATCTCCCAACACCTCTATTTAAGTATAAACCTAATTTCATTTTATTAATTCTCTTTATTCTCCTTATTTCTCACTAATCTCACTTCCTCCTTAATATTCACTTTATTTCTAATTTCCTCCCCAAAACCAGTTATCTCACATTTTTCTATTAATTCTATCATTTAAAAATTAATAAAAATTCAAATAATTCTACCAACACTCCAATAATTCTCAAAAACACTAATTAAATCGAATAAAACACTCTAACACTCAAATAAAATAAAATAAAGCGTTTTAAACTCAATTAAAATAATTAAATAAAAATTTGGGGGATTACATTGAAAGTGAGCAATTGTGTGCAAATCAAGCTTCTAGTGGACAATCAATAAGCCATTGATAAGGAAAATAATATTATGAGACATGGTAAGAACAAACACATAGAAATAAAGTATCATTTTCTTAGAGATGAAGTTGGTAAAGAAAGATTAAAGGTTGAGTATTGCAAGATTGAACTACAATTGACTGATATTCTAACAAAACCCTTGAAGAAAGCAAGATTTGAAGTCCTCAATGAATTAATGGAAATGATGAACTTAAGAAATCTCAATTAAGAAGGTTATTGGTAAGTAATTCAATTTTAGAAGTTAGAAGTTATTTATTATGTAATTATACAATTATAATTAACTTCACACGTGGTTAATATTGGTTTTTCATGTGTTTATTACTAGGTATACATGTGGTTAATGCTAGTTATATATGTGGTCATTGCTAACTTTGTACGTGGTTACTAATTAGACGTTAGTTAACTAGCGGTATGATCCTATATAAATGATGTCACACATGTTTATAACATACATACGATTTCATTCCAATAATACTTCTCTCTCTCAGTTTATTTTATTCTATCTTAATTTCCTCAATTAACAAATAACTTTTAGAACATAAGTTATCCAACACCCAAAATTTCCACACCACTGTAAAGAATTGCCAATATCATGCATATTCAAATGATTCACGACATAAAAAAACCAACTCTTTAACAACACGCACATCCCTTGTAATATGGTTGATATAATCCAAAAGCTATCCCTAGGCCACATTGCTGAATTGAACACATAGTCCACCAAATAATGTAAAGTAGTCCTCGATTTCATCCACACAAATTGGATATTCTCCATAACATTAAATGACTCTGATTTAATGTTTTTTTTTACATGGAAGATGATGAACCTTGTTTTGAAGGTGATATGTTATTAACAAAGACATCTACTTTTGATGATGATAACTAATGTATTATGCTAAGTCAAGCATGAAAGATTAAGAGGATAAATATACAAACCTTATCTTTAGAGTTTGATAAGCTTGACTATTCGATGACGACAACCAAATGGAATACAACTAAAAGCCTCATCTCGAACTACTCAAGCATGTGTCAACAAAAAGAGAAGTATCTGGCAAGGCCTTGAAGCAATGGGGCAATCTCTTAATTTAGTAGTGAGTGAATGACTGTAAGGTAAAAGGACTTTATCAAAAAAATCATGACTAAAGTACGTGTGTGCATGCATACACACCAAACTATTTTCAAAATACTTTACCAAAAGATTATTTAAAAAAAAAACATATGGAAATTATATCAGATGAATTAGGAGCAGTCAAAATAGTTATAAGAAATTTTTTGACTTTTCTAATTAGTTAGAAATGCGCAAATTTAAGGCCTAAGCTATTTTGAAAGCACCTTGATTATGTGCAACGGCTAAATATCTTGACCTTCCTTTTTGAGAACTTACAAACGATTATTTTAACTATTTAATCAATTATGAATATGTTCTAATCGATTAGATAATAGTAAAAAGCATTAATTTCAAATTCTTTTTTGAGCCAACCTCAAACCTATAAATAGAGGTTCCATTTCTCATTTCAAATCAACCAGAATCGTGTTTTGATACATCTCTCTCTCTCTCTCTCTCTCTCTCTCTCTCTCTCTCTCTCTCTCTCTCTCTCTCTCACACACACACACACACACACACACACACACACACACACACACACACACACACACACACACACACACGCACGCACGCACACACACACACACACACACACACACACACACACACACTCTATAAAGTTTTATCTTACTTTCTATTACTAATGTTTTAGCTTAATTTTTTTTTGTGAGAAAAGTCCTTTTATGAGTGAGAATACTTGTGTAATTCTATAAATGGTAGAATTGTAAAGTTCACAAAGGGAATCTTTTGTATACACATTGGTTGAATATTATCTATTTAAGTATTTATCTGGGTTAGAAACTAAACACGTAAAAAGCTTTTGTTTGGGATTTTGTGGTTCAGTCCTAGTTTAGGTTGGAGATCAGTCTGTGATAAAATCTCCTAGGTTTTTGGTCAGTCCGATGTTAAAACCAAGATAGGTTGAAGTACAACTTGATATTAAAAGCTTCATAGGTTTGAGATCATCCCGATGTTAAAATCTCACAGGTTATTGGTTATCCTTTGTAAAACCAAGATTTTAAGCTCAAAGGTTTAGAAACTTGAAAAATAACCACTCCAATATCCTTGTTTGTGGAAATAAGACTAACCACTTAAATTCACCATTATGAAGGAAGATTGGCCACTTCACTCCTGATTTTATTCTGAAAAAAAGACACAAGCGCTTACATTCATCGTCTTGTAGTGTTTGGTTGAAGATCAACCATCATTTCCTTGTATAAGAGGTTTCGTGAGTCTTTCATACTAAAAGCTCTCAAAGTATTATTGGAAACTCATAAGATCAATTATTGAGAAGAGGAGTATGTCTTTTTGATTTGACTGAACCTCTATAATTTTTGGTGTTTTTCTTTTCCCTTAACTCCTTTAATTATTGCTTTTTATTTTTCCCATGTTAAGTTTTCTAAAATAATTTTAAACTCAGATTTTATTTCACAAAGTTGTTCAAAATCACATTTTTACTAACCACACAATTCACTCTCTCTTGTATGTGAAGTCTCAAGCTCAATAAATGGCATCAAAGCCTACTTCTATTTAAGGGTTGATCTTCTTCGGAGAAAGATGACTTTCGACACAAGATACCTTCTAAATACACCACCAGTTTTAAAATAATATCAGTTTTAATATTTGGCAAAGATTCATTGCTTTGTATGAGCCTTTACATTTTTTGTAAAAATTCAATGCTTCTGGTGTTAAAAAATCAAAAATGTCAAAGATAAATGATATGAAAACACGTCGATTGTTAGCACACGCTTTTTCATGCTTCTCCACTTTATTTGAAGCGGCTTTGAGAGTTACCTGTTCCATAATAAAACTCTCAGTCGTAATACAACCATTGTGAAAACCTTAATCAAATATATGCATGCATGTTTTCCTCCTATCTACCAATAGACCGAGAACATTTGTTTGCATGCATAAATTAGAGTGTTATATGTATTTTAAGAAATCAATGTGTTGCTTTACATATATTTTTTAGAGTTTAATGGACATCTATTGAATTTTATATGATCGTCCAATAAAAAATTATCACTCTGTTAAATCATCCAATTTATTTTAAAATATCAATATGATTTAGCGGAATATTCATAATTTAATATTAAATATGGTGTTATTTAGAATATAAAATAATTTGAAAATATTGTTTTCGTTTTCTATTTCTTAAAATTTTTCCCTCCAAGAAAAAACACGTCATTAAACAAATTAAAAAGAGATTTTAGAAATAATTGGGGAAGAAGGGAAATTAGTAGCGCGGCGGCGAGAGAGAGATGGAAAAGGGCGGGGCGACGAAGATAGATCTAAACCGAGACGGTGTCGAGAATCTGAGCGGCCGCGTTCATCTCCTCCCTTGCTGCATCAAGCACGACGGCCCCACCGAAGTTTCTAACTATTTCAAACCTAAACCCAGCGGCGTCGTCGGAGAAGACGGTTTACAGTTACAGCAATCGCATTTTAGAGGAAGGTTACTCGAAGGAACCTCACTTCAACTTCCAAACAACTACTCCGGTTCGTATATAGTCTTCTCTCGTTCTTTCCATTAAAGCCTTCTTTCTGAATATGATTACGATGTTTTTGATTTTCTGTAGGTTTTGTTTTGGGAAAGAAGAATTCGTCGAGTAAATCGGTTGATAGTTCTGATTCGTGGGAGACTTTGGCTAGGTTTAAGCATATTACTTATTGGAATCATGACTGTGTTCCTTCGCAGAATGATGATTTCTTCCGTGCTTTTCATTGGATCACTGTTGCTGAAGCTGTAAGTTGTTTCTCACTGTTTCTTCTGTATTTCAGTTCCATTATTTCATACTTCATTTATGATTGTTACCTGGGAGTTGAAACATGTGCGTGTTAGGATTCATCTTTGAGAGAACCAAAAGTGATTGTGAAGACTTCAAATTAGTTTTGAGTGTTTGGGAGGGAGTTCCTAGCTCTGTAGCATCATTGTGTCCTTGTCTGTGTCAATGTCGAACACCGACACTCGTGATTACATTTTTTTTATTCATTTTTTTAAAATTATTAAGGCAAACAATTAGAGGAATTGGAAGACCTTAAAAGACTAAGAGAAGTTATTAAGAAAGATGTCGAGATAAATTATTTGGACAGAAGCATGGTTCTTTATAGAACATTATGGCAAAAGTTGATTCAGGTAGCTGACTCCACTTATTAGTGGAATAAGGCTTAGTTGTTGTTGTTGTTGTTGTTGTGTGTCAACGTGTCAGTTTCTCCTGTGTCCGCATCCGTGTCTGTGCTTCATAGATTTCTAGTTATTTTAACTTGATCTAGGATTTGTATTTTTTGCCTTCAAACATGATTTTTACAGTCAGAGTTATAGTTTAAGTTAAGTCACTTTTAATGATGAATATCTAAACATAAATCAATTTATCTTAAGCTCACTTTTAACTAAAGTCAATTCAACCATAAACAACTCACTTTCAAAATGAAGAAAAAGAACACTTTTATAGAAGTTGAACTTACTCTTAACTCAATTTTATTGGAAATGAGTATGATTGTGAGTTATTTAATAGACATGTTAATTAGAATCGAGTTTTATTGTAGTTTTTAAACAAATAAACAAACAGATGAATTCTCAACTTTGCCTTTTTTTCTTAGCAAGTGTTCAGTGCACATGAATTTGTCTGTTACGTTCACTGCTACTCAAAGGTGAATATTTCGTGCACCAGTCATATTGTCACTAGGAATATATTTAGTGTTTGGCTAAATCTTGTTTAGTTGTAACTTTGTTAAAGTCATGTTACTGTTGAGGGCCAGGGGATTATGCATCTTGGAGGATGTTGTGTTTGTAAGTAAGAAGCAGTTTCTCTATTCTCTCTCAGTTCTTCATAATCCGGATTGGAGTGTGCTTGGCTGATAATTATCAATTCTATTGTCTTTCTTTGGTTAGAAATTTCAATTGCTTGCATGTTAGAAAGCAGGAACTAGGTAACCTGTAACCTGTGTGTCGTCCCTTCTTGATGTATTTGCTTTTGATTCGGTTAAACCATTCAAAGTAAAGTAAAATGGAACAAGTCTTGATGGAACAAAAAAACTTATGTTTGCATCATTTTGATTTTTGTGCTTGTTGAGATTACCTAACTTGATATTACCTTGTAAATGCAGCTGCATAATCCTGTGACACCCGAGGAGTTAGCATCTTTCACACTCTAGAGGCATAATTACTCTCCGAACAAAATGCTGTAGCCGTCGTATTTCTAGTTAATTTAGTCCTGTTATTTTTATGCTTTTTCTTTACCCTGTCTTCGACAATCCTTATGTATTTCCCCCCTTTATACCATCATGCTTGTTTTTCAGTTTTCACTATATGAATACAATTTGTATCATAGATGAGAAACTTGTATCGCCTGAAGACCTCATAGATTACAATCGGTTCTTGATGAGTGTTCATGTCTCTGGAGCCAGCTCCATCCATCTTGTTTTCTTCGATTAATTATAAGCAACTCTTATTAACTTCTTTTACCTATGTCTTACTGAATTTACGCCTCTGATTTTAGTAGTTCATTTCATTTTTTTCCTCTAGATTCATCTCACATCTTTTCAAACCTTAATTACAATGAAGTGTTTGTATGTTGTGAATATTATTTGGTGCTTTAGTCCTGTGTTAGTTAGAACCCCTTTATAATGGTTAGTCAGAGTATATCTGGACAGTCAAGAAAAGCTATTATTGAAGAGGTTGGAAAAGGATTAAAGAGAGTTGCCGCTGATAATGAAGGTGGCGCGGCTATGGATCGGCTTTCTCTTGAGACCAATGACATGCATATCATGGTTATGTAACAAGAGGATGTGTTGCTAAAATAACTTTTCTAAAGGAGTTTGGTTCAAGGATTTAAAAGTGAATTTTAAGAATAAGTTATCTGAAAATAAAAATAAGTTTGACTCCCCGTTATTATTATTTTATAATTTTAAAAAAATTAGTTGCTTTGTTTTTTTGAATCAAAAGAATTTTATTGATTGCATGAAAAATTAATAGCTTTTCACCTTCTTACGTGAAAATAAAACTATAGAAATTGTTAAATGTTATTTTATTTTTTAAAATATTTATATCTATAAATAAATTTTCTTCAAACTTGTATAATTATTTTTTAAGTATTATAATATTTAAAAAATAGTTATACTTAAAGCAAACTTCCC
The DNA here is from genome assembly GCA_948472305.1 of Vicia faba. Lineage (NCBI taxonomy): Eukaryota > Viridiplantae > Streptophyta > Magnoliopsida > Fabales > Fabaceae > Vicia > Vicia faba. The sequence continues at coordinate 1,531,080,748 of OX451739.1, forward strand.
TTAAATAAAGAACTGTTTATTAGACGTACAAAATATATTTTTTTTAATTAAAAGAAATATATACTAATTTAAAAAACACAAGGTACAAGGCGATCGTTAGGATTCAACCATCAAGAAAGACAAATCAAGAAAGACAAAAAAGACGAATGAAAACTAGAGCATCAACTTAGCTACATGCTTCCTAAGCTTAATATTATGCCATTCTCTATACACAATTTTATCTATAATGCTATCAGCTTTATTCTTGTGACCTATCTTTTTAAAAACCTCTTCATTTCTATAAGTCCAAATGCCATACAAAGTTTATGTAAAAGCAAGCTTTAGCATGCTTCCATTCCAACTTATCTTTTAAATGTAGTCTATGATCCACTTAATCTCTTTTGCCCAAGCTTTGGGTTCATGCACGATTTCCAGCCAACTAATTCCAGATCAGGGCTGTGACCCTACAATCAAAGAACAGATGACACAGTTTCATCCGCAGTCTTGCATAAAATGCAAATACTTTCCTGAATCAACCCAAATCTTCTTAACCTATCATTGGTTGCCATCTTACCATGGCAAGCAAGTCACAAATTCAATACAACTCTAGACCTAGCATAAATTTTGCTAATCAAGAAGCTCCAAGACATGCGAGAGGTATCATCAATCAAAACTCTATACACCTCATTCATGGAGAATTTCCTATTGTTTGTCAATTTAAGCCAAACTTGAGGAAACTGGTTTGTTATGACTCTGTGGTTCAGGATGCTATTATTCACCCAAGACCAATTTTTTCCTCCTATCACATCCATCACATTACTGACTTTCATATAATACATGTGAACCCATTTAATTCAGAGGTTATCAGATTTTCTGCACGGGTTCCATAAACATTTTAACATAGTAACTTTGTTCCAAGCAGTCAAGCTGATGGTGTTCAAGCCTCCTTGGCACCTGGGACTATAGACGGTTTTCCAAACCACAGGACTTTTCCTCTTAATATCTTGGCTGCCACTCCAAATAAAAGACATACACATAACATCGATATTATGAATCACGGGTTAGGGAGAGAAAGGCACTGCATCTAATAATGAGCTATAGTAAAAGAAATGCTTTTGACTAATTGGATCCTTCCAGCATATCTAAGTAATCTTGAGGTCCAATGTCTGATCCTATAAACAATTTTATCGATCAAAGGCAGGTAATGGTTTATGTTGAGCTTTTTACTGGTGAGAGATACTCCTAAATATCTGAAAGGAAGTTGACCCCCTTCAAAAGAAGTTAAACCCTTTAGACCTTATTTGGTACTATCCTTTAAACCACCAAAGTAAATCTTACAATTAATACATTTTAGATCCTGCAAACAATTAGTACAAAATAATTCTACTATTAAATTAGTTAAAAATCTGTGAATTTGTTTCTCAATTTCATATAATATATTTTAATTTTTTATCGTTTAAAATTGATATAACATGTGTTGATTTTAAACTTTCATGAAAACCTTCTTATAAAAATAATAATTTTTTTTTGAAAATGAATAATACTTTATTTCAAAAACCAAAAAATCATACAAATCACAGGGATCTAAATGATCCAACCCACCAAAAAGCAAAACAAACAAGGATCTTACGACATCATAAGACTAGCAATATAATGCCTAAGCCTATATTTCATCCAACATCTATACATCACATAATCAATAATTTTGGGGCCTATAGTGTTACTATCTAGGGGATTACCAAATCAGCTTTGGTTCCTAAAACTCCACCCTTCATAAATGATTTCAGTGAAAGCACATTTGAGCACTTCCGCCGCACCCTTTGCCATTGCTTTTTTTTTCCAACACCCATTGCAATTCATCATCCCACTTAGTAAGCTTAGTGGAGCCATTTGAGAACAAACTTCCATATCTCATACAACTTGTTACACTATAAAAATATATGCTTCAATATTTCTTGTTCTCTACAAAAGCAACGTATTCCCGTACCCTAAATTTATCCGTCTTAATGTTACCGTCAAATTTATTTTTGAATTTGGGTGTTATAAATATAAAATTTCTTTGATTTAATTATATTAAACATTCTGAGTTTTTTAAAATATTCGCTTCGAAACCTATTTAAAAATATAATGATCTATATCAGATTATTTGTATTTTTGAATAAATAAATATTTTCTCGTCTTCATATACTTTCAATTGACTTCTTATTTCAAACAAATAACATAACACAATTGGTAAAGAAACAAGCTTGCAAATATAAGGTTGCGAGTCCAAATCTCTCATAATGCACTTTTTAACATTATTTATATTTCTTTGTTTATTGTTACTAATTTTATTTTCATTTATAAAAATCATTAAAAAAATTATTTTTTAAATATTTAAATATTAAATTTCGTATTTTTAATTAATGAATTTTTAAAAAATAATTTTTTTCCCACTTTTTATTCTAAAAATAACCAAAAAAATCTAAAATACAAAAAGATTTAAAAATATTTTGTTATCTTTTGTATTTTAGGTAGTAATATTTATTTTAGGAAAGAATCAATGTAATTGGTTACAATAATTATAAGTCCAAAAATTTGATTTATTTTTGGGTTTTAATTATTTGGATTGATGATTTATTTTATTCTATTTTTGTTAATTTCATTTCAATTTCAAGTTACATTCAAATCTTTCCAAAAATCATGTTTTTTATTATTTAAATATTATTTTCGTTTTTTTATTTTAGGCAATTTTTAATAATAATGTTTAATTTATTTTATGCATTTTTCGTCAAAAAGTGTCTAAAAATTCACTAAAAAAATCAAATCTATATCTATCAAATCCGAAATTCACATTACAAATCAAATATGGAATTATACAACAAATTGAATCAATTCACATCAATTAACAACAACACTAAATCCCTAATTGTCTCTAATTAATAAATCTACGATAATCAAATTCTAACAGCAAATTCTAAAAACCCTAAAAACTAAAAACTTATACATACTGAAGATATTAAAGTGAAGAAGGGGAATCAAAAAATACAGAGAAAAAAGCTTAATACAGAGAGGAGGGGAGAAAGAAGACGAAAAATAAAAGAACGAAGAAGGGCTTGCGTGAAGAACACCGAAGAGCAAATAACCTTGTTGTTGGTTGAAGATCCGAGAGAAGGACGATTGAGATTTCATTATCTGAAACCATAATCTCCGTTGATCCGCCGCAACACCACCTTCAAGCTCCACCGCAACCTGCAAAAGCAAAGGAGAGCAGGGATCAATACTAAATCCAGAACATTCAAAGGCAGAGAGCAAGCGAAATCGCGAAAGGGTAACTGAACTTAGCGTTTTTATTTGGTTGATTTGTTGTTATTTTTGGGATTTAGGGGGTTTTTGGGGTCGGATTCGTGTTGGGGTTTTGGTAGAGCGCCGCCGCTGGTGGTTTAGGAATTAGGGTTAAAGTGAGAGAGAGTGAAAGAGTTTGTGTGTACGAGAGAGAGAGAGAGGAAGATGAATAAGTGGAGTTTTCTGTAACAACAAAACAATGTAAATGAATAAAAACAAAATGTAATCCGTTTCAATTCCGTGCGCGCTGGCTCACAATAATTATACTCCCTCGTTATCCTCCGCGTGATCGTGATCGGACGACCGTAGGCCAAGTCCTACCTTATTTTCCATACACCCTCGCCCACGTAATCCAGCCTCCTAAAGACACCTCCATGTTTACTCGTTAATTAGAATTTACACCCCCTTGAATTTAATTTATTTTTATAATTCAATTATTATTTCTAATTTTTTTTAAATATACATATATATTTTACAATTATTATTATTATTATTATTATTATTATTATTATCAAATAGTGATTTTATATTATTATTATTATTATTATTATTATATTTTGATATTATTATTATATATTGTTATCATTTATTATTTATAATCCCTTTTTATGTAAATGTTATTATTAATATATTTTATTTACTATTTAAATATTACTATTATATTATCAAATAAATTATTTTATATCACAATTTCATATATTATTTTATATTATTTACATTAAATTTTTCTCTAATCATGCATTAATCAAGATCTTCGCAAATAATACGATTAAAAAACACAAATAAATCATCAAACTATTTTTCGCAATAAACTAAGCTAAACAACTGTTTTTTGCAAAAGGGTTTCAAACTAGTTTTGACTTACTGCGCATTTAGTCAAAATCTCCGCAATCACTACTTCCGAAAAAGTGCGAGGTGATTCAAAATATGTTTGCAAACCCCTAAAAATATCAACCCCATACGAACTACGAATTGAGACTCTGATTCCTCATAAGAGGATACGTAGACATACAATCAAAAATCGTAGCGAGTTCTACTATAAAAATTTTAAGTCCTTTCTTTCTAATTAAAATTTAAAATCCAGTTTACCCCAAACCTAAACCTAGAGCTTAGTATCCTTGTGAACAAGGTAGATGAAAGGTGCCTAACACCTACCTTTCGTCTAATTGAGTCTGAAACCTAGAATCTCTGTCTACGAATTAGGGTTTTCTGTTAGATTCCCTTACCTAGGATAAAAACTAATAATGACGACTCTTGATTTAAAAATCAGTCGCAATAGCTGGCGACTCTGCTGGGGACTCTCCTTAACCATAGGTTTTAGGTCTCTTTTGGGTTTTTATTTTTTTCTTCTTATTTGCATTAATTTATTTATTGCATTAATTTATTTATTGCATTTTTTATTTCTTGTCTATTTTTCTTTATTATTATATATTCACTATGTGGCGGGTTTTTATTTCAAAAAAATATTTCCAATACAACCCTTAGAAAGAAGGTTCGTCTATTAGCTTAGGGGTATATCATCCTTGCGAGTTTATGTGACGACTTCGCCTAGAGTCGGTGAACTTCCGAAAAAAGAATACTTATCGAGAGATATCCTCTTGACGAGTAAGGCTTTGGAAGGTCACCCATGACTCTTCGTAACAACCTTAACCTAAAATCTCATGACAAGACCTTTCACGACTTTGAGACGAAAGTCTCAGTCTGTAAAGAAGCTCCACCTAAGGTAGGACCTTGTGCCTTTTCCTCTGGTGTTATTCATGACACCCTTAAGGAAGCCACCTTTTGGGAGGGTAAACCAACCGTAGGTCAAAGTTAAGGAACCTACCTTCTAGGGGTACTTATCACAAAATCCCGTCACCCACGCATTCATATATTTCATGTATTCGTCATACATTCTCATATATTCGTCACCCGTTCTTTTGTCTTATTCATGGGGTATAAAAAATAATAAAATCAAGATCTCGGTGACTGTCTTTAAAAATGGATACCGAAGGAAACAACTTGCCCGCGTCAACACGCCAAACATGTCTGAAATCAAGGCCACAAAAGGGAAATAATATGCTGAAGACTTTCTCAAGCTTTGCCAAGCAAAGGTGGACAGGTTCAAGAGCAGACGTCTGCAAGTGCACCAAGAAGACTTATTTCCTTTTTTCTTGATTTCACGCAAATAAAGTTTTGGTTTAAGATCGTAATATTTTTCAATATCTGAATTACGTTACCTCCAATAAAGACATCTTGTTTCCACATCCCATTTGCATATCTGTTTTAAAGATAGTTGCTAAGTAAAATAATAAGCAGAAGACAAATACATACCCAAGTGAATAAGACATTCAAAACAAGTAACCATTTCATATTCATACGCATTCATTCGCACGCATGCATTCACGAATACCTGCATGTCATGTCAAAACTCATTTTTCAAAAACATCTCTCCAGTTGAACCATTGGTAGAAGAAGGTCTCCACCTCCTTGGCCTCCATATCAAACCAGGGCCTATCGACAAAAAGCAATGGAGAAAATCGAGGAAACTCAGGCTGCATTCAAAGAGGATCTCGACCAAGTAAAGGGTGATGTCACTTCGATGAAAGGAGACCTGAGTCAAGTTCTCCTAGCTTTAAAGAACGTTATTGACATGCAAGACCGGATTCCCAGGGCAGCTTTCAAGGAAGTAGCCCAAACTATTGGTGCATTAAGCGGTTGCCAACTAGGGAAAGATCCACAAGCAGGACTCTAAAAGCCCGTCATGGCCCAAGAAGAAGCTGAAACTGAAGGGTTTGTCCCACTGCCGCCAAAAGCAGGGGCATCTCGTACCCTACATATTCCAACCAATAATGCAGACAACTACTTGGATCTGCAACGCGGAGACCACGACCCAGAGGATGCCAACCAAGCGCCCTCAAAGACGACTGGTACTCATGCTATTGATAACCCATTAGTGATGAATTAGTATAAAGCTCTGGAAGAAAGACTAAAAGTTGTGGAGGGTTTCGACACTTTCGAAGTAGACGCTCTCGAAATGGGCCTAGTTCCTGATGTGGTGATTCCACCAAAGTTCAAAGTACCTGACTTTGAAAAATACAAGGGGCTCACTTGTCCAAGAAATCACCTCTGCATGTATTGCAGGAAGATGCATGCCCATGTCCACGATCAGAATCTGATGATTCACTATTTTCAAGATAGCCTGAGTGGGGCATCTTTAGACTGGTATATGCAACTGGAGCGAACGCATATTCGAACCTGGGCAGATCTTTCTAATGCTTTCCTAAAGCATTACAAATATAACCTGGACATAGTGCCTACCCGCATGCAACTCCAGAATTTGTCCCAGAAGAAAGAAGAGTCCTTCAAGGAGTATGCTCAGAGATGGAGGGAGTTGGCATCCCGTATGCAACCACCACTGTTAGAGAAGGAGTTAGTAGATACGTTCATGGGAACTTTGCACGGGATGTATCATGAGATGATGGTTGGAAGTATCTCTTCGGGGTTCTCAGACCTAGTAACCATCGGAGAAAGAATCGAGACTGGGGTAAAAAGTGGGAAGATATCAGGGGGATCATCAAATGCTCCCTACAATTCAAAATGGTCTGCTTCAAACTTCACCAAAGGAAAAGAGGAAGAAATTAATGTTGCAGCATCATAACCCAGGGTACAACAACCATTAGTGATCCCACTAGGGCAGCAGCAAGGCAGAAGGCCACCTAGGAAATTTGATCCACTCCCTATGCCACCTAGCCAGTTATTGAAACAGCTAGTTAAGGAATCCTTAGTGGAGCTCAAGCCTCGAGCTCCTCCAGTCGGGCCAGTCCCACGAAGATACGATGCTAACGCCAGATGCGAGTATCATGCTAATTCTCTTGGACATACCATAGAACAGTGTTGGCCTTTCAAACACAATGTGCGGGATTTGTTGGATTCTCGATACATCACTTTCGAGAAGCCCAACATCACATCAGACCCTATGTTGTCGAACGACGGCCTGACAATAAACGCAATTGAAGTAGTCACTGACTCTGGGGCAAGCAGACAAGCAAAAACCCCGATAAACTCACTGAAAGAATATAGGTTAGAATACGGACTCCGGCTAGAACACATTGGAGCTTTCGAAAGAGAAGGCTAGGAGACCAGGGGATAGTCCACTTCAGACAATACCCTGAAGAAAAACATAAAGTTGCTCTGAAGGGTGAAGCACAGTTTCCTCCGATCCAAGAGACTCTTGTCAACAAACAGTGGAGTAGTGCATGGCAAACATGGGGCAAAAATATCCAACAAAGCTAACACCAAAGGGGCAACTGAATTCATCCAAGAATGCGCCCCAGAAGGAAAAACTCAAAAGATGGACGACCGTGGAGATTCCTGAGATCTTTTTCTTTCTAAATTATTTTTTCTTGTTTTTGAAAGAACCTATGTCAAGCCCGAGGCATAAGGGTTGCTTTTAAGGGTTTCTCTGTTTTGTTTCAGAAAATATTTACGATTAATAAAAGTTATATTTTTTCAATTAAGATCCATTTTCTTTCTCTTGCATTTATATCGTAAATTTAAAAATGGCAATACTTTCTCTGCATATGCATTTTCAAATTTCATATACTAAAATCTGTGCCAAAACATGATAAAGGTGCAAATCCATGCCCAAAACCACCGATAATGCTACTGCTGCAATCCGATATAATTTTCATGCTCTTATCAACCAAGCTAAAGAGAAAGATGATAAAGATCTTGAACTCTATGAGAAAATGGCGAGGGAAATAAAAAGAAAATCTAACAATATGCAACCATATCAAGAGGCTGTTAAGGCCATCAATCTGAGCACAGGGGAAGACCCGGAAGAAACCAAGCTAGGGGAAAATATTAGAGCGGAGCCACAAATAAGTTGATCAAGTTATTGCGCATATCTACGGAAATAGGCCAAGGCCAAATACACACATTGCTGTAAAAATAAGCAACTACGAAATACCAAGATCTGACGAAGAACCCGAGCCAGGGGCACGTTGGGTATCCATGTTCGACGAAGCTTCAAATGCACCAGGGCACGATATAGGGGCAGTATTGACTTCTCCAGAGAATGCTCACAAGCCATATGTCAAGTCAATGATGAAAGGGATACTAAACTTCCAAAACCGGTTCCATATCGGGGTCATGTTTTGAAAACTAACCGCGGAATTCGCAAAAATCATTTTCAGTCACGCCCTGGCAACTATATCGTTTATATTCAAAGTAACTTGGTCTAACAACGAACCACACACCACAAACAGACATAATCAAGAGCCCACACTTAGTCTTGCTATCAAAGAAGGACCGAATGACAAGCCTCAGTTTTAGGACATCCAGAAAATGCCTTCAGCATCGACAAATGAACTCTACGGAAATTAGCCTCAGAATTCTTTCTGAGTAACGGTGTACTACACAAGATGAACCACGACATGGTCTAGTACTCAAGAAGATTTTGCTACCACGCATCGATTCACATGGTAAATGGACACCCAACTATGAAGGTCCATACGTTCAAAACAACATTCTCCGGTGGTGGTCTTATCCACACAACAATGGCCGGGGAAGAACTACCGCATCCGGAAAACTCAGACGCAGTAAAAAAATACTATGTATAAAAAGCTCGCTAAGCTCGAACCTTAAACAAGCGACTTAGGCAAAAAGGAGTGTCCCAGTGGATCGAAAACCCTAAAGGGCGATCCAGGCAAAAATTAGGGGCATATAGACAAAAAAAATCATCCCGGTGGATTGAAAACCCTAAAGGACAATCCAGGCAAAAATTAGGGATCATTCAAAAAGAAATAAAGAACAAAAAGACTGCGATCTAAGAACTGCGACTACGAACCACGAAGGGAGAGATAGATTTGAATCATACAATTCAGAAGCAAAGGAGATAAGATCATTAAAAGGATATTGGGGAACAAAAGTAGCAATTATCATTTTTCATTGCCATTTACAGTTTTAAAACTTTCTGTAATTACCTCTTTCTAAGAATTGCATCTTGTATTCTCGCCTATTCAGAGGCCTATCAATAAAACAATTGCCTTCTTTGCATATTTCAAATTGCATTTTTCTTTTTCTCATACTTGTTTACAAAATACTACGATCATTAATTGTGAATATTGTCTTGAAATTATTTCGGGGATTAACAAAATAAGAGCATTTGATAAAACATCAAAAAAACATTTTGGTTAGGAAAATATTGAAAGAAAATCCACGTCTACGTCCACGCACATGGCTATGCCCAAGTCTAAGCTCACAATGCGAGGACTATAAACATGTTTGTGTCTACGCCTACGCTTACAACACAAAAATCTATACACATGTCTACGCCTATATCTACGCTCACGACGCAAAGAAAGTCTGCGTCCATACGTACATCTGCGCCTATGCTTGCACTCAACAAAATAAAGTCTATACACATATCTACTCGTACATCTATATGTCTGTACACGAAGTCTACGTCCACGTCAGCACCTATGCCTACACTTGCAACACAAAGTCTACATTCGCATGCGTCCATGAAAATGCGTACTCCTGCCAATTCTATACATACGTCTACGCTTACAACATAAAAGGATACACATATGGCAATACATACGTCTACGCCTGCGCTTACAACATATAAATCTACGCATATGTCATTACCTACGTCTATGTCTACGCCCACCGCATTCAAGTTCAACAATGCTACAACGACACAACATACAATTCCAAGAATCGGTAATTCTAAGCGAATGGTTTAAAGGAGAGAATGCCAGAAATTGTCTTCATATTTCAAAGCATATCCGCATCTTACACACATTTCACACATACATTTTTCATATCTAAAGCATGCATACCCTATACATTTCAATATTCAATACACTCAGTGTTCCATATCAATGTCAAACATCATACATTTCGCATACATACAACATTCAATATGCATGCATACATATGTATCACATAATCAATAGACAAATAATCTCACCCTCGATTCAACTATCTAAGGGTCGACCAACGCAATACTCCTCCTACGATTCAACCCGTCACCTCAGTCTTCATGTCGTGACACGTTCAACCCATCACCTAAGTCTTCCCGCAATGATGATTTCCTTACAAGCCCAATATGTTTCCTCTAAGCCGCAATGTATTCTCAAAACCCAGTACGTTGCCTCTAAGCCGCAATGTATTCTCCGAACTCAACACATTGCCTCTAAGCCGCAATGTATTCTCAAAATTCAACACATTTCCTCTAAGTCACAATGCATTCGCAAAACTCCCTGCGTTGCCTCTAAGCCGCAACATATTCTCAAAACCCAACCTATTGCCTCAAACTTCATGTAGCAATGTATTCCAAACTCCAGACCATCGTCTCAGACTTCATGCAACGATGTCCGAAACAACAAATTTAGCTTATCACATCAGACTTCACGCAATGATTTTCAAACCTAATCCATTTGCCTCAGACTTCATGCAACAATGTGTTTCTTATTCTGCGGCACAGATCATTGCCTCAGACTTCATGCAGCGATGTTCGAAACCAAATTTAGCTTATCACATCAGACTTCACGCCATGATTCGCGAACCTAACCCATTGCCTCCGACTTCATGCAGCAATGTGTTCCAAACTCCAGACCATCGTCTCAGACTTTATGCAACGATGTTTGAAACAACACATTTAGCTTATCACATCAAACTTCACGCAGTGATTTGCAAACTTAACCCATTGCCTCCGAATTCATGCAACAATGTATTTCTTATTCTGTGACACAGATCATCGTCTCAGACTTCATGCAACAATGTTCGAAACAACAAATTTAGCTTATCACATCAGACTTCACACAGTGATTTGCAAACCTAACCCATTGCCTCAGTCTTCATGCAGCAGTGCGTTTCCTTATTCCGCGATACAGATCATTGCCTCAGACTTCATGCAGCAATGTGTTCCAAACTCTAGACCATCATCTCAGACTTCATACAACGATGTTCGAAAACCAAATTTAGCTTATCACATCAGACTTCACGCAGTGATTTGCGAACTTGACCCATTGCCTTAGTCTTCATGCAGCGATGTATTTATTTATTCCACAAAATCCAGCCTATCGCATCAAACTTCACGCAGTGATTCGCGAACCAAACTCATTGCCTTAGACTTCATGCAGCAATGTATATCTCTTTACTCTGTAACACAAACCATCACCCCAGACTTCATGCAGCGATGTCCGAAAACCAAATCTAGCTTATCGTCTCAGACTTCATGCAGCAATTTGCAAAACTGTAACCCATTGCATCAGACTTCATGCAGCAATACATTCCTTTATTCCATAAACATCGATCATCACCTCAGACTTCATGTCGCGATGCTCAAAAGAAAATAAAACTTTAACCCATTGCATCGGACTTCATGCAACAATGTGTTTTCTTTATCCCAAAATTCTAGCCCATCGCCTCAGACTTCATGCTGCGATGCTCAAAAGAAAACAAAACTTTAACCCATTGCATCAGACTTCATACAACAATGTGTTTTCTTTATCCCAAAACTCTAGCCCATTGCCTCAGACGTCATGCATAGATTCGCAAACATAACCCATGGCCTCAGTCTTCAAGCAGCCTTGCATAATCAATTATTGTTTTATTCATCCTCCAAATGGGTGAATAATCAAAACCAAACCAAGACATACAACATTAATCTCTCAAGCTCAAAACCATCTGCCTCGTCATCACATCCTAGTAAATAGATACATCATTATCTTTGCCTATTCTCTTCAAAACTCTTGGGGGTATGCTATATCAGCGTAACCCTATCTAGCCAACCCGTGGGGGTATGCTATATCAGTGTAACCCTATCTAGCCAATCTTAGGTCAAATTTTAGGGATCTTCCATTATTTAATAAATCTCCGATTCAAATGAACAAAGACCTACGCATTCTTGCGCCATTCAATCTAAGAGTTATTAAATAAGGGCAGCTGTCATACCCCAAATTTTCCCGCCTTAGTGCTACCGTCAAACTTATTTTCGAATTTGGATGTTACAAATATAAAATTCCTTTGATTTAATTATATTAAACATTCTGAGTTTTTTAAAATATTCGCTTCGAAACCTATTTAAAAATATAATGATCTATATCATATCATTTGTTTTTTTGAATAAATAAATATTTGCTCGTCTTCATATACTTTCAATTGACTTCTTATTTCAAACAAATAACATAGCACAATTGGTAAGGAAACAAGCTTGCAATATAAGGTCGCAAGTTCGAATCTCTCATGGTGCACTTTTTAGCATTTTTTATATTTCTTTGTTTATTGTTATTAATTTTATTTCCATTTATAAAAATCATTTTTTAAATATTTAAATATTAAATTTCGTATTTTTAATTAATGAATTTTTAAAAAATAGTTATTTTTATTTTTTTCACTTGTTATTCTTAAAAAACCAAAAAAATCTAAAATACAAAAAGATTTGAAAATATTTTGTTATCTTTTGTATTTTAGGTAGTAATATTTGTTTTAGGAAAGAATCAATGTAATTGGTTACAATAATTATAAATCAAAAAATTTGATTTCTTTTTTGGTTTTAATTATTTGGATTGATGACTTATTTTATTCTATTTTTGTTAATTTCATTTTAATTTCAAGTTACATTCAAATCTTCCCAAAAATCATGTTTTTTATTATTTAATTATTATTTTCGTTTTTTTATTTTAGGAAAATTTTAATAATAATGTTTAATTTATTTTATGCATTTTTCGTCAAAAAGTGTCTAAAAATTTACTAAAAAAAAATCAAATCTCTATCTATCAAATCCGGAATTCACATTACAAATCAAATATGGAATTATACAACAAATTGAATCAATTCTTATCAATTAACAATAACACTAAATCTCTAATTGTCTCTAATTCCTAAATCTGCGATAATCAAATTCTAACAGCAAATTCTAAAAACCCTAAAAACTAAAAACTTATACATACTAAAGAGATTACAGTGAAGAAGGGGAATAAAAAAATACAGAGAAAAAAGCTTAATACAGAGAGGAGGGGAGAGAGAAGACGAAAAAGAAAAGAATGGAGAAGGGCTTGCGTGAAGAACACCGAAGAGCAAATAACCTTGTTGTTGGTTGAAGATCCGAGAGAAGGACGATTGGGGTTTCATTATCTAAAACCATAATCTCCGTTGATCCGCTGCTGCACCACCTTCAAGCTCCACCACAACCTACAAAAGCGAAGGAGAGCAGGGATCAATACTAAATCCAGAACATTCAAAGGCAAAGAGCAAGCGAAATTGCGAAAGGGTAACTGAACTTAGCGTTTTTATTTGGTTGATTTGTTGTTATTTTTGGGATTTAGGGGGTTTTGGGGGTCGAATTCGTGTTGGGGTTTTGGTAGAGCACCGTTGGTGGTGGTTTGGGAATTAGGATTAAAGTGAGAGAGAGTGAAAGGGTTTGTGTGTACGAGAAAGAGAGAGAGGAAGATGAATAAGTGGAGTTTTCTGTAACAAAAAAAAATGTAAATGAATAAAAATAAAATGTAATCCGTTTCAATTCCATGCGCGCTGGCTCATAATAATTATCATACTCCTTCGTTATCCTCCGCGTGATCGTGATCGGACGGCCGTAGGCCAATCCTACCTTATTTTCCATACACCCTCGCCCACGTAATCCAGCCTCCTAAATACACCTCACTATTTACTTGTTAATTAGAATTTACACCCCCCTTGAATTTAATTTATTTTTATAATTCAATTATTATTTCTAATTTTTTTAAAATATACATATATATTTTACAATAATTATTATTATTATCAAATAGTGATTTTATATTATCATTATTATTATTATTATATTTTGATATTATTATTATATATTGTTATCATTTATTATTTATAATCCATTTTTATGTAAATGTTATTATTAATATATTTTATTTACTATTTAAATATTACTATTGTATTATCAAATAAATTATTTTATATCACAATTGCATATATTATTTTATATATTATTTGCATTAAATTTTTCTCTAATCATGCATTAATCAAGATCTTCACAAATAATACGATTAAAAAACACAAACAAATCATCAAACTATTTTTTTCGCAATAAACTAAGCTAATCAACTGTTTTTGCAAAAGAGTTTCAAACTAGTTTTGACTTACTGCGCATTCAATCAAAATCTCCGCAATCACTACTCCCGACCAAGTGCGAGGTGATTCAAAATATATTTGCAAACCCCTAAAAAACACCAACCCCATACGAACTACGAATTGAGACTCTGGTTCCTCATAAGAGGATACGTAGGCATACAATCAAAAATCGTAGCGAGTTCTACTATAAAAAATTTTAAGCCCTTTCTTTCTAATTAAAATTTAAAATCCAGTTTACCCCAAACCTAAACCTAGAGCTTAGTATCCTTGTGAACAAGGTAGATGAAAGATGCCTAACACCTTCCTTTCGTCTAATTGAGTCCGAAACCTAGAATCTCTGTCTATGAATTAGGGTTTTCTGTTAGATTCCCTTTCTTAGGATAAAAAATAATAGTGACGACTATTAATTTAAAAATCAGTCACAATATATATCGTTATCAATTAAGAAAAATCTATGAAGTCTCTCCTTAGTAGAAATCTTGTTATGACAATCCATCCAAAGGGTAAACAAAGCTCTTGGTCGGGCTATGCTATTGAAAAATAATTTCCCCCACTGCAGGTTGTTGTCCTTTTAACTCAAAATACACTGTCTTAGACTTGAACTTATCCTGTTGAAGCATCGCATTCCAGTTTTGTAAATGGATGACCTCTTGTCTTTTATTCAATATGGCTTTTAAGATCCAATAGAAAGAAGTTCTTATTGGAACAGTCATAATGTCATATTTTTTCACATAATAACAACGGATCCATTTGATCCATAAACTGTCAGACTTGCCATATAAATTCCAAAGCATCTTCAGAATATTGACAGAACCCCAAGTTTCCAAAGAAATTATATTAAGACCTCCCCGATTCCCACGGCTACAAACTTTGTCACATGCCATAGGGGACTTTCTAGTAACCTTTTCCCTACCTAACCACGGAAATGACCTATAGATGACCTCAATTGCTTTTATGGCTTTCTTGGGAAGAAGAATACTTTGCATCCAAAAATTATCTATAACAAATAACACACTCTTGACTAATTGCATTCTACCTTAACATTGAAAACCTAAAAGATCTAAATCTAGTATGTTAGCAGATTTGACCTGCAGATGATCAACTAAGTCAACATTAGCCCTTTTCTTATGAGTTGTAAATGTAACATACATGATAATCAGAAAGTCATCCAGATATATTATCTTAAGAGAACTCATACATGATGATATAAGATTACAAGAATACTTTACAAAGAAAATCACCATGATATTAAATAAAAATCAGCCTTTATTATTGATATTGTATTATATATATATATATATATATAACGATCAAGATGACATAACGAAAATGAGGTCCAGCGTTGCACAACCATTTTAGTATCTTCAATGTGATATTTGTTAATATGTGACTGTTAAATAACAATATTGTAAAATGTTAGTTTACAAAGAACATTGTAGACATGTAATATATGATGAACATTAGGTATCACTACCGCTGTTGGCTTGAAAAATAGAGCTACAAAATCAATTTCAAAAACTTGTACTCATTTGCATTAAACTCTGAAGATAAAAGTTAAAAACAAGCATAACAAATTATAATTTAACTTGTACTCATATATCCTTTAAATTATATTTAATTTAATGGATTTGATTAAATCTAATTTAAAGCCAAAGATTGTAGAGTAAGTTAAAAACATTTAAAAGAGGCGTTCTCGAATCTCAAATAGAAAAACAAAGAGTTAGAATGAAATTGTAAGAATATGTGTGTATACTAGACGACTTTTTCCCTTTTTCTACAACACATGAATAAGATGGGTATTGAAAGAATGACCTCTCCAATTAGGAATGAAAGAATGGTCTCTCTCATGCAGACATTGGGAAGAGAAAAATAAGAAATAATTAAAAGAAATAAAGTTGTGACTGTTTAAGGTTTTGGGTGAATATGTGGTGTGTGTCTCTCACAAAAAGTGTGTCCCAAGTAAAAATGTTCCCTCTCTCATGTGGAAGCTCTCTCTTCCACATACACTTGTATCACCGTTTATATTATTCAATGGAACACCTTCTACCCATCACCTGCGGGAAGTATTTCGATACAAGTAAGTCGGTCTCTATCTCGAAACTAAAGGCTCATGATACCACTGTTAGGGGTAATTCCGAGGAAGTATTTTTACTTGGGACACACCTTTGTGAGAGACACACCACATATTCATTTAAAATCTTAAGGTGATAGGTGTGTGGGTTCTCTCACTTATATAGTGTTTAATCTTTCCTTTTCTAACCAATGTGGGACTTCTTCCTCACACTTGAGTCTTAACACTCCCCCTCAAGTGTGAGTCTATACACAATTCTTCCCATCATGTGGAAGCTCTCTCTTTCACATACACTTGTATCACTATTATGATCAGTGAGAAAGAGAACTGACTGCTTTTGGAATGCTGGTTCGCATTTTGCGTTTGTTTTTGCAAAATGTTGCGGTAAGCAAGAGTCGCCACCGTCTTTTATTTTATCCAACAAGGAAAGGAAAAAAGCACAGAAAAATTCCTTTTTCGAGATGTTTCTCGGGTCCGGGAGGTAGATTATAGAAAGGGAAGGTGTTAGCACCCTTTCTATCCCTGGTTATCCACGAGCTCTTAGGTACTTGCTCAAAGTGTTTTCAAAATTTGCTTTTCTTTGTGTTTGTGGGTTTGAAAAGATTTTTTGTTTGAAAGGAGTGTAAGTGCGAAAAGTTTTGTTTTGTTTTAAAAGGAGAAAGTACTTAAGAACCATCTACCTACTCGAAAAGGGAATTAAAGTGTGCTAATGTCCTTTAGACAATGCTATCCCACTATGGATGAGTAGGTAGCATCGTCGTTGGAGTTTAAGGGTCAATTCGATTAAGGGGCGTGTGGTCACTAAAGCAATGTTAGGACGCCTTAGCGGTAATCCTAATGTCTTAGATCATTTTATCCGAGGCAACCGTTTCGAGGCAACTTATGATCTTTGGACAAGAGGACGACCTCTAAAACTTCCTATACTCAATGACCACGTTCGAAGACAACCAAGTGAGGTGTACCCTAAGAGTGCGCATGTGCGAGTGTGTCATTTCGATTAATTTATCTTTTGTACATGTCATGGGTGAGCTATGTTGATTTTAAGTTCATACATTTGATCTTGTCATGCATTCCCTATTATCAAACTTCTAGCAGTGTATAGTTGTGGAATTTAAATTTGCGGAAATTAAATCTAAACTATTACAAGGCGTCGGGTATTTACATCGCCAAAAACAATCCTTGAAATTTAAATTGTGGAAAATAAAAGAAAGCGATAAAATAATTCAAAGTCCTATTAAAACTATTACATTCCGGGAAGCAATTATAATATTGGTAAAATAGATCGCGTGCGAGAAAATTAAATCGACACATTTTTTAGGGTTTTGACCCTTTTTGAAAGAAAGCATGTTTTTGGTTTATTTTTTAATTAATGGAAATTAAATCTTAGTTAATAATTGATCTGACCTGATCAGAAATGGACCGTCACGGCTGGCTTCGAGCAGAAAGCTTTTTGAACAAAGTGGGGGGGGTACCTGCAAGGCACTCCGATGCTGAAGTAAGTAGAAGTACGAGCAGGTAATAGCAAGTGTATGGTTCGAATGTTGAATACCTGACCCTCTGGAAACAGAGGGTATTTATAGCCCCCAGCGCTGGGCCAAGGTTCCTTCATTGGGCCGGGCAGGTTTGGCCCAATGGAGGAACTGCCAGGTTCTACGTGCGTAGTGGGGACCCGCACGTGGTCCCCTTCCTGGATGTTCTGCGTGAAGTGCGGGCGGACGGAGACGCGGTCTTTTCGGGGCCTCGTTGGGAGTGCAGTGGACTGAGTCTGCCCTAGTTGGGGTGCTCGAGGTGACGTCGAGCTGGACAGCAGGATGTCGAGCTGGACAGCAGGCTGTCGAGCTGGAGGTGTAGAGGTCGAGCACGTGACCTCAGGGAGCACGTCGGGCACGACTGTGACCATTTGGTCCTCAGCTGGAGATGTAGAGGTCGAGCACGTGACCTCAGAGAGCACGTCGGGCTCGACTGTGACCCTTTGGTCGGCATGGTCCTCAACAAGTCTATTTGGATTGGGCCTTAGCAATGCTTTTGGGCCTGTCGGGCCCAGTCCAGAACAGGAGCCCCCCAAGTCGTGGTTCCTTTGTTAGGAGCCATGGCTTGAACTCAGGTCGTTTCCGCTTCGGGGTCTCGTGCCCGGGATAGAGATGCAGGCCCTCAAGGGCCTCCCCGTGCCGCGCTCGGAGACATCTTCCGCGGTGGATGCCCGGAGGATCCTAACCGGCGCGTGTCTGTCGAGCACACGAGGTACATTTCGGGAACTGTGCCGCCACCCTATGGTGGTAGGGTCATCATTGCGTTGGGAGCAGCGCGTCGGGGAGAGGAACTCCGTGGTTTCCCGAGGTGACGTTTGGTATTCCACGTCATCACTATAAATAGGAACCTTGGGCCCCATAACACGTTTCTACTCTTTGTGCTCCCACTGCTGCTGTTCTTCCAGATTTTTCCCAGCCGCGATCTTCTGTTCCAGATTCTTTTACTCCGTAGCCGAATCCTACTTTTTGATTCAAGTAAGTGGTTTATCTTCTTCATTTTCCTGTTGTAATGCATGATTTTCAGTGTTTGTAGATGTTTTAGGGACTGTGCGTGTGGGACTAGCCCGGTAAACTCATACTTAGCTCGACATATTCATGCTTAGGACCGGCAAACGCATGCTTGTGGCCGGTATATTCATAGTTTTAGGTGATAATCAGCAGCGCTGCCCGGGGTCTTCATGATCCAGGGCGCCTGATTCATGATCGCGCCCGGTATGTTTATGGTCCTGGCCGTAAGTCTCATGATGTTGCTCGCCATGTTCATACCTTGGGTCGAAATGTTGGAGAGTGGCCGCGTAGTCGGTTTGGAGAAGAACACATCAAGTTTTCTGGATGTCGGGGAGGCGACTACTCGTGTAAACTGACTTTTGTGGTCGTGTATGGGACGACGTGGTTTGTCGAGCGTATGGCTTCGTGCCCAATTGACTGGTTTCCCGTGCTCTGCAGGTAACCATGGCGGACGAGCCGTGCTCCTCTGGGCGCCACGAACATGAAGAACAAAGTGCCGATGAGTCGGTCAGCTTGATTGATACTGTCGATGACCCTTTGCTGGATTGGGTGGGCGCTGAGCCCCGAGGGATCGCGTCGATATATAGCCGGCGTGACCGAAATCCGTATGCTGTCCTCGAAGCGGGCCAGGGCCAGCCAGACTTCCAGAAGAATTTCGTTGTCATGCGCCCGACCTCCCGTGCACGGATCTGCTCGGTGTACCCGGAGTACAGTTTCCCGATGTACGAGATCGCGTTTAAAGATCTTGGGCTGCAGCTGCCCTTTAGTGACTTTCAGATCGGGGTCTTCACCCATCTGGAGTTGGCCCCGTCCCAACTACATCCGAACTCGCTCGCCTTTATCCGGGCGTTTGAGCTGACGTGTCGCTTTCTAAGGATCGGGGCGACCATACCGCTCTTCTTCAGGATTTTTCATCTGCAGCGCCAATCCCGAGGAGGGAAACACAGCTGGGTCTCCTTAAAGCAGTCGAGGAGACTCTTCAAAATGTATATGGACTCCGTAAGGGGTTTCAAAGACAAGTGGTATGTTGTGCGGCCAGTTACCACCTCTGCTTTGGGATCCCTGTACGAGGAGGAGGCGCCCATAAGCGATGATGACGGGGAGGCGGTTTTGGGCGACGATGGGAATCCCGTGATGGCCCGTACGGCCAAGTTCCCTGTGCACTGGATGTTCAGGCACTACGAGCACGGAACTGGATACTACCATACTGCTGCCGGGGACATGTTCTCGGAGGACGAGGAGGCGTACGCCACACTTTGTCGGTTCGTCGACAGCTTCCACCCTGCCCGGTGGGCCACGAGGGAAGGGGACGATGTCTTGGATGCAGAGGGTTATCCGACATTTGAGTCCCGGCCGATTGATACTAAGGCACTCGTGGAGTGTCAGACGTACAGGCAGGCTGCTCGTCTGCTAGGTTGTTTATCGCTTGAATTTCTTTGCTCGTCATTTATTTATGAACTTGCTCGATACTAACCCGTCTTTTATTTTGTGCAGGTTCGATGGCCGGTCGACGAGAAATGCTTTTGAAGTTGTCTTGCGACCAGAAGCGAGGCAGGAGGGTCGTGAAGGCTCCCCAGGCGACGAGGATGGGCCCGCCACACAGTCCGAGTGCTCCTCAGCCGGTGAGGGTGGATTCGTCGCCCAGCTCGGGGGCCGCGTCGGACGGGACCCTAGAGGTTGAAGAGGTCGATCCTAATGTCGTCCTGATACAAAGGAAGAGAACTCGGGTGGAAAGTGGTCCGGCTGTCAGCGAGGACGCCAGCGCTGTCAGGTCTTTCGGGTTCCCCCCTTGTTTCAAAGAGGAGGGTTTCTTCGAGAGATTCCCTCTGTCAGTGGTTGCCGACGAGGCTGAGGCTATCAAAAGGATGAGCAAGGAGGATCGGAAGAGGCATCTGGCCGCCAGCATGGACGGGCTGGTGAAAATGGCCGAGATGGCCCTGGTGTTGTCCGAGGAAGGGGGGGATCCTGTCCGTATCGAAGAACTTGAGCAGGAGAAAGCGGCTCTCACCTCGAGCTCGCGGAAGTTGAAGACTGCCCTGGAACGCTCCGAGGAGATGTTCCGCGAGCAGACAGCGATGCTGGATGCTGAGAGGAAGATGTTGGTCCTGGAGAAAGAAAGGTCGGGGAAGCTGGCCGAGGAGGGGGAGCTTCTCCGTGCGGACAGGGATCGTCTGGAGACCGAAGTCGGGCGCTTGGCCCAACAGATCGAGGAAATGAACGCTGTCATGCTACCTGCTGAGGACGAGCCGGAAGACATAGCGGCTTTGAAGAGTCGATCGGAGCTGGTCGCCCATATCCGGCTGCTCGAGGCAGATTGCGTCGGTGCTCTGGAGGAGGGGTTCGACTCCGCAGTCGGTCAACTTTCCTTGTTAAACCCTGGTCTGGTTACTGAGGGTACATGCCACACACATCAGATCGTGGATGGCGTGATCGTGCCCCCGCCCGACTCTCCAGGTGTCGACAATGATGGTTCTGGGGAAGCCTGACTGTAGGATAGCGGGCCTGTGTGCCTTTGATATTTGTATTTTTTGGGCCTGTGTGCCCGTCGGTTGTACGTTATGAACATCGCCGGCATTCTTGGTCGGTTTATAATTGTTTGCTTTGTCGCCTTCGGGCATTTTTATTTGAATGAATGGTGTTTTACATTTGAATGTTTTG
Source organism: Vicia faba (assembly GCA_948472305.1). NCBI lineage: Eukaryota > Viridiplantae > Streptophyta > Magnoliopsida > Fabales > Fabaceae > Vicia > Vicia faba. Next base: position 1,531,102,432 of record OX451739.1, read on the forward strand.
CCCGTGCTTGAAATCTTATATATTTGCCTAAAATTTTAGCCTAAGTCATGGGCCCGAGGTGTGCCCGTAAGTGGCTGTGATTTAGCGAGCGAGTCTGCCCGCCTTCCGTTTGTATACGTGCCCGGCCCTCTTTCGCTGGCCAGAGTCACCTAAGTGTTGCGCTCGAGGGGAGAGACTTCCCTTTGACCCTTTTAGATGACCCGTCATTCTTGACGATTTGTCGGGCATGTGGAGCGAAGTTGCTCAGTCGGGCGCGAAGCCCGGTAGGGACTATTCGCCCTTGGCGTGAACTGCCCATCGCGAGCTGGGTGTTCTGCCTTACGGGTACAACGACGGTGGTGCTCGGTGTAGCTGTCCACGTCGAGCACTATCGATTGTCCTCGTTTGCCGAGCGATGTTGTGCGATTTGGTCGTATTTCAGGCTTGTACCTTAGCCTTTATACGAAGTCGGACGTTTTTCCTCGTTGACCGAGCGCGGGTGCCGTTGGTCGAGGGTCCCAGGTGTTGGTAGTTTTTAACTGTAGTACTGCTTTAGCTTAGCAGCGTTCCAGGGTCGTGGTAATGGCTCTCCGTCTAATTGCTCGAGGTAGTACGCCCCGATACCAGTGGTGCCGTGGACGCGATAAGGCCCTTCCCAGTTCGCGGCCAGTTTCCCTTCGCGGGAATCCTTCTGGTTCCTACGTAATACCAGGCTGCCGATTTCAAACTCGCACTTGATGAACTTGTCGTTGTGGCGTAGAGCCACTTGTTGTTTTAGGGTGGCTTCGCGCAGGGCTGCACCCGATCGGATTTCCTCGACTAGGTCGAGTTCGTCCCTTAGTGCCTCGTCGTTCATTTCTTCATCGAGGGGGTTTTCTGTTCGTCGGGATGGTTCCATGATTTCGACCGGGATGACAGCCTCGGTGCCATATGTCAGTCGAAATGGTGTCTCACCCGTCGTTGAGTGGGGTGTGGTGCGGTATGCCCACAAGACGCTGTGGAGCTCCTCGACCCATCCTCTCTTGGCTTCGCTGAGTCGACGTTTGAGCCCTCGGAGGATGACTCTGTTCGCGGCTTCGGCTTGCCCGTTGGTCTGAGGGTGTTCGACTGACGTGAAATGTTGTTTTGTCCCTAGTTTGGTGACGAAGTCCTGGAACCCGTGGTCGGTGAACTGGGTACCATTGTCGGTCACCAGGGCCCGCGGAATTTCGAATCTGGCGAGGATGTTTCTTTTTTAGAAACGAAGGATATTGTGCGAGGTGATTTTTGCGAGGGCCTCGGCCTCGATCCATTTTGTGAAGTAATCCACGGCGATGATGAGATATTTGTTCTGGTAGGTTCCTTGCACGAAGGGTCCGAGGATGTCCATGCCCCACCAGGCGAACGACCACGGGGACGACAATATGCTCAGCTCGTGCGGAGGGGCGAGGTGCATATCCCCGTGCTTCTGGCACTTATCACATTTCTTTACGTGTTCCTTTGCATCCTGTTGCATCGTCGGCCAATAGTATCCTGCTCGAAGGGCTTTCCGTGCTAAGGATTTACCGCCCATGTGTTGGGCGTTGATCCCTTCGTGTATCTCCCGCAGTACGTCGGGGATGGTGGACTCGTCGATGCATTTCAGGAGGGGGATGGAGAATCCTCTTCGGTACAGTTTCTGCTCGAGAACCACGTAGGAACATGCTCGTCGCTTGATAATGGCAGCTTCGGCCTGGTTCGACAGGAGTTCTCCTTTTGTCAGGAAATTATAAACCGGGGTCATCCAGGACGTCGCATCCCCAATGGCATGGATCTCGACTGTAGTCGAGGGTGGTTCGATACTTGGACGTGCCAGAGATTCCTGGATGACGGATTTGTTCCCGCCCTTCTTTCGTGTGCTCGCAAGTTTGGACAATATGTCCGCCCTCGTGTTTTGCTCGCGGGAAACATGCGAAATTTCTGCTCGTACGAACTTTGCCATGTGTTTTTTGACTAAGTTCAAATACTCGATGAGGTTGTCGTTTTTGGCCTGGTAGCTCCCATGTACTTGAGAGGCGACGAGCTGGGAGTCGGTGTAAATCTGTACCTCGCGGGCTCCCAGGTCCTCGGCTAGTCTCAGTCCTGCGAGCAGGGCTTCGTATTCTGCCTGGTTGTTTGACGTCGGGAAGGAGAGAGCTAAGGAGTGCTCGATTACTACGCCTTCTTCGTTTTCCAGGAGGATTCCTGTGCCGCTTCCGGACGAGCTGGATGCTCCGTCGACGAAGATGGTCCACTTGTGTTCTTTCCCCGGGGGAGGGTCGTGAGTGGTCATCTCCGCGACAAAGTCGGCCAAGGCCTATGCTTTCAGGGCTTTCCTGCTTTCGTACCGAATGTCGAATTCGGAGAGTTCCAAGGACCACTTCAGCATCCTGCCCTCCATATCTGGCCGACCCAGGAGTTACCTTACCGGTTGATCGGTTCGCACGATGATGGTGTGGCTCAGAAAGTAGTGTCTGAGCCTCCTCGCCGCGTTGACGAGGGCCAGAGCAACCTTTTCTATCTGCTGGTATCTGCTTTCGGGCCCTTGTAAGGCTTTGCTCGTGAAGTAGACAGGTTTCTGCCCGTCGGGGGTCTCGCGGACAAGGGCGGCGCTGATGGCTTCGTTTGAAACGGCCAGGTATAAGTACAGCGGTTCCCCGTCGTCGGGCCGAGATAGCACGGGCGGCTGGGACAGGCTTTGCTTTAGGTGGCGAAGCGCCTGCTCGCATTCCTCATTCCATTCGAAGGCTGCTTCCTTTCGAAGGAGTTTGAAGAAGGGAAGGGCGTGCTGAGCAGACTTCGCGACGAAGCGGGACAGCGACGTGAGCATGCCGTTCATGATATGTATCGACTTCTTCGACGTCGGTGTTGGGAGGTCAGAGAATGCCCGGCATTTGTCGGGGTTGGCTTCGATTCCCCTTTCTGTTAGATAGAATCCAAGGAATTTTCCTGCCTTAACCCCGAACGTGCATTTCTCGGGGTTGAACCTCATTTTGCACTGTCTTGCTTGGGCGAAGACTGTCTTGAGATGAGCTGCGTGATCGGTGTCTGCTCGGGATTTGACGATCATGTCGTCCATGTATACCTCGAGCATGTCGCCGATCTGTTTGTTGAAAACTCTGTTCATCAAGCGTTGGTAAGTTGCTCCGACATTTTTCAGTCCGAAGGGCATTACGTTGTAGTAATAGTTTCCCGAGCTGGTCATGAATGTCGTGCAGTGTTTGTCGCCCAGGGCCATTGGGATTTGGTTGTATCCCGAGTAGGCGTCCATGAACGACAAAGTTTTGTAGCCGTCCGAGTTGTCGACCAGCATATCTATGTTAGGCAAGGGGAAAGCATCTTTCGGGCAAGCCCGGTTGAGATCGGTATAATCAACGCACATTCTCCATTTTCCATTATTCTTTTTTACAAGTACAACATTTGACAGCCAGGTGGAATACCGGGCTTCAGAAATAAAATTTTCCTCTAGGAGGTTTTTTACAGCTTTTTCAGCAGCCTCCGTTTTTTCTGGAGACTGCCTACGCCTACGTTGTACTACGGCCTTGGCGGCTGGGTCAATGGCGAGGTGGTGACAGGCGACCTCAGGGTCGAGTCCGGGCATCTCCGCAGCGCTCCAGGCGAAGAGATCAGCATTCTCGCGCAGACAAGCCTTGATTTGCTTCCTGGCCAAGTCGGGGAGGTCTTTGCCAATCTTCACTCCCTTGGTCGGGTCTGCGCCGAGGGGGACGAGTTCAAAATCCCCGTCCGGAATTGGTCGGAGTGGGATTTGCTCGCCGCTGGATGGCTCGTCCTGATCGAAGCGGGCGTCGAGGACTATGGAGTTGACCTTTGGTGGAGCCTTCTAGACTTCTTCCTCGGGGGATGCTTTCCTGTCGGGCTCCTGTTTTATCCTTTTAGCGGGTCTGGTCCCTATGTCGACGGTGTCCCGTCCCTTAGAAGCAGCGTTGAAGCACCTACGGGCAGCGGCTAAGTCTCCTTGGATAGTGGCTACCCGTGCCCTTCTGGTGTAGAACTTCATCTTCAGATGGACGGTCGAGGGCACCGCTGTTAGCTCTGCCAGTGTCGGTCTCCCCAAGATGCAATTGTATAGAGACGGGCAGTCAATGACGAGGAACCGGACCTTAACTTGTCTCGTAGCCGTTCCTTCGCCGAACGTAACCAGGAGCTCAACATAACCCCAAGGTTTAGAAGTCGAGCCGTTGAAGCCTTGTAGATCCGACCCCACATACAGAGAGAGATGTGAGTCGTCCAGCTGTAAGGTTCGGAACAACTGGCTGTACATAACATCGACGGAACTCCCTTCGTCGACCAAGATGCGATGCACGTCAAAATAGGCCATTCTTGCCCTTATCAGTAAGGGGATGACCGCGTTCGGGGCTCCGCCGGGGAGTTCTTCTAGGTAGAAAAGTGATGGGCTCTGACCCGCCCTTCACCCTTTCGAACGTTACTGTTTGCGGGGGAGCCATGTCGACCAACTCGTCCAACTTCCTCTTAGCTGAATTGATGGTGAGGTCGTTGAACCCGCCCCCGTTGATGACCATGGCGGAGGGAAAGTATTCCCACCTGCTGTGCGTTGTTAGCGGCTCCTGCAGGTGCTCGGGAATGTCGAAATCCTCGGGCCTGGTTACCGAGAAGGCGGTCTGGATAGGCACCGACTCGTCTGATGGTCGGGCGTCTTCTTCTGGCTCCTTGGCTTCATGGGCGTCACGACGAGGAGCGTCGTTTCGCCTGTACTGCGCGAGCCTCCCTCCCTTGATGAGGGTTTCAATGGCGTCCTTGAGGTGGACGCAGTCCTCTGTCAAATGACCATGACTCCTATGGTATTGACAATATTTATTTTTATCTGCCCCTGGCTTGGCGGGAGCAGGTCGGGGACGCTTGACGCCGCCGTCCTTGAAGTCTATACTGGCACACTCCGCCAAAACACGCTCGCGGGAAGCTGTGAGCGGAGTGTACTCGGTGAAACGGCCCAAGGGGCCCCTTTGTTCCCGGACTTCCCGGGGTCGATCCTCTTTCCTTTCCTCCCTGGTACGTCGGGGAGGAGCCTCTTTGCGTGAGCTGCTGCTGTTGTTGGGACCCCGAGCCCTAGAGTCTCGGGCCCTGTTGGCAGCTTCCCTCTCCTCGTAGTCCATATATGCTCGGGCCTTATCGAGGAGGGCATCAAAAGTCGGAGGTGGCTCAATACCCACAACCTTTCTGAATTCTGTGCCGGGGAGGAGACCCCTCTCCAGCAAGTATCTTTTCATATGGTCCGCGCAGGGGACCTGTATTGCTTCTCGGTTGAAGCGGTTGATGAACTCCCTCAAGGTTTCATCCTGTCTTTGGATGATGGCCTCGAGGGCCGCCTCGGTCTTCGGATGGCGCCAAGAAGCTGTGAAGGAACTGATGAACTGGTTCTTCAGGTTCCGCCACGACGTGATTGAGCCCGGGGCGAGTCCTTTATACCAGTCCATGGCCGCCTTCCTGAGAGTCGTGGGGAAAAGACGGCACTTGATGGGCCCCCCGACATTATGATAGTGGAGCATGGCTTCGAACCCGTCAATATGGTCGACCGGGTCCGCAACTCCGTCATACTCCTTCAGATGTGGGGGCTTCTCCATGCCCGGGGGGATGGGTGCATCCATGATGGCCTGCGACAGGGGACCGCGGGGGTCGTCCTCGTCGCTCCTCTCCGGAGAAAGAGACGGGGACCTGTAGTATTGTCTGGCACGGTGGTCGTGCTGAGTTTCCCTCGAGCGTGATGCTCGGTGGTTGAATGTCACACGCCCGTCCCCGGCGTGCCTCTTGTCGTGCCTTGCCGAGTCGCGACTGGGTTCTCCGGTAGGGATGGCGGGCTGTCTCTCCAAGTAGGGGCGCCTCTGCTTTGGTCGGGGAGAGGGGCTTCTGGAGTTCTCCCTGTAGTGTCTCCGCGGGGGAGAAGGGTGTCGAACTTCTGTGACCCAAGGAGGTGGAGAATGTGGCCTCCGATGCCTCCTTGGGGGTCGTCGGTCATCTTCAAGTGCCCTTAGTCTTTCTCCTTGGGCGAAGATGAGATAGTTTGTCTGATTAATAGCCGCGAACAGTGCCTGAGTCGTGGCATCTGCCCCGGCGGGAACTGGGACTTCGTGGAACCGGGCAGCTCTGTAATGAGCGAGAGCTACCGGGTCGTCTTCAAGTGGTGGTGGGATCGGGGAGGATGATGCAGTAGCCCCGTCCCTGTAGGAGGAAGTTCTAGGGGCGGTCGTCACAGGAATGGTACTGTGGCCGGGATCGCCGGGGTTATCGAGGTGTCCATTCTTATCCGCGGTGCCATTATTAGTGTCGGCGACACGGACGTGCTACTCGTTGCGAGCTGGATCAGCCATGACAGGTAGTTGAATTGAGCTTTGGTCTTTTGAGTTGTTTGTTAGACGGGGAAGCTAGTTTCCCACAGACGGCGCCACTGATCTGACCTGATCAGAAATGGACCGTCACGGCTGGCTCCGAGCAGAAAGCTTTTTGAACGAAGTGGGGGGGGGGGGTACCTGCAAGGCACTCCGATGCTGAAGTAAGTAGAAGTACGAGCAGGTAATAGCAAGTGTATGGTTCGAATGTTGAATACCTGACCCTCTGGAAACAGAGGGTATTTATAGCCCCCAGCGCTGGGCCAAGGTTCCTTCATTGGGCCGGGCAGGTTTGGCCCAATGGAGGAACTGTCAGGTTCTACGTGCGTAGTGGGGACTTGCACGTGGTCCCCTTTCTGGATGTTCTGCGTGAAGTGCGGGCGGACGGAGACGCGGTCTTTTCAGGGCCTCGTTGGGAGTGCAGTGGACTGAGTCTGCCCTAGTTGGGGTGCTCGAGGTGACGTCGAGCTGGACAGCAGGATGTCGAGCTGGACAGCAGGCTGTCGAGCTGGAGGTGTAGAGGTCGAGCACGTGACCTCAGGGAGCACGTCGGGCACGACTGTGACCATTTGGTCCTCAGCTGGAGATGTAGAGGTCGAGCACGTGACCTCAGGGAGCACGCCGGACTCGACTGTGACCCTTTGGTCGGCATGGTCCTCAGCAAGTCTATTTGGATTGGGCCTTAGCAATACTTTTGGGCCTGTCGGGCCCAGTCCAGAACAATAATTAAATTAATTAATTAATAAAAAAAAGATTTTTTTTTTTTATATTTTAAGGAAATAGAATAAATTGGGTCAAAATCATTAAAAAACCTAATTTTCTAACTTAATTTTAAGTATTGCGAAAAAATGTTAAAAGTTATATCTATTAAAAACTAAATTAATTAGGTTAATATTTATTTACAAAAATAAAATGATGAAATTAATTTTAATAAATAAAAATAATATTTTTTGTGTTTTCTGATTTTATGAGGAAAAAATATTAATTGGTTAGTTTAAAATAATAAAAATAATAATGCAAAAACAATTAAATAAATAAAATATAATGAAAAGAAAATAAACCAAGGGGGTGTTGGGCCCAAGAGGAGGTGGAATCAGCATGTTCAAGGCCCAACAGGCGCTGGCCTGGGCTGACTTTTGCAATTCCCTACGCCAAGTTGACTGGAGCGCATGGTGGTCACTCAATCTTGACCCTTAGATTTGGCCTGAAGGCCATCTGGCGCCTGGAGATTTGAGGAGTATGGTGTGCTATGCTTGCTGAAATGCATTGGAATACCTGTGAACAAAATTTAACAAATATTGGGGGACATGGGATTCGAACCCAGGTCCCATTAGACTATGCACTAATACGTTTACCAACTCAACCAACGCGCCTATTTGTTATTATGCTGGATAAATAATATTATAAGAGAAAAGCAAATAATATACTGGAAATTAAAAAACGCGCGAGATTTGTTTGAATGGGCCAATCGGACAGAGACGCGTCATCGCCTTCCCCACAGGTTTCTGGTTATTTTTCCTGCGGATTTGAATCCGCAACAAAATCCATGGCTCGATCCTAAAATCGTCTCTAGGCTATATAAATGCAAACGGAGACCATCACCATGCTCGTCTCTCCTCCCTGAACATAACCATGTCCATGGTTTGCTATAATTTTACCTGTAACAAAAACGCCTAAAAACAAGAAACGAAAACCCTAGATTCGGGTGTTACATTACAGGCCATAAAAACGAAATTAAATATTGCAGAATGCTTAGAAATTGAATGATAAGCATGATTGTACAAAAAAATGCTCAAAGGATGCAGGAATATGGAGTCACGATTTCATGTACAGGGTCATGTTCAAGAAGACTTACAGCGCGATTGGGGATGTTTCAGGGCTTGTGAATGGTTGCTTTAGCTTCAGTGGATCTCCAGCAAGAGGTCTATGTTGATATTTTGCCTTGAATTGAACTCTAGTATCGATTTTAGTTTTCAACTTTTTCAAGCTTTTTCAAGTTTTGGTTTTGTCAATTCTGCAGCCTCTAGGTCGTGTTCTTGGTGCCTTTGCATTGTCCAAGTATCAAGCAATGTATTAGGTTAAGAATTGGGCTTTGAATCCATGAGCATTGATGATTTTGGATTTGCTTTGATCCTCCATGAACAAGCTTCCAAATTTGTCAAAAAATCCAATATTTGGTCATGATATGCCTTGATTCGAATTTGGTCATGATATGCCTTGATTCGAATTTGGTCATGTCCATAATGATATTAGAGACCTGTAATGATCAAAAAGATACCATTTGATTAAGATTTGGATTTTATTTGGATTTAAATTGATTTAAAATGAATTAAATCAATAAAAATCAAATAAAATAGAAAAATTAATAATTGGACATAAAATTGAAGATAGGACACGTGTGTAGTGTGACAAGATCAAATCAAGTGGAAAAAAGTGGGCCCTTTTGACAAAATTTGAAGTTTTGGGGATAGTTGACTTTTGGCAATTTTGGAAAAATGCCCAACTTCAACAATGCATAACTTCTTCAATTTTGAACTTTCGGAAGTGTTATATGACTTTTTAGAAACCTTGAGATGTCCTCTAACTAACCCTTTTGGTCTCATCTAATTTTGATATTCCATGCTCAAGTTATAATCTTTGGAAAAAAAGGTGTTTTTGTTGACTTTCAAAAATGACCTATAATGTCCAAATTTGTAACTTCTTGTGAGTGCATTTCTTGATCTTGGAGTGTGAATATGGATTGTAGGAAATTTCATCCGCTTCAAAATTAGATTTGGATGGGTCATTTCTAATAAAGTATGAGAAAGTTATGCTTGGTCAAAGTTGAGTTGACTTTTCCTTCAAAACCCTAATTTAGCAACTTTTGAATCTTGATGAATTTTGAGCAATCCTTGATGAATCATGATAAACCCTTGATAAAATGATGAATTATCCTTCAAAATGAGAATTTTGAAAAAAATCTTGAGGTTTGACTATTTGTAGGTCACAGTTGACTTTTGCCCTAGCACAGTCGATTTTTGGACCTCTTGAGCAATTGACTGACCAAACTTCCTCTGCAAGGCTTGAAATTTGACATGGATGAACTTGAGAACATATTAGGACATTGTGGAGCACTTTAGGTCATTTGGATGTAAGGACCTTGATGTAACACAAAACCCTAATTTGAGGTTGACTGCCTTAGGAGGTGATTTGACTGTCTAACTCTTGAGCAATCTTGAACCATTTAGAGATTATTCTTGACATGTCTTGAGAAATATGGGAGGGGAAATTTTGGGGTACAACAGTTTCCCCTGTTCAATCTTCTTAAACCTGAGGATATAGATTGGCTTTTGTGCCTTTCGTGATCCGAAGGTGGAAGATGATTGAACACTAGAGTGCCTAGAAATTTGCACTCGCATGAAGTGGTATCAGCATTGTGATATCGGGAATGGGCTTACAGATGCCATTTGGTGATTTTCGGTAGGTGGTTTTGTCTTCTTTGACTGGATTGGTATCAGAAAAATCTTTAGGAATCGATTTAACTGGTCATGTCTCTATTGACTGCGTTCGCATCAGAAAAATCTTTAGGAATCGATTTAACTGGTTTTGTCTCCATTGACTGGTTGTCTCTTTTGACGGGTTGTCTCCATTGACGGGTTGTCTCCATTGACGGGTTGTCTCCATTGACGGGTTGTCTCTATTGACGGGTTGTCTCCTTTGACGGGTTGTCTCCATTGACGGGTTGTCTCCTTTGACGGGTTGTCTCCATTGACGGGTTGTCTCTTTTGACTGGTTGGCCTCAGAAAAATCTTTAGGAATCGATTTAACTGATTTTGTCTCCATTGACTGGCCTCAGAAAAATCTTTAGGAATCAATTTAACTGGTTTTGTCTCCATTGACGGGTTGTCTCCATTGACGGGTTGTCTCTTTTGATGGGTTGGCCTCAGAAAAATCTTTAGGAATCGATTTAACTGATTTTGTCTCCATTGACTGGCCTCAGAAAAATCTTTAGGAATCAATTTAACTGGTTTTGTCTCCATTGATGGGTTGTCTCTTTTGACGGGTTGTCTCCATTGACGGGTTGTCTCCATTGACGGGTTGTCTCTTTTGACGGGTTGTCTCCATTGACGGGTTGTCTCTATTGATGGATTGTCTCCATTGACGGGTTGTCTCCTTTGACGGGTTGTCTCCATTGACGGGTTGGCCTCAGAAAAATCTTTAGGAATTGATTTAACTGATTTTGTCTCCATTGATTGGCCTCAGAAAAATCTTTAGGAATCGATTTAACTGGTTTTGTCTCCATTGACTGGCTTTGCCTCAGAAAAATCTTTAGGAATCGATTTAACTGATTTTGTCTCCATTGACTGGCTTTGCCTCATAAAAATCTTTAGGAATCGATTTAACTGATTTTGTCTCCATTGACTGGCTTTGCCTCAGAAAAATATTTAGGAATCGATTTAATTGATTTTGTCTCCATTGACCGGCTCTGCCTCAGAAAAATCTTTAGGAATCGATTTAACTGATTTTTTCTCCATTGACATAGTTGAGAGTTTGGCTGCATCTTTCCTGAAAGGTAAAGGTCAGTCATATGCAATGCATGATATGGATCAAGGAATGATGTTCTCAACATAAATGAGATAGTATGGTATAATGCGTATATGCATGTATCATGATGTATGAAAATGTAATGTTTTAGCTGGGGAAAATAAATCCCGGAGCTGATGGAGAATAGAGTTGAATTCTTCATTTCCGCTGGGGATGATGAACGAAGATGATGAACTTGCAGGAGAAGATAACTCCATTGGGGAATAAACTGGTGAGGAGATTACTCCGAGGGGAATTACTCTATGGGGAGAGATGCTCTACTGAGAATGCCACTGATAAACTCTACTGGGGATTCCGCTGATAAGCTCCGCTGGGGATTTTGCTGATAAGCTCCGCTGGGGATGGATTACCGTTGTTGGTGATATTAAATCTGTTGAGGATTGAATTACTGCTTGTGAAAGGAAAGAACTTCACTGGGGATGATATTTCAGTCGCAACTTGCTGGGGATAACCCTATTAGACTCTTGTGGGGATAATCCTTCTGAATTTGGCTGGGGAGATTTATTTTTGTACTCCGCTGGGGATAGACTTCCAGAGTCTACTGGGGATGATGATTCAACTCCGTTGGGGAAGCTTTTTCAGACCGTGCTGGGAAATATTGATCCACTGGGGGTATCTTGTATTCGGCCGGGGAACATTCTTATACTCTGCTGAGGAATATTAAGACTGCCTGGGATACTCTTATACTTGCTGGGGAATGTTCTTACACTCCGCTGGGGAATATTAAGACCCTTTAAGTGATGATGGTAGACTAAATCTGCTTGGGGAGAGTATTACTGATTCGTTCACGATTGCAAGTCTCAGCTGAGAGAGCTACCATTACCGTCTTGCTCTGCGGGGAGTGAAAGTGTCTTAGCATATTCTTCAGCTGAATCTACCTTATACCTGGTGGACAAAGCAACTACACAGATTGGACAATTCTTATTGCCCCTGTTTCTGATGTTACCAGCAATTCATCTTTTGTTTCGCATGTAAATATTTATGAGCAGCAATTAATGTCAAATGCATATATCAAAAATGAACTTTGGACGTTCTTTGCAAAACAAAACGGATAAAGGAAAAACAGTTTGAAATTTGTCTGAAAATGAATTGTATTGATTTTGAAGTTTAGCCTGTAAATAGGCGTTTTTGTACAAGAGGCTGACGTCCTAGTAAGAGAACGCCGCCAAACAATAGAATTTACATAATTTATGAAAATCTAAACAAAACAGCTATGTGAATAACTCCACTGGGTTCCAACTCTGCTATTGCCTTTATGTCCTCGAGCATATCATCACTTTGCTACGGATTGAAGGTAGATCAGATTGATTAGTGCCGTCCGAGCTTGATAGTTGATACCGAAGTTTGGATGCAAGGTGATCCAATGAGACATAGTATTACGCTTTGATCCCTAATTTTTGCTTGGACCGCCCTTTCGGGTTTTCAGTCCAACGGGATACCCTTTTTTGCCCAAGCCGCCTTTTCAGGTTTTCGACTTGCCGGGTGTACAGATTTTTTATTTTCATCCCTTATTTTTGCCCGGACCCTTTTGGCATGTTGGGAAGCCCTTATTTTTGCCTCGGCCAGTCAACCCAGCGAATCTTTATTTATGCGTAGTATCTTTTCACTATGTCTGCATTGACAGGGTGAGGAAGGTCGTCACCATCCATGGTGGTTAGAATCATAGCTCCGCCTGAGAAAATGTTCTTAACCACAAATGGCCCTTCGTAAGTAGGGGTCCACTTGCCCCTGGGATCACCTTGAGGTAGGATAATACGCTTGATTACCAGGTCTCCGACTTGATACTCTTGTCGTCTGACTTTCTTGTTAAATGCCTTGATCATCCGCTTTTGATACGTTTGACCATGACAAATAGCAGTAAGTCTTTTTTCGTCGATTAGGTTCAACTGATCAAGCCGGGTCTAAATCCAGTCATCTTCACTCAAACCCGCATCCTTCATGATTCGAAGAGAGGGTATCTGAACTTCAATGGGCAAGACTGCCTCCATACCATATACCAAGGAATAAGGTGTTGCCCCTGTTGACGTCCGTGCTGAGGTACGGTACCCATGAAGAGAAAAGGGAAACATCTCGTGCCAATCTTTGTATGTCACTGTCATCTTCTGCACAAGCTTCTTAATGTTCTTATTAGCCGCTTCTACAACCCCATTCATCTTCGGTCGGTAAGGAGAAGAATTGTGATGCTGTATCTTGAATTGCTCGCAGAGCTCAGTGATCATCTTGTTGTTGAGATTGGTACCATTATCTGTAATGATCCTTTCTGGTACACCGTATCGACAAATCAGATTGTGCCGAATGAACCGTGCCACGACGTTCTTGGTTACGGTAGCAAAGGAAGTTGCTTCAACCCATTTCGTAAAGTAATCAATAGCTACCGGGATGAAACGATGTCCGTTGGATGCCGTAGGTCTGATCTCGCCGATCATATCAATACCCCATATTGCAAAAGGCCAAGGTGTCGTCAAGACGTTTAGATCTTTTGGTATCAGAAGAGTAGTGAGAGTCAGCATAACTGTCTTAGCCGGCGAATAGCCCATACCGAAGCGTAGCAAGTTCTCTCGAGCAATGAGTATTGGGTCTCACAGTCGGTAAACTTTTTGCTAAAGCAGTAAATTACATGCACTTTTCGGCCAGACTTGTCATGCTGCCCCAGCACACCACTTTATATTATCCAACATTTTTTAAGTATGAGATCAACGGTCTTCCTGCAATTGGAGGCATCAGAATTGATGGCTTGGAGGTAGTATGGCCCTCTCTTCTTGAAGTAGTAGTCTAACAAACTCAACAGACACTTCGCAATCATATTCACCTTCGTCTTCGGCTAAGTTGATCGGACTTTCAAAGTCATAACTGACAGTAGCAGAGTCGTTATCAGTGGGATCCATAGTGGATGTAGATCATGATACGTGAGTGTGTGTAAATAGCTGTTTTGCAATATATAATAAAGAAAAACAAGGAGCGCAAAATTTTAAATGCAAGAACGTCCAATGCTTTTATTAATGATATATGAAAATAACACACATAAAGCCCTCACAAATGAAGCCACGATGCCCCGGGTAAGACACGGGCCATAAAGTTTAAAACATTGTCTGTTACATATTCAAAACAAAAGTTTCATTACTGGGTAACAAAAGTAATAGGGATGAAGTCCTTTGCTGTCCAGTTGCATTGTCCACCGTCGGTCGTAGGATAGATCCAGCTGTCGAATTCAGACTCTTCTACATCGTCTTCAATGGCATTCACTCACGAGTTGCTGATGAACACGGGAGGTCTTCCGATTCGTGCGTTCCGAACGGCCCTTTGAGCTTCTGCAGTGAAACCCAAACCAAACTTGTTAGTCTTCTGTGTAAAATCAGGGAGTTGGCCCCAATTTGCACACCCACCTTTCTCGACAACAGCCCAGGCATCCTTAAAGGAAGCCATCTTCATAGGAGAATCTTCAACAACAGTCTCAGCGGACGCCGGTGTCTGGGGAACCTCTTCAAAATGCTGAAACGGGGTCTCAATGAACTCCCCATCCATCTCTACATATCGGAAAGAGTTGAGGTGGCTAACCATGTACTCTTCCTCTCCTTGTACTGTCACAATCTTCCCTTTGACCAGGTACTTCAGCTTCTGGTGAAGTGTTGAGGTTACGGCCCCAGCTTTGTGGATCCATGGACGACCCAACAAACAAGAATAAGATGGCCGAATATCCATCACATAGAATATAGAGTTGAATAACTGAGAACCAACCTTGATCGGGATATAAACCTCTCCATGTACCATTCTTTTAGACCCATCAAAGGCCCTGACAACGATGTTGCTTGGTTTCAGCTCCAAACCTTCACAGTCCAACCGGTCTAGAGCTTTCTTTGGTAAGACGTTCAACGAGGAACCAGTATCCACCAATACATGTGCAAGAGTAGTGCCCCTGCATTCAATGGAGACATGCAGGGCATCGTTGTGATTCTTCCCCTTAGCAGTCAAGTCGGCGTCCGAGAAACCCAAACCATTATCAACAGTCAAATTGGCCACGCAATCTGTAAACTGATCAACTGATGTCTCTTGTGGTACGTGAGCAGTCTTCAAGAAGGTAATCAGAGCCTTGGCATGAGCCTCTGAGCATAATAATAGTGACAACATAGAAATCTTAGACGGGGTTTGCCCCAGCTGCTCGACTACATTGTAGTCGCTCTTTTTGATGATTTTCAGAATCTCCTCTATCTCTTGTTTAGAAGCTTCGACAGTAATCGTCTTCGGTGCCTCCGTCTGGGCAGGCACATCAGTGGTGATCCCTTTGCCCCGAGTGTCAGATGACTCGGCGACAGGGGTAAGGATAGGAACTTGAACAGGAATGGTGGCAGGTACACTGGCAGGTGTAATAACAACAGGTCTTCGGGCAGTTGGTGGAGCAATATCAGGTGAGAAAAGTCTTCTGTTGCGGGTGACTTTAGCAGGTCCAACAATATTGTTGATGTCAGTATCAACATCCAACTCTTGTTTAACTCCATGAAAATAAACATCGGCCCCATAGTGCCAAGGGACAGCTTTATCAGAGGTGTAGGGGATGGGCCCCGGAATAGTGATGATTACAGGTGCGGTTCTCGGAACAGATGTAATTCTAACAGGCTTCCTCGAGGGAGCCTTGGAAGAATTGTCGAAAATGGTAATAATGGCGACTTCTTCAGTAGGAACGGAGGGAACAATAGTCTTCTCAAACAGAATCTCCTTACTATCCATCAGGTTTTGGATACCTGACTTTAAGAATGGGCAACCGGTAGGTAAAATAGAACACATACGGCAACCTTCGTCACAACCCGGAAATAAACTAGCTAGCAAAAGGTTCTTCTTTACAGTCATCAAAGGGGTAACAATATCATCCACAGAAACCACAAACAAGTCTTCTTCTAGAGCATTCGCTCCATGCTTGGGCATGGGAGCAATCACAACATTAGGCCTCTCGGGCGCCTCAAACTCAATCTCCTTCGCATCAATTAAGTCATGTATCTTACTCTTCAAAGTCCAATAATCATCTGTATTATGCCCCGGGCTATCAGAGTGATAAGCACAACGGGCATTAGGGTTATACCTCGGTGATGTTGTATTTGAATTCTTTGGGGCTTCCTTTAGAGTCACCAGATTGGTCTTCAACAACTGTGGCAGAATCTGAGATAAGGTCATGTTGAGACGGGTGAACTGCCTTCGAGGTCTCTCATCCTTCTGTTGATTGTTGTGCTGCGGAGCACCAGCAGGTTTTGAAATAACAACCGCATTAACAGCTTGGCGGTGTTCAGGTCTATTATGTCTTCTCGAACTGTAGACAACACTGGACTCTTTCTTAAACGGCTTCTTCTCGGTGCTCGATGAGGCACCCTTCTGTATCTTACCAGCCTTAATACCAACCTCAATCCTCTCACCGGTCAAAATGAGCTCTGTAAACCCAGACGAAGAGCTTCCAATCAGATGGTTGAAGAATGGACCAGACAGGGTCCCCAGAAACATGTCAACTAGCTCCCGATCAGCCAAAGGTGGTTGCACCCTTCCGGCGAGGTCTCTCCACTTTTGAGCATAATCTTTGAATCCTTCACCCGTTCCCATTGACATACCCTGGAGTTGGGTACGCATAAGAGCGAGGTCGGAGTTATACTGATAATGCCTATAGAATGCAGTAGCCAAATCTTCCCAACTGCAGATGCTCGCTCCGTCCAACTGATAGAACCACTCAAGCTGAGTCCCTGAGAGACTGTCTTGGAAGAAATGGATCCATAAGTTCTTATCAGCGGTGTACGGCTGAATCTTCCTTACTATTGTACCCCAAAATTTTCCCTCTCATTTCATCAACATTTTCTCACCACAAGACCCTTGGAGCTCAAGATCAAGTTAGGGTTTGCTCTGCTCAAGACTCCTCCTTGCACTATTGACCCAAATTAGGGTTTGAGTTTGCACAAAGATGTTTTGACCTAAAATTCTCAAAGTGACTTTCATGCTTCATGTTGGACTCACAAGTTTATCCATACCAAGTTTCAAGCCTTGATTCCAATCTTTGCCCAGTCAATTGGACAGTTGACCTAAAAATCAGCTGTATTGGGGAAAAAGTCAACTGTGGCCAATTGACATTCAAACCTCATGAAATTCGATCCACATCAACATATTGAACTCATATGAACCATTTGGTCAAGTTTGGATCACAAATCCACAAGAAATTTGATCAGATCACTAAAAGGGCAAAATGGTCATTTTTAGGGTTTTGACTGCACCAAGGCAATTTTTGACTGTTTGACCTAACCAATGGCAAAGCAAGCTCACATATGGACTCAAGAACTCAAAGGAATTGTATTGACCCATTCAACAAGTTCAAAAGATCTCAAATGCACAGGATTGACAGATGAACTTTCCAGTCAACTGATCAAATTTGACTGTGTACTGAAAAGTCAAACTTTGACTTTTTGGTCAAAATCAAGTGCCAAGATTCATTTTTCATCAAGACATGTCAAATTATGAAACTTTTTCATCAAGAAATCCAAAATTGCAAATTAGGGTTTAAAATGAGAAAATTTCATAACTTAGAATTTTTCTAAGTTATGAAACTTCCTTATTTTTTCCTAACTTTGTCCCATTTTTTCATCAAGATACAAATGGATTCAAACAAAACTCAAAACATGAAAGTTGTAGTCCATTGAAAAATCTACAAATTTGATTCACAAAGTTTCCTCAAAATAAGCTTGTATCTCAAGTTATGATTTTTGGAATAAGAATGCAAAAACATTTTTAACTTAGAGAAATTTTGACCTATTCTAGGCAGGATTTTTGTCCAACTTCTTGGCCATTTTTCACATGGTTCCACTTGGAGTTTCAATTTTAATTACAAATATGGATTGTAGTACACATTCCAAGCTTTCCAAATTGTCCAAGAACTTCTCAAACACCCTTGTGGTTAGGGAGAATCGAATTTGCAAAGTTGGGCAAAATTCACTTTTGTTCTTGGCCAAGGCTTGTTCATAACATTGGCATTTTTCAAATCAGCTTGTACAAGCTAGCTTGCAGGCCTCAAAACCAGTCTCACACACCATGATTAAATGCCTAACCATTGTATTAATGCATTATTTCTTCCCTTTGGGCATTGCACATAAAATCAATCCTTAAGTAGAAAAAGCAAACATGCCATTTTGATAAAGATGCACTTTATGTCAAATACCATATCCAAGAGGTACAAGCCAGATCTTTGAGGCACAAGTTTATAGACAAATCCCACTGATCAAGAGAGAGTGTTGCAGCATGCTTGAGAGCCTTATACATGCCTATAACCCAACTTGAACCTTCTTACTTCAAAGAGAAGAAAGCTTGCAAAAACTCTCCAACTCTCATTCCTGTAAACACCAACCTAAGCAAACTTTGTTCTCATCTTACATACACCCTAACTGACCTAAAACACGACTTCTTCATCCTCAATCCATCCTCATATCCAAAATCACAGTTTTCCTGCAAAATAGGGCACCTGTTGCAGTTTGACTTCCACAATCCATTCCACTCGTGCACTTTGGCCAAAAAGAGTTCAAACATGTTCCATATCATCCACTGAAGCTATCCCAAGCATTGAACTCAAGCTGTAACACCCATAACCACGTTTGCCATTTTTATTTTCAAGCTGTGCAGGTTGACTTCCATAGCACGATTCAGTTGATTTTAAAGCAAGCTAGGAGTTGGAGAAGCATCCTTGGACTTCAGGCAAGCTGTACAAAAGCTCAAAATCCATTGGAAGTTGCTACATTGTTCTGTTCAAGTCAAGCTGAAACAGGTAAAAACATGAACTTCTATCTCTCTATCCAGGCATGATTAAGCTTAGGTTTGTGAAGAAAACATGTTCTACTCATAGCCCTGAAGCCATCCATGTATTTACTTTTCATTTATATTTTGCGTGCTGTGAGAATTTTGGCCATGAACATTGAAGAAAAATTAGGTCAGAAATTGGGGACGAAGAAATTCTCCCTCGTTTCTTAGAGTTAGGTCAAGTGTTTTATATGTCTGGATTCGTCTCTTGATGCTCTATAATGTTTGTGTTATGAGTTTTTGTTAAAAGTCAAAGAATCAGGAGTTTGGATGAAGCATGGAACACGCGCGTTTTTCTGTTTGAACATTGTTGAAGGTTGAAGACAAAGCTGGCTTGGGCTGGGCCTGAGTCAGCTTGCTGCTTGCACCCCCTTTTCCAATTTACACCCCCTTGGCCCATTGTGTGATATATTGATCATTTTTGATTTTTTTCTTTTTGTTTCGGACTTATTATTTTTTGCTCAAATATAAAAAATATAAAAAATATTTTTCCACCCTTTTTTGCATTTATTTGGCATTTATTTGTTTTATTTAATATATATATGTAAATAAATGTATATACTTTTTATTTAAAATCCTAGAAACTAATACAAAAATAAATATTTTTCAGTTATTATTTTTTGTTTACATTTTGAAAACATTTTCTAAAATATACTTTTTTTGTTGTAAATAATTAATATTTTATTCTTGTATATATTTAGTATATTTAATATAATATATAAATACTTGTATATTTTATTAGATATTTAGGACAAAAATATAGAAATAATATATTTTTATTTTTATTAATATATGACACTAAAAAATACTTTTTTTTACAATATACTTCTTTTTATTTTTGTATATAATTAACAAATATTGTATATAATTAACGAATAATTGCTATTTATTAAAAAAAAAACTAGGGTTTTGCCCTAAACCACACAAATACTCAAAATTTGACCTTTTTATTTTTGTTTATATTTTACATTGAAAAATACTTTCACATACATAAAAAATCATTTTGTGCATAATACATTTTTGCATATTTATTGTATTTATTTAATTATTGTACAATTAAATATTTGTATATTCGATATGGATGTAATAGCTTAGAATTTAATTTCTTGTCAAATATCCCCCCATTCAAACATTTGTATCCCCATCCCCATAATCATGTTGTAATAATTTAGGACTTTAAATTTCCGCATTTAAAAGCTTTCAAATTATGCCATGATAGACCTAGGGTTTGTATGCAAAATCAAATAACAAATAGCTTGACCTAATTCAAGACAAAAAAAAGCATGAAAATGGACAACACAATGCACACTTGCACCCTTAGGGTTACTCCACTTGTTGCCTTCAAAAATGGGCCATGTTGCATGTTGAGTGTCTTTGGAAAAACAAAAACAAATCAAATGATCATAGTCCCTCGATGACGCTATCAAGTTGCCTAAACAAAAATGATCAAGTCCCTCAAGAAAAGTGCCAAAGTTACTTGACACTATTGCATTCATGGTCTAAACGATGACCCGCGCCCATCCCGTTAACATCCTAACACAAGATTGTCTACCAAATACAATGGTGGAACAATACTGTTAAAAGGGTTAAAACATAGGAATGATCTTTGAGAAATTTAGGGGTAGACAACTCTTAGTTGCTTGATCAAACTTGTAAAACACACTTGCCTACTTTCAAAACACACTCCACAACACAATTTCCAAAACAACTTTCAAAACCTTGAAACATCTTTTCAAAAAGACAAACACCTTTGTAAAACATTCGAGTAAAGAATTGTTACAATGGTTGCCTAGACAAGGCATCTTTTTCAAAACATTTTCAAAACCACACACAAAGCACCATTTCAAACAATTGAAAAGCAAAGGCAAGTGATCTAAGCAAGTAACTAAGAGCCCATGGATAACCATGGATAGAAAGGGTGCTAATACCTCCCCTTTCTATAATCTACTCCCCGAACCCACGAAAACATCTCAAAGGTTTTTCCTATGCTTTTTAACCTTTCCTTTAGGATAAAATAAAAAGTCGGTGGCAACTCTTGCTAAACCGAAACATTTGCAAAAACAAACGCAAAACCCAAGTCAGTTCTCCCATCGTATCACAGAACTGGCGACTCTGCTGGGGAATTACTTTAAAAGTGGAGTAACCTTAGGGCCTAGATCACCCTTTTGCATGACTAATTGTTTGCTTTGATTGATTTACATTTTGGTTCTCTTGTTTGGGCTTGAAATCCTACACCCGGATTTGGGAAACATTCATAGATAGCAATACGTTATGGAAACTGTGTGGGGTATACCGACACGGTTGAAGCAATAGCTATATTAGTGCGACATATTTGTGAGTACCGGTAACCCTTGAGTTCAATCAAGGGGAGTACGGGGCCGCTGAGTGATGTCACTAAGCACTAATGACCTAGAACCTTACTTGACCATCTTGGCCTTTTATTAGGGGTAGTGAGATGACCGGCTTTGGTGCAGTCCGAAGTTGGTAGATACTCGATACTACACTCATTGAGGGTTGTTTTCTTGGAATATTTTGGTCGCTAGTTAAGTGGCTAAACCAAAACAATGAACATAGAAAACAATCCAGTGATATTGAGCTCCTTAGAACCCGGTTACTATTTATAGGACAGGTTTTTAAGCCAACTACACTCAAGAGGGTACTTACCTGTGAAACCTCATGCAAGCCTGAAACTAGGGTTTTGTGTGACTTGCTTGTACATATGTTTGTGCATACATCATGAACATCATAAAGCATCATATGCATCCACTAACCATTTCAAGGGTTTGGATCTTCATCTTTGTTCTTGTTTTGTAGGTCATGGAAATTCTTCACAGGAAAACTATCCAAGTCAACCTTGTGAGAATCCCTCCTCAACTCAAGGAGCTTACATCCAGAATTCCATAAAGCTCTCTCTTCAGTGAAAGACATGGTAGACTGTTTCACATTCCCCGACTACCAATTGGTGCCTACTTTGGAGGAATTTTCTCAACTCTTGAGAATTCCTATTCTTAATCAACTACCCTACAACGGTACGGAAAAAGAACCAAAGCCTGAAGATGTTGCTCAAGCACTACATTTGCAACCATCTGACATCAAGGGGCATTGGGAGACTAGAAGTGGTGTCAAAGGCTTCTTGGCAAAATTCTTGTTTGAGAAAGCACAAGAGTGTTGGAATTCCCTGGATCTACAAGCCTTTGAAGAGATTGTGGCACTCCTCATTTATGGGTTGGTCTTGTTCCCAAATCCTGACCAACTTATAGATGTCAATGCTGTCAAGATTTTCCTATCCAGGAATCCCATACCTACATTGCTTGGGGACATTCTCCACTCATTTTACACACGAACAATGAGGAAGAGAGGTGTTCTCATGTGTTGTACTCCTCTCCTTGCAAGGTGGTTTATTTCGCACCTTCCACAATCTGTTTTGAAGAATGAACAAGGCTTAAGGTGGTCACAACGGTTGATGACCCTCACACATTCTGATGTACATTGGTGTTCTCGGTCCAGAGAAAATGTCATCATCGTCGATCGTTGTGGTGAATTCCCTAATGTTCCATTACTTGGCATTAGGGGAGGCATTACCTACAACCCCTGTCTAGCTTTGAGACAATTTGGATATGCACGGAGGGATGGCCCTCATGACATGCTGATTCCTGACCTAGTTTTTGACTTCGACAACGATGCGCAAGGACTTCGCCAAAGATTCATCAGAGCTTGGAGGATGCCTAACAAGGTAGATAGCAAGACACTGGGGCACAAGAACTCCATCCCTCTTGAGCCTTACCTTAAGTGGGTACGAACCCGAGCCCAGAGTCTTATGATGCCTTACCCTCACATTCTCCCTTTGATTAAAGAGCCTGTTAAGGAAGGAGAAGTTCCCTACACCATCCTACATCCTGATATGCCAACATCATGGGAGGAAATGCAAAAGAGTTAGATCCAACTCAAGGAAGAACATAATACTTTTGAAGCCAGCTTCTACGCCAGTGAGAAGAAGGTTTTGGAGCTTACCCGCCGACTTCACGAGGAAGAGACCCTCAACACTTACATCGCACCAAAGAGGATGCGCAACGTCTTTTTACCTTAAGAAGTTTTTGTAATATTTGGCCCATGGGGAATTTATGTACTGACAAAAAATTTTCTTATTAATATGACGTGTGTTCTTTTTGTCTGCAACAATTTTGAATTTCTAAATCCTTGAATGCATTGCATGAATAAACATATCATTCATCATATGCATAAACAGGTCTTCACACCAGGTTTCCTTATCTTTCTGCTGTTTATTTCAGTAAGATGGATCTTGAACAGACGGTCAAAGATCTGCAGTCACAAAACTCGCAGTTTCAACAGCTCCTTATGACCTTGGCAAAGGGTCAGGAGGATCTAAAAGCACTGTTGGGGAATAAAGAGCAAGAAAAAGGAAAAAAGAAGAAGAAAAGAGTTGGGGTAGCTACACTCGGAAGAAGATTTGAGAATGAAGCAAGGATAGTTCTTGAATTTCCCTCCACATCTGATGAGGGAACCGGTAAAGGAAAAGGGGCTGCATTGCCTTCTGAGTCCGAGGCTGAAGAGGAAGAGGTCGAGGAAGATGAAGATTATTCATAGCAGCAATACCCGCCAGCGGATGACAAATACAAAAACCTGGAGGATAGACTGGCAG
Organism: Vicia faba; assembly: GCA_948472305.1. NCBI lineage: Eukaryota > Viridiplantae > Streptophyta > Magnoliopsida > Fabales > Fabaceae > Vicia > Vicia faba. Next base: position 1,531,125,823 of record OX451739.1, read on the forward strand.
CTATGGAGCTGCAAAGGGTTCCCGGGCTAGATTTTGAAGAATTGGGATTGATTGCTGGGATTGTGATCCCTCCAAAGTTTAAGGTGCCAATTTTTGCAAAATATGACGGGCTGTCTTGCCCGAAGATGCACCTGAGGTCATATGTCAGAAGAATTCAACCTCAGACATCCGACAGAAATCTTTGGGTACACTTCTTTCAGGACAGCTTGTCTGGTACACAGCTAGACTGGTTTTACCAGCTTGAGAGGTCAGAAGTGCATAACTGGGAAGACTTGGCAGCTGCCTTTTATCGCCAGTATCAATATAACGCTGACTTGGCGCCAACTCGTACTCAATTACAGAGTATGGGGATGGCCTCAAACGAGGGATACAAAGAATACGCCCATAAATGGCGCGACTTGGCCGAAAGAGTGCAGCCACCTCTTTCAGATAGGGAACTAGTTGATATGTTCTTGGGGACCCTATCTGGCCCGTTCTTCAACCATTTGATCGGGAGCTCTTCCGCAGGGTTTACTGAATTGATTCTGACTGGAGAACGGGTGGAAGCTGGTATTAAGAGTGGGAAGATTCAAAGGGATGCCTCTGCATCCACAGCTGTTAAAAAGCCATTTCCAGCCAAGAAGGAGGCATCTATTATATACTCTCAGAAAAGATTGGGAAGAACTGAGCGCCGGCCGACTGTAGGGCCGTGATGATTCAAAATTCGTCAAATGATCAGCCTCGTAACAATCAGTCCAGACCTAACCAGCAACGGGTAGAACGGCCACAACGGCAGTTCACCCGCATCAACATGACGCCTGCACAAGTTCTTCCCCATTTGTTGAAGCTAAATCTCACCACTATCAAAGAGGCACAAAAAAATATGAATACAACTTCCCCATATTATCCTCCCAATGCTAAATGTGCCTATCATTCTGACAGCATCGGGCATGACACCAACAATTACTGGGCACTTAAGCATAAAATTCAAGACTTGATAGATGCAAAAGAGGTTGAGTTCGACACTCCAGAGAAGCCGAATGTAATATCCGCTCCGATGCCAAAGCATGGTCGCAATGTCCATGCTATTGAAGAAGATCTGTATGTTGCTGCTGTTGATGATCTGTTAACTCCACTACTGACAATCAAGTTGAATCTGTTGAAAGCTGGGATTTTCCCAGGATGTAAAGAAGACTGCTACTGTTGTTCCTCCCTACCAATCGACTATCCATTGCTGAAGATAGGCATCCAAGGCCTAATGGGCAGCCAACAAATTCTTTTCGAAAAGATTCCTGCTACTCCAACCCCTATCAAAGATGTTTCAATAATCACCATTTCCACCAATCTTTCCAAGGTCCCTAAAAAACCTGTTAAGATTACATCCGCTACAAAGATTGTTCCTCTGAAAATAACCATGCCTGGGCCAGTCCCCTACAAATCTGACAAATCGATACCGTGGAATTATGGTGGAGAAATATACTACCACGGTGTTAAACAAATTGAGATAACTGAAGAGAGCTCTGACGAAGAAACTGCCGACATTGGAAACATTGCCGGTACGAGCAAGATTACCCGAAGTGGGAGAATTTTCTCTCCAGAGATTGCCCCTCCAAAGGCAATCTTTGGACCCTCAGCTACTGCCAAAGTTACTCCTGCACCGATAAAACTTTCTGCAAGAACTCCGTTGATTGAAGAAGCTGTTACTCCTGTGGTTGTCCCTCCTACTTCTGCTGATAAGGGGAAAGGGATCCAAGATGAGCTCGTCAGGACAAGGGCTCAACCCTTGGTCATCCCCGAAACCTCTAAGAAAGAAATGGAGGAGATTCTGAAAATAATTAAGAAGAGTGATTATGACGTGGTGGAGCAACTGGGGCAAACCCCTCGAAGATCTCCATTCTAGCTTTGCTGCTTTGTTCGGAGGCTCATGCCAAAGCTTTGATAAGGTTTTTGAAGACATCCCATGTGCCCCAGGAAACCTCAGCCGATCAATTCCAGGATTGTGTAGCCAGCCTTATCGCAGACAACGGCCTGGGTTTCTCTGACGCTGACCTGACTCTGAAAGGAAGAAAGCACAATGACGCATTGCATGTGTCAGTTGAATGCCGAGGAACTACTCTTGCCCATGTTTTGGTCGACACTGGTTCTTCTCTGAATGTGCTGCCTAAGAAAGCTCTGGATCGATTAGATTGTGAAGGCTTGGAGCTGAAACCAAGTAATATCATTGTCAGGGCCTTTGACGGGTCTAAAAGAATGGTGCATGGGGAGGTCGACATTCCCATAAAGGTGGGCACTGAAGTATTCCACTCAACTTTCTATGTGATGGACATCCGTCCGTCATACTCTTGCTTGCTAGGGAGACCATGGATACATAATGCTGGCGCAGTCACTTCCTCCCTACATCAGATGCTGAAATACCCAGTCAAAGGAAAAATCATAACTGTACACGGTGAAGAGGAGTACATGATCAGTCATCTGAACTCCTTTAGGTATGTGGAAGTGGAGGGCGAATTCATTGAAACACCATTCCAACACTTCGAGGAAATTGCTCCCGAGGTTGCAGTAGCAAAGGCAGTAGCTGAGGTACCCAAGCAGGTGGCCAGGATGGCATCTCTGAAAGACGCACAGGCTGCAATGAAGGAGGGGAAGAGCTCAACATGGGGTCAGTTTCCTGACTTTCCCCATAAGACAGACAAGTTTGGGTTGGGATTTACCGCTGCGGGGCAAAAAGCTATGCGTCGCTCAAAAATTGAAAGAGCACCCATCAAGATTTCTCCTCATGGAATCAATGCTTTGGAAGACGAAGACGAAGAGGCCAACATTGAAGATTGGATCTTCCCAACCATCGAAGGGGGGCTGCACAACTGGGAGGCGAAATACTTCGTCCCCATTACTTTCATTGATCAGTAATTTATCTTTCGAACATTTCCTGTTGGTCTGTAATAATTACTTTTAAACAATCTGCACACTATTTTTCACCTCATGCCTTGCCCGGGGCATGTAGGTCCATTTGTAAGGGTTTTGATTCTCTTCATATTCATATGCCATGTTTAACGAATCATTGGAAGTTTTTCATTTATAAACTGCTGTGTTCATTTTCTTTCCTTTTGCATTTGTGTTTGTTTAAGGATGGTTATCCCTTACACACACCCACACTCACAAATGCAGGTACCCATCCACTTTGGATTCTATGGGTGACTATTCTGCTGTATCCCTCAATAACTCTGAAGATTTGGTCAACCAGGCTAAATACGAAGATGACGAAGATTGTGAAGTACCAGGAGAGCTAACCAGACTTCTACAACAAGAAGAGAGGGCCATCTTGCCTCATGAAGAGTTATTGGAAACAGTCAACTTAGGAACAGAGGAAGACAGAAAAGAAGTACAAGTGGGTGCCAATCTGGAACCAAATGTCAAGGAGCGCTTAATACAGTTGTTGAATGAATACGTTGAAATCTTCGCCTGGTCTTATGAAGACATGCCGGGTTTAGACACAGATATCGTGGTTCACCGTCTCCCTACAAGAGAGGACTGTCCCCCGATCAAGCAAAGAGTCCGCCGAATGAGACCCGACATGTCTGAGAAGATTAAAGCAGAAGTAATGAAGCAATTCAATGCTGGCTTTCTGGCTGTTACATCCTATCCATAATGGGTTGCTAACATTGTGCCAGTACCTAAAAAAGACGGCAAGGTCAGAATGTGTGTGGACTACCGGGATTTGAACAGGGCTATCCCCAAAGATGATTTTCCGCTACCGCATATCGACATTTTGATTGACAACACAGCTCAACACAAGGTTTTTTCCTTCATGGACAGATTCTCGGGCTACAACCAAATCAAAATGGCCCCCGAAGACAGGGAGAAAACAACCTTTGTTACACAATGGGGTACCTTCTGCTACAAGGTGATGCCGTTCGGACTGAAGAACGCAGGGGCAACTTATCAACGCGCCATGGTAGCTTTATTTCATGATATGATACATCATGAGATCGAAGTTTACGTAGACGACATGATAGCTCGATCACAAACAGAGGAGGAACACCTTGAACATCTGCAAAAGTTGTTTGCCAGGTTGAAGGAGTACAAACTCAGGCTGAATCCAAGTAAGTGCACTTTTGGAGTTAGGTCTGGTAAACTTCTAGGATTTATTGTCAGCAACAAGGGCATTGAGGTCGATCCAGCGAAAGTAAAAGCAATACAAGAAATGCCTGCCCCCCGTACTGAAAAGGAGGTTAGAGGGTTCTTGGGACGCTTGAACTACATTGCCAGATTCATCTCTCATCTGACGTCTACCTGTGAGCCAATTTTCAAACTATTAAAGAAAGATCAGGCAGTCGAATGGAACGACGATTTCCAAGCTGATTTTGATAAGATCAAGGAGTATTTGCTAGAACCTCCTATTCTGATGCCACCCGTCGAAGGAAGGTCGCTGATCATGTATCTGACCGTGTTGGATAACTCAATGGGGTGCATACTGGGCCAGCATGACGAGTCTGGTCGAAAAGAGCATGCCATTTATTACCTTAGCAAAAAGTTTACCGACTGTGAGACTCGCTACTCACTGCTCGAGAAAACTTGCTGCACTTTGGTATGGGCTACTCGCCGACTAAGACAATATATGTTGACTCATACCACTCTGTTGATTTCCAAAATGGATCCTATCAAGTATATCTTCGAGAAGCCTTCTTTATCTGGAAGAATCGCTAGATGGCAGATGATCCTGACTGAGTATGACATCCAGTATACTACCCAAAAAGCTATAAAAGGGAGCGTACTAGCTGACCATCTAGCTCATCAAGCTATCGAAGATTATCAATCCATGAGATTCGACTTCCCGGACGAGGACATCATGACTCTGGACAACATTGAAGGTAACGGACCATATGACGGACCTGAAAATGGATCCCGATGGACCCTGTACTTTGATGGTGCTTCAAATGCACTTGGAAACGGTATCGGTGCGGTACTCATTTCCCCGGAAGGTTTCCACACACCTTTCACGGCCCGACTTTGCTTCAGCTGTACCAACAACATGGCTGAATATGAAGCTTGCATCTTTGGTCTCAAGACTGCTATAGACTTGGGGATCAAATCTTTGATCGTATTTGGGGATTCGGCTTTGGTTATTAGTCAAATCAAAGGAGAGTGGGACACCAAACATCCTAATCTTATCCCATACAAAGAACATGTTTTGACATTGCTGCCTCATTTCGAGCATATCACCTTCGAGCACTTCCCGCGAGAAGAAAACCAGCTTGCAGATGCTATGGCAACAATGTCCTCCATGTTTAAACTCAACTGGGATAACGAGGCTCCCCAAATCACCATCGAGCGAATGGATGAACCTGCGCATTGTCATGAGATTAATACCGAAGAAGTAGTGGAACAACCCTGGTTTCACGAAATCAAAAGGTATCTCCAGACTAGAGAATATCCAGAAGGAGCTTCAGTAAATGACAAGAAGTTCCTAAGGAGATTTGCTACCAAGTTCTTCCTGAGCAACGACATCCTCTATAAACGCAACCATGATTATGTTTTACTCCGATGTGTAGACAAAGCTGAAGCAGAGTTGATCATGACCGAGATACACAGTGGCACATTTGGCACCCACTTGAGCGGGCATACAATGGCTAAGAAGATTCTCAGGGCAGGCTATTACTGGTCTACCATGGAAGCTGACTGCCATCAACATTCCCGTACTTGCCACAAATGTCAGGTTTACGCTGACAAGATTCCTATTCCTCCCGTTCCTCTCAACATTCTGACAGCTCCTTGGCCATTCGCAATGTGGGGCATTGACATGATTGGAGAGATGAAGCCCACAACATCCAACGGACATCGCTTCATCCTGGTTGCTATCAACATATTTTACCAAATGGGTCGAAGCAGCTTCCTTCGCCTCTGTTACAAAAAATGTGGTTGCCCACTTCATCAAGCAGAACCTCATATGCCGGTATGGTGTCCCCGACAGGATCATCACAGACAACGAAACCAATTTGAACAATACTATGATCAACACTCTATGCGAACAGTTCAAGATTTATCATCACAATTCATCTCCCTATCGGCCGAAGATGAACAGTGCTGTTGAAGCTGCGAACAAAAACATCAAGAAGATCATTCAGAAAATGACAGTCACCTACAAGGACTGGCATGAGATGTTACCGTTTGCTCTGCATGGATACCGTACCACGACACGTACTTCGACAGGGGCAACCCCATTTTCTTTGGTATATGGCATGGAAGATGTCCTACCCATGGAAGTTCAGATTCCTTCTTTAAGGATTATGAAGGACTCTGGTTTGAGCGAAGACGATTGGATTCAGACCCGACTTGATAAACTCAATTTGATCGACGAGAAGCGACTCACTGCTGTTTGCCATGGTCAGACGTACCAAAAACGGATGATCAAGGCTTTCAACAAGAAAGTCAGACGTCAAGTATATCAAGTCGGAGATCTCGTAATCAAGCGGATTATCTTGCCGCAAAGTGATCCCAGGGGCAAATGGACTCCTACCTACGAAGGACCATTTGTGATCAAAAGCATATTTTCTGGTGGTGCAATGATTCTGACCACCATGGACGGCGACGATTTGCCGCACCCTGCAAACGCAGACATAGTCAAAAGATACTACGCATAAAATCACCCGACAAGTCGAAAACCCGAAAGGGCGACTTGGGCAAAAATGGGCATCCCGGTGAACCGAAAACCCGAAAGGGCGGTTCAGGCAAAAATTAGGGATAAAACAAAAAAAATTGTACACCCGGCAAGTTGAAAACCCGAAAGGGCGGCTTGGGCAAAAAGGGGTTTCCCAGTGGATTGAAAACCCGAAAGGGCGATCCAGGCAAAAGTTAGGGAATTAAGGCGTATGACTATGTCTCGTCGGATCACTTTAAAGAATAATCTCTTCGTCAACAAGCTCCGAGCTTCTGATCAATCCAGTCATCGGCGGACGAAGCATTGAATGGAGAAGATATTCAGAGTTGTGAAGGCTATAGCAGAATGGGGATCCCATGGAATTGTTTCACATAGCCATCTTTCTTTTGTATAAATTTTTCAATTTTTACGACAACATCCTCTTACTAGGATGTCTGTCTCCTTTGTACAAAGATACTCATAGAAAGTTAATACAAATACTTCTCCAAATACAGAAATTTGCTTTGTCTTCTTTTTGCTTTTCTACACTTATGTTTTATTTGAGAAACGTCCAATGTTTTGTTAAATAGGCATATGCATTTGAACATAATCATTTCCTTACAAATCAAGAAAGATGATTGCTGATAGGTTGAAGGTACAGATAGATATCTTGATGCCCTTTCAGAAGGAATCCCCAGCGGAACTAAACTCCAAATTCCTCAACAAGGTTAAAATCCAGAGCTTAATTCCCCAAACAGAGTTAAACTTCAGGATCTTCAACAGAACAAAAGCTTTCTCAAAAGTTGATTTCCCCAGCCAAAGAGCCTTCCAGAACTTAATTCCCTCAGAGTTAAGTTTTAGTATCCCCAGTGGAGCCATGAAATCTGAAAATCTTATCCCCAGTGAAGTCAAAACTACCAATCCCCAGCGGAGCTAAAACTTCCAACTATCAACCCCCAGCGGAACCAGACCAGTGAACCTTCTCCCCACAGAGATACTTCCCACCATACTGAAGATTCTCAGTCTTACGTCTCCAGCATAAGTCTACCAGGTTCTGGACTCCCCAGTAGAGATCATCAGAATTCTCTTGCCCCGCAAGTCACCATGGAGTTTCAATCCCCAGCAGTGGTCCTAAGATCCCTCAACAACTGAAGATCTTGTTCCCCGAGCAGTCAGCAGTCAACAAGGATGTCTCATCTTCAACAATAAAAAATTCTTGCAATCCCCTGCAGCAGTCAAGGATTCACTCTCCCTGGCAGCAGTCAAGATTCTATTATCTCCAGCTATCCAGGATTCATCTATCCTCAGCAAGACAGCTTATCAGCTTACATGCACATTCATTACATTCATATCATAAACATTGATATAGCATATTTTGCATCATACATTTCATGCAACATAACCTTGTGTTTCAGCTAATATTTTACCCTTTTCAGGATAAGATTAATAAGCTTCGACTTCTGAAAACAGTTTACGGATTCTCCAAACACGGATGTTAATCCATCGCTTGTTCAGACTCGACTTTTGAAAACAGTTTACGGATGCTTCCCAACATGGATGCTGATCTATTGCTTATTCAACTTCAAGACTTCTGAAAACAGTTTACGGATTCTCCAAACACGGATGTTAATCTATCGCTTGTTCAGACTCAACTTTTGAAAACAGTTTACGAACGCTTCCCAACATGGATGCTGCTCTATTGCTTATTCAATTTCAATACTTCTGAAAACAGTTTACGGGTTCTCCAGACACGGATGTTAACCTATCGCTTGTTCATATTCTTCAACTTCTGAAAATAGTTTACGGATTCTCCAAACACGGATGTTAATCTATCGCTTGTTCAGATTCAACTATTGAAAATAGTTTACGGACGCTTCCCAACATGGATGCTTATCTATTGCTTATTCATCTCCAAGACCTCTGAAAACAGTTTACGGGTTCTCCAGACACGGATGTTAACCTATCGCTTGTTCAGATTCTTCAACTTCTGAAAACAGTTTACGGATTCTCCAAACACGGATGTTAATCTATCGCTTGTTCAGACTCAACTTTTGAAAACAGTTTACAGACGCTTCCCAACATGGATGCTGATCTATTGCTTATTCAACTTCAAGACTTCTGAAAACAGTTTACGGGTTCTCCAGACACGGATGTTAACCTATCGCTTGTTCAGATTCTTCAGCTTCTGAAAACAGTTTATGGATTCTCCAAACACGGATGTTAATCTATCGCTTGTTCAGACTCAACTTTTGAAAACAGTTTACGGACGCTTCCCAACATGGATGCTGCTCTATTGCTTATTCAATTTCAAGACTTCTAAAAACAGTTTACGGGTTCTCCAGACACGGATGTTAACCTATCGCTTGTTCAGATTCTTCAACTTATGAAAACAGTTTACGGATTCTCCAAACACGGATGTTAATCTATCGCTTGTTCAGATTCAACTTTTGAAAACAGTTTACGGACGCTTCCCAACATGGATGCTGATCTATTGCTTATTCATCTCCAAGACCTCTGAAAATAGTTTACGGGTTCTCCAGACACGGATGTTAACCTATCGCTTGTTCAGATTCTTCAACTTCTGAAAACAGTTTACGGATTCTCCAAACATGGATGTTAATCTATCGCTTGTTGAGACTCAACTTTTGAAAACAGTTTACAGACGCTTCCCAACATGGATGCTGATCTATTGCTTATTCAACTTCAAGACTTCTGAAAACAGATTACGGGTTCTCCAGACACGGATGTTAACCTATCGCTTGTTCAGATTCTTCAGCTTCTGAAAACAGTTCACGGATTCTCCAAACACGGATGTTAATCTATCGCTTGTTCAGACTCAACTTTTGAAAACAGTTTACGGACGCTTCCCAACATGGATGCTGCTCTATTGCTTATTCAATTTCAAGACTTCTGAAAACAGTTTACGGGTTCTCCAGACACGAATGTCAACCTATCGCTTGTTCAGATTCTTCAACTTCTGAAAACAGTTTACGGATTCTCCAGAACACGGATGTTAATCTATCGCTTGTTCAGATTCAACTTTTGAAAACGGTTTACGGGTTCTCCAAACACGGATGTCAATCCATTGCTTATTCAAGATCCCCAGTTCAGAGATATTCCAAACATGGATACCTTTCTGATACTCGCTCACTCATCAACGACATACAATTCAACAAGAATTCCAGATGGCATCTTTAAGCCCATCCCCCGACAAGATTTTGTCACATCTCCAGATGGCATCTCTAAGCCCATCTCCAAATGGCATCTTTAAGCCCATTCCCGCATCCATGTCTTGACGAGTGCAAATTTAAGGACACTCTAGTGTCCAATCTCCTTTTACCTTCGAGACGCGAAAGGCAAACCTGCCAATCTAACTCTTCAGGTTCAAGCAGATTGAACAGGGGCAACTGTTGTACCCCAAAATTTGCCCTCTCATTTCATCAACATTTTCTCACCACAAGACCCTTGGAGCTCAAGATCAAGTTAGGGTTTGCTCTGCTCAAGACTCCTCATTGCACTGTTGACCCAAATTAGGGTTTGAGTTTGCACAAAGATGTTTTGACCTAAAATGCTCAAGGTGACTTTCATGCTTCATGTTGGACTCACAAGTTTATCCATACCAAGTTTCAAGCCTTGATTCCAATCTTTGCCCAGTCAATTGTACAGTTGACCTAGAAATCAGCTGTATTGGGGGAAAAGTCAACTGTGGCCAATTGACAGTCAAACCTCATGAAATTTGATCCGCATCAACATATTGAACTCATATGAACCATTTGGTCAAGTTTGGATCACAAATCCACAAGAAATTTGATCAGATCACTAAAAGGGCAAAATGGTCATTTTTAGGGTTTTGACTGCACCAAGGCAATTTTTGACTGTTTGACCTAACCAATGGCAAACCGAGCTCACATATGGACTCAAGAACTCAAAGGAATTGTCTTGACCCATTCAACAAGTTCAAAAGATCTCAAATGCACAGGATTGACAGATGAATTTTCCAGTCAACTGATCAAATTTGACTGTGTACTGAAAAGTCAAACTTTGACTTTTTGGTCAAAATCAAGTGCCAAGATTCATTTTTCATCAAGACATGTCAAATTATGAAACTTGTTCATCAAGAAATCCAAAATTGCAAATAAGGGTTTAAAATGAGAAAATTTCATAACTTAGAATTTTTCTAAGTTATGAAGCTTCCTTATTTTTTCCTAACTTTGTCCCATTTTTTCATCAAGATACAAATGGGTTCAAACAAAACTCAAAACATGAAAGTTGTAGTCCATTGCAAAATCTACAACTTTGATTCACAAAGTTTCCTCAAAAGAAGCTTGTATCTCAAGTTATGATTTTTGAAATAAGGATGCAAAAACATTTTTAACTTAGAGAAATTTTGACCTATTCTAGGCAGGATTTTTGTCCAACTTCTTGGCCATTTTTCACATGGTTCCACTTGGAGTTTCAATTTTCATTACAAAGATGGATTGTAGTAAACATTCCAAGCTTTCCAAATTGTCCAAGAACTTCTCAAACACCCTTGTGGTTAGGGAGAATCGAATTTGCAAAGTTGGGCAAAATTCACTTTTCTTCTTGGCCAAGGCTTGTTCATAACATTGGCATTTTTCAAATCAGCTTGTACAAGCTAGCTTGCAGGCCTCAAAACCAGTCTCACACACCATGATTAAATGCCTAACCATTGTATTAATGCATTATTTCTTCCCTTTGGGCATTGCACATAAAATCAATCCTTAAGTAGAAAAAGCAAACATGCCATTTTGATAAAGATGCACTTTATGTCAAATACCATATCCAAGAGGTACAAGCCAGATCTTTGAGGTACAAGTTTGTAGACAAATCCCACTGATCAAGAGAGAGTGCTGCCGCATGCTTGAGAGCCTTGTACAGGCCTATAACCCAACTTGAACATTCTTACTTCAAAGAGAAGAAAGCTTGCAAAAACTCTCCAACTCTCATTCCTGTAAACACCAACCTAAGCAAACTTTGTTCTCATCTTACATACACCCTAACTGACCTAAAACACGATTCTTTCATCCTCAATCCATCCTCATATCCAAAATCACAGTTTTCCTGCAAAACAGGGCACCTGTTGCAGTTTGACTTCCACAATCCATTCCACTCGTGCACTTTGGCCAAAAAGAGTTCAAACATGTTCCATATCATCCACTGAAGCTATCCCAAGCATTGAACTCAAGCTGTAACACCCATAACCACGTTTGCCATTTTTATTTTCAAGCTGTGCAGGTTGACTTCCATAGCACGATTCAGTTGATTTTAAAGCAAGCTAGGAGTTGGAGAAGCATCCTTGGACTTCAGGCAAGCTGTATAAAAGCTCAAAATCCATTGGAAGTTGCTACATTGTTCTGTTCAAGTCAAGCTGAAACAGGTAAAAACATGAACTTCTATCTCTCTATCCAGGCATGATTAAGCTTAGGTTTGTGAAGAAAACATGTTCTACTCATAGCCCTGAAGCCATCCATGTATTTACTTTTCATTTATATTATGCGTGCTGTGAGAATTTTGGCCATGAACATTGAAGAAAAATTAGGTCAGAAATTGGGGATGAAGAAATTCTCCCTCGTTTCTTAGAGTTAGGTCAAGTGTTTTATATGTCTGGATTCGTCTCTTGATGCTCTATAATGTTTGCGTTATGAGTTTTTGTTAAAAGTCAAAGAATCAGGCATTTGGATGAAGCATGGAACGCGCGCGTTTTTCTGTTTGAACATTGCTGAAGGTTGAAGACAAAGCTGGCTTGGGCTGGGCCTGAGTCAGCTTGCTGCTTGCACCCCCTTTTCCAATTTACACCCCCTTGGCCCATTGTGTGATATATTGATCATTTTTTATTTTTTCTTTTTGTTTCTGACTTATTATTTTTTGCTCAAATATAAAAAATATAAAAAATATTTTTCCACCCATTTTTGCATTTATTTGGCATTTATTTGTTTTATTTAATATATATATATATATGTAAATAAATATATATACTTTTTATTTAAAATCCTAGAAACTAATACAAAAATAAATATTTTTCAGTTATTATTTTTTGTTTACATTTTGAAAACATTTTCTAAAATATACTTTTTTTTTTGTAAATAATTAATATTTTATTCTTGTATATATTTAGTATATTTAATATAATATATAAATACTTGTATATTTTATTAGATATTTAGGACAAAAATATAGAAATAATACATTTTTATTTTTATTAATATATGACACTAAAAATACTTTTTTTTTACAATATACTTCTTTTTATTTTTGTATATAATTAACAAATATTGTATATAATTAATGAATAATTGCTATTTATTCAAAAAAAACTAGGGTTTTGCCCTAAACCACAAAAATACTCAAAATTTGACCTTTTTATTTTTGTTTATATTTTACATTGAAAAATACTTTCACATACATAAAAAATCATTTTGTGCATAATACATTTTTGCATATTTATTGTATTTATTTAATTATTGTACAATTAAATATTTGTATATTCGATATGGATGTAATAGCTTAGAATTTAATTTCTTGTCAAATATCCCCCCATTCAAACATTTGTATCCCCATCCCCATAATCATGTTGTAATAATTTAGGACTTTAAATTTCCGCATTTAAAAGCTTTCAAATTATGCCATGATAGACCTAGGGTTTGTATGCAAAATCAAATAACAAATAGCTTGACCTAATTCAAGACAAAAAAAGCATGAAAATGGACAACACAATGCACACTTGCACCCTTAGGGTTACTCCACTTGTTGCCTTCAAAAATGGGCCATGTTGCATGTTGAGTGTCTTTGGTAAAACAAAAACAAATCAAATGATCATAGTCCCTCGATGACGCTATCAAGTTGCCTAAACAAAAATGATCAAGTCCCTCAAGAAAAATGCCAAAGATACTTGACACTATTGCATTCATGGTCTAAACGATGACCCGCGCCCGTCCCGTTAACATCCTAACACAAGATTGTCCACCAAATACAATGGTGGAACAATACTGTTAAAAGGGTTAAAACATAGGAATGATCTTTGAGAAATTTAGGGGTAGACAACTCTTAGTTGCTTGATCAAACTTGTAAAAACACACTTGCCTACTTTCAAAACACACTCCACAACACAATTTCCAAAACAACTTTCAAAACCTTGAAACATATTTTCAAAAAGACAAACACCTTTGTAAAACATTCGAGTAAAGAATTGTTACAATGGTTGCCTAGACAAGACATCTTTTTCAAAACATTTTCAAAACCACACACAAAGCACCATTTCAAACAATTGAAAAGCAAAGGCAAGTGATCTAAGCAAGTAACTAAGAGCCCATGGATAACCATGGATAGAAATGGTGCTAATACCTTCCCTTTCTATAATCTACTCCCCGAACCCACGAAAACATCTCAAAGGTTTTTCCTGTGCTTTTTAACCTTTCCTTTAGGATAAAATAAAAAGTCAGTGGTGACTCTTGCTAAACCGAAACATTTGCGAAAACAAACGCAAAACCCAAGTCAGTTCTCCCACCGTATCACACTTACATATGACCGGATGTGTAGCTTTGGACAAGAAACTCCGTCATACTTGGCAAAGGCTGGTGCCTTGAATTTATGGGGAATCACCACCCCAGATGATAGACCTAGATCACCAAAGTCCAGACCGGGCACTTTCTGAACTTCCATAGCATTCAACCGGTCTTCCACTTGCTTGTATCTGTCCTCGGCAGGAGGATACTGTTCTTCATCGTAGTCCGTCTTGTTGTCGGAGACCACAGGGCTAGGAGCCCTCCTTTCCTCTTGACTACCTTTCCCTCCTGTAATACCCCAAATTTGTCCTACCCTTTTACTTTTATCTGGCTTACGCATTTTTGCATTTTTTTCACATTAAGTCATCTAACACATCATGCATCATTAATTGATAAATTGCCATAAGATCGTGGACTTTGAGGAATGAGGGTTGGTGTATGGCTTTAAGGCTCCCATCTTCGCACAAGCTTGTTTCGGTTGATTTCTCCATTAATAATTTGTTTGAAACTAGGTTTTCATGTCATGGACCTTATCATCATCAAGCTACGATGCTATTCTTTTCTTCTCAATGTCAAGTTACAAGGTTTTATGAGATGAAGCTAAAAATCAGGGTCTACACATTTTTGTATTTGAGCTTGTCAGCATTCTACCTGAGGTTCATTCCATATCAAGGTATTCGCATGTCTCATCTTTCATATTCATCTGCAAAGAATTCCTCAGGGCATAGTCATTATCATCTATTGAGAAGGGGTCCAAGACGTCGTTATTCTAGTGCTCATATAATCGGGACATGGTACAAGATGTTGATTGTGATCAAGGTGTCATTATTTCAAACGCTTATTGCTTGACACACAAGTTTGGTTTATACTGAGGAATTGAATTGAATTAGGAGTTCACTGAAGTTGTGGTTTGATTAGAATTCATTCATCAATGTTTGAAGTGGATTTGGAGAAATCAAAGTTCTTAAATATTTGTGTGGCTTTTCTTGGAATTCAAACCACAAGTATGGAAAAAAACATGCATCAAATTCATCCAACCATCAAAATATTGTCCAAATAGCCTCTCTTGGATTCATTCAAGATTCATGTCTCTTTTGGGTACCTTGCAAATATTTTGGATTCATACCATTTATTTGAATGCATACAAAGGCCACTTCATTATGTGGAAATAAAGTCAACATACATTACAATTATTCAAATACATACAAGTCCAAATTCCATTTACAATTATACATAACATCTATACATTTTTTACCAAAGCCTATCCTAATTTTCAATCATTCTCCATGTTCCAAACTTCAAGCTTCCATAACATCGCAAATTAATCTCCATGCTTGATGCCCTTATGTCTTGAATTTCTTCACCATGTTTTATTCGCATCATCTATGGCCAAACTTGCTGTTAAAACCATCTTCAATATACCTTTTCATCACATGCCCAATCCAAACCGCTATGAACCTGAAAATAGCAACAAAAACAAAGGCACATGGTTTTGGGATTATGGTGAAGAAATTGATTCATCATTTAATATTAATTATACTGACAAGATCAAATTCCAAGTTCAAAGTGTGAGTTACCCTCCAATTCCAGTTGAGCAACCATAGAATCACTTACTGCAACAGAAAACAACAAACCAATTTTTAACCATACCATAACCAATTCCCTAACAGCATAACTAACTTAACTGTAACAAACTTCTAACTTTTCCCTAACCAACCTTTTTTTCCCACTTCCTAACCGCCTAACAGAATTTCTCACAACTAACCTTTTCCCTAACTTCTAACAGCATAACCAACCAAAGCTGATATAACAACAAACTGCATCTTAACTTCCAAAAAAACAGAATTTCTGTTAACCGCCCTGCTAACCTCCTAACTAATTTCTAACATCTCCTAACAAAACTTCCCATTTCCCAAAAAAAAAAGATCCTAACCAACTTAACAAACTTCCAGCATCCTGAGGAGAGAGCTCACAGCATATATATATATAACCAAGTATGGACAGAATAGAGAGGAATTCAACACAGAAAAAAAGGGAAATAGGATTACCTCCCAATCATTTCACTCTTCACCACTTGAAGAATCACCCTCAGAAAAACCAAAAAAAAACTCTATGCATCTTCATCCTCAATCATTCTTCAATCTTCATAGAAGAATCACAGGAAACTCCAAGAAAACTCCATAAATATTCTCTCTCTGCACAAGAATTTTCATCTTCATCATCTTCAGTACAACTTCAATGCACACATTCAATCTGCAACGTTCTTTGCATAACGACAACGAATCTTCTACTTCAATCTCTCTCTCATAATTTCATCATCTCCATCGCAACGTATCAACCTTCAACAACAGCACCTCGGTGCATCACTTCTGCACTTTCGATCTGCATCGCAAAACCACAAAACATCACACAACAACAACAACCATCTCAGAAACGCACAACAATTCGCGTTCAGAAGAAGGAACTTCAAAGAAAATATCTCAAGATCATACCTATGTTAGCGGCTCTGCTTTGTTCGTCCTCATCATCGAAGAAGAGAAGGGGCACAGATTCAAAGAGATGAGGCCGAAGACGGAGTTTTGTTCGAAGCAAAGGTGAGGTCAAACTAAGAGGTGAGAAAAGTCGTGGAGGCGAAGGTTGAGCGCCACCACTAAAATTTGAGGGAGACATTGTGTTGTTGCTGCTGAACGCGAGGGCCATGGCCGCTGGAGATCGGAGTGGTGGAAGGCCGAGGAAGTGACGGACGACGGCGAGGAAGTGACGGTGGTGAGCGGCTTCGGAAGCAGAGACGGAGAGGTTGAGTGATATCGCGGAGGAGAGCTGAGCACGACGGATGAAGAAACGGAACGAAGAAAGCGAGCATGGAGGTTTGAAGCCGCGACGAAGAACGAAGAAAGCAAACGGCCGGCGCCGCGTTCGCGAAGAAGAAGAAGAGATCTTTTTGTTCTGACCCTAAAATCCCCTTTTTAATTTTCACATCTTTTCCTTTTTTCTTGGTTTTAATTATTGCACAAGTTTATTTTTATTATTTTATTCTTTTATTTCAAACAAATAATAATAATAATTAAGTAAATAATAAATAAAAATGTTGAAAATCTTTTGGGCAAATTACTTCAACACCCACATTTCTAGACTTCATACCCCCTAACTCTTCTAATTTTTCCTTTTTTATTATTTTAGTTTTTTTTCTCTTTTAGTTTAATTTTTTCCTCTCAATTAACAATAAAAATAATAGAATATTTTAGAATAGAATTTATTTTTAGAATTTCTATTAGAATTTTTTCTATTTTATTTTTCATATTCGATAATCATTTTATTGCCATTTTCTAGTCAAGATTTTTGTAGCATCGACATAACTCTTGCAATGTGGAATGCTCGGGGTGAATTCTTTAATCACTCGCCCAAGGGAACTTTGATAGAGTTCTCTTACCGCTTGCACAATTTTGAAGAGGCAACGGACCTTCTCCGTTTGGTATCGTCGCAAATCTATTTTATTCTTCATTTCCGTACTTTATCGCAAATTCAAACATGCTAACCTTAAGTAGAATTCCTTCAAAATCCTAACTTTAGGTCTAACGCATAATAACATCAGGTTTAGAAGTAAGTTAGTCCCATTTGACTTTCCTTTCTCTCTGAACATACGCACCTAAAACTAAAACTTCTTTTCTTTCAAAAAATTCAAAAACACTTTAAAACTATTGATGAGAATCATACTTTTGCTTAGTACGGGAAATGATAAGCGAGTCTCTTCTCGATCTTATTGTTCTTCATCTCAAGCATAGGTGTGGTTCAATTCTCAAAGACTCCTTTCATGACTAAGTAGAAGAATAGCTAATATCTCTCTCTTGAGGTCAATCATTCATCATCTACAACAAAAATACAAGACAAACTCAAATCTTTTGTGCGCTCGAGCACCATTTCTTTTAAACCCTTTCAGGTAAGGACACGATTAATTTACTTATGTGCCAACGCGTAAGTCTCCAAAGGTCGAGCTGCGGCAGAAGGCGGGATTAACTTCGTCCACAAAAAACACAAACAAACAAAAAAATGTGAGCCGAACTACGGTAGCTCTGATTCCTCAAAAAGGATACGTAGGCATTGGGGTAGGGCCCAGGCGAGCACAATTTTATTTTCCCTACATTCTTTTCTCCTTTCTTTTGCATGCATTCTCCAGTAGTATAGTAAACAGTAAGCATAGATTAAACACACCCATAAGATAGATAACAAGAGTGGATACCGTAGAGTACTACGGGCGTGTGGGGTGCTAATACCTTCCCCTCGCGTAACAAACTCCCTTACCCGATCTCTCGGTCGCAAGACCGTGACTTCTCCCTTCTCAGGTTTTCTCGATGTTTACCTTTCCTACATATGGGATAAAAGACGTTCGATGGCGACTTCATTGTTTTGATGATTTTCAGCCGGTTGTTTCAGCTGGCGACTTCACTGGGGACTAGGTCGATCAAGTGCTGGTCCATCCCGGAGTCGCTCCTAGCTCTTCTTTTCTTTTCTTTGGGTGTTTATCTTCACGCTTTCGGTTTATTCATTCATTTTGTATATACTCAAGCATACATACGCATTGTATTTACTGTCTTCCATATACTACTGTTGTACAGGATCTACTTCTTATTGGGTTGGGATGTCACTATCGAGGTAAAAGGCCCAGTACCCAGGCCAGAGTGCACTAGGACACTAGGAATAAAGTGGGGGCATGACGGCTATAGGACATGGTCCGATTAGTGCAGTCATGTCATATACCACGCTCGGATGAGGTTCAAATGAATTACTATCGGCACCCACGTCTGTGGGCAAGTCCATAGCACTTTCAGGCGAACCCGTGATTTTCGAGTTACCATTATCTTACCCTGACCTAGTTTTCACCCGTGAGTGGAAAGGGAATTTTTGTCATAGGTACAGATGGTGACTGTGTTCAGATGGTTATTCAGGTACAAATGGTAACTATGCTCAGACAATGACTACTGGTTCTGGTGGCTATACTCTGGATTTCTGTTAAGACTTTATGCAGATGCCACATCTTGTTGGTGACCGTATGGTTCTCAGATTTATTTTCTGAGATCCTGACTTGTTTACCTGGAGATTCATTCAAACCTTCAATCTTGGTATTCCCAACATGTTCAGAATGCTCAACAGTATCCAATGTTCCAGAAGCCTTGATCCCGGACAATGGGAGATCCACGGGGTACTTGGTTTTTTATATATGCAGAAGTTGTGCCAGACCTTTGATCTGACGATACTCACATGATCCAGAGCAGTGCAGCAATCTTATTCAGGAATGGTGGAACCATGATCCTCTTTGATCTCATGCCTTTGCATACATAACATGGCTAACTGCATGCTTAACATACATGTTCTATTATTTTCAAGGAATCATATTTGCAAGTCTTGTGCCAAAATTCTTCCATCCCTTACTTGCGCAAAAACTAAATCAAAGCACGCAAATTCCTTGGAAATGACAAAACATGACATAACATTCATTCATACACTCCATGTATATTCATGCATTCATTACAGGTATCCGAAGATTGGGGATTATTATTCAGACCTGGGGTTCTCTTCAAAGGTTCAACCTGATTTCTCACCGCACGTGTTCAGGGACCAGCTACGGAATAACTCTGAGTGGTACATGCAAGCTTTGGCTCATAGTCAGAAACTTCTTCAAGCAGGAAGATAATGGATTAAAGAGTCAGATAAGCCAGGTCATGGAAACTCTGATGATGATGTCTATTATTTCTTGAAGACATGATATGCTTGGTGATGCATATTATACTGGGACACCTGGCCAATCGATTGAAGAAGGTATGTCATCCAGAGGCCAAGTCTAAGACTGGATTAATTCAGAGATTGTTGTGTTCACATCAGATCTGAAGGGGACTTCTCTCGCACACTTGAGCATCAAGACTA
This sequence comes from Vicia faba, assembly GCA_948472305.1. Classification (NCBI taxonomy): domain Eukaryota; kingdom Viridiplantae; phylum Streptophyta; class Magnoliopsida; order Fabales; family Fabaceae; genus Vicia; species Vicia faba. The sequence goes on from OX451739.1 coordinate 1,531,145,878, forward strand.
CAAAAGTCGTCAGAATCAGCAATTCCATACGGAGTCAAGTCTCCTCAACAATGGCAATCATTGGTTTCTTTTACCGCATTTTCATTTGCATTATTGCTTGTTTATTTAAACATTACTTGTATATAGAAACTTGTCTATTTTTGAACGAAAATCTTAATGCAATAAGTATGCTTGTCTTGAAGTGTTCCTTTCATTTTTACTCATCCATTCGTTATCACTCTTTAAATGTTTTGCTTGCATATTGATGCCAAATTTCCTAGTCTTATGCTTAGGTAAAGATTGGAAGGAGGATGACGACAATCTGAAAACGAAAAATCTCTGGTTGGTACGCTTTTGAGTAAGACCCTGCTGACGATGTACAGGCCTTGTTTCTATTCCTAAACACCGGAGATATAAGGGAGATAGACCCTCGTCAACCCCTCTGAGCCTTCGAAGTAGGAGTTTCCTTTCTGTTCAGAAAAAACCCTTATTTTAACCTTGGGGCGGGTAGTGTTCAGCTAATCTAATCAAGCATTCAAAACTCATCAAGAGTGTGCATCTAAGGATACAATAATGGATTATCCATCAAAAAGCTTGAGGAAAGTCAAAACCACAACGGTTCACCCTCATCTATCAACAACATGCATCAACTAACGATACCCCAATGAGTATCCCTCGCACATCAGGAGGTCGACATATGACGATACAACAATGGCTATCCATCATTTGCTAAAGACTCAGGCAGTCACGATCACTTCCAATAAATCAAGACAACGCAAAGATCAACGACTTGTTCAAAATGAAAAATATGAATAAGAAAGAAACAAAAATCCCCGCTAAGTCAAAACTTGAAAACAAGTCGCTTAGGCAAAAAATTGGGGCATCCCGCTGGACTTCCAAATCAAAACTCAAAAGAATTTGTCCAGGCAAAAATTAGGGAAAGCAAGAAGAAATTGAAAATCCTAAAAGGCGAGAAAAGTATTACCAACGAAAATCCTCATCAAAGAACAAGGTCGTCTGATCAGACACCAAAATCAGAAGTTAGTGACTGTCGTGTCCAAGAAACCACTGTGGTTCCTCAATTATTACAAACTCTTCTCGAGAGATGAACGCTTATATCAAGTCAACTGAATGTAGGAATGGAGAACATCATGGAGAATGGGTGGGCACCCAAATAATTTTGAGCCTTAAATCCTTTTTCTAAAAACCGTGAACCAGGCCACGTTACAACCCATAAAAGTCCTAACTGAAGCATGGGTCAATTCGAAAGCTTGCTACAACGAGATAGCGTTTAACTGACTCCTAAGAGGTATGTTTGAATATCTGTGTTGGCATCATATGCTTACATTATCTTTCATAAAAAAGAATTTGCAAATGTTTCTCTCTAGCTAGTGACTCGTTCACAACAGAGTTGTGACGTTATTTCATTCAAAGTTTTTTCAAACTTCAAGACTTACATATGTGTTGTATTAGAATTATCATTCTCATAATAAACATTCTTCTGCATACAAAACAACTGATTGACATCAAGTAAGTTTACACAATGAACAATCGGTAAAGAGCTCAATCTTGTCAGAGAAGAGAGGCTTAAATACCCTGTTGAAGTAAGAGTCAGCTGCTACAAGAGAAATGACTTATCCAGCGGCATGTTAACCGGTGATTCTGTCAAGAGAAATCATCTTGGTACTTCACAGTCTGAGTACAATTCAGGGATGAAGTTAGCAGAGCCTGTCAATCTGGGGCAATCAAGTCAAGAATCAATCTCTCCAAGCTCAGCCAAATCTGGGGCATTCCCTCAAAGTTACCAATCAGAGGCTATTACGTTAATAAATCTCTTCAAGCTCAATCAATCAGAGGCTATCACGTCCAGAGATCTATTCAGAATTCATTAAACATGGGGCAGTTATGTCGAGATTCGACAAATCTCTCCAAGAAAGCTGTAATCAAGAGCGGCTTATTTCGTGACTCAAGACATTGGGGCAGGCCACCTTATATCGTATTGTGGCACAAATCTTCTGGTCTTCTATTCAACCTAGATCTTCTCAGAGATCCTCCAGACATGGGCATTCCTTATTCATACTTGCAAAGTTGCTCAATCCAATTATGTCGCACGAGACCACTACAATCAGCTGAAAGCATCACGACAGTCACCCTGACTCAGCCAGCACATGAAACTACCTCTATCTACTACAGACAACTTCGGGTCTGACTCCCCAAGTGAATTCAGAAAGTCTAGAATCGTCTTTTGACTCAGCACGCGTAAGTGCATCCTCAGTGGAGCTAATCAAGAACATCCCCAATGAATCTAAACTGGGGCATTCGCAGAGCTAAACCGGGGCATTCGCAGAACCAAACCGGGGCATTCGCAAAGCTAAACCGGGGCATTCACAGGGCTAAACCGGGGCACTCGTAAGTGTCCATGCCCATCTCTTATTCCTCAAGTGATTCAAGAGATAATTCCCCAGTGTGCGTGAACTTAGGACATGTATCCGGAGGGATCCGCATGGTGTTCAGTATCCATTCTTCAACACATTCACTTATATCACCCCCTCAACAGTTCGGGATGTATGGAGGTTTGGTCAGATTATCTCTTCCTTCAACGGTACGATTCAGAATCCAGCAGTGTACCTAAAGACTCGCTTCGTCAGCAATTCAGTCTTCAGCAGAGTCATCAATAATGTTAGATCTTCAAGAGCTCCCTAGTGTGTACTCTTATCGGTACCCCCATCAATCTTTGGTACTGCAGACTTCCAGCGTCGATATATACTAACATCCCCAGTGATGAGCAATGGCTCCCAGCAAGCCTTCTTTTATCCCCATGAAGTTTATTTCTTCGCATTGCATATAGTTATCATTACATAACATTGCATCCTCAAAAGCGCGTAGCTGATCCATCAGAGTGGATCTTTGCGTCAAAAGAAATTCAAACATGCATACAAAGCATAAGCCAGATCAGGTACCTTACACAAAGACCTGAATTATTCAAGGACAACAATATGTCCCTACAGAAGGATATCATGCCCGAAATCCCCAATCAGTGACCTTCACCTTTTCAATGCCAAACAAAATCAATACACTTTGTCATTCTAAACCCAATTCTTGTCTGGTAGTCGGTTCCCTAAACATTCGTCCGTGTCCATTCCTAAACATTCGTCCGTGTCCATTCCTAAACACCCGTCCGTGTCCATCCCTAAAACACTCGTCTGTGTCCATTCCTAAGCACTCGTATGTGTCAAGTTTCCTAAACACCCACCCGGGTCAGTTATTCAAACACTCGTCCATGTTTATACCTTTTGATACTCGTCCGTATCTTCTTTCAATACTCGTCTGTATTGAATCAAACACTCGTCCGTGTTTAACTTTTGATACTCGTCCGTATCTCCTTTCAATACTCGTCCGTATTGAATCAAACACTCGTCCGTGTTTATACTCTTTTGATACTCGCCTGTATCTTCTTCCAATACTCGTCCGTATTGAATCAAACACTCGTCCGTGTTTATACTTTTTGATACTCGTCCGTATCTTCTTTCAATACTCGTCCGTATTGAATCAAACACTCGTCCGTGTTTATACTTTTTGATACTCGTCCGTATCTTCTTTCAATACTCGTCCGTATTGAATCAAACACTCGTCCGTGTTTAACTTTTTGATACTCGTCCGTATCTTCTTTCAATACTCGTCTGTATTGATTCAAACACCCGTACGTGTTTAACTTTTTGATACTCGTCCGTATCTTCTTTCGATACTCGTCCGTATTGATTCAAACACTCGTCCGTGTTTAACCTTGGATACTCGTCCGTATCTTCTTTCAATACTCGTCCGTATTGATTCAAACACTCGTCCGTGTTTAACTTTCTTGATGCTCGTCCGTGTCGCTTATCTAAACAATCATCATGTCGTAACCCATATTTCCTTCTTAGAACCTGAGATCGCCTCTTGGCTAGGTTCTTCCTTCAGACCTTTGTCGAATCTGAGATCGCCTCTTGGCTAGGTTCTTCCTTCAAATCATCGTCGGACCTGAGATCGCCTCTTGGCTAGGTTCTTCCTTCAAATCTTTGTCGAACCTGAGATCGCCTCTTGGCTAGGTTCTTCCCTCAAATCATCGCCGAACCTGAGATCGCCTCTTGGCTAGGTTCTTCCCTCAAATCATCGTCGAACCTGAGATCGCCTCTTGGCTAGGTTCTTCCTTCAAATCATCGTCGAACCTGAGATCGCCTCTTGGCTAGGTTCTTCCTTCAAACCTTTGTCGAACCTGAGATCGCCTCTTGGCTGGGTTCTTCCGTCAAATCATCGTCGAACCTGAGATCGCCTCTTGGCTAGGTTCTTCCCTCAATCATCGTCGAACCTGAGATCGCCTCTTGGCTAGGTTCTTCCTTCAAACCTTCGTCGAACCTGAGATCGTCCTTTGGCTAGGTTCTCTGTCAAATCACTCTCATGTATCACCTTGGGATCGTAGGTCGCCCGTAGACCTCGTCCGCTGTCTTTTCATACCAACCATTTGGTTTGTATTGGCATCAGGCCACGTTACAAGTCCAGTCTCTGTCTCTTCATTGAAAAAAACAAATTTTCTTTTCACCAGCAGATAACACAAAATAAATAAATAAATAAAGAAAACACTCATTCTCCCTCAGGACAAATTTTTGGCATTGATATTTGATCATCTTCAACCTTGAATTTCCGAAAGGCACGTGCCAATCATACTTTCAGGTTTAAGACGATTAAATAGGGGCAGCTGTAATACCCCAAATTTGTCCTACCCTTTTACTTTTATCTGGCTTACGCATTTTTGCATTTTTTTCACATTAAGTCATCTAACAGATCATGCATCATTAATTGATAAATTTCCATAAGATCGTGGACTTTGAGGAATGAGGGTTGGTGTATGGCTTTAATGCTCCCATCTTCGCACAAGCTTGTTTCGGTTGATTTCTCCATTAATAATTTGTTTGAAGCTAGGTTTTCATGTCATGGACCTTATCATCATCAAGCTACGATGCTATTCTTTTCTTCTCAATGTCAAGTTGCAAGGTTTTATGAGATGAAGCTAAAAATCAGGGTCTACACATTTTTGTATTTGAGCTTGTCAGCATTCTACCTGAGGTTCATTCCATATCAAGGTATTCGCATGTCTCATCTTTCATATTCATCTGCAAAGAATTCCTCAGAGCATAGTCATTATCATCTATTGAGAAGGGGTCCAAGACGTCGTTATTCTAGTGCTCATATAATCGGGACATGGTACAAGATGTTGATTGTGATCAAGGTGTCATTATTTCAAACGCTTATTGCTTGACACACAAGTTTGGTTTATACTGAGGAATTGAATTGAATTGAATTAGGAGTTCACTGAAGTTGTGGTTTGATTAGAATTCATTCATCAATGTTTGAAGTGGATTTGGAGAAATCAAAGTTCTTAAATATTTGTGTGGCTTTTCTTGGAATTCAAACCACAAGTATGGAAAAAAACATGCATCAAATTCATCCAACCATCAAAATATTGTCCAAATAGCCTCTCTTGGATTCATTCAAGATTCATGTCTCTTTTGGGTACCTTGCAAATATTTTGGATTCATACCATTTATTTGAATGCATACAAAGGCCACTTCATTATGTGGAAATAAAGTCAACATACATTACAATTATTCAAATACATACAAGTCCAAATTCCATTTACAATTATACATAACATCTATACATTTTTTACCAAAGCCTATCCTAATTTTCAATCATTCTCCATGTTCCAAACTTCAAGCTTCCATAACATCGCAAAGTAATCTCCATGCTTGATGCCCTTATGTCTTGAATTTCTTCACCATGTTTTATTCGCATCATCTATGGCCAAACTTGCTGTTAAAACCATCTTTAATATACCTTTTCATCACATGCCCAATCCAAACCGCTATGAACCTAAAAATAGCAACAAAAACAAAGGCACATGGTTTTGGGATTATGGTGAAGAAATTGATTCATCATTTAATATTAATTATACTGACAAGATCAAATTCCAAGTTCAAAGTGTGAGTTACCCTCCAATTCCAGTTGAGCAACCATAGAATCACTTACTGCAACAGAAAACAACAAACCAATTTTTAACCATACCATAACCAATTCCCTAACAGCATAACTAACTTAACTGTAACAAACTTCTAACTTTTCCCTAACCAACCTTTTTTTCCCACTTCCTAACCGCCTAACAGAATTTCTCACAACTAACCTTTTCCCTAACTTCTAACAGCATAACCAACCAAAGCTGATATAACAACAAACTGCATCTTAACTTCCAAAAAAACAGAATTTCTGTTAACCGCCCTACTAACCTCCTAACTAATTTCTAACATCTCCTAACAAAACTTCCCATTTCCCAAAAAAAAAGATCCTAACCAACTTAACAAACTTCCAGCATCCTGAGGAGAGAGCTCACAGCATATATATATATATATATATATATATAACCAAGTATGGACAGAATAGAGAGGAATTCAACACAAAAAAAGGGAAATAGGATTACCTCCCAATCATTTCACTCTTCACCACTTGAAGAATCACCCTCAGAAAAACCAAAAAAAAACTCTATGCATCTTCATCCTCAATCATTCTTCAATCTTCATAGAAGAATCACAGGAAACTCCAAGAAAACTCCATAAATATTCTCTCTCTGCACAAGAATTTTCATCTTCATCATCTTCAGTACAACTTCAATGCACACATTCAATCTGCAACGTTCTTTGCATAACGACAACGAATCTTCTACTTCAATCTCTCTCTCATAATTTCATCATCTCCATCGCAACATATCAACCTTCAACAACAGCACCTCGGTGCGTCACTTCTGCACTTTCGATCTGCATCGCAAAACCACACAACATCACACAACAACAACAACCATCTTAGAAACGCACAACAATTCGCGTTCAGAAGAAGGAACTTCAAAGAAAATATCTCAAGATCATACCTATGTTAGCGGCTCTGCTTTGTTCGTCCTCATCATCGAAGAAGAGAAGAGGCACAGATTCAAAGAGATGAGGCCGAAGACGGAGTTTTGTTCGAAGCAAAGGTGAGGTCAAACTAAGAGGTGAGAAAAGTCGTGGAGGCGAAGGTTGAGCGCCACCGCTAAAATTTGAGGGAGACATTATGTTGTTGCTGCTGAACGCGAGGGCCATGGCCGCTGGAGATCGGAGTGGTGGAAGGCCGAGGAAGTGACGGACGGCGGCGAGGAAGTGACGGTGGTGAGCGGCTTCGGAAGCAGAGACGGAGAGGTTGAGTGATATCGCGGAGGAGAGCTGAGCACGACGGATGAAGAAACGGAACGAAGAAAGCGAGCATGGAGGTTTGAAGCCGCGACGGAGAACGAAGAAAGCAAACGGCCGGCGCCGCGTTCGCGAAGAAGAAGAAGAGATCTTTTTGTTCTGACCCTAAAATCCCCTTTTTAATTTTCACATCTTTTCCTTTTTTCTTGGTTTTAATTATTGCACAAGTTTATTTTTATTATTTTATTCTTTTATTTCAAACAAATAATAATAATAATTAAGTAAATAATAAATAAAAATGTTGAAAATCTTTTGGGCAAATTACTTCAACACCCACATTTCTAGACTTCATACCCCCTAACTCTTCTAATTTTTCCTTTTTTATTATTTTAGTTTTTTTTTCTTTTAGTTTAATTTTTTCCTCTCAATTAACAATAAAAATAATAGAATATTTTAGAATAGAATTTATTTTTAGAATTTCGATTAGAATTTTTTCTATTTTATTTTTCATATTCGATAATCATTTTATTGCCATTTTCTAGTCAAGATTTTTGTAGCATCGACATAACTCTTGCAATGTGGAATGCTCGGGGTGAATTCTTTAATCACTCGCCCAAGGGAACTTTGATAGAGTTCTCTTACCGCTTGCACAATTTTGAAGAGGCAACGGACCTTCTCCGTTCGGTATCGTCGCAAATCTATTTTATTCTTCATTTCCGTACTTTATCGCAAATTCAAACATGCTAACCTTAAGTAGAATTCCTTCAAAATCCTAACTTTAGGTCTAACGCATAATAACATCAGGTTTAGAAGTAAGTTAGTCCCATTTGACTTTCCTTTCTCTCTGAACATACGCACCTAAAACTAAAACTTATTTTCTTTCAAAAAATTCAAAAACACTTTAAAACTATTGATGAGAATCATACTTTTGCTTAGTACGGGAAATGATAAGTGTTGTACCCCAAAATTTTCCCTCGCATTTTTCCCCAAGAAATCTCGGCTTCAAACATTTCCTGACTTCTCAAACTGACTCAAGAATCGGACAAACGGACTTTTCTTGACAGTCAAGCAAAACTAGGGTTTTTCACTGATTTTCAGAGCTCTGAATTGTTTCATACAGTGGGCTTAGGGTTTGGTTGATTTTTGGTTCAATTTTGATCAAGCGAGCGTGATTTGGCATTTAATCGGGAATTAGGGTTTTATGGGCATATTCTCAGAAGAATTTGAATTCCACAGCACTTTGCGGTTTATTTCGAGATTCGGATTAAAATTCGCGTTATCTTGGTTTAATCAGTAAAAGAGACAGTGGTTTGAATTCAGTACGTTTTGATTGGGCCAGTCAGATACAAGATGCAGTATTGGATTCACAGTGTTCATGTGTTTGATCAGTCTATCTGGGTTAATTGCTGCTTTGCTTTGGATGTTGGATAAGACAGGTTTATTGGATCAATGTTGTTTTATGTTGGATAAGAATCTACCGACTTGTTCAGATTCTTATCAAGACTTCTGAAAACAGTTCATAGATTCATCCCAACAACGGATGTTAATCTATCAACTTGTTCAGATGCAACCTTTGAATTTAGTTTACGGACGCTTCCCAACAACGGATGTTGTTCTATTGCTGATTCAACTTTAAGATTTCTGAAAACAGTTCACGGGTTCTCCAAGTAAACGGATGTTAACCTATCGCTTGTTCAGATTCTTCTCAAAGCTAACCACCACGGAAGATCGCACTCGCCAGGATTCTCCCTATCCCCAGCGGAGTTCCTTCAATCCCCAGTGGAGTCAGATTTTCAAACCTTCTCCCCACAGAGTTTTGAGGAAGCAATTTTTGAGTTCCCCAGTGAAGTCTCCAGGGTTATTTCCCATCAAGCCAAAGAATCTCAATCTGGTCTCCCCGGCATGAGTCTGCTAGTTTGGGACTCCCCAGTAGAGGTCATCAGGAATTCTCTTCCCCAGCGACAGCCAAGGATTTATTTTCCCCGGCAGCAGTCAAGATGCTTTTATCTTCAGCCATCTCGGAATCATGTATCCTTGGCAAGATTAGCTCATCAGCTTACATGCGCATCCATCACATTCATAAATATTGATGTCACATACATTGCATCATGCATCATAACATTACATACAACTAACCCTTTACCTTTTCAGGTAAGATCAGTCGACAGACACAGATCATCTCCTGAGATTCATCCAAAAATAATAATTCAGATGTGACCCGGACACGGCAACATTTTGATACTTATTCCAGGTTCATTCAGACGCATCAGCAGAAACCTTACACCGGTTCCTCTTCAACTTCTCAACTTCTGAAACAAGTTTACGGATTCTTCCCTACAACGGATGTCGATCCACCGATTTGTTCAGACTCTTCATAGCTTCTGAAACAGTTTACGGATTCTTCCCTACAACGGATGTCAATCTACCGACTGATTCAGACTCTTCTCAACTGTTGAAGACAGTTTACGGATTCTTCCCTACAACGGATGTCAACCTACCAACTGATTCAGACTCTTCTCAATTTTTCAAAATAGGTTACGGACGCTTCCCAACAACGGATGCTGCTCCATTGCTTGTTCAGTCCCAACTCCTGAAAATAGTTTACAGATTCTCCAGACACGGACATCAATCTGTTGCTTGTTCAGACCCCAATTCAGAGATATTCCAAAACAGGGATGCCCTTCTGATACTCGTCCACTCACCACTGACCTACAGTTCAACATCACCATATGGCATCTATAAGCCCATCCTCCTACCAGCAGTCACCGAATGGCATCTGTAAGCCCATTCTCAGATGGCATCTCTAAGCCCATCCCCCGACAAAATTCTTTCGCACCAGGTGGCATCTTTAAGCCCATCACCAAGTGGCATCTTTAAGCCCATCACCAAATGGCATCTTTAAGCCCATTCACCTCCACCGTCACATTGACGAGCGCAAATTTTCTGGGCACATTAGTGTCCAATCTCCTTTTACCTTCAAGTCGCGAAAGGCAAACCTGCCAATCTAACTCTTCAGGTCCAAGAAGATTGGACAGGGGCAACTGTTGTACCCCAAAATTTGCCCTCGCATTTTTCCCCAAGAAATCTCGGCTTCAAACATTTCCTGACTTCTCAAACTGACTCAAGAATCGGACAAACGGACTTTTCTTGACAGTCAAGCAAAACTAGGGTTTTTCACTGATTTTCAGAGCTCTGAATTGTTTCATACAGTGGGCTTAGGGTTTGGTTGATTTTTGGTTCAATTTTGATCAAGCGAGCGTGATTTGGCATTTAATCGGGAATTAGGGTTTTATGGGCATATTCTCAGAAGAATTTGAATTCCACAGCACTTTGCGGTTTATTTCGAGATTCGGATTAAAATTCGCGTTATCTTGGTTTAATCAGTAAAAGAGACAGTGGTTTGAATTCAGTACGTTTTGATTGGGCCAGTCAGATACAAGATGCAGTATTGGATTCACAGTGTTCATGTGTTTGATCAGTCTATCTGGGTTAATTGCTGCTTTGCTTTGGATGTTGGATAAGACAGGTTTATTGGATCAATGTTGTTTTATGTTAGTTATTTATTATTCTAAAATTAAATGATTGAATTTATTTTTCAATTGTTTTAATTCTAAGAATTTTAAATAAATAAATAAGCAATAAAGAAAGTTGGAATCAATTGGATAATTTGATTTTTATTGATATTCGAATTATTTGTACAAATTGTTGTTACAAACAATAATTTACATTTAATTTAAATATTACATAGAATGAAAAACTATCCTATTTTCTAAATATTCTTCGTTCTTCACTCCGCTCCGGTATTCTTTTTTTTTCATCTGCAAAAAGAAACAAGAAAAGTCAGAAAGCATTTAATTAAAAGACAATAAAAGTTGCTCATCATTAGGGGCCACTGACTGGGATCAGTTGCCCTCTCTGCAAATCACGGGATTTCTCCCGGTTCACAGAGAGGGAAGATTATTTTATTTCATGAAATGCAAATGTCAAAAATGCATAAGTTACAAATTTCAAGCTGCATAGAAATTAAAGATTCAAAATCCAATCCAAACTGAAAAGTTCAAATCCAAACTTTCTATCCAAAAGCAAAGGCTACTGTCAAAATGCCCAAAGTTTACTCAAAGAAAGATTTCAAAAGTGCATTTGCTGTCACAAGTACTCAAAAGCTGTCAAAGAAGATTTGAGAAAAAGATATCAAAATGCAAAGTCAGATCCAAACTGTCAAAAGAGAGATAAAGGAGATGCAAAATGTGTTATGCAAGCAACAAACATCTTAATTCATCATTTCCTATCCAGGGCCCCTTCAGAAAAGTACAACTTAAATTATATAAAAATTCTTTGCTGTACTGTAAAGAGAGAGTAAAGAGAGATAAAGCAAACTCAGTTCAGGTTAGGCATAGACATCAGCACAGCAGGCAAAAGGAAGAGAGAGGAATGTGTACAAATTTCATCAACTCTGCATAATAGAAGATCCACAAGACAGTGCAGTAGCAGGAAGAAAAAAGATACACAAAATCAAAAAGCCAAGACAGTTCAGTTCAGCACAGCAGACAGTTCAATAGCAGTTCACAGCAGACAGTAAGAGGGACAGTAGAAAAGAAAGACAAAAGGAGCAAGCCAAAAACTCAGTTCAGAATAGAGAGGTTAGGATAGATAACAGGATATACAAACTCAGTTCAGCATAGAATAAAGAGAAGCATACAAACTGAGGAAGCAAAAAAAAAAGCCTCATTACTGTCATCAAACACCAATACCCTGCCTTACCATTAGAACTAAACCACCATAACCTGCAAACCAAGGTCCACTAGCCAATACAGAAGAGAGGTTAGGATAGAAGAAAAAAAGGACAAACTCAATTCAGCACCAAGCCCCTGAGCTTCAAGAAAAAAACAACATAACATACTGAGCCAACCAAGCACATACCTGCTAAGGCCTCTAACCATGCCAAGTTACTGTCTGTCATCAAACTAAAGCCATGAAACACAACAAAGCCTCTAACCATGCTAAATTACTGTCAACACCAGCCTCTAACCTTGTCAAGTAAAACAACATAAGACATCAAAAAAAGAACATCCTGCCTCAACCTTCAAAAACACACAAACCTGATAAACAAAATCAAAACCTCACCATACCAACATCTTGTCATATCCAAACTCAAGCCTCACCATTTTTTGTGAAACCAACATATAAAATATTCAAACACCAAGCCTCAGAAGTGAGCTTCATCATAGGCAAAACAGAAAGGCATATCCAACAACATCTTAGGCAACACAAATAAGCATATAGCCGCTCGAGAGAAGAAGAAAAAAAGAAGCAACTCAGGGACATAGAAGAAAGTAACAAGCATAGGCAACAACTGTTCAAAGAACATTCAAGACCAGTTCAGAAGCATAGGCATCAAGGGCTCAGAGGAAAACAAAAGTATTCAGGCAACATAGGCCCTCAGATCTTAGAGATCATCACTGGACATCTCAGGCAACAATACATAAGCAACAAGCGCGCAAATATACAGTGGCAGAAGAAGATAAAGAAGTGAATTAGGGCTTTCAGGCAAATCCAGCATACATCATCAAACCCTAGAAATATAGCCAAGAACGAAAATACCAGGAAAAGTCAGAAGCGTAGCAAGCGTCTCCCTTCGCCGTTCCGGCCTCCTAAAGCACCACTTCTCCGCCTCTCCTCCATCTCCCAAAATCAGGTAGCAATCTTCTCCCCCTTTCCTCTTCACCACATCATAACGGTACAGATTCGGAAATCAGAACCCCAAATTGAAACACAAATTCGTAAAAAAGGAAATAAAAACGTAAGGCGTTGTAATCAAACCTTAAGTCAAGAGCGCCGAGACCATGCCTTGGGGGGAAGAAAGGTGTGGAGAGTGATGCTGGTGGCCGGATGAAGATGAAGATGGAAAGAACGTTGAACATACGAACGCGCCGTCGTCACCTCACAAACCCTAATTTTCGTTCTGAAAACAAAATGCCTAACCCTAAATCTCGTTTTTGGATCAATATGGGCTTGACCCGTTTCTGCCTTCCTAAGCCCATTAAGATCACAACTTCTAACACTAAGCTTAGTTTATATTTACTTACTTCCTCTTTTTATAAAACACTAACCATTCTTTTTATTTTATAAAAAAAACAATATTTTTTATCCCTTGAAAAAATACTAACTTAATTAAAATGCTTTTTTTTTATTATTATCATAAGGTTAAGACATTTTTAGATAAGATATTTGTACATACATTTTAGAACATTCATTTTGTACATACATATTATATTAAAAATTAATTTTGTACATATCATATAAAACATTTTCTTTAGATTAATACACATTTGCACAAAAAAAATAATAACAAAATACTTCTATACGCAATTAACTTAAAAAACATTTTTAATACATATTGAAATATATTTGTATATATTATCTTTTCTTTTTATTTATATATACATAATTAAATTGAAGATACTTTTTAATTAAAATGCATATTTGTACATATTATACATTTCTATACATAATTAAAATTGCAACTTTTTAGTTAACATTCTTTTCATACATAACAATTCGATACATTTTTCTAATATTGAAATTCACAAACATTTGGACTAAAATATTTTCCAATTAAAAACTTAACATTTAAACAAAACACTTCTTTTCTTTTGTACATAATTCAACATATAAATCAAAAATACAAGATTAAAACATTTATCTAGGTCAAAACCCTAATACGATTCAACTTCACATTTCACACCTGTACATAATTACACATACACAATTCACATACATATACACTTGTACACTTACACAAATACATTCACATTGCCCTATACACATTTTATCTTATATTTGTATATTTGATATTTACATATTGATCGCACATTCGATTTGGTTGTAAATTATTGGGTACTATAAGTCTTATCCCCTTGTACATTGATACCCCCACTCCCGGACACTATTTTGTAATAGCATAGATTTACATTCCGCAATTTACAGTTTTCCAATTATACCATGGTTAGACCTAGGGTTTGTATGTACATAAAATCAAACGCTAGATAACCTAATACAAGACAAATACATGTAATCAATACACAATCACACTTGCACCCCCTAGGGTGATCCCACATGTTGCCTTCCAAAATGGGCCATGTTTGCACGTCGAGTATCTTTGGCAAAACAAATCAAATGATCATAAGTCTCAAAGCGTTGCCTAAACGGAATGATCATAGTCCCTTCAAAGCAAATTGCCAAAGACACTTGGCACCATTGCATTCATGGTCCATACGATGACCCGCGCCCGTCCCGAATAAACTTCCTAAACGCAAGATTGCCCATCAATTTCAATGGTGGAACAAAATTGTTAAAAGGGGTTAAAACATGACAAAAAAACCTTTGAGTACAATAGGGTAGACAAGACTCTTAGTTACTTGAGATCAAACTTGCAAAAACACTTGCCTTCTTTTCAAAAATCACAATCCACAACACTTTCAAACAAACTCTCAAAAACATTTGAAAACATCTTTTCGAAAAGATTCACACTTTTGTAAAACACTCAAACACGAGTCAAATACATTAGTTGCCTAAGACAAGGCATCTTTTTCCAAAACATTTTCAAAAAGCACCCACACAAAGCACCATTTTTCAAAGCAATCGAAAAACAAGGCAAGTGATCTAAAAAACCAAGTAACTAAGAGCCCATGGATAACCATGGATGAAAAGGGTGCTAATACCTTCCCTTTTCATAATCTACCCCCCGAACCCACGAAATATCTCAAAAGGTTTTTGCTGTGCTTTTTAACCTTTCCTTTAGGATAAAATAAAAAGTCGGTGGCGACTCTTGCTAACCGCACAAGTGAGAATACGAACGCAAAACACTAGTCAGTTCTCCCACCGTATCACAGAACTGGCGACTCTGCTGGGGAAACTGATTTTTTAAAGTGGGGTTACCTTAGGGTTTAGATCACCTTTACTTTCAATTGATTGCTTTGTTTGCTTTACATTTATGGGCTTTGTATCGGAGTTCTATAGATCCTAACCCGGATCTGGGAAAACCCTTTTTAGGTAGCATAATCTGTGAGGGACCTGTCCGGCGTATACCGACATGGGTGAAGCAGTGGCTACGTTGGTGTGGCGTCTTGGTCTGTACCGATATCCCTCGTGTTCAGACGGGGAGAATATGGGTCTTCCAAGGAGTCATTAAGCACCAACCGACCTTAGAACCCTAATTGACCAACTTGGCCATTAGAACAGTAGCAGTATGCTACACTCATTGAGGCTAAACTCTCGAGATGGTTCCGGCCGCGAGAAAAGGTTGCGATGCTGGAGTTATGACCGATTGAGGGTAGCCAATGATATGAGATCCTTTAGAACCCGGTTTACTTTTGATAGGACAGGTTTTAACCAACAAACTGAAAGAGGGTAGTACCTGAACCTCATGCAAGCCTAAACCTAAGGCCTTGCGTGCTTTGTGTGAATATTGTTTGCCTGTATATACACTTGCTTGCTTGTGCATACATGTACATAACATCATGACATCATACCATAGCATTTTAGCATTTTCAATAACCATTTCAAGGAGCTCGAGGGTTCTTTTGATGCAGGGTTACGTTGAACCAGACATCTATCAAGGGGCAAGAGGTTTCTCCTCTAACCAATCCAGTCAAAGTTCAAGTGCAACAACTTGAATCAGTGGCTATGACCCACTCGACATGGTGAGCTTGATTCTCGTGGAAAGACATCCACCAACACAAAGCTCTCCAAACAAAGGTCGAGAACAACAACTTGAATCAGTGGCTGTGACCCACTCGACATGGTGAGCTTGATTCTCGTGGAAGGACGTCCACCGGTGCAGAGATCTCCAATCCAAGAGCAGAGTTCAACCTCTAACATTTTCTTGTGTTTACCCCAAGAGATCCTTGAAAGCATGCATCCTCATATCATGCATTGCATTTTGACAATCTTTCCTTTTTCAGGTTTCCTTACTCTCCTGCTGTTTATTTCAGCAAGAGATGGCTCTAGAACGGTCTGTCAAAGACATCCAAGACCAGACTGCTCAGCTGCAGGAGATGTTCCTGAACTTGTCTCTGGGGCAAGAAGAGATGAAAGCTCTCCTCACCAAGGGCTTGGGGAATTCCAACAATGCCAGAAGTGATCAGATTGCGGAGCTGCAGTTTGATCTGACAACACTGAGGACTCAAATGATGGGATATTTGGTGGGCCAGATGGCTCTCATCCAAGACCTATCTCAAAGACAAGAGGAACTCAGAGTTCTGGTCCGCCAACTGCTTCCAAACAACCAACTGGGGCAAACATCTGAGGTCGAAGAGCAAGTCACCGCTCAGCCTCCATCAACTCAAGAAGACAAGGGGAAAGCTCCTTTGCTAGCTTCAGGGTCACAAACCCATCAACAACCTCGCCAACGTCAGCGGGGCAATCGGCGTAAACAAGAAAAGTCGGGAAGACAGTTTACGGAGACTGAAATACCATCATTCTTCATACTGAAGCGCCTGTTGGAGGTCAACTTGCTCACCGTAAAGGACCCTCCTCAGAAGCTCAACATCTCCTCTCCTCGCTTTAATCCCGACGAATTTTGTGTTTACCACTCCTGTAGCCCGGGGCACAGTACCAACGACTGTTGGGCCTTGAAGAACAAGATTCAAGATCTAATTGACATTGGGGTGCTGGAATTCATGCCAGACGGTGAGATGAGGATCTTCCGTTGAAGGGTTCTCTGCTTGAAGTGACGAGGCTCGAAGCTGAAAGACTTTTGCTTCTTTTTGAATTTTCAAAGTTGTAATTTCTTTTGCTGTCAAACAATTATTTGTTGATGTTAAACTCTGTTTTCATTAATGCATTGCATATGTTTGTCTTGAATTCATCCATTCGTTTCACTACTTTTATGCTTTTCTTTATGATATTTGACTCTTGATAAAAAGCTGCAAGCCTTTAGAGGGAGGATGACGAAACAATACCGTGATCTTATACAATATGCTTTTGAACAAACCTTGCTGATGATGTACAGGCATTTCTTTCAATTCCCAAACACTGGAGTTATAAGGAAGTTAATCCCTAGTCAACCCCTTCGAGCCAAAGAAGTAGGAGTTTTCTGTTCTAAACAATCAAAACCTTTGATATAAACCCGGGGCAGGGTAGTATCTCAGTTAATTCAAGAGAAAACGCGCGTTGAAGTCGCAAACTCTCAGTTCGTAATACAACGAACGACGTCGAAAAAGAAAGCATTCCTTCGGAATCAAAAGACAAGGGTGGTTCCCTATCACATAGACAGTCAATCTCTCAAAAGAGAAAAGCCCACTGAGCCAGAACCTACAAAGGAGGCTTAAGAAAGCTGGGGCATCCCGCTGACAGTAAATCCCGAAAACGGTAACAGTCAGGCAAAAGTTAGGGATAACAAATCAAAATCAAAATAGTGAGGTCATTACAAAATCCTCAACAACATGCAAAGTGTTGGAAAAAGAAAAAGGAGATGATGACTGTCTCCCAAAAATTCAAACTGGTGAACCATCGCCCAAAAGTCGTTCCAAACTCAAAACAGAGTGCGACGCACAGTTAACTGAGCTTAGGTTGAAGAACATCACGAAGAGCGGGTGGGTACAAATATACTTTGAGCCTATATCCTTTGTTTCTTAAACCGTGAACCAGGCCATGTTACAATCCTTCAAAAGTCCTAATTGAAGCATGGGTTAGTTCGAAGGCATACTGTTACAAAAGGTATCCTGACTCCTGTAGGGCTTTGCTCTAAATCTCGTGTTAACTTGTCTTATGAAAAGTTTTCTGCTAAAAACGCATTTTTCAAAATTTCAAAGACAAACATAAACTTTGCATTATTCGAATATCACTGTCTGCATTTGACCCTTTTTGTGTGACAGCGAAGAAATTCATACAGCGAATGTTCGGAGGAACGAAAACTCTCTCAGTAAGTCAAAATCACTTCAAGAGGATAACACTTCCGTCAAATCTCCTATCAACAAGGGGCATGACCTGTCACAATTCAGTTAACCTGGGGCAGTCCAGTGAAGGTCCAACAGATCTTTCAAAGTTCAATTAACCTGGGGCAGTCCAGTCAAGATTTCAAGAAATCTCTCAATATGCAGAGTAATCTGATTCAAGACTCCTTCTTCACCACTTGGGGCATTCGAATGTCAAAAGTGTTCAACACATCAACTCCAACATTTCCAGATTCGACTCCTGTACCCAGCCAGGGCATATCTGTTGATTACATTTCCAGACTCGATTCATGTATCTAGCCAGGGCATGTCTGAAGAGTTTAAAGATTCGACTCCTGTATCCTGCCAGGGCATATCTATCAACTATCACCTTTCCAGATTCGACTCCTGTATCCAGCCAGGGCATGTCTGAAGAATTCCAGATCAACACCTGCAACAACCCAGGAAACATCTGTGAACGACCGATTGTAGACCAACACCTGTAATAAACCAGGATTTTATCTACATCACCACTTGGGGCATTCGAATGTCAAAAGTGTTCAAAACCGATGCAGTTTTTACACAAGCTCATCATCAGGGAGCCCTACACCGGTTCCTCTTCAAGACTTCTGAAACAAGTTTACGGATTCTTCCCAACAACGGACGCCAATCTACCGACTTGTTCAGATTCTTATCAAGACTTCTGAAAACAGTTCATAGATTCATCCCAACAACGGATGTTAATCTATCAACTTGTTCAGATGCAACCTTTGAATTTAGTTTACGGACGCTTCCCAACAACGGATGTTGTTCTATTGCTGGTTCAACTTCAAGACTTCTGAAACAAGTTTACGGATTCTTCCCAACAACGGACGCCAATCTACCGACTTGTTCAGATTCTTATCAAGACTTCTGAAAACAGTTCATAGATTCATCCCAACAACGGATGTTAATCTATCAACTTGTTCAGATGCAACCTTTGAATTTAGTTTACGGACGCTTCCCAACAACGGATGTTGTTCTATTGCTGATTCAACTTCAAGATTTCTGAAAACAGTTCACGGGTTCTCCAAGTAAACGGATGTTAACCTATCGCTTGTTCAGATTCTTCTCAAAGCTAACCACCACGGAAGATCGCACTCGCCAGGATTCTCCCTATCCCCAGCGGAGTTCCTTCAATCCCCAGTGGAGTCAGATTTTCAAACCTTCTCCCCACAGAGTTTTGAGGAAGCAATTTTTGAGTTCCCCAGTGAAGTCTCCAGGGTTATTTCCCATCAAGCCAAAGAATCTCAATCTGGTCTCCCCGGCATGAGTCTGCTAGTTTGGGACTCCCCAGTAGAGGTCATCAGGAATTCTCTTCCCCAGCGACAGCCAAGGATTTATTTTCCCCGGCAGCAGTCAAGATGCTTTTATCTTCAGCCATCTCGGAATCATGTATCCTTGGCAAGATTAGCTCATCAGCTTACATGCGCATCCATCACATTCATAAATATTGATGTCACATACATTGCATCATGCATCATAACATTACATACAACTAACCCTTTACCTTTTCAGGTAAGATCAGTCGACAGACACAGATCATCTCCTGAGATTCATCCAAAAATAATAATTCAGATGTGACCCGGACACGGCAACATTTTGATACTTATTCCAGGTTCATTCAGACGCATCAGCAGAAACCTTACACCGGTTCCTCTTCAACTTCTCAACTTCTGAAACAAGTTTACGGATTCTTCCCTACAACGGATGTCGATCCACCGATTTGTTCAGACTCTTCATAGCTTCTGAAACAGTTTACGGATTCTTCCCTACAACGGATGTCAATCTACCGACTGATTCAGACTCTTCTCAACTGTTGAAGACAGTTTACGGATTCTTCCCTACAACGGATGTCAACCTACCAACTGATTCAGACTCTTCTCAATTTTTCAAAATAGGTTACGGACGCTTCCCAACAACGGATGCTGCTCCATTGCTTGTTCAGTCCCAACTCCTGAAAATAGTTTACAGATTCTCCAGACACGGACATCAATCTGTTGCTTGTTCAGACCCCAATTCAGAGATATTCCAAAACAGGGATGCCCTTCTGATACTCGTCCACTCACCACTGACCTACAGTTCAACATCACCATATGGCATCTATAAGCCCATCCTCCTACCAGCAGTCACCGAATGGCATCTGTAAGCCCATTCTCAGATGGCATCTCTAAGCCCATCCCCCGACAAAATTCTTTCGCACCAGGTGGCATCTTTAAGCCCATCACCAAGTGGCATCTTTAAGCCCATCACCAAATGGCATCTTTAAGCCCATTCACCTCCACCGTCACATTGACGAGCGCAAATTTTCTGGGCACATTAGTGTCCAATCTCCTTTTACCTTCAAGTCGCGAAAGGCAAACCTGCCAATCTAACTCTTCAGGTCCAAGAAGATTGGACAGGGGCAACTGTTGTACCCCAAAATTTGCCCTCGCATTTTTCCCCAAGAAATCTCGGCTTCAAACATTTCCTGACTTCTCAAACTGACTCAAGAATCGGACAAACGGACTTTTCTTGACAGTCAAGCAAAACTAGGGTTTTTCACTGATTTTCAGAGCTCTGAATTGTTTCATACAGTGGGCTTAGGGTTTGGTTGATTTTTGGTTCAATTTTGATCAAGCGAGCGTGATTTGGCATTTAATCGGGAATTAGGGTTTTATGGGCATATTCTCAGAAGAATTTGAATTCCACAGCACTTTGCGGTTTATTTCGAGATTCGGATTAAAATTCGCGTTATCTTGGTTTAATCAGTAAAAGAGACAGTGGTTTGAATTCAGTACGTTTTGATTGGGCCAGTCAGATACAAGATGCAGTATTGGATTCACAGTGTTCATGTGTTTGATCAGTCTATCTGGGTTAATTGCTGCTTTGCTTTGGATGTTGGATAAGACAGGTTTATTGGATCAATGTTGTTTTATGTTAGTTATTTATTATTCTAAAATTAAATGATTGAATTTATTTTTCAATTGTTTTAATTCTAAGAATTTTAAATAAATAAATAAGCAATAAAGAAAGTTGGAATCAATTGGATAATTTGATTTTTATTGATATTCGAATTATTTGTACAAATTGTTGTTACAAACAATAATTTACATTTAATTTAAATATTACATAGAATGAAAAACTATCCTATTTTCTAAATATTCTTCGTTCTTCACTCCGCTCCGGTATTCTTTTTTTTTCATCTGCAAAAAGAAACAAGAAAAGTCAGAAAGCATTTAATTAAAAGACAATAAAAGTTGCTCATCATTAGGGGCCACTGACTGGGATCAGTTGCCCTCTCTGCAAATCACGGGATTTCTCCCGGTTCACAGAGAGGGAAGATTATTTTATTTCATGAAATGCAAATGTCAAAAATGCATAAGTTACAAATTTCAAGCTGCATAGAAATTAAAGATTCAAAATCCAATCCAAACTGAAAAGTTCAAATCCAAACTTTCTATCCAAAAGCAAAGGCTACTGTCAAAATGCCCAAAGTTTACTCAAAGAAAGATTTCAAAAGTGCATTTGCTGTCACAAGTACTCAAAAGCTGTCAAAGAAGATTTGAGAAAAAGATATCAAAATGCAAAGTCAGATCCAAACTGTCAAAAGAGAGATAAAGGAGATGCAAAATGTGTTATGCAAGCAACAAACATCTTAATTCATCATTTCCTATCCAGGGCCCCTTCAGAAAAGTACAACTTAAATTATATAAAAATTCTTTGCTGTACTGTAAAGAGAGAGTAAAGAGAGATAAAGCAAACTCAGTTCAGGTTAGGCATAGACATCAGCACAGCAGGCAAAAGGAAGAGAGAGGAATGTGTACAAATTTCATCAACTCTGCATAATAGAAGATCCACAAGACAGTGCAGTAGCAGGAAGAAAAAAGATACACAAAATCAAAAAGCCAAGACAGTTCAGTTCAGCACAGCAGACAGTTCAATAGCAGTTCACAGCAGACAGTAAGAGGGACAGTAGAAAAGAAAGACAAAAGGAGCAAGCCAAAAACTCAGTTCAGAATAGAGAGGTTAGGATAGATAACAGGATATACAAACTCAGTTCAGCATAGAATAAAGAGAAGCATACAAACTGAGGAAGCAAAAAAAAAAGCCTCATTACTGTCATCAAACACCAATACCCTGCCTTACCATTAGAACTAAACCACCATAACCTGCAAACCAAGGTCCACTAGCCAATACAGAAGAGAGGTTAGGATAGAAGAAAAAAAGGACAAACTCAATTCAGCACCAAGCCCCTGAGCTTCAAGAAAAAAACAACATAACATACTGAGCCAACCAAGCACATACCTGCTAAGGCCTCTAACCATGCTAAGTTACTGTCTGTCATCAAACTAAAGCCATGAAACACAACAAAGCCTCTAACCATGCTAAATTACTGTCAACACCAGCCTCTAACCTTGTCAAGTAAAACAACATAAGACATCAAAAAAAGAACATCCTGCCTCAACCTTCAAAAACACACAAACCTGATAAACAAAATCAAAACCTCACCATACCAACATCTTGTCATATCCAAACTCAAGCCTCACCATTTTTTGTGAAACCAACATATAAAATATTCAAACACCAAGCCTCAGAAGTGAGCTTCATCATAGGCAAAACAGAAAGGCATATCCAACAACATCTTAGGCAACACAAATAAGCATATAGCCGCTCGAGAGAAGAAGAAAAAAAGAAGCAACTCAGGGACATAGAAGAAAGTAACAAGCATAGGCAACAACTGTTCAAAGAACATTCAAGACCAGTTCAGAAGCATAGGCATCAAGGGCTCAGAGGAAAACAAAAGTATTCAGGCAACATAGGCCCTCAGATCTTAGAGATCATCACTGGACATCTCAGGCAACAATACATAAGCAACAAGCGCGCAAATATACAGTGGCAGAAGAAGATAAAGAAGTGAATTAGGGCTTTCAGGCAAATCCAGCATACATCATCAAACCCTAGAAATATAGCCAAGAACGAAAATACCAGGAAAAGTCAGAAGCGTAGCAAGCGTCTCCCTTCGCCGTTCCGGCCTCCTAAAGCACCACTTCTCCGCCTCTCCTCCATCTCCCAAAATCAGGTAGCAATCTTCTCCCCCTTTCCTCTTCACCACATCATAACGGTACAGATTCGGAAATCAGAACCCCAAATTGAAACACAAATTCGTAAAAAAGGAAATAAAAACGTAAGGCGTTGTAATCAAACCTTAAGTCAAGAGCGCCGAGACCATGCCTTGGGGGGAAGAAAGGTGTGGAGAGTGATGCTGGTGGCCGGATGAAGATGAAGATGGAAAGAACGTTGAACATACGAACGCGCCGTCGTCACCTCACAAACCCTAATTTTCGTTCTGAAAACAAAATGCCTAACCCTAAATCTCGTTTTTGGATCAATATGGGCTTGACCCGTTTCTGCCTTCCTAAGCCCATTAAGATCACAACTTCTAACACTAAGCTTAGTTTATATTTACTTACTTCCTCTTTTTATAAAACACTAACCATTCTTTTTATTTTATAAAAAAAACAATATTTTTTATCCCTTGAAAAAATACTAACTTAATTAAAATGCTTTTTTTTTATTATTATCATAAGGTTAAGACATTTTTAGATAAGATATTTGTACATACATTTTAGAACATTCATTTTGTACATACATATTATATTAAAAATTAATTTTGTACATATCATATAAAACATTTTCTTTAGATTAATACACATTTGCACAAAAAAAATAATAACAAAATACTTCTATACGCAATTAACTTAAAAAACATTTTTAATACATATTGAAATATATTTGTATATATTATCTTTTCTTTTTATTTATATATACATAATTAAATTGAAGATACTTTTTAATTAAAATGCATATTTGTACATATTATACATTTCTATACATAATTAAAATTGCAACTTTTTAGTTAACATTCTTTTCATACATAACAATTCGATACATTTTTCTAATATTGAAATTCACAAACATTTGGACTAAAATATTTTCCAATTAAAAACTTAACATTTAAACAAAAAACTTCTTTTCTTTTGTACATAATTCAACATATAAATCAAAAATACAAGATTAAAACATTTATCTAGGTCAAAACCCTAATACGATTCAACTTCACATTTCACACCTGTACATAATTACACATACACAATTCACATACATATACACTTGTACACTTACACAAATACATTCACATTGCCCTATACACATTTTATCTTATATTTGTATATTTGATATTTACATATTGATCGCACATTCGATTTGGTTGTAAATTATTGGGTACTATAAGTCTTATCCCCTTGTACATTGATACCCCCACTCCCGGACACTATTTTGTAATAGCATAGATTTACATTCCGCAATTTACAGTTTTCCAATTATACCATGGTTAGACCTAGGGTTTGTATGTACATAAAATCAAACGCTAGATAACCTAATACAAGACAAATACATGTAATCAATACACAATCACACTTGCACCCCCCTAGGGTGATCCCACATGTTGCCTTCCAAAATGGGCCATGTTTGCACGTCGAGTATCTTTGGCAAAACAAATCAAATGATCATAAGTCTCAAAGCGTTGCCTAAACGGAATGATCATAGTCCCTTCAAAGCAAATTGCCAAAGACACTTGGCACCATTGCATTCATGGTCCATACGATGACCCGCGCCCGTCCCGAATAAACTTCCTAAACGCAAGATTGCCCATCAATTTCAATGGTGGAACAAAATTGTTAAAAGGGGTTAAAACATGACAAAAAAACCTTTGAGTACAATAGGGTAGACAAGACTCTTAGTTACTTGAGATCAAACTTGCAAAAACACTTGCCTTCTTTTCAAAAATCACAATCCACAACACTTTCAAACAAACTCTCAAAAACATTTGAAAACATCTTTTCGAAAAGATTCACACTTTTGTAAAACACTCAAACACGAGTCAAATACATTAGTTGCCTAAGACAAGGCATCTTTTTCCAAAACATTTTCAAAAAGCACCCACACAAAGCACCATTTTTCAAAGCAATCGAAAAACAAGGCAAGTGATCTAAAAAACCAAGTAACTAAGAGCCCATGGATAACCATGGATGAAAAGGGTGCTAATACCTTCCCTTTTCATAATCTACCCCCCGAACCCACGAAATATCTCAAAAGATTTTTGCTGTGCTTTTTAACCTTTCCTTTAGGATAAAATAAAAAGTCGGTGGCGACTCTTGCTAACCGCACAAGTGCGAATACGAACGCAAAACACTAGTCAGTTCTCCCACCGTATCACAATAAGCGAGTCTCTTCTCGATCTTATTGTTCTTCATCTCAAGCATAGGTGTGGTTCAATTCTCAAAGACTCCTTTCATGACTAAGTAGAAGAATAGCTAATATCTCTCTCTTGAGGTCAATCAGTCATCATCTACAACAAAAATACAAGACAAACTCAAATCTTTTGTGCGCTCGAGCACCATTTCTTTTAAACCCTTTCAGGTAAGGACACGATTAATTTACTTCTGTGCCAACGCGTAAGTCTCCAAAGGTCGAGCTGCGGCAGAAGGCGGGATTAACTTCGTCCACAAAAAACACAAACAAACAAAAAAATGTGAGCCGAACTACGGTAGCTCTGATTCCTCAAAAAGGATACGTAGGCATTGGGGTAGGGCCCAGGCGAGCACAATTTTATTTTCCCTACATTCTTTTCTCCTTTCTTTTGCATGCATTCTCCAGTAGTATAGTAAACAGTAAGCATAGATTAAACACACCCATAAGATAGATAACAAGAGTGGATACCGTAGAGTACTACGGGCGTGTGGGGTGCTAATACCTTCCCCTCGCGTAACAAACTCCCTTACCCGATCTCTCGGTCGCAAGACCGTGACTTCTCCCTTCTCAGGTTTTCTCGATGTTTACCTTTCCTACATATGGGATAAAAGACGTTCGATGGCGACTTCATTGTTTTGATGATTTTCAGCCGGTTGTTTCAGCTGGCGACTTCACTGGGGACTAGGTCGATCAAGTGTTGGTCCATCCCGGAGTCGCTCCTAGCTCTTCTTTTCTTTTCTTTGGGTGTTTATCTTCACGCTTTCGGTTTATTCATTCATTTTGTATATACTCAAGCATACATACGCATTGTATTTACTGTCTTCCATATACTACTGCTGTACAGGATCTACTTCTTATTGGGTTGGGATGTCACTATCGAGGTAAAAGGCCCAGTACCCAGGCCAGAGTGCACTAGGACACTAGGAATAGAGTGGGGGCATGACGGCTATAGGACATGGTCCGATTAGTGCAGTCATGTCATATACCACGCTCGGATGAGGTTCAAATGAATTACTATCGGCACCCACGTCTGTGGGCAAGCCCATAGCAATTTCAGGCGAACCCGTGATTTTCGAGTTACCATTATCTTACCCTGACCTAGTTTTCACCCGTGAGTGGGAAGGGAATTTTTGTCACAGGTACAGATGGTGACTGTGTTCAGATGGTTATTCAGGTACAAATGGTAACTATGCTCAGACAATGACTACTGGTTCTGGTGGCTATACTCTGGATTTCTGTTAAGACTTTATGCAGATGCCACATCTTGTTGGTGACCGTATGGTTCTCAGATTTATTTTCTGAGATCCTGACTTGTTTACCTGGAGATTCATTCAAACCTTCAATCTTGGTATTCCCAACATGTTCAGAATGCTCAACAGTATCCAATTTTCCAGAAGCCTTGATCCCGGACAATGGGAGATCCACAGGGTACTTGGTTTTTTATATATGCAGAAGTTGTGCCAGACCTTTGATCTGACGATACTCACATGATCCAGAGCAGTGCAGCAATCTTATTCAGGAATGGTGGAACCATGATCCTCTTTGATCTCATGCCTTTGCATACATAACATGGCTAACTGCATGCTTAAC
Source organism: Vicia faba (assembly GCA_948472305.1). Lineage (NCBI taxonomy): Eukaryota > Viridiplantae > Streptophyta > Magnoliopsida > Fabales > Fabaceae > Vicia > Vicia faba. The sequence goes on from OX451739.1 coordinate 1,531,172,960, forward strand.
ATACATGTTCTATTATTTTCAAGGAATCATATTTGCAAGTCTTATGCCAAAATTCTTCCATCCCTTACTTGCACAAAAACTAAATCAAAGCACGCAAATTCCTTGGAAATGACAAAACATGACATAGCATTCATTCATACACTCCATGTATATTCATGCATTCATTACAGGTATCCGAAGATTGGGGATTATTATTCAGACATGGGGTTCTCTTCAAAGGTTCAACCTGATTTCTCACCGCACGTGTTCAGGGACCAGCTACGGAATAACTCTGAGTGGTACATGCAAGCTTTGGCTCATAGTCAGAAACTTCTTCAAGCAGGAAGATAATGGATTAAAGAGTCAGATAAGCCAGGTCATGGAAACTCTGATGATGATGTCTATTATTTCTTGAAGACATGATATGCTTGGTGATGCATATTATACTGGGACACCTGGCCAATCGATTGAAGAAGGTATGTCATCCAGAGGCCAAGTCTAAGACTGGATTAATTCAGAGATTGTTGTGTTCACATCAGATCTGAAGGGGACTTCTCTCGCACACTTGAGCATCAAGACTACAAAAGTCGTCAGAATCAGCAAGTCCATACGGAGTCAAGTCTCCTCAACAATGGCAATCATTGGTTTCTTTTACCGCATTTTCATTTGCATTCTTGCTTGTTTATTTAAACATTGCTTGTATATAGAAACTTGTCTATTTTTGAACGAAAATCTTAATGCAATAAGTATGCTTGTCTTGAAGTGTTCCTTTCATTTTTACTCATCCATTCGTTATCACTCTTTAAATGTTTTGCTTGCATATTGATGCCAAATTTCCTAGTCTTATGCTTAGGTAAAGATTGGAAGGAGGATGACGACAATCTGAAAACGAAAAATCTCTGGTTGGTACGCTTTTGAGTAAGACCCTGCTGACGATGTACAGGCCTTGTTTCTATTCCTAAACACCGGAGATATAAGGGAGATAGACCCTCGTCAACCCCTCTGAGCCTTCGAAGTAGGAGTTTCCTTTCTGTTCAGAAAAAACCCTCATTTTAACCTTGGGGCGGGTAGTGTTCAGCTAATCTGATCAAGCATTCAAAACTCATCAAGAGTGTACATCTAAGGATACAATAATGGATTATCCATCAAAAAGCTTGAGGAAAGTCAAAACCACAACGGTTCACCCTCATCTATCAACAACATGCATCAACTAACGATACCCCAATGAGTATCCCTCGCACATCAGGAGGTCGACATATGACGATACAACAATGGCTATCCATCATTTGCTAAAGACTCAGGCAGTCACGATCACTTCCAATAAATCAAGACAACGCAAAGATCAACGACTTGTTCAAAATGAAAAATATGAATAAGAAAGAAACAAAAATCCCCGCTAAGTCAAAACTTGAAAGCAAGTCGCTTAGGCAAAAAATTGGGGCATCCCGCTGGACTTCCAAATCGAAACTCAAAAGAATTTGTCCAGGCAAAAATTAGGGAAAGCAAGAAGAAATTGAAAAGCCTAAAAGGCGAGAAAAGGATTACCAACGAAAATCCTCATCAAAGAACAAGGTCGTCTGATCAGACACCAAAATCAGAAGTTAGTGACTGTCGTGTCCAAGAAACTACTGTGGTTCCTCAATTATTACAAACTCTTCTCGAGAGATGAACGCTTATATCAAGTCAACTGAACGTAGGAATGGAGAACATCATGGAGAATGGGTGGGCACCCAAATAATTTTGAGCCTTAAATCCTTTTTCTAAAAACCGTGAACCAGGCCACGTTACAACCCATAAAAGTCCTAACTGAAGCATGGGTCAATTCGAAAGCTTGCTACAACGAGATAGCGTTTAACTGACTCCTAAGAGGTATGTTTGAATATCTGTGTTGGCATCATATGCTTACATTATCTTTCATAAAAAAGAATTTGCAAATGTTTCTCTCTAGCTAGTGACTCGTTCACAACAGAGTTGTGACGTTATTTCATTCAAAGTTTTTTCAAACTTCAAGACTTACATATGTGTTGTATTAGAATTATCATTCTCATAATAAACATTCTTCTGCATACAAAACAACTGATTGACATCAAGTAAGTTTACACAATGAACAATCGGTAAAGAGCTCAATCTTGTCAGAGAAGAGAGGCTTAAATACCCTGTTGAAGTAAGAGTCAGCTGCTACAAGAGAAATGACTTATCCAGCGGCATGTTAACCGGTGATTCTGTCAAGAGAAATCATCTTGGTACTTCACAGTCTGAGTACAATTCAGGGATGAAGTTAGCAGAGCCTGTCAATCTGGGGCAATCAAGTCAAGAATCAATCTCTCCAAGCTCAGCCAAATCTGGGGCATTCCCTCAAAGTTACCAATCAGAGGCTATTACGTTGATAAATCTCTTCAAGCTCAATCAATCAGAGGCTATCACGTCCAGAGATCTATTCAGAATTCATTAAACATGGGGCAGTTACGTCGAGATTCGACAAATCTCTCCAAGAAAGCTGTAATCAAGAGCGGCTTATTTCGTGACTCAAGACATTGGGGCAGGCCACCTTATATCGTATTGTGGCACAAATCTTCTGGTCTTCTATTCAACCTAGATCTTCTCAGAGATCCTCCAGACATGGGCATTCCTCATTCATACTTGCAAAGTTGCTCAATCCAATTATGTCGCACGAGACCACTACAATCAGCTGAAAGCATCACGACAGTCACCCTGACTCAGCCAGCACATGAAACTACCTCTATCCACTACAGACAACTTCGGGTCTGACTCCCCAAGTGAATTCAGAAAGTCTAGAATCGTCTTTTGACTCAGCACGCGTAAGTGCATCCTCAGTGGAGCTAATCAAGAACATCCCCAATGAATCTAAACTGGGGCATTCGCAGAGCTAAACCGGGGCATTCGCAGAACCAAACCGGGGCATTCGCAAAGCTAAACCGGGGCATTCACAGGGCTAAACCGGGGCACTCGTAAGTGTCCATGCCCATCTCTTATTCCTCAAGTGATTCAAGAGATAATTCCCCAGTGTGCGTGAACTTGGGACATGTATCCGGAGGGATCCGCATGGTGTTCAGTATCCATTCTTCAACACATTCACTTATATCACCCCCTCAACAGTTCGGGATGTATGGAGGTTTGGTCAGATTATCTCTTCCTTCAACGGTACGATTCAGAATCCAGCAGTGTACCTAAAGACTCGCTTCGTCAGCAATTCAGTCTTCAGCAGAGTCATCAATAATCTTAGATCTTCAAGAGCTCCCTAGTGTGTACTCCTATCGGTACCCCCATCAATCTTTGGTACTGCAGACTTCCAGCGTCGATATATACTAACATCCCCAGTGATGAGCAATGGCTCCCAGCAAGCCTTCTTTTATCCCCATGAAGTTTATTTCTTCGCATTGCATATAGTTATCATTACATAACATTGCATCCTCAAAAGCGCGTAGCTGATCCATCAGAGTGGATCTTTGCGTCAAAAGAAATTCAAACATGCATACAAAGCATAAGCCAGATCAGGTACCTTACACAAAGACCTGAATTATTCAAGGACAACAATATGTCCCTACAGAAGGATATCATGCCCGAAATCCCTAATCAGTGACCTTCACCTTTTCAATGCCAAACAAAATCAATACACTTTGTCATTCTAAACCCAATTCTTGTCTGGTAGTCGGTTCCCTAAACATTCGTCCGTGTCCATTCCTAAACATTCGTCCGTGTCCATTCCTAAACACCCGTCCATGTCCATCCCTAAAACACTCGTCTGTGTCCATTCCTAAGCACTCGTATGTGTCAAGTTTCCTAAACACCCACCCGAGTCAGTTATTCAAACACTCGTCCGTGTTTATACCTTTTGATACTTGTCCGTATCTTCTTTCAATACTCGTCTGTATTGAATCAAACACTCGTCCGTGTTTAACTTTTGATACTCGTCCGTATCTCCTTTCAATACTCGTCCGTATTGAATCAAACACTCGTCCGTGTTTATACTCTTTTGATACTCGCCTGTATCTTCTTCCAATACTCGTCCGTATTGAATCAAACACTCGTCCGTGTTTATACTTTTTGATACACGTCCGTATCTTCTTTCAATACTCGTCCGTATTGAATCAAACACTCGTCCGTGTTTATACTTTTTGATACTCGTCCGTATCTTCTTTCAATACTCGTCCGTATTGAATCAAACACTCGTCCGTGTTTAACTTTTTGATACTCGTCCGTATCTTCTTTCAATACTCGTCTGTATTGATTCAAACACTCGTCCGTGTTTAACTTTTTGATACTCGTCCGTATCTTCTTTCGATACTCGTCCGTATTGATTCAAACACTCGTCCGTGTTTAACCTTGGATACTCGTCCGTATCTTCTTTCAATACTCGTCCGTATTGATTCAAACACTCGTCCGTGTTTAACTTTCTTGATGCTCGTCCGTGTCGCTTATCTAAACAATCATCATGTCGTAACCCATATTTCCTTCTTAGAACCTGAGATCGCCTCTTGGCTAGGTTCTTCCTTCAGACCTTTGTCGAATCTGAGATCGCCTCTTGGCTAGGTTCTTCCTTCAAATCATCGCCGAACCTGAGATCGCCTCTTGGCTAGGTTCTTCCTTCAAATCTTTGTCGAACCTGAGATCGCCTCTTGGCTAGGTTCTTCCCTCAAATCATCGCCGAACCTGAGATCGCCTCTTGGCTAGGTTCTTCCCTCAAATCATCGTCGAACCTGAGATCGCCTCTTGGCTAGGTTCTTCCTTCAAATCATCGTCGAACCTGAGATCGCCTCTTGGCTAGGTTCTTCCTTCAAACCTTTGTCGAACCTGAGATCGCCTCTTGGCTGGGTTCTTCCGTCAAATCATCGTCGAACCTGAGATCGCCTCTTGGCTAGGTTCTTCCCTCAATCATCGTCGAACCTGAGATCGCCTCTTGGCTAGGTTCTTCCTTCAAACCTTCGTCGAACCTGAGATCGCCCTTTGGCTAGGTTCTCTGTCAAATCACTCTCATGTATCACCTTGGGATCGTAGGTCGCCCGTAGACCTCGTCCGCTGTCTTTTCATACCAACCATTTGGTTTGTATTGGCATCAGGCCACGTTACAAGTCCAGTCTCTGTCTCTTCATTGAAAAAAACAAATTTTCTTTTCACCAGCAGATAACACAAAATAAATAAATAAATAAAGAAAACACTCATTCTCCCTCAGGACAAATTTTTGGCATTGATATTTGATCATCTTCAACCTTGAATTTCCGAAAGGCACGTGCCAATCATACTTTCAGGTTTAAGACGATTAAATAGGGGCAGCTGTAATACCCCAAATTTGTCCTACCCTTTTACTTTTATCTGGCTTACGCATTTTTGCATTTTTTTCACATTAAGTCATCTAACACATCATGCATCATTAATTGATAAATTGCCATAAGATCGTGTACTTTGAGGAATGAGGGTTGGTGTATGGCTTTAATGCTCCCATCTTCGCACAAGCTTGTTTCGGTTGATTTCTCCATTAATAATTTGTTTGAAGCTAGGTTTTCATGTCATGGACCTTATCATCATCAAGCTACGATGCTATTCTTTTCTTCTCAATGTCAAGTTGCAAGGTTTTATGAGATGAAGCTAAAAATCAGGGTCTACACATTTTTGTATTTGAGCTTGTCAGCATTCTACCTGAGGTTCATTCCATATCAAGGTATTCGCATGTCTCATCTTTCATATTCATCTGCAAAGAATTCCTCAGGGCATAGTCATTATCATCTATTGAGAAGGGGTCCAAGACGTCGTTATTCTAGTGCTCATATAATCGGGACATGGTACAAGATGTTGATTGTGATCAAGGTGTCATTATTTCAAACGCTTATTGCTTGACACACAAGTTTGGTTTATACTGAGGAATTGAATTGAATTGAATTAGGAGTTCACTGAAGTTGTGGTTTGATTAGAATTCATTCATCAATGTTTGAAGTGGATTTGGAGAAATCAAAGTTCTTAAATATTTGTGTGGCTTTTCTTGGAATTCAAACCACAAGTATGGAAAAAAACATGCATCAAATTCATCCAACCATCAAAATATTGTCCAAATAGCCTCTCTTGGATTCATTCAAGATTCATGTCTCTTTTGGGTACCTTGCAAATATTTTGGATTCATACCATTTATTTGAATGCATACAAAGGCCACTTCATTATGTGGAAATAAAGTCAACATACATTACAATTATTCAAATACATACAAGTCCAAATTCCATTTACAATTATACATAACATCTATACATTTTTTACCAAAGCCTATCCTAATTTTCAATCATTCTCCATGTTCCAAACTTCAAGCTTCCATAACATCGCAAAGTAATCTCCATGCTTGATGCCCTTATATCTTGAATTTCTTCACCATGTTTTATTCGCATCATCTATGGCCAAACTTGCTGTTAAAACCATCTTTAATATACCTTTTCATCACATGCCCAATCCAAACCGCTATGAACCTGAAAATAGCAACAAAAACAAAGGCACATGGTTTTGGGATTATGGTGAAGAAATTGATTCATCATTTAATATTAATTATACTGACAAGATCAAATTCCAAGTTCAAAGTGTGAGTTACCCTCCAATTCCAGTTGAGCAACCATAGAATCACTTACTGCAACAGAAAACAACAAACCAATTTTTAACCATACCATAACCAATTCCCTAACAGCATAACTAACTTAACTGTAACAAACTTCTAACTTTTCCCTAACCAACCTTTTTTTCCCACTTCCTAACCGCCTAACAGAATTTCTCACAACTAACCTTTTCCCTAACTTCTAACAGCATAACCAACCAAAGCTGATATAACAACAAACTGCATCTTAACTTCCAAAAAAACAGAATTTCTGTTAACCGCCCTACTAACCTCCTAACTAATTTCTAACATCTCCTAACAAAACTTCCCATTTCCCAAAAAAAAAGATCCTAACCAACTTAACAAACTTCCAGCATCTTGAGGAGAGAGCTCACAGCATATATATATATATATATATATATATATATATATATATATATATATATATATATATATATATATATATATATATATATATATATATATATATATATATATATATATATATATATATATATATATATATATATATATATATAACCAAGTATGGACAGAATAGAGAGGAATTCAACACAGAAAAAAAGGGAAATAGGATTACCTCCCAATCATTTCACTCTTCGCCACTTGAAGAATCACCCTCAGAAAAACCAAAAAAAAACTCTATGCATCTTCATCCTCAATCATTCTTCAATCTTCATAGAAGAATCACAGGAAACTCCAAGAAAACTCCATAAATATTCTCTCTCTGCACAAGAATTTTCATCTTCATCATCTTCAGTACAACTTCAATGCACACATTCAATCTGCAACGTTCTTTGCATAACGACAACGAATCTTCTACTTCAATCTCTCTCTCATAATTTCATCATCTCCATCGCAACGTATCAACCTTCAACAACAGCACCTCGGTGCGTCACTTCTGCACTTTCGATCTGCATCGCAAAACCACACAACATCACACAACAACAACAACCATCTCAGAAACGCACAACAATTCGCGTTCAGAAGAAGGAACTTCAAAGAAAATATCTCAAGATCATACCTATGTTAGCGGCTCTGCTTTGTTCGTCCTCATCATCGAAGAAGAGAAGAGGCACAGATTCAAAGAGATGAGGCCGAAGACGGAGTTTTGTTCGAAGCAAAGGTGAGGTCAAACTAAGAGGTGAGAAAAGTCGTGGAGGCGAAGGTTGAGCGCCACCGCTAAAATTTGAGGGAGACATTGTGTTGTTTCTGCTGAACGCGAGGGCCATGGCCGCTGGAGATCGGAGTGGTGGAAGGCCGAGGAAGTGACGGACGGCGGCGAGGAAGTGACGGTGGTGAGCGGCTTCGGAAGCAGAGACGGAGAGGTTGAGTGATATCGCGGAGGAGAGCTGAGCACGACGGATGAAGAAACGGAACGAAGAAAGCGAGCATGGAGGTTTGAAGCCGCGACGGAGAACGAAGAAAGCAAACGGCCGGCGCCGCGTTCGCGAAGAAGAAGAAGAGATCTTTTTGTTCTGACCCTAAAATCCCCTTTTTAATTTTCACATCTTTTCCTTTTTTCTTGGTTTTAATTATTGCACAAGTTTATTTTTATTATTTTATTCTTTTATTTCAAACAAATAATAATAATAATTAAGTAAATAATAAATAAAAATGTTGAAAATCTTTTGGGCAAATTACTTCAACACCCACATTTCTAGACTTCATACCCCCTAACTCTTCTAATTTTTCCTTTTTTATTATTTTAGTTTTTTTTTCTTTTAGTTTAATTTTTTCCTCTCAATTAACAATAAAAATAATAGAATATTTTAGAATAGAATTTATTTTTAGAATTCCGATTAGAATTTTTTCTATTTTATTTTTCATATTCGATAATCATTTTATTGCCATTTTCTAGTCAAGATTTTTGTAGCATCGACATAACTCTTGCAATGTGGAATGCTCGGGGTGAATTCTTTAATCACTCGCCCAAGGGAACTTTGATAGAGTTCTCTTACCGCTTGCACAATTTTGAAGAGGCAACGGACCTTCTCCGTTCGGTATCGTCGCAAATCTATTTTATTCTTCATTTCCGTACTTTATCGCAAATTCAAACATGCTAACCTTAAGTAGAATTCCTTCAAAATCCTAAATTTAGGTCTAACGCATAATAACATCAGGTTTAGAAGTAAGTTAGTCCCATTTGACTTTCCTTTCTCTCTGAACATACGCACCTAAAACTAAAACTTATTTTCTTTCAAAAAATTCAAAAACACTTTAAAACTATTGATGAGAATCATACTTTTGCTTAGTACGGGAAATGATAAGCGAGTATCTTCTCGATCTTATTGTTCTTCATCTCAAGCATAGGTGTGGTTCAATTCTCAAAGACTCCTTTCATGACTAAGTAGAAGAATGGCTAATATCTCTCTCTTGAGGTCAATCAGTCATCATCTACAACAAAAATACAAGACAAACTCAAATCTTTTGTGCGCTCGAGCACCATTTCTTTTAAACCCTTTCAGGTAAGGACACGATTAATTTACTTCTGTGCCAACGCGTAAGTCTCCAAAGGTCGAGCTGCGGCAGAAGGCGGGATTAACTTCGTCCACAAAAAACACAAACAAACAAAAAAATGTGAGCCGAACTACGGTAGCTCTGATTCCTCAAAAAGGATACGTAGGTGTGATCGGTGGATCTGGAACTGATTGTTTAACGCTGGTTCACGAAATGTCGCGGAAGCAAGAGTCGCCACCGTCTTTTATTTTCTCCAAATGGAAAGGACAAAAGCACAGAAAAATTCCTTAAAGAGATTGCTCTCGGTTCGGGAGGTAGATTATAGAAAGGGAAGGTATTAGCACCCTTTCTATCCATGGTTATCCATGGGCTCTTAGATACTTGCTCATTGTGTTTTCAAAATGGTTTGTTTGCTTTTCAACTGTGGGTTTTTAAAAAAAGTTTCTTTGAAAGTTTCAGATCGACTCTTGTGTCAGAGTGTTTGAAAAATTGCTTTGAAAGCTTTTGAAAAGTGTCGGTGTGAAAAGGTTTTGTTTGTTTTTGAAGAGAGCAAGTATCTACGAGAACCTACCTACCCTAAGGAATTCGTCTGTGTAGATGTCCTTTAAAGTAGTGCCATCCCACCATTGAGAGGTAGGTAGCACCACCGTTGGAGGTGTTCGGGTCAATTCGAAGGGTTCGGGACATGGTGATCACCAGAGCAATGGGAAGACACCTTAGAAGCTACCCTCATGCCAGGTTCCCGGATCATGAGGACTTACTAAGACATCCTCTACTCGACGATCACCTTTCGAGGCAAGGCAACAGTGAGGCGTACCCTAGGGGTGGTGTGTGCGATTCGTGTGTCGTTTTTAGTTGTATTTGTCTTGTCATGTTCATTGTGATCTACGCTTGATTTTATTTTGGCCATACATTCTTGCATGCTTTGTTTAACAGTTAAAAGTTTGCGGGAAAAGTAAATCTAAAGCTATTACAAATGGCGCGGGTCCACATCGCCAAAATTAAACCGGACCCGATTTGACGGAAAAGTAAATAAAGCAAATAAAGTAAAGTGCGAGAAGTAATTGTTACAAAGCTTCGGGAGAGATACATAATTATTTAATCAATATAAAATAAATACGCGAATTAAATAAATTACGAACGTGGGCGTTGGACCCTTTTGCAAAAATTAAAATTAATAAGGAATTAAAAGAAGAGTGTTTTTGGTATTTTGTGTTTTTTAGGAATTTGATGAAAAAAGAATTAATTAAAATTGAACTAAAAGGCAAACCCTAATTCTAATAGCTTTTAAATTTATTGTGAAAATATTAAATTGAAACCTAAATTAAACCTAATTTTTTATGTACAATTAATTATAAAAATAAATAATATTATTAGAAAGAAAAAGGAAAAGTTAAAAGGAATAAAATTTATTAAACCTAAGTCTATATTTTTTGGACTTTTATTGTGAAAAGAATTAATATCAAAACCTATTTTAAACTAATTAAATTCCAAGCATTTATTTACAAGAAAATATTAAACTAAAATATTTATTGCATTTTTTGTCTTTTCTGAATTTTTATGTATTTTTGTATTTTTGTGAAAACAATACTTAATTAAATTAAGATAATAAAGTAAATAAAATAATAAAGATAAAATATAAAAAATATGGAGAAGGCAAACCAGGGGGGGTTCAGGCCCCAATTGTGAGGTATGGCCTTAGCAATCTGGCCCAATAGCATTCAGATTCGTTGACCTTTTTTGAATCACATGCAGGGCGTTGACTGGAGGTGTAACGTGCTCATCAATCTTGAGCCTTTGATTTGGATCTCTTGGACGCGTGGGCGATGATTTTTGAGTGTGCATGAAGATCTTCAACGCAAGTGCTGCACAGGATATATTAGGGAAAAATAATATTGAAATATGTAAGACCTGGGGCTCGAACCCAGGTCATGTACCTTCACCACCAATCCTCGTTGCCAGCTGAGCTAAGCGCATATTCAATTAATATACAAACAAACAAATAATATAAAAAGAAACAACGCGTTAGTGGAGAGAAACGCGCGAAATTCAAATCAACGAATCATGTGTTGACAACACATCATCTTCTTCACCATCCCTGTAAAACAAAGAACAAACGCAACGGTTTTTGGGCGTTCTATTAGGCATGCTACCAAGAAATAGCGATTAGGCCTATGCAACTCATAAATTAATCGCGACTATGGTAATCTCTTCGTCCAGGTCTGCTGATTGCAATGGTGGTGGCCTGGAATCTCAATTTTTCCTTATCTCAAAAACCCCAATTCAAAACGCTGAAAACCCTAAAAGCCACGCATGGTGAAATCTTATATACAGCGTAATAATGCAATTAAACATGATGGTTAGCTTTAGAATCTCATGAGGAATAAGAATCCATGAACAAAATGTTATAAAAATGCTTAAAATATGAAACACGATAATCAATTTTTCTTTGTACAGTTTGAATTTGTTTTACCAATTCTTGAAGTTTGGGTTGATGTTTCGGATTGGAGTGTGATCAGTGAAGCTTCAGGAAGCTATTGAGACAAGAATGGAGGCCTGAATCGACCTAAAAAGTGGTTTACAGTTTTGAGTTTTTAGTGAAAATTCCAAGTTTTCAATGAGCTTTTCTGCGCAGCTTTTTAGTCCCTTAGCATTAGGTTTATGATCTAGTATTTGTATGGAAGCTATTAGGTCAATAAAATTCAACCAAATCCCTTGTAATCATGATTTTTGATAATTGATTTTCTAAGGATCTTTTTGAATCTTTTTCATGTGTTCTTTGTGTCAAAATTATGCCAATCAATCCAATTCTTTCCTAATTAGCATGTGCACGAAATCTTGATGGCAAAACATGTATAAAAAGATTTGTTAAGGCAAGTTAGATATTTTTCATGTATTTAAATAATTTAAATGAATTAATATAAATAATAATTCAAATAAATAAATAAATAATGAGAAAATACTTCCCTTTGGGCCAAGTGGTCGTGCACATGCTTAGAATGATGAACCATGGAAGAAAAATGGGCCCATTAGCAATTTTAGGTCATTTGGATCAAAGTTGACTTTTCAAAATATCCAAAAATTTCCCAACTTCCACAAGGCATAACTTGCTCAATTTTTAAGCTTTTCTCATGTTCTTGGACATTTTGGAAAGGTCTTTGAGTCCTCTAACCAATGCCTTTGGTCCCATGTCATTTTGATTTACCAATCCCAAGTTATGGCCTTTGACTTAAAGTCCCTTTTTGTTGACTTTTGAAAATGACCTATAATGTTGAAATTGATAACTTTTTGTGAGAGCATTTCTTGGACTTGAAGTATGAAGATGAGTTGTAGTAAATGTCTTTCTATTCAAAATGAGCTTTGGATGGAATTTTTCTGATAATCCATGTGAAAGTTATGCCCTGGTCAATTTCAGTTGACTTTTTCAGCTGTCCAAATATAGTAACTTTTGCATCTTGATGATTTTCTGAGCCAAATTTTGAGAATCATGATCAAGCATTGATCAAATGATGTTTGTGGCTTCAAAATGATATGTTGACCAAAAATTTGAACTTTTGACTGTCAAATGACCATTTTGCCCCTACAGTTGACTGTAGTGCAATTTAGGGTTTTGATTGTGCAACTTTGAGCTGAATGCCTTGAGACTTGATATGAGGATGCTTGACCATATTTGTAGGCATATGAGACTTGATTGGGCCTTTGAAAACTTCCTTTTCTTGATCAGAACACAAACCCTAGTTTTGACTGTATAGGAGACTTTTGCACTGTGCAACCCTTGGGGAATTTTGTGACTTGGCTTGGCAATTTCTTGAAAAATATGGGAGGGCAAATTTTGGGGTACAACAGTTGCCCCTGTTCAATCTTCTTAGACCTGAGGATGCAGATTGGCTGACGTGCCTTTCGTAATCCGAGGGTAGAAGATGATTGAACACTAAAGTGCCCAGAAATTTGCGCTCACATGGTAGCAGTGATGATGGGAATGGGCTTATAGATGCCATTTAGAGTTCGATGAATAGGATGATGGGCTTATAGATGCCATCTGGATATTGATCGCATGAGAGATTCCTTAGCGAGAATCTGCATACCTGCAAAAGAAAAAAAGTACCTGACACGTTACAGGAGCTGGTTTTCAGATGCTTTGTATAAATGTGTCCTGACTGGTTACAGGAGCTGGATCTGGAGCTTCAAAAGATGATGAATGAACCAGGTATGGTTACTGCCTTAGCATGAATGGTAAGAGAACCTTGGGTGATTTTAACTTCAACAACGCTCGTTGAGAAAATCTTGGTGGGAAATACCATCTTCGCAGGATCGGAACGAGAACCATAGGCCATTATAATCTGAAAGGGAATCACCTCACTCGCCGTCGGAGAGGGAATCATAGGAAAAGGAATTGTCACCTCACACACCGTTGGAGAGGGAACCATAAGAGACTATCACCTCACACTCATCGTCGGAGAGGGAAACATCTGAAAGGGAACCACAACTTCTGCTGAGTCTTTATCAGAAAAATCTGTTGGGAGTCGATTTAGCTGGACTAGAGAAGGCTTTGAAATATGTTTGAGCATTTTAACCGCGTCTTTCCTGAAAGGTAAAGGTCAGTCATATGCAATGCATGATATAGATCAAGCAATGATGTTCTTAACATAAATGAGATTTGTATGATATGATGCGTCTATGCATGCTATAATGATGTATGTATGTGATGTTTTATGAATGTTTTCGTCTAGGAAAGTAAATCCTTGACGGGTGCCGGGAAGTCATATCCTGGGCTGATGTTGGAGAATAAGCTTTTACTTCCGCTGGGGATGATAGTTGCAAGAATACCGGTGGGAGAAGATGACTCCGTTGCGGAACAAACTTGGCAAATGGCAGATTCTGCGGGGAGAAAAGATACCCTAACGACCATGCTGGGGAGCAATACTCTGTGGGAAGAGGGATGCCTTGCAGAGTGTTGATAATAGTTTGCTGGGGATAAGAAGACCTTGTCGACGATGCTCTTTCCGTGGCTTTTGGCTGAGGATAACCCAGTTATATCCTGTTAAGGAAATAACTCTTTAAATCAAGCCGGACGACGCGTTCGTGCTCGGCGAGGGGATAAGCTTCCAGAATCTACTGGGGATACGCTTGCTGTTTGGGGATATGAATTCCAATTTTCTTGGGGAAAACTGGGTTGGACTTTCTGGGGAAGTTTTGGACTGTAATGTTGTAAGTTGAAAGAGGGAACCTATGTAGGGTTGCTTGATGTCGAGTTCGCGTAAAACTTCGTTTTTTGGAAAGGGAGAACCTGTGTAGGGTTTCTGGGTGACGAGTCCATGTAAAACTGCATCTGGAAGAGGGGGAACCGGTGTAGGGTTGCTTGGTGAGGTAAGTTCATGTAAAACTTCTTGATGAACCGGGGTGAGGTTATCTTGAACTAAATCCATGTAAGACTTCTGGAGGAATCGGGGTTAGGTTACCTTGGGGTAAATCCATGTGAGATTTCTTGACGAACCGGGGTAAGGTTACTGGAGACGAGTCCATGTGAGACTTCTGGGGGAAACGGGGTTAGGTTACCTTGAGATAGATCCGTGTGAGATTTCTTGACGAACCGGGGTAAGGTTGCTTCGGGATAAGTTCGTGTAAAACTTCTGGATGAACCGGGGTAAGGTTGCTTGAGATAAACCCATGTAAGATTTCTAGAGGAACCGGGGTAAGGTTACTTGATGAGTTTGTGTAAAAACTTTTGGATGAACCGGGGTAAGGTTGCTTGAGATAAACCCATGTAAGATTTCTAGAGGAACCGGGGTAAGGTTACTTGATGAGTTTGTGTAAAAACTTTTTGATGAACCGGGGTTAGGTCATCTTGAGATAGGTCCATGTGAGACTTCTGGAGAAACCGGGGTTAGGTTACTTGGATAAGTTCGTGTAAAACTTCTTGACGAACCGGGGTTAGGTCATCTTGAGATAGGTCCATGTGAGACTTCTGGAGAAACCGGGGTTAGGTTACTTGGATAAGTTCGTGTAAAAACTTCTTGATGAGCCGAGGTTAGGTCATCTTGAGATAGGTCCATGTGAGACTCTTGGAGGAACCGGGGTTAGGTTACTTGGATAAGTTCGTGTAAAAACTTCTTGATGAGCCGAGGTTAGGTCATCTTGAGATAGGTCCATGTGAGACTCTTGGAGGAACCGGGGTTAGGTCATCTTGAGATAGGTCCATGTGAGACTCTTGGAGGAACCGGGGTTAGGTTGCTTCGGGATAAGTTCGTGTAAAAACTTCTTCTGAAAATTGAGAAGGAACCGGTGTAGGGTTGCATGATTTTGATTAAGTGGATGATTGTCCTGTTTGGTTTCGGATGTTAACCCACGATCTGGAATTTGTAAAGTTAGGTGGTAATCATCCTTATGTTGATCTCTCCTTTGTACTTTGGTTGACAGAGCAATTGGATCGCCTGGATAACTCATTATTGCCCCTGCTTCGGAGATGAGGGAAGAGGATACCTGTGTGGGGTGATTGACAAATCTTCGGGTAGACAAGTGACGAGATGTCGGGACATAGTCGTACGCTTTGATCCCTAACTTTTGCCTGGACCGCCCTTTCGGGTTTTCAGTCCACCGGGATACCCATTTTTGCCCAAGCCGCCTTTTCAGGTTTTCGACTTGCCGGGTGTACATATTTTTCCGTTTTCATCCCTTATTTTTGCCCGAACCCTTTTGGTTCACCGGGGAGCCCTTATTTTGCCTAGGCACGTCAGCCTAGCGGGTCTTTGATTTTGCGTAGTATTTTTCGACTATGTCCACGCTCTTAGAATGTAGGGAGTTGCCCCTGTTAGAAGTACTTTGTCATGCCCCAGATAATGGGCAATGCTCCTACTGTGCCCCTTGATTGGAGGTATTTCTGTTCACCAGGTGTTTATCGTGCGAATTTCCCTGCTGTTCAAACAAATAGTCATATGCAAACAAGATTATTTTAAGAATGCAAAAGCCTATGTCTGTCTTGAATTTTGAAAATGCATTTTTTGTAATACAGTGCGGTGTCAACTCAAGATTTTACAGCAAACCTTCAGGAGTCAGGATACCTTCGTAACAGTATGCTTTCGAGCTAACCCATGCTTCAGCTAGGACTTTTAAGGGTTATATCGTGGCCTGGTTCGTGGTTTAAGAAACAAAGGATAAAGGCTCAAATTATTTGTACCCACCCGCTCTTCATGATGTTCTCCAAACCTAAGCTCAGTTGACCGTGCGTTAGACCTTATTTGAGTCTTTGCTTTGATATTCCGGTGATGGTTCGGACATTGATGATTTATTCTGACTAGGCAGTCATTCTTTTGTTTTTGTTGAGGGTTTGTGAGACCTCTTTCTTTTTGATTTCGTTATCCCTATTTTTTGCCTGAACTGTTTCCTTTTTTGGAATTACAGTCAGCGGGATGCCCCAGTTTCATAAGTCTCTTTTCATAGGTTTTGACTTCTTGGGCTTTTCGTTTATGATTTTTTTTTTTTTGATAGTGACTGCATGTCCTTGTGATTATTCGGAACCATCACTGTCTTTTGTTTTTGAAAAACTCATTTGGTGCCATTCATTGTGCACTTGGATCAACTGAGAGAACTACCCTGCCCCAGGTTATGATTAAGGGTTTTGATTTTCGAAAATAAAAACTCCTACTTCTTTGGCTCTGATGGGTTGACGAGGGATTATCATCCTTATAACTCCAGTGTTTAGGGATTGAAACAATGCCTGTACCTCATCAGCGGGGTTTGTTCAAAAGCATACTGTAGATTGTGGTATCGTTTTCGTCATCCTCCCTCAAGAGGTTTAGAATTTTCAATTAAGAGTTGACCATTGCAAAAATATGAAAGCAGTTTTAAGCATAGTAAACATAATTAAATCAAGACAGACATGTGTAATGCATTCATGAAATAAAAGAGTTTAACATGATAATTGTTTATCTGAACAAGAAAAGAAAAATACAACTTGAATTCAAATGAACAAAAATCTCTCGATCCTAGCCATGTTTTGGCAATGGAGCAGTGATCACGTTGGGAGTCTCGGCAGGCTCGAACTCGATCTCTTTGGCATCGATCATGTTCTGAATTTTGTACTTCAGTGCCCAACAGTCCTCAGTATCGTGCCCCGGGCTATCGGAATGATAAGCACACCTTGCTTCTGAATTGTAGCTAGGGGAGGAGGTCTTAGGATTGGCAGGAGGGTTGATCACTGCAATCAGGTTCATCTTCAACATGTGTTGCAATGCTTGTGACCATGGCATGTTAATGTTGGTGAATTGCCTTTTAGGCCCGTCCGGCCTTTGCTGGTTTCCCTTTTGTGGTTGACGGCGTGGTGCAGAACCAGAGATCATGACTGCCCCTGCATGTTGATCACGGCGACTCTTTTGACTGTATGCAGCATTAGATTCCTTCTTTCCCGTGTAAGGCTTTTTGTGACTATCAGAAGGTGTGGCCTCTTGAATTTTCCCACTCTTGATACCAGCTTCAATTCTTTCGCCAGTCAGGATGAGGTCGGTAAATCCAGCAGATGAATTACCAATGAGGTGATTGAAGAACGGCCCGGATAGGGTCCCCAAGAACATATCAACGAGTTCCCGGTCAGTTAACGGAGGCTGCACCCTTCCAGCAAGGTCTCTCCATCTTTGTGCGTACTCCTTGAAACCTTCACTTGACCCCAACAACATACCCTGGAGTTGGGTACGTGTGGGAGCAAGGTCGGCATTGTACTGGTACTGCTTATAGAAAGCAGTTGCCAACTCCTCCCAGTTACGAACTTTGGTCCCATCCAGCTGATAGAACCATTCGAGGTGAGTCCCTGAAAGACTTTCCTGGAAGAAGTGGATCCACAAGTTCTTATCTGCTGAGTATGGTTGGATTTTCCGAACATAAGACCTGAGATGTAGCTTGGGACAAGACGCCCCGTCATATTTAGTGAATGATGGTGCCTTGAACTTCCGAGGGATGATCACACCAGTGGACAAACCCAGATCTCCGAAATCCAGCCCAGGTACTTGTTGTATTTCCATAGCCTTCAAACGGTCTTCCAACTGCTTGTACTTGTCCTCGGCCGGAGGGTATTGTTCGTCGTTGAAATCTGTCTCGTTGTCGGAGACCACTGGACTAGGCACCTCTCTCTCATGGTGACTGCTTTCCCTCACATATGGGGTAGTCCTCTCAGTTTCAGTCTGCGGTGTATTCCCAGATCTGCGTCTAGGGCTGAACAAAACAGTCCTCTTCTTCTTCTTTTCCTTCTTCAAGAGGAGAGCTTTCAGATCTTGTTGCCCCTGGGTCAAATTCATGATCAGCCCTTGGAACTGGGCGTTCTGAGCCTGGAGGGCCTTGATAGACTGCTCAGCTGATGATTCAGGATTCATGACGATCGGCTGAAATAAACAGCGAAGAAGGGTAAGCCACCTGTCAAAGGGATACCTGCAATGCAATGAGATGTATGATATGCATGCAATGATTTCGAGGATCTCGCGGGGTAAACAGAGAAACTTGTTAGAGTTGAAAACCGGTAACTTGATTGAAGAAACTTCCTGTTGTAGAAAATCCTTCTTCAAGGGTCAAAGGCTCACCATATCCAGTGGGTCATAGCCCCTGGCACCCTTGGCTAGAGGAAAATAAATCCCCTTTGCCCCTTGCTGGGTGTTTGATTCATCATGACCTGCATCACAAGCCCTTGAGATCCTTGAAATGGGTTAGGATGTATGCAATGGTATGATGTCATGATATGCATGGGGTAATGTGAGTAACCCTGTTATGAGTCCAACTTAAGGACTGCAAACCAAAACCTGCAAGAAACTTAGGATACCCTGTCATGAGTCCCAGTTAAGGACTATAAACGAAACCTGCAAGAAACAAATGTCAGGTAACAAGCATGCAAATAGTCAAGTACGAAGGCACACAAGTCACACAAGAGAAGCCCTTAGAGTTTAGGCCAGCATGAGGTCTGGGTATTACCCTCTTTCAGTTGGTTGGTTCATACCTGTCCTATCAAAGTAACCGGGTTCTTAGTGGATCCCAATATCATTGACTACCCTCAATCGGTTATAACTCCAGCATCGCAATCTTTTCTTGCGGCCAGAACCATCACGAGAGTTTAGCCTCAATGGGCGTAGCATACTGCTACTGTTCTAATGGCCAAGTTGGGTCATTTAAGGTTCTAAGGTCGGTTGGTGCTTAATGACTCCTTGGAAGACCCATATTCTCCCCGTTTCAACACGAGGGATATCGGTACAGACCAAGGCGCCACACCAACGTAGCCACTGCTTCACCCATGTCGGTATACGCCGGACAGGTCCCTCACAGCTTATGCTACCTAAACAGGGTATCCCCAGATCCGGGTTAGGATCTATGTAACTCCCATGCAACCCACAATAATAAAGCAAGCAAAGAAGACAATTGAAAACACAGTGATCTTAGCCCTAAGGTACACCTCACTTTAAGTTTCTCCCCAGCAGAGTCGCCAGTTCTGTGATCGGTGGATCTGGAACTGACTGTTTAACGCTGGTTCGCGAAATGTCGCGGAAGCAAGAGTCGCCACCGTCTTTTATTTTCTCCAAATGGAAAGGACAAAAGCACAGAAAAATTCCTTAAAGAGATTGCTCTCGGTTCGGGAGGTAGATTATAGAAAGGGAAGGTATTAGCACCCTTTCTATCCATGGTTATCCATGGGCTCTTAGATACTTGCTCATTGTGTTTTCAAAATGGTTTGTTTGCTTTTCAACTGTGGGTTTTTAAAAAAAGTTTCTTTGAAAGTTTCAGATCGACTCTTGTGTCAGAGTGTTTGAAAAATTGCTTTGAAAGCTTTTGAAAAGTGTCGGTGTGAAAAGGTTTTGTTTGTTTTTGAAGAGAGCAAGTATCTACGAGAACCTACCTACCCTAAGGAATTCGTCTGTGTAGATGTCCTTTAAAGTAGTGCCATCCCACCATTGAGAGGTAGGTAGCACCACCGTTGGAGGTGTTCGGGTCAATTCGAAGGGTTCGGGACATGGTGATCACCAGAGCAATGGGAAGACACCTTAGAAGCTACCCTCATGCCAGGTTCCCGGATCATGAGGACTTACTAAGACATCCTCTACTCGACGATCACCTTTCGAGGCAAGGCAACAGTGAGGCGTACCCTAGGGGTGGTGTGTGCGATTCGTGTGTCGTTTTCAGTTGTATTTGTCTTGTCATGTTCATTGTGATCTACGCTTGATTTTATTTTGGCCATACATTCTTGCATGCTTTGTTTAACAGTTAAAAGTTTGCGGGAAAAGTAAATCTAAAGCTATTACAAATGGCGCGGGTCCACATCGCCAAAATTAAACCGGACCCGATTTGACGGAAAAGTAAATAAAGCAAATAAAGTAAAGTGCGAGAAGTAATTGTTACAAAGCTTCGGGAGAGATACATAATTATTTAATCAATATAAAATAAATACGCGAATTAAATAAATTACGAACGTGGGCGTTGGACCCTTTTGCAAAAATTAAAATTAATAAGGAATTAAAAGAAGAGTGTTTTTGGTATTTTGTGTTTTTTAGGAATTTGATGAAAAAAGAATTAATTAAAATTGAACTAAAAGGCAAACCCTAATTCTAATAGCTTTTAAATTTATTGTGAAAATATTAAATTGAAACCTAAATTAAACCTAATTTTTTATGTACAATTAATTATAAAAATAAATAATATTATTAGAAAGAAAAAGGAAAAGTTAAAAGGAATAAAATTTATTAAACCTAAGTCTATATTTTTTGGACTTTTATTGTGAAAAGAATTAATATTAAAACCTATTTTAAACTAATTAAATTTCAAGCATTTATTTACAAGAAAATATTAAACTAAAATATTTATTGCATTTTTTGTCTTTTCTGAATTTTTATGTATTTTTGTATTTTTGTGAAAACAATACTTAATTAAATTAAGATAATAAAGTAAATAAAATAATAAAGATAAAATATAAAAAATATGGAGAAGGCAAACCAGGGTGGGGGTTCAGGCCCCAATTGTGAGGTATGGCCTTAGCAATCTGGCCCAATAGCATTCAGATTTGTTGACCTTTTTTGAATCACATGCAGGGCGTTGACTGGAGGTGTAACGTGCTCATCAATCTTGAGCCTTTGATTTGGATCTCTTGGACGCGTGGGCGATGATTTTTGAGTGTGCATGAAGATCTTCAACGCAAGTGCTGCATAGGATATATTAGGGAAAAATAATATTGAAATATGTAAGACCTGGGGCTCGAACCCAGGTCATGTACCTTCACCACCAATCCTCGTTGCCAGCTGAGCTAAGCGCATATTCAATTAATATACAAACAAACAAATAATATAAAAAGAAACAACGCGTTAGTGGAGAGAAACGCGCGAAATTCAAATCAACGAATCATGTGTTGACAACACATCATCTTCTTCACCATCCCTGTAAAACAAAGAACAAACGCAACGGTTTTTGGGCGTTCTATTAGGCATGCTACCAAGAAATAGCGATTAGGCCTATGCAACTCATAAATTAATCGCGACTATGGTAATCTCTTCGTCCAGGTCTGCTGATTGCAATGGTGGTGGCCTGGAATCTCAATTTTTCCTTATCTCAAAAACCCCAATTCAAAACGCTGAAAACCCTAAAAGCCACGCATGGTGAAATCTTATATACAGCGTAATAATGCAATTAAACATGATGGTTAGCTTTAGAATCTCATGAGGAATAAGAACCCATGAACAAAATGTTATAAAAATGCTTAAAATATGAAACACGATAATCAATTTTTCTTTGTACAGTTTGAATTTGTTTTACCAATTCTTGAAGTTTGGGTTGATGTTTCAGATTGGAGTGTGATCAGTGAAGCTTCAGGAAGCTATTGAGACAAGAATGGAGGCCTGAATCGACCTAAAAAGTGGTTTACAGTTTTGAGTTTTTAGTGAAAATTCCAAGTTTTCAATGAGCTTTTTTGCGCAGCTTTTTAGTCCCTTAGCATTAGGTTTATGATCTAGTATTTGTATGGAAGCTATTAGGTCAACAAAATTCAACCAAATCCCTTGTAATCATGATTTTTGATAATTGATTTTCTAAGGATCTTTTTGAATCTTTTTCATGTGTTCTTTGTGTCAAAATTATGCCAATCAATCCAATTCTTTCCTAATTAGCATGTGCACGAAATCTTGATGGCAAAACATGTATAAAAAGATTTGTTAAGGCAAGTTAGATATTTTTCATGTATTTAAATAATTTAAATGAATTAATATAAATAATAATTCAAATAAATAAATAAATAATGAGAAAATACTTCCCTTTGGGCCAAGTGGTCGTGCACATGCTTAGAATGATGAACCATGGAAGAAAAATGGGCCCATTAGCAATTTTAGGTCATTTGGATCAAAGTTGACTTTTCAAAATATCCAAAAATTTCCCAACTTCCACAAGGCATAACTTGCTCAATTTTTAAGCTTTTCTCATGTTCTTGGACATTTTGGAAAGGTCTTTGAGTCCTCTAACCAATGCCTTTGGTCCCATGTCATTTTGATTTACCAATCCCAAGTTATGGCCTTTGACTTAAAGTCCCTTTTTGTTGACTTTTGAAAATGACCTATAATGTTGAAATTGATAACTTTTTGTGAGAGCATTTCTTGGACTTGAAGTATGAAGATGAGTTGTAGAAATGTCTTTCTCTTAAAAATGAGCTTTGGATGGAATTTTTCTGATAATCCATGTGAAAGTTATGCCCTGGTCAATTTCAGTTGACTTTTTCAGCTGTCCAAATATAGTAACTTTTGCATCTTGATGATTTTCTGAGCCAAATTTTGAGAATCATGATCAAGCATTGATCAAATGATGTTTGTGGCTTCAAAATGATATGTTGACCAAAAATTTGAACTTTTGACTGTCAAATGACCATTTTGCCCCTACAGTTGACTGTAGTGCAATTTAGGGTTTTGACTGTGCAACTTTGAGCTGAATGCCTTGAGACTTGATATGAGGATGCTTGACCATATTTGTAGGCATATGAGACTTGATTGGGCCTTTGAAAACTTCCTTTTCTTGATCAGAACACAAACCCTAGTTTTGACTGTATAGGAGACTTTTGCACTGTGCAACCCTTGGGGAATTTTGTGACTTGGCTTGGCAATTTCTTGAAAAATATGGGAGGGCAAATTTTGGGGTACAACAGTAGGCATTGGGGTAGGGCCCAGGCGAGCACAATTTTATTTTCCCTACATTCTTTTCTCCTTTCTTTTGCATGCATTCTCCAGTAGTATAGTAAACAGTAAGCATAGATTAAACACACCCATAAGATAGATAACAAGAGTGGATACCGTAGAGTACTACGGGCGTGTGGAGTGCTAATACCTTCCCCTCGCGTAACAGACTCCCTTACCCGATCTCTCGGTCGCAAGACCGTGAATTCTCCCTTCTCAGGTTTTCTCGATGTTTACCTTTCCTACATATGGGATAAAAGACGTTCTATGGCAACTTCATTGTTTTGATGATTTTCAGCCGGTTGTTTCACCTCCAGATGAGGTGGTCAGATCAACTTCATTCTGTAGCCTGTTTCCAAACCTGTGCCCCGTGTTGAACAGGATTGTCCTCTTCTTCTTCTTCTTCTCTTTCAGAATCAAGGTCTTCAGGTCTTACTGACCCTTAGCTAGATTCACGAACAACTCTTGGAATTGGGCATTCTGGGCCTGGAGGGCCTTGATAGCTTGCTCAGTTGAAGGTTCAGCAGACATGATGAGTGCTAAAATAAACAGCGAAGAAGATAAGAGACCTGTAATGGGTACCTGTTTATGAAGTGCATGAGATGAAATGCGTATGATTTATGATTTCAAAGACAATCGGGAGATTCAAATTTGTAAACAAGAAAGGAAACACACTTTATTAGATAAACTTTGGAATTCAATTTGTTCAACTGATTCCCTCAGGGCGTTACAAGAATGGAAATACTAAAAAGTAAATAAAAACTGGAAAGGAAATCATCCAAGGTCAATCAATGCTCCCATGGTCTCTTCTTATCAGTGCAGACATAGTCGTTGAGAATCCGCTCGTTCTCTAACTGTCTAGTCAACCTCTGGATCTTCTGCTCTTGCTCGTTGAACTTCTCTCAGTAAGAATCCCATTCTTCCCTCAGTTGCATCCAAGATCTCTTCAGTGCCCCAATGTCAGTGGGCATATAAGGATGGAGGATGGTTGGAAGAACCCCTTCTTCATTAGAAACTTCGAGAGTGACAGGCCGAACAGCTTCATATGGCATACCTAACTTCTGGGCACGGATACGGACCCATCTGAGATATGGATCCATTGGAAGTGAAGTCTTTGGACCCAGCTCGTGTGGATCAGATTGGTGAACTCTATCCCAAGCCTTTATGAATCTGCGACGTTGCTCATCGCTATCCCCTTGAAAATCAAAGATAATACTAGGCATTAGCATCTCATGAGGTCCTTCTCTTCTGGCACGTCTGAACTGATGTAGAGCTAAGCATGGGTTGTAAGAAATTCCTCCATGGGTTCCTAACAGTGGAACACTGGGGTACTCTCCATATCGATCAATAATAGTCACCTCATCCATACCCTTAAGAGTCCAAATGATGTCATTATGAGAGAGAGACATCACCCTATAAGCCCAGCCCATGCCTTCTTTATTCTTCAACACTGACTTGGGAAGGTGCGAAATAAACCACCTTGCCAATAATGGAGCATAGCACATCAAGGTTCCCCACTTTCGGACGGTACGAGCATAGAGCTGATGAAGAATGTCACCCAAGAGAGTGGGTACCGGATTCCGAGAGATGAAGATCTTTACCGCATTAACATTAACGAAGGAGTCAGAGTTCGGAAACAATACCAAGCCATATATCAGAAAAACCAGAATATCCTCAAATGCCTTGAAGTCTAGACTATCCCAGAAATAGTTAGCCTTACCAACCAAGAACTTAGTCAGAAAGCCCTTGGCTCCACTTCTAGTCTCCCAATTAGCCATTACCTTCTCTTTGGTCAAATGAAGGGCTGCAGCAATCTCTTCGGGCCTAAGCATCTTTTCCCAACCAGTAAACGGGGTCTGTTCCAGAGCAGAGATACCGAGCAACTCAGAGAATTCTTCTAGGGTGGGAACCAGCTGATAGTCCTGAAAAGTGAAGCAATGGTACAACGGATAATAGAATTGGACGAGAACACTCATCATATGCTCGTCCAATTTAGAAGTGACCAAACTAAGAAGGGAACCATGCCCCCTGATGAAGGAAGTAGTGTCAGACATCTTTGCAACCAAATCTTTGAGCAAGGTGGGAACCTGGACAAAGTTAATCCGGATGGTATTCCTATGCATGGGCATCATGATGAATCCCTCCTGTCTTTGAAATAGGTTAGTCCAATGCAAAATGTATGCAATGTTATGATGTCATAATGTCATGATAGTAAGCACACCATAAGTATCCACAAAAAGCAAACATGGTAAAGACACACAAGTCACACAGAGAGCCCTTAGATTTCAGGCTGGCAAGGAGCTTAGGTACTACCCTCTTTCAGTTCAGTTGGTTTAAACCTGTCCTAAAAATAGTAACCGGGTTCTAGAGGATCTCAGTATCACTGACTACCCTTAATCGGTCATAATTCTAGTTTAGCAACCTTTTCTTGCAGCCGGAATCATCGCGAGAGTTTAGTCTCAATGTGTGTAGCATACTGCTACTGTTCTATGGCCAAGTTGGTCAATTTAAAGCTTCTAAGGTCAGCTGGTGCTTAATGACCCCTTAGATGACCCATATTCTCCTCGTTCCAACACAAGGGATATCGGTACAATCTAAAGTGCCACACCAACGTAGCTACTGCTTCAACCGTATCGGTCTACGCTGTACAGTTCCCTCACAGTTTATTGCTACTTACCTAAAGGGTATCCCCAGATCCGGGTTAGGATCTATAGAACTCCGATACAAGCCCACAAATATAAATCATACAAAGCAAACAATTGAAAACACAATGATCTAATCCTAAGGTACACCCCACTTATTATATTTCCCCAGCAGAGTCGCCAGTTCTGTGATCGGTGGGAAAGAGAACTGACTGCTTTTGGAATGCTGGTTCGTGTTTTGCGTTTGTTTTTGCAAAATGTCGCGGTAAGCAAGAGTCGCCACCGTCTTTTATTTTATCCAACAAGGAAAGGAAAAAAGAACAGAAAAATTCCTTTTTCGAGATGTTTCTCGGGTCTGGGAGGTAGATTATAGAAAGGGAAGGTGTTAGCACCCTTTCTATCCGTGGTTATCCACGGGCTCTTAGGTACTTGCTCAAAGTGTTTTCAAAATTTGCTTTTCTTTGTGTTTGTGGGTTTGAAAAGAGTTTTTGTTTGAAAGGAGTGTAAGTGCAAAAAGTTTTGCTTTGTTTTAAAAGGAGAAAGTACTTAAGAACCATCTACCTACTCGAAAAGGGAATTAAAGTATGCTAATGTCCTTTAGACAATGCTATCCCACTATGGATGAGTAGGTAGCATCGTCGTTGGAGCTTATGGGTCAATTCAATTAAGGGGCGTGTGGTCACTAAAGCAATGTTAGGACGCCTTAGCGATAATTCTAATGTCTTAGATCATTTTATCCAAGGCAACCGTTTCGAGGAAACTTATGATCTTTGGACAAGAGGACGACCTCTAAAACTTCTTATACTCAATGACCACGTTCGAAGGCAACCAAGTGAGGTGTACCCTAGGAGTGCGCATGTGCGAGTGTGTCGTTTCGGTTAATTTATCTTTTGTACATGTCATGGGTGAGCTATGTTGATTTTAAGTTCATACATTTGATCTTGTCATGCATTCCCTATTATCAAACATCTAGCAGTGTATAGTTGCGGAATTTAAATTTGCGGAAATTAAATCTAAACTATTACAAGGCGTCGAGTATTTACATCGCCAAAAACAACCCTTGAAATTTAAATTGCGGAAAATAAAAGAAAGCGATAAAATAATTCAAAGTCCTATTAAAACTATTACATTCCGGGAAGCAATTACAATATTGGTAAAATAGATCGCGTGCGAGAAAATTAAATCGGCACATTTTTTAAGGTTTTGACCCTTTTTGAAAGAAAGCATGTTTTTGGTTTATTTTTGAATTAATGGAAATTAAATCTAAGTTAATAATTAAATTAATTAATTAATAAAAAAAAGAAGATATTTTTGGATTTTTTTTTATATTTTAAGGAAATAGAATAAATTGGGTCAAAATCATTAAAAAACCAAATTTTCTAACTTAATTTTAAGTATTGCGAAAAAATGTTAAAAGTTATATCTATTAAAAACTAAATTAATTAGGTTAATATTTATTTACAAAAATAAAATGATAAAATTAATTTTAATAAATAAAAATAATATTTTTTGTGTTTTCTGATTTTATGAGGAAAAAATATTAATTGGTTAGTTTAAAATAATAAAAATAATATTGCAAAAAAAATTAAATAAATAAAATATAATGAAAAGAAAATAAACCAAGGGGGGTGTTGGGCCCAAGAGGAGGTGGAATCAGCATATTCAAGGCCCAACAGGCGCTGGCCTGGGCTAACTTTTGCAATTCCCTACGCCAAGTGGACTGGAGCGCATGGTGGTCACTCAATCTTGACCCTTAGATTTGGCCTGAAGGCCATCTGGCGCCTGGAGATTTGAGGAGTATGGTGTGCTATGCTTGCTGAAATGCATTGGAATACCTGTGAACAAAATTCAACAAATATTGGGGGACCTGGGATTCGAACCCAGGTCCCATTAGACTATGCACTAATACGTTTACCAACTCAACCAACGCGCCTATTTGTTATTATGCTGGATAAATAATATTATAAGATAAAAGAAAATAATATACTGGAAACTAAAAAACGCGCGAGATTTATTTGAATGGGCCAATCGGACAAGGACGCGTCATCGTCTTCCCCACAGGTTTCTGGTTATTTTTCCTGCGGATTTGAATCCGCAACAAAATCCATGGCTCGATCCTAAAATCGTCTCTAGGCTATATAAATGCAAACGGAGACCATCACCATGCTCGTCTCTCCTCCCTGAACATAACCATATCCATGGTTTGCCCTAATTTTACCTGTAGCAAAAATGCCTAAAAACAAGAAACAAAAACCCTAGATTCGGGTGTTACATTACAGGCCATAAAAACGAAATTAAATATTCAAGAATGCTTAGAAATTGAATGATAAGCATGATTGTACAAAAAAAATGCTCAAAGGATGCAGGAATATGGAGTCACGATTTCATGTACAGGGTCATGTTCAAGAAGACTTACAGCGCGATTGGGGATGTTTCAGGGCTTGTGAATGGTTGCTTTAGCTTCAGTGGATCTCCAGCAAGAGGTCTATGTTGAGATTTTGCCTTGAATTGAACTCTAGTATCGATTTCAGTTTTCAACTTTTTCAAGCTTTTTCAAGTTTTGGTTTTGTCAATTCTACAGCCTCTAGGTCGTGTTCTTGGTGCCTTTGCATTGTCCAAGTATCAAGCAATGTATTAGGTTAAGAATTGGGCTTTGAATCCATGAGCATTGATGATTTTGGATTTGCTTTGATCCTCCATGAACAAGCTTCCAAATTTGTCAAAAAATCCAATATTTGGTCATGATATGCCTTGATTCGAATTTGGTCATGTCCATAATGATATTAGAGACCTGTAATGATTAAAAAGATACCATTTGATTAAGATTTGGATTTTATTTGGATTTAAATTGATTTAAAATGAATTAAATCAATGAAAATCAAATAAAATAGAAAAATTAATAATTGGACATAAAATTGAAGATAGGACACGTGTGTAGTGTGACAAGATCAAATCAAGTGGAAAAAAGTGGGGCCTTTTAACAAAATTTGAAGTTTTGGGGATAGTTGACTTTTGGCAATTTTGGAAAAATGCCCAACTTCAACAATGCATAACTTCTTCAATTTTGCACTTTTTGAGGTGTTCTTGGAATTTTTAGAAACCTTGAGATGTCCTCTAACTAACCTTTTTGGTCTCATCTAATTTTGATATTCCATGCTCAAGTTATAAGCTTTGGCAAAAAAGGTGTTTTCGTTGACTTTCAAAAATGACCTATAATGTCCAAATTTGTAACTTCTTGTGAGTGCATTTCTTGATCTTGGAGTGTGAATATGGATTGTAGGAAATTTCATCCGCTTCAAAATGAGCTTTAGATGGGTCATTTCTCATAAAGTATGAAAAAGTTATGCTTGGTCAAAGTTGAGTTGACTTTTCCTACAAAACCCTAATTTAGCAACTTTTGAATCTTGATGAATTTTGAGCAATCCTTGATGAATCATGATCAAACCTTGATCAAATGATGAATTATCCTTCAAAATGAGAATTTTGACAAAAAATCTTGAGGTTTGGCTATTTGTAGGTCACAGTTGACTTTTGCCCTAACACAGTCGATTTTTGGACCTCTTGAGCAATTGACTGACCAAACTTCCTCTGCAAGGCTTGAAATTTGACATGGATGAACTTGAGAACATATTAGGACATTGTTTAGAACTTGTGGTCATTTGGATGTAAGGACCTTGATACAACACAAAACCCTAATTTGAGGTTGACTGCCTTAGGAGGTGATTTGACTGTCCAACTCTTGAGCAATCTTGAACCATTTGGAGATTATTCTTGACATGTCTTGAGAAATATGGGAGGGAAAATTTTGGGGTACAACAACTATTGATACTCTTCAATGGAATACCTTCTACCCACCACCTGCAGGAAGTGTTTCGATACAAGTAAGTCGGTCCCTATCTCGAAACCAAAGGCTCATGGTACCATTGTTAGGGACAATTCTGAGGAGGGAGCATTTTACTTGAGACACCTTTGTGAGAGACACACCATATATCCACATAAAATCTTAATGTATTAGGTGTGTGGATTCTCTCAATTATATAATATTTAATCTTCCTTTTTCTAATCAATGTGATACTTTTTCCTCACACTTGATTCTCAACACTCCTCCTCAAGTGTGAGTCACAACGCTCCCCATCATGTGAAAGCTCTCTCTTCCACATACACTTGTACCACCGTTGACACTCTTCAACGAAACACCTTCTACCCATGTTCGCAGTAATTTCTGGCGAAACAACCGCTAGTCTTCCAAACAGATTTGATATGTATGGTTACTTGCAGGATCAACTAGATTGATCCTAGGACATTGTCTTAATGTTAATTGTAACACTTTCTTAAGGGCTTATGTAAAATATGACGTTATACTTGTGTATGTGTTTGTGTAAAGGCTTGGAATGCAAGACTTCTGAAATTAAATTCAAATGTAAAGGTTTAGACGAAGCGTCTTAATTAAAAGGAAAAAAGGGTTGAATGTAAATATTTGACAATAAAAAGACTTAATACTGGAATTAAGTGACTTGATTATAAAGAAAAAGCCTTTTACAAGGAATTTGATTTATAAAGCTTTGCAGGAAAGTAAAACAATTCGACAGAACATGAAGAATTTATCGGAACATAAAGAATCTTAAGAACAATTGCAGGAATATGTAAAAGAATGATTTTAAAGAGAATTATATTGATAAGTGAAATTTCAAAGATAAAATTGTGAGGTCATACGTACATTCTCAACGAAACTCTTTCTCTTTAACTTGGTACTTGAGTATTTTTGTGAGTAACTTTGTACGAATTCTGACCTCTCTTTTCCTTAACACTAAGGAGCTATTTATAATGTCCTAACCATAACGGTACTATTCTAAGAAAAGGCGACGTTGCTTTCTTGCATGTCTTTCGACACTCTAAGGATTCCACGCGTCCTTCTTATCCAAAGAAACCATTTTCGAATTTCAAATAATCCCGCTCAAGCCTTCAGTAATGATTTTCTTACGTGGCCGTCGAAAATGCGCCCTCTTGACCAAATAAACAACTTGTCTTTTCAAACTATCTTCGACGCAGATCTAGCAATATATTTCGACAAAAGGCTCTTTTTTCAGCCATCTTATGGAAATTTTAAAATGTAAAAGCTCCTTTATTAACCTGGTCAAAATTCCCAGCTAACAAATTGCCCCAAAAAAATGTCTGTTTCGAATATGTGTAGAAATAGGCATTTCTTGTGATTTATGTTATTTCGACCAGCAAAGAGAACCTTTTCGTATTTCAATGATACCATCATGACATCTCTTCAAAAACGTTGTTTCAAGACGTGCGTGCAGCAGTGATAATGATGAATAACTATTCCCAACGTCAGGTGACTTGACAAACTTCTCACCTTCTTCTTCAGGATGCGAACACGTGTCCCTTGATGGACAATCACTCTTTACTATAAAACAGGTTTTTCTCCTTCCTCTCTTTTACTTTTACAAACTTCTCTTAGAAAAAACCCTTTCAGTCTCCGCGAAACCTTTTCCTTTCTAAAAAACTCACAAAATCTCCAGAAAGACCTAAAGAATCTCAACAATGGCCTCTGATAAACAATTAATGAAAATTAAAATCAAAAATTCTGGAGCTTCCACCAGTTCATGTTCTCAATCCATTCCAACTAGCAAAATAATCACGCATGAGAATAAGGAATTTATCACACCTCCGGAGCTGTCTAAAGAACAAAAAGCCATTTTTGCTTCCCAGGTATTAATTTCTTCTTCATTATCTGGTAAAACCTCAGGATTCCTAGGTCCTTTAGTTTCCACTGAACATCTGGAAGACTGCAAAATCTTTTTTCCAACCTATCATGCTGTTAAACCCATAGTTAATAAGGGAAACACTTCTGGTGATTCTTCCAAATCCCCTAAAAATATATCCACATAAAGTCCTGAAATAAATAGGGAACCTTTCCAAATGAACTATATTACTGAGAATTTCAGACCCTTCCGATCTTGCCCCACTTTGGACAAGTCTTATTTGAACTGGCTAGGAAAAGTAGAGAAAAAGAAAAGCCAATTTTGGAAAGATTTAGGCATTTTCGACCTGATCCAGATGTCGAAATTAGGTTTTAGCTACTGCCAACCTTTACTTCTTGCGTCTCACTATTTTTGGGATACCACCTATAACACTTTCCATCTTCCTTGTGGGATGATAACCCCTACACTGTTTGATGTAGCAGCTATTACAGAACTTTCTCCTATTGGAGAAACATTTGACCCCTTTCTCCATTCTGATAACACAATAGATTTCAACACCAAAACCACCTCCTTCAATGCCTATATGAATTTCTATCATATGGATGGTGAAGATGTTTCCGACATCGAACATATAGCTTTCTTAGCTTTATGGTTATCCAAATTTGTTTTCTGTTGCAAATCTCTCCAAGTAGCTAGAAGATTTTTAACTTTGGCTAACCAACTACATTCTGGTCGAAAGGTTTGACTTAGTGAATTATTACTAGTAAGTTTGTATGAAAGTCTAGGCGCTTCTGTAACCAAGCTTAAAGAACATGAAGCTGGTAGTAACCTCCTTTTAGCCATACCTTACTGGCTTCTTCAACTGTGGCTGAATGCCACCTTCGAACCATCCCTTCAAACTTCTGGAAATGTGAATGAAGAGGATCCCATGATAGTAGCAAGAAGTATTGAAGGAACTAGGCTTCTACTACTGACTCCTAGTGAAGACATGAGTCTTCAATCCAGCCTTACCAAGTATATTCTGATGTTCTCGAAACTTCATGCCTTTACTCCTGCTATGGCTCCCTTCGCCAAACGAACTCATGGCCCTTCCTGGTTTACTGCTTCGATCGAAAAAGCCATAAAGGATGCCAATACTGAAGTTGAAGATGTCTGGCGTGCATTCCTCCTTCCCAGACTCCTTATTTCCAGGATTTTGCCTGTGAAGAACTACGTATGCATGTTAGCTTATCAACCAAACTTTGTCTCTCGACAGTTTGGGTTGAATCAACTTCCTCGTGTCTCTTTTTAATCGTAAGAAGGAGATTTGCTATGCTGGAATAGATTATGTTATGAGGGACATGGCGAAACATCAAGAATACCATGCTGACTTTGTTGTCTTCAAACTTGCCTCTTTCGAACCTGCGACTTATATGACCAAAGGCTTTTATACTTGGTGGATAGAGTTTTATTCTAACAACATGTTCGACAATACTGAAATAAAAGATCAACTGACCCAAGCCTTTTAATCTTTGCAGGATCATGGACCCAAAGGTAAAACTACTCATTGCAAATAAATAAAAGCTTTTCAGGATTATTTTGAAACTGTCTATGACCCTACGCAGCTTAGTCGAACAATCTATCAAGCGTCACTTATTTTGAAAGAAAAATTTACGAAAACTCTTTCAAAATTAAAACTTCCCAAATCTGTAAAACCTGAATTCAAGTATGATTTAGCTTTTGAATTGCAACCACCCAGATTTCCAAAATTGCCCACAGTGGACTTCGCTCTGGCATTTTTGCCACCTTATCCAGACTGGTTCGTCTGTGGGAACATTTTTCATGACTTACACAATGATAGTCAAAAACGTGCAAAACGGGTTGTTCCGACTAAGCTCACTCTGGACAATTTCGACGGTTTCCTACACTATGACTTGCCTGTTGTGAAAATCATTTCTCCAATTCTTCAAGGTGCCAAGTCGAAAAAATGTACTTTAGAATTTCCTATCTTAACATGTTCCCTTCTGACTTTGTGAATTTTCAGCTGTCGAAAGGAAAACCCCCAAAAAGGGAAAACCCGCTTCAAAGACCACTCCAACTGGAATGTCAAAGCCTACTTCTCCACAACCAGACAATGCCGGGAAGAACGTTTCTTCGAGAAAAAATGTCAAAGCTTCTGAGGTTTTCATACTAAACTTTCTTCTCTAGAATTTTCTTCTAGTTTTGCTTGTTTATCAAAATTTTGATGTTTTTTACAGGATGGGAGTTCGCCAGTTGCCAAGGCGAAGAAAAGAAAAAATGTTTCTAAAAAAGAAGTAATTACACTCAAGGTAGCAGTGCTGATGACTCTCCTCCTCCTTTGAAGAAGCAAAAGAAAAAAGGGTCGAAGGTTACTTCGTCCCAGGGCACTGCCCAAAAGGAAACTGAAACTGCTACTCTCCCTTCTTCTGCGAAAGAAGCGGGGCCTCCAACCTCTGGAGCCAAAATTTTGGAGCGTATTGGAAGCAACACCTCTACTGCTGATAAGGTATTTTATTTTAAACTCTTCTTTTCATTTCCCTATATTTTGACATATTATATTCCTTGAACCAATATTGGCATTCACTTTTGCAGAAAAAGTCTGACAAGTCCCCCAAAACTTGTGATCCTCTAAAAAATACGATTGTCGAAGGAAATCCTTCACCTCCTCCCAATGCTGGAATTGCGCAAAACAAAGGGTCTGTGACTGGCAATCCTCAATCCGAGTCGAAGGACGCAGAAGATCAGGAGAATTCCTCTCCTGAGGCGGATGCTCAAAAAAGTGGCACTCCCCCTAATACTGGCACGTCTGAGGAAATTGAAACGAATGAGGATGCAGAACGTTCTTCCGACATATAAGGTTTCTTCGAAGGTAATGAGGGGATGGGAGATGATGAAAGAAACGTCGAAGAGCCAGAATAGATTCTCAGTAACAAAGACTTGGATTCCGCTCACGCCACTGAAGAGTCTAATCTTGCTTCGATACACAACCAACCTTCTTCAAGTCAGCCCACTATTGCCACTTTCTCAGAAGAGGAAAGAACTGCCCTAAAAGCAACAGATCTCTTAAAGTATTTCAAACTAATGATGGCTTTAAAGGATTCATCTCCTGCTAAAATGTTTCCTGATACTTCTGCCCAAGTTGGTGTTGGCACCAAAGAAACTTCTCTTGATGCCCTCTTGCAATAGGTGAAGCAAGTTGTCTTCGATGTTGACCTTTTTACCAACCTAAAGGAGGATTGCACCGCTGGTTCTCGGATAAAGAAACTGATTTCTCAGATACCCATCACAGTGTGTCCATCTAATGTGGGCGAAGCTCTAATTGATATTCAGCAATTGATTGATCAAGTGAGTTCTGAGTTTAATAGAGACTTCAATGCTCAGACGAAACTTCAAGCGGCGGAAAAGGCACAATCTCTAGCATATGAAAAAGCCTACAACGCCTACACTGCCTCTGAAACTCTCATGCAGTCTAAGAAGAAAGCCCAAGAGGAGTACAATAACTACGCATCCTCCATCCAAGTTTGGGAAACTCAGATCTCAGAGTTACAAGCGAGGATTGCTGAGGCGAAAGAGAAACAGGCTGCCATTCAAGGCTTGAATGACCCTCAGGCCAACCTCTTGGCGAAGGAAAGTGTTGCTCAAGTAGAAGCGGCTACCAATATGGACAAAGAAATAGCCAAAATTCAGGAGTCCAAAGCGGCTACCCAATATAAACTTAATTTGTCGAAGATCAAATATGCAAGAATAAAGAGCAATCTTCCTTTCTAGCTTTTAGCCGCTAGCCTTGACTTTTTTTTGTTGCATTGCCCTTTTAATTGTAATATTCAGACAAATGCCGTTTTGGCATCTTTAATTAAAATTTTCTCTTTAGAATTCTCTGATATGTTACAATAACCATTCTAGCATTTCCATCTTGGCTTCACTTTACTTATTTGTCACTACTGTTTTCTTATTCTAATTTCTTGCAGAAATGGTTTGTACTTCTTTAAGTGTTTCCCATTTACCCTTAGGATCCTTTGATCTTCTGCTAGTTCTTCCACCTCATACGCATTATTCGAAAATACTTTTAAAATTCGAAAAGGACCTTCCCAATGGGGACACCATTTGCCTAAAGCTTGTTTCTTTTTATCTATAGGTAAAATAACTTTCCAAACTAAATCATTAACAACGAAAGTTTTACCTTTCACCCTTTTGTTGTAGGCTCTAGCTACTTTTTCCTTTTGCCTTATTAATACTTCTAAGGCGCGCAACCTTTCTTCGTCTACATCTATCAATTCATTCAACATCATATCCCAATAAAGGTTTGGAGCTATCTCTTCCTGTCTTTGAATGCGAACTGACTGCAGAAAGATTTCAACTGGTAATACTGCACCATACCCAAAAGTAAGTTGGAATGGTGTAGTATTGGTTTCTTCTTTAGGTGACGTTCAACAAGCCCAAAGTGCTTGATCTAACGTTTTATGCAATTTTTTTGGCTTCTTTCCGATATGCTTCTTGATTAAGCCTATTATAACTTTGTTGGCTGCTTCGACTTAACCATTTGCTTGAGCATAATATGGTGTAGATGTTAGCAATTTGAACCCTGTTTCTTTTGCGAATTCTTGCATCTTTCGACCAGTAAAAACTGACCCCTGGTCCGTAGTTATGATTTCTGGGATTCCAAACCTATATAGTATATGCTTTTGGATAAATTCAATGACTGTTTCTTGGTCTACATTCGCTAAAGGAATAGCTTCTACCCATTTGGTGAAATAATCTATTCCTACCAATATATATCTTTGTCCTTTGGACGAAGTGGGTCGAATCTCTCCTATTAAATCCAATGCCCATCCTCTAAATGGCCATGGCTTAATGATTAAATGTAATTCACTTGCAGGGGCATGTTGAATGCTTGCATGCAGCTGACATTCTTGACAACCCTTGGCGAAGTCTATACAGTCTTTCAACATAGTTGGCCAATACATCCCATATCGAAACAACAACCATTTCATCTTATGTCCTGCTTGATGGGCCCCACAGGTTCCACTGTGAACGCTTGATAATGCCAGATACGCTTCGTTTCCCCCCAAGCATTTTAACAAAATTCCTTCAGGGGATTTTTTGAATAATTCGTTTCCCATCAAATAATAAGATAAAGCTCTGTATCTAACCTTTCTATCCGTGTTGGTTGAAGGGTTTTTTAGATAGTTAATAATTGGGCTTCTCCAATCTGTATCAGCCATATTGCTTATATTTAGTACCTCAAACTCTTCTGGGTTGGCAAACCCTAGCCTAGTAGTTTCTAAATCAATTGGCGATAACCTCGTAGCCAGTGCTTTTCCTCTTATCTCAATCAATCCTTCTAATCTTTCCTTTGACACTATGTACCCTGAGGCTATCTGTTCCAAGTCATTTGCTTCTTGGTTTTTTATCCTAGGGACATGTTTTATATCCACATATTCAAATTTCTTGAGCAATCTATTAACTAAGACGAAATACATAATCAAGTTTTCCTTTATGCATTTGTATTCTTTCGTTAGTTGCTTTATTACCAATTCAGAGTCCCCTTTGATTTCGACTCTGGTTGCCCCCAATTCCAATAAAGCTTCGAGTCCAGCAAGCAAGGCTTCATACTCAGCCTCATTGTTTGAACAATGAGGGCCTTCAATCCTATACTTAAGCTTTGTTGGAATTCCTTCAGGGGAAATCAAAAGCAGTCCAACTCCGCTACCATTCTGGTGTGTTGAACGATCGAAGAATAATCTCCAAGGTTTCAACTCAATATAGAGTTGGCTTTCGACCATTACATGGTCTACTATAAAGTCTGATACTATTTGACCTTTCATTTCCTTTAAAGGCATGAAAGTTAAAGAAAACTATGTGAGGGCCAAAGCCCATTTTCCAATTCTGCCATGCAAGATTGGCTTTGACAGCATATGTTTTATAACATCACAATGAGACGAAACGAAAACATCTACTGGCTTTATATAATGCTTAAGTTTGGTACAGGAGAAATATAAACACAAACATAATTTTTCTATTGCAGTATATCTTGTTTCTGCATCATTTAAAACCCTACTAAGATAATAGATGGCTCTTTCGACGCCATTTTCGTCCTCTTGGGCTAACATACTAACTAAAGTGGAGTCAGAGGCTGGTATATAGAGTCTGTTGTACCCCAAAATTTGCCCTCTCATAATCTTCAAAGTTTTGACAAGAATCATCCACAATTGGTTCAAGTTTACTCAAGGGCCACACAGTCAAACCATCCTCCTAAGCCAGTCAAACTAGGGTTTTGGTTCTCACAAGGAAGCTGAAGTTTTCAAGAGCTCAATCAAGTCTCCCATGCTCATACACATTGTCAAGCACCTCCATGTCAAGTTTCAAGGCTCACAAGGTCAAGTTGCACAGTCAAAAACCCTAATTGCTCAACAGTCAACTGTAGGGGCAAAATGGTCATTTGGCAGTCAAAAGTCAAAAAAATTGGTCAACATCTTATTTTGAAGCCACAAACATCATTTGATCAATGCTTGATCATGATTCTCAAAAGCATGGCTCAAAAAGTCTCAAGATGCAAAAGTTTCTATTT
The DNA here is from genome assembly GCA_948472305.1 of Vicia faba. Classification (NCBI taxonomy): domain Eukaryota; kingdom Viridiplantae; phylum Streptophyta; class Magnoliopsida; order Fabales; family Fabaceae; genus Vicia; species Vicia faba. Next base: position 1,531,211,092 of record OX451739.1, read on the forward strand.
TTGGACAGTTGAAAAGTCAACTGTAACTTGACCAAGGCATAACTTTTTCATGGTTCATCAGAAAAATTCCATCCAATGATCATCTTAAAGGGGAATACATTTCCTACAACTCATATTCACACTCCAAGTCCAAGAAATGCTCTCACAAAAAGTTATCAATTTCAATATTATAGGTCATTTTCAAAAGTCAACAAAAAGGGACTTTAAGTCAAAGACCATAACTTGAGATTGGTAAAGCAAAATGACATGGGACCAAAGACATTGGTTAGAGGACTTCAAGACCTTTCCAAAATGTCCAAGAACATGATCAAAGCTTAAAAATTGAGCAAGATATGCATTGGAGAAGTTGGGAAATTTTTGTGAAATGGCCAAAATCATTTATCCTTGAAACTTCATTTTTGACAAAAGGGGCCCACTTTTTCCACTTGAATTAGCTTGGCCATGCTTCCCACGTGTCCCACCTTTTATTTCAAATTTTTAAATTAATTTTTTCATTTTTTATTTATTTTATTGGATTTAATTAATTTTAAATCTTTTAAAATCAAAGGAAAATCAAAAAGGTTAATTAAGGAGGATATCTGACTTTGATGGACCTTGAATCACCATTATGCATGTGCCAAATTCGTGCAAGAGGCCAAATGGAGCAAGAATTCAAAAAATGGTTCAAAAATGGAAGGTTGTTAATGGAGGTTTATGGAGAATCTTGAACATGAAGGCAAGGCATTATGAGGCCACAATTCCTATCAATACATGTTACATAATACATATGCAAGGGATCAGACAAAAGAACTAGACCTAAGCTGCGCCCAAAAGCTCAGAGCAAACTTACATTTTTGCCAAAAAATTTCAAAATTGAAAACACCTCTAGAGCTTGTTTCAGACCTTCATTCTCATCCAAACACGTTGCTGACATCCTAAGGAAGCGATTCCAATCAAATTCAACACTCCATACGCCAAGAACAGGTATAACCAAGTCCGGTTTCCTTTAAAAATTTTGATATTCGTATTGCATTATTCATACAGTATTTTCCATTTTTAATCATGGATTTGGACTAATGTGAATGTTTTGAAGCTAATAGCATGATTTAATTGAGTTTTCCAAGCCTGTACGCGATTTCACCATGGCCATTGCTTAGGGTTTCAGAGTTCTAATTTTAGGGCTTTGTATATCTGGAACAATTGGACCCTAAGACCCCTACCATTAAAATCAGCACCTTCCACTGAATGGAATTGAACCATCGCGCCTAATTTCTTTTTCACCCTGGGCTATTCGCTATTTTCTGTGAACGGTGTTTTGGGGGGGTTTAAAACCCCCGCTATTTCATTTTTATTGCAGGTATAATTGGGGACGAAGACTAGCGTGGCACGGCGTGAGTGGCTGGTTTGAAATCCAGCGCCTTTTTTTTTTATTTTATAACACTAATGCCAATTTTATTTTATATTATTTGTTTTCTATCTAATGTACAAAGCGCGTTGATAGCTCACTTGGTAAAGGCTCTCATTGGTAAACACTGGGACCTGGGTTCGAATCCCAGGTCCCCTCAATTTGTTTCTATTATTTTGTCTAAACCTTTCCCATGTAGCTCTCATCCTGATGACCACCATGAAGCCCAACGCCTCTGCCTGCCACGCGCCTGGAAAGGTCAATCCAAAGGCTATCATGTGAGTCCCATCATATGCACTGGTCAACGCTCCACATGTGATCCAAAAAGTCAGCAAAGGGCCTCCTCCTGTTGGGCCAGAGTTCATCAATCCACCTCCTCATTTGGGGTCAACACCTCCCCACAGTTTGCATTTTTATTTCCTTTCTTTTCATTCTTTTTTTATTTTGTTTTTATTATTTCTAATTAATTCATCAAAACAATTTTTTTTCTTCATAAAACAAAAAATCATAAAATCATAAAAAATAAAATATGCTTTATTTTAATTTAATTCATCAATTTTTTTTGTAAATAAATTCAATAATTAATTTAGTGTTAATTTTAGGTTGTTAATTTTAATGTTTTTTTTAATAACTAAAAGATAAAAAAATAGGCCTTTAGCACATTTTTATCTTCTTGAATAAATATTTATATTTTCTTATTATAATTATTATTAGCCATAATTAATTTTGTAAATACTTGTAATTAACCAATTAGGTTTAAATTAGGTTTAACTTAGATAATTTTTTTTCTTTAATCAATTAAAAAACAATTAGAACTAGAGTTATTTAATTCCAATTTAATTTTCTTTAATTCCCTGAATCCAAAAACATCAAAAATAAATTCTTGCTTTATTTAATAATTAAATTAATTTTCAATTTCAATTCATTTCCTTTAAAGGGTCCAACGCCCTCGCATTCGATTATATTTTCTTTTCGCGCGTTTATTTTATTTCTTTTGTAAATATAATGTATTTGCTCCAAAGCCCTGTAATAGTTAATTAGGCATTTACTTCCTGCACTTTATTTTAAATCGGGTCTTGGTTTTATTTGGCGATGTAGACCCGCGCCTTTGTAATAGCGTAGGACCTTTATCTTTTCCGCACTTTAAATTCCCGCACCTTTAACTGTTAAACAATCACATGAAAGAATTAATGCCCAAAAGTAAAAACAAAGCGTAGAACACCAATGCATGAACAAGACAAATATAAACTGAAAATGACACACAATTCACACACCACTCCTAGGGTACGCCTCACTGTTGCCTTGCCCCTCGAAACGTGGTCATCGAGTATAGGACGTCTTAGTAAGTCCTTATGTCCATGAACATGGCATAAGGGTAGCTTCTAAGGTATCCTACTGTTGCTCTGGTGATCACACTGTTGCCTTGCCCCTCGAAACGTGGTCGTCGAGTACAGGACGTCTTAGTGAGTCCTTATGTTCCATTGATCTAGTTGCCTCGAAAAGGTTGCCTCGGAATAAAAAGATCAATGGCATAAGGGTAGCTTCTAAGGTATCTTACTATTGCTCAGTGACCATATTGTCCCTAACCTTCGAATTGACCCGAACACCTCCAACGGTGGTGCTACCTACCTCTCAATAGTGGGATGGCACTACCTAAAGGACACTTACACAGCCTAATTCCTTAGGGTAGGTAGATGACTCGTAGATACTTGCTCTAATTCAAAACAAATCAAAAACTTCTTTTCACACCTACACTTTTCAAAAAGCTTTCAAAAACAATTTTTCAAACACTCTTGAGGACTGATACAAGAGTCGAACTGAAATTTTCAAAGAAACTTTCTCAAACTCACTCACACTTGAAAAGCAAACAAACATTTTGAAAACACAATGAGCAAGTATCTAAGAGCCCATGGATAACCATGGGTAGAAAGGGTGCTAACACCTTCCCTTTCTATAAATCTACCTCCCGAACCGAGAGCTAATCTCAATAAGGAATTTTTCTGTGCTTTTGTCCTTTCCATGTTGGAGAAAATAAAAGACGGTGGCGACTCTTACTTCCGCGACATTTCGCGAACCAGCGTTAAACAGTCAGTTCCAGATCCACCGATCACAGAGTCTCATAGACTTCTTCCCATTTGGGGGTGACAGAATGGGCGGTTGCACCAAGTATTGCTTGATCTTGTCAAAAGCTTCTTGATGTTCCTTGTTCCATTCAAAGTTTCCTTGCTTTAGGCGCAGGAGGGGGGAAAAAGCTTGCGTTCGACCACTGAGATTAGAGATAAATCTTCTCAGGAAATTTACTTTCCCCAGTATTGACTGCAATTCTTTTTTATCGAAGGCGCCTTTGTTTCCATTATAGCCTTCATTTTATTCTGATTGATTTTTATCCCCTTTTTATGGACCAAAAATCCCAGAAAATCTCATGCCTGCACAAAGAAAGCACACTTAAGAGGGTTCATCTTCAAACCATGTTTTCTCATTCTTTCGAATGATTGGCGAAGATGATTCAGATGGCTTTCGTCTGATCCGGACTTCACCACAATGTCATCTATATACACCTGCATAAATGTTTCAATATAATCATGAAATATAGAGTTCATTGCTCTTTGGTATGTTACCCCATCATTCTTTAGGCCAAAAGGCATAACAATCCATTCATAAGTGCCAATTTCCCCAGGGCATCTAAAGGCTGTTTTAGGCACATCCTCTTCAGCAATAAAGATCTGATTATAACCTGAATACCCATCTAACATACTAAGGTATTCAAAACCTGCGGCTGAATCAACCAGCATTTCCGCCACTGGCATCGGGTACTCATCCTTGGGGGTAGCAGCATTCAAATCACGAAAGTCTATGCATACCCTCAAAGAACCATTTTTCTTAATAACAGGTACTATATTAGCAATCCATTCAACATACCTTGTGGTCCTGATGAAATTGCAACGCAGTAGTCTTTCGACCTCTGTCTTGATTTTTGAAAGGATCTCCGGGGCGAATCTTCTTGGAGTCTGCTTGATGGGCTTCTTTCCATCCTTAATAGGTAGTCTTAGTTCGACCAGCTCCCTTTCCAAACCCGGCATCTCATCGTAGTCCCAAGAAAAACAGTCTTTATTTTCTTTAAGGAGCGATATGACCTTTGCCCTCAAACTGGGTTTCAATTTTACGCTGATGTAAGTGATTCTCTTTGAACTCCCATCTCCAAGATCAATCTCCTCAAGGGGGTCTTGAGCCAACATCTTGGGACTTGACAGTGTTGGATCTTTTTCGAACCCTAAGGGTTCTTCGTCATAGATGGCATCTAGTCTTTAATTTACCTTCTTATCTTGAACCTGTTGATCAGTTGGTTCTGAGTTGGGGTTTGCTCTAGACTCTACAACTTTAGTTGCTTTGGTAATGGCTTTGCCAGCCATATTTGTTGTTGCAGCTTCAACAACCGCCTGTCTTTTATTCTCGGCTACATAAGCCAAAAGCCTCTCAAATTAAGAGGGCTCAGACATGGTCAATGTCTGTGTCCCAGCCAGTTAGCCGTATTTGATAGCTACTTTCGACATTCTCCTGGTCATCCAGTTCTCCCATAATTTCTCTATCCCAATGAAATCCATTTGGAAGCAAAGTTAGATAATACAATGCATGCTTGTTTGGTAAATAACAATCTCCCGCCACTCCACATGGTCCAATATTTGCTAGATTTTTGTCAAAGTTGGTCATGTCTACTGTATTTACCTCTGTCATGTAGTAACCTTGATCTCCTTCAATGTTTTCCACAATTCCATCCTCTCTCCAGATGGTTAATCTCTGATGCATGGTTGATGGCACTGCCCCCACCCCGTGTATCCACTATCTTCCTAGCAGCAAATTATAATTTGCTTTCGCAGGAATTACCATGAACATAGTTGGTCTTGTCACAGACCTAACTGTCAAATTTACTTGAATCACCCCCAGGGTGTGACCTATTTTCCCTTCATAGTTGGATAACACCATATTGTGAGGTTTAATGTCTGTATCGAACATCCCTATTATTTTCAACATGTAATGAGGCATCAAATTAACTGCAGCCCCTCCATCCACCAGTACCTTGTTAATACCAGTGTCTTTGATTTTGGCCCTTATGTACAAAGGTTTCAGATGATTTCTCATATCTCCGTCAGGCCTTTCGAAGAAGGCATTCTGTTCTTCGACTACTCCATTATTGAGGATGTAGTATAGGGATGTCAGTTTGGACCTGTTAATGGGGATCCCCGCGGGGAACGCCCCGTTCGGGGCCCCAAAGATGGGGAATTTTCCCCCGTGGGGGCGGGGATGGGGAGAAAAATTCCCCCGAGAGCATTTCGGGGACGGGGACGGGGAATACACCCCCCGCCCCGCCTATTATTTTAATATAGTTAATTTAATATATATATTTTAGATTAGGTTTTTTAGTCATTTCCTTGCAAGGAGAAGTTGGAAAGAGAGACATGATTGATCATTACTTGTTTGGATATTTTGCTTAATATTTTAGTTTATTTATATGTAACTTTGTTTTAAGTATTTTGATATTTCTACTTTACGTGTGTTATCAATTGAGCAAATAGAGATATGTTGACTTTTGCTTTTAGTTGACTTATTATGAAGTATTTTTTAGCTTTTCAAGCATACTCATGATGCTAAATTTTATAATTATCCCTTATTAGTTTTGATGAAGTATAGTTTTTTAAGCATAATTATGTTGTTGGATTGTTTTAGTTGTTTAGGCATATTGTTACTTTAAAAAGTATTATAGTTCATTTTGTTGAATTTTATAGCATTTTATAGAAATTTATAAAAAAAATATTATTATTTTGTGTTCCATTAGTATTTTTAATAAAAAATAATAAATGTCAAATACTAGTATTTTTTAATAACATAATAAATATGTGAATTCTTTGTGCTTTTTATTTTTATAGAAAATATAAACATTTTAAAAAAATAAAATATTAATGAATAAATGTAGGATCTATGGGGATCCCCGCGGGGAACGGGGATCCGCGGGGAACGGGGATGGGGATAGAAATTCCCCCGTGACGGAGATCGGGGACGGGGACGGGGAATGAATTTGATGGCGGGGAAAAAGATGGGGAAGTGTCCCCCCGGCCCCGCCCCGCCCCATTGACATCCCTAATGTAGTAACATATTGGTTTATGTTTCGCCATCTCCTCTTCATCAGCTTCTTCGCAATCTTCCACTTCCGTTTCCTGATAGTAATCATGGGGGATGACGGATACCATGTTGCAATTCATGTTCAGAGATGACACGCCATCAGAGTCGAAGTCGTCCGTCAACATATCTTCGGATTTTATGAGATTTTCTTGAGTCACTTCTTTCTGATGTTCCTCAGTGAACAACCTTCGTCCTACCGGTGGTTTGATGGATGTCGATGTTCCAGATACTGCTTTGGTATTGCTCGACTCACCTACTCCTTTCTGATATAGTTCCCTTTCTATTTTCCTCGTTCTCTGGTGTCTACGCCACTGGGATCTTGACATAGGATTTTTTTCCTTTGTAATTGTCCAGCCTATGAGCCTCCCTTGTTGATGCCTGGAACTGCCTTCTGTAGGCGAAAGCTGTTCTGCCTCCCCTATCGAAACTCCTCCACTTCGATTTCTCATCATTAACATGCATCCATCGGTCAGTTGGTATCTCAGTAGGTAATTTAAACGAGTCTCTTCTTGCCTTGGGATATGGACTATCCGACCTTTTCGACGTTCCCCTTTTGTCAAACACGTACATCTTTGGGTTTGCCTCCCTTGGCTCCCAACTACCATGAAAAGGGATCCGTTTAAACATTTCCGCAATCTCTTTGTCATATACTGCGCCACATCTTAGGCACATCAGGATTTTTGATTCTGCTTTGTAACAGCGAAGTATGAAACCCAAAAGCGTTTCGCCTGGCCTTGGGTAAACTCTCATCAGTTGACTTTCTTGGCGCCAATTTCCTTGGGTGTTGATACGTTGGACCCTCTCATAATTTTCAGCCACTCTTCGACTCAACATAATAGAGCACCTTGGGCACAGTAACGTCTTGTGGGCATTCCTCTCATGGCATCTCCACAAGTATTCGCGCAGATTCTCATTTGCCTTTGGGTAGCCAAAATTCTTCCTCTTTTGTTGCTTCAACAGGTAGTTTTCCAATTCCTCCATTTCTGAAGCGGGTTGGCGCAGATTGACCATGTTGACTCCCATGGGTCCTTCAGAGATTTCCATTCCTTCGAGTCTAACTCTGAGACCTTCAATAGCCTCATTAGTATCTTTTAAAGGACCCTCAGTAGTCCCAATCTTGATTTGTCCTGCCTGGGGATCTTCAATGTCAGTGTTGAAAGACCCTCCGGTGTTTAGGCCATCAGTAGCCTGCTTTCCTTCCTCCACGACCTTCGCTTGTTCAGTGTTGACCACGTCCACCATATTGATGTCCAGAGGTTCAGCGTAGTTGGTGGCAGCCACATTCTGAAGTGGTGAAAAACACAAGAAGGGGGGGTTGAATTGTAAAACTGAAATCTAAAGCAATGAACACGATATTTTTATCCTGGTTCATTTGATCTCAAACTACTCCAGTCCACCCGTCAAGGTGATTTCGCCTCTCTCCAACGAGGTCTTAATTCACTATATTCAACTGAATATTACAGACTGCTTTAACAACTGCTAAAGCCTTCTTGATTCAAACCACAACCCGGTTTGTCAAGGCAACACTTTCTTACAAAGGTATAAAACAATGTGTGTGGATGTTTTCTACAAAACTTTATCACAACTGTGATGTATACACAAAATGAAGCTTAGAAACTAGATTGCTAAACAATAATGAATATCAGAGTATGTGGTTTAGCAAAACTGGTAGAACGAAGATTATGGTTCAGCTTTGTGCGTGTAGAGATTTGGAGAGCATTAACCATTATAATCTTCAAAGCCTTGTTTATATAGCACTTGAGAAGATGAACGTTGAATGCAATATTCTTGATTCAATGCTAATAACAAGCTTTCCTTATTGAGCAGATCTTGTCTGGAATGAGGCCGTTGGAATTAATTAGCTTTCAATGCACAGTACCGTTGCTTCTTTAACGCAAGTTCTGGCTTGGCTCATTCTGATTCTGCTTCGCTGCTGATGAACTATTGTGTTTCTGTATCAGAGTGTTGAGTGCAGTTCTGTTCATCAAGCTTCAGCATGTACGTGAGTTGATCATCTGATTTTGACGTTCTGATGTGGCAACTTCTGATGCTGGTGTATGAAATCAAATTCTGATGCTGAATAGACGTGATCTTGCTTACATCAATCAGAGTATCTGCAAGTCAGAACATAATAATTTTAGGCAGAAGATAGTTCATTCATGAAACTTATAAATACTATATCTTTTCACTTTGTTATCATCAAAACTCAAATATAGGGTAGTAGATTCAAACATTGTTCTAACAATCTCCCCCTTTTTGATGATGACAAAAACTAGATATTTTAAATGAAAAATAACTTGAAAAGGTATCTGAAAAAGTATCAGAGTTAAGAAGTACGGAGAAGTCAGAGTTAAGAGATACTCCCCCTGAGTTGATTACTTCCCTTTGATTATACGTGTTCTTCAGGATCAGATCTTTTTCTTTCTTTGAACATCAGATTATCAGAGTCTTTGACTTATCAGAAGCTTTATGTCAGAGCAGAGCTTCAGAGCTTTTCTTGTCAGAGCTTTGCTTTGGATCAGAACTTCATATTGATCAGAGCAACTTCATATTGATCAGAGCTTCTTCGTTTTGATCAGAGCTTCTAGTCTTCAGAGTGTCCAGGAGCTTCCTTGTGCCTGTAGACTTTAAACAAAACAGAAAAACATTTCAAGTAATAGAGTTAGAATGTTTGAGAATTTCTGTCTAGTTAGCCGTTATTGATTTAAATATCATTCTCGTTCTCCCCCTTTTTGTCAGCAATCAAAAAGTGTTGGTGATGTGCTAAAATAATTAAGATCAGAAAAACTAATCATATTAAAATAGTTCAGAATCAGAGGAAGAAAATATTACAAAGCATAATCAAAACAGTACAACAGAAAATCAGGAAAACATGAAAAAGGTCATGCATGAAAAAGATTTAAGGTTGAGGGGGCAAGCGTGAGAACAGGCTCTCCAGCATCGCTTGAATCTTTTCAGAAGTTTCATTCTGTTTATGAACCATGCTGACAACAGTGTCAATCTTGCTATCCTGCACATCCATTCTTGCTTTCATCTTCTGATCGTTCTCATCCATCCGCTGCTGTAGACGCATGTCATTCAGCCTTAGTTCTTCCAGAGTCTGCCTGTCCAAGGCAGCTTGAGAAGCATCAGAAGGAGGAGGCTTCTCAGAACTTTCAGCAACGTCTTCTGCTTGATTTTCTTCAGCCTGAATGGTCTTGTCTTCTTCTGATGGTTGAACCTTTGCAGCTTGCTGTTTCTCAGACCAAGGTTCACTGTCCAGAGGGAGCACGACTTCCTGAGGCAGCTGACTTTCAACTTCCTTCAGCCACTTGCTGAAGTTCTGTTGTGCCTGCTCATAGTTGATATCCTGCAACTTGAGGGCTTCAGCACGTACCCAAAGTCTGAACTGTGACCAGAGCTGATCAGAAGCAGCTGGGTTAATCATCCCAGGACAGACTTGCTTCAAAGAAGCAATCCATTGCAGCACACCTGTTTCAAAATTCAAAATACCAGAGCCAACATCTGGTTGCTTCGGTTTTGGGATAGCAATTTTGTGTTTTAGATCAGCAAGACGGTCAAGACTGGTTAAGTCAATGAAAGTCCTGCTGGGGTTTTCTGAGGTTTTCTGAGATGCTGTTTGTTTTGGAGGAGGGGTATCAGAGTCAGATATTTCGATTGGAGTGGGTGGTGTTTTGGGAGTCTTTGGTGGTGTCGATTCTTCTGAAGATGGTAACTGGGGCATGACAATAGTGGTTCCACATGGCAACTGGATTGCCAGCGGTGAAGGTTGAGGTGAGTGAGGGTCAGATTTATGAGGAGAAGGGGTTTCAGAATGGTGAAACTCTGTTTGTGGTGAAGGTGGATTTATTTCTGGTTGGGGAGAGGGAGTTGGAATCTCTGATTGCTCAGGGATCAGAGGTTCTTCTGTGAGTGGTTGTTGTTGTTGTGATTCTGGTTCTGGTTGTTGTTGTTGTTCTGG